>OZ024858.1:26542186-26722186 GCA_964017155.1 Oasisia sp. SBJ-2009
GTCATTTGATTATTAATGTCTTATGATGTTTATATATAGTAAATATAAAGTAAATATAGTCACATTAGAGTGAAAGTAATACTAAGTATACATGTAATATTTCTTTTTGTCGATTGATATGTCTTACTTATCAGCCAGACAGAGGAGATAAATGAGCATAAGGTTCTTCTCCAAGGGCCTAATGGACCCACGACCCAGGCAGCTGTACAGAAGTAATGTATTCAAACTAACAGTAAGTTGTGAAGATGTATGCACAGATTTCTAAATGTTGAATCTAAAATGATGGCATTAAGATGAGTTCTTGTTTCCACAGAAAGGTAACCCTGTATTGAAGTACATCCGGAATGTTCCATGGGAGTTTGGTGACATTGTCCCCGACTACCAGCTTGGACAAACGTCATGTGCACTGTACCTCAGGTGGGCGCAGACCGGTATTATGAGTTCATTGGGGATAGATCAGTATTGTGTATGCATTTTAAACCTTGGATCTTTGTAACAACACTTCAGGTTTCTGACAAAACACAGTCAGTTTAGGATTATTGTCATAATTCAAAATCAGTCATGACCCAAAATGTAGCAGATTTTCTGTTATGATTTTAGATATGGTCATCCAGAACGTATATGTCAAACAGAACAATGGAATGTGGTTGGTAAAACAAGACCATTTAACTCATAGATTAATTTAATGGGAATGATGCAACATAAAAAGTTTGTTAAACAATTTTGCTTGATATTTTTTATCATAAAGAGAATTGTTTAGCTATAAATTCAAGAGAATATATGACGTAACATATATGACATCTCCTGTATCCATTTTGTTTGGATTGACCAATCTTGTTGCTAGGTAACAGTTCAAAGGATGAACAGGTAACTTGCCGAACTTGGTACAGTGTACTACATAACAGGGGTTTATGATAAGAAAGATCAATCAAACGTTGTTCATTTAAACTGATGCATACATCAGGGTCCGTACGGGGCCTTGAAAGTCTTGAAAAGCCTTGAATTTGATTGGACCAAATTCAAGGCCTTGAAATCCTTGAATTTTACAAAGAATTTAATTGTAGTCAATACAATATTGGTTTGACTCAATTGTTGTGATGAATAACAGCCGCAAAAGGAAAAGCCTATGCAAAAAATAACTCATGCCCATTGAAAGTTAACTTAATTTAACTGCACTTAAAAGTACATATGTCATTAAAACAGTCGTGAATGTCTTTTTCAAATAGCCTTGAAAAGTCTTGAATAGCCTTGAATTTTCAAATGTTCGGATGTGTACGGACCCTGATACATACATCCTTGACTGCAGCACGCGATACCATCTTCTCTACCCTGCCTACATTCATGAGAGACTGAAACAACTTGGACGAACCTTTGACCTCAGGGTCGTGCTCATGCTCATTGATGTGGTGAGTGCAGGTCACATGACCAGACTGTATGAATATTCATAAGAGAGAACATAGCACCACATGAGCCCTGTAGCTGCGTAAGTAGACTATGTTATCCCCTTTACAGTTGTGCACGTAGAGGGTAGAAATAACGTAAACTTGCTTTTGTTGGTGTTAGTAAAATTTATTTATAGCAATATTATACTTTTGTGGATTGTGCAATTCGGCACCATCGTCATACCGTTTTTTTATTTATTTTTTATTATGTAGCTATACATACTATATATTTTTATTATTAGTTTCCAGGTTATAGCTGTACACATTAAAGCGATATGGTCCGTTCGTGGCTTTTAAGTTTTATTGCAAAATATTGTTATACAGTATAAATTATACCTATTATAGCATATAGACGGTCAAAAGATGTTTTCATGTACCATTTCGGGGTTGAAAATAGACGCAGTAAGGGCTCTTACTCTGTGTAAGAGTAAAAGCCTTTATGCCACAAGGCGTTTTCAAAACCGTTGTAGGCATGGCTAAAAGCCCAGAACGAAATGCATGATCACGTGATACAGTATCATGTGAACACAAGTTGATGGGTTGCACATGCTGCAGTGTCGTGAATTTGTTGTCATTCGTAATGGTATGAAGTCAGTATTTATGTGTGAATGCTATTTGTATGGGCGTTATATTTGTTATAAAAACAATATATTTGTAATGTATGTTGTGTGCACATCATTAGACCAGACAAGAGACATCCTATTATTAGAAAATCTTTATAGCCAATAACAACTAATTCACTAACTGCCACACCCAGCCAGGTGCACGCTCCCAGTTGGTAAAGGTCAAAGGGTGGGTGTAACTCGCGGCGATTTGAGTGACTTACCTGGTATATACATTCGACATTTAACATTACGAAGTCAGTTCTGTTTCGTTAAAACATTTATTGGCGGTCAGGACGCTACAATAGTTATAACTTATAACGATTAACATGATTTTGCAATAAAAATAAAAAGCCACGAACGGACCATGTCGCTTTAAATACACTGACATCTTTTATTTGCAGAAAGATCCCCATCATGCTTTGAAAGAGGTCACCAAAATGTGCATCTTGGCTGACTGCTCCTTGATACTGGCATTCAGGTAAGGGACAGACTATATTTTGAAATAAAACTTAGTTTATGTAAATTCCTTATATATCATCTGTATTTCTAGTGCCCACTTTGGTCACTCCAGCTGCAATATGTGTGTGGGATATCATTAATACAGTCCTCACTTATTATTGTAAAGGACCCATAGAAAACACTATCAGATGTTATTGTTCAGAAGGTATATCTTATAACACAGGTAGCCATGTTGATGTTAATTAAACAAATTATCCTTCATTGTGCTTCCAGAGAGTGACAACATGCATGCATTTTAATTTGACCTTGAGTTTCTTTTGTTGTCTTCTTACAAAGTTCTTGTGCACTTACAAATTCCCATTTCTTTGGTGGAGATTCCTAACCTTGGATCCAACCACCTGACTACATTAAGTAATACAAATTTCTCAAAAATAAGCATTAATAATGTTGTTTATTTTAACATTTATTGCTTATTGTACGAACACAGATCCTCGTGATGCCTGCATGTGTTTGCAGTGTCGAGGAGGCAGGCAGGTATTTGGAGACGTACAAGTCCTTTGAGAAGAAACCACCAGACCTGATTATGGAGAAGACTGAAGGCAACTTTCTCTCTCAGGTCTGTTGACAACACTCACATATATATACATGTACAGCTGTATATGTCAGTAGTCTCTTGATAATAGTTATTGAATGGTTATGGTTAGTGAACAGATATTCTAGTACCCCCCAGTAAGTGAAATGCGGTTGCAGGTATGTTAACTCGATAATGATACATTTAAATAATTTATTAAACGTACGTAATTACTTATGTGTGGGGAGCAGTGGTCGCGCGGTAGAGCGCCGGACTATCAATCGAGGGGACGGTGGTTCAATCCCACCTACCGCCGTTTTGAAACTTAGGCAATTTCGTTCACCCTACATTTGCCTGTGTCTTTCGGAAGAGACACTAAAAGCCGGTGGTCCCTTCTATCTGGTGTCTATGCCAGGGGAAGTAAAAGATCCCACACAGGGGGTAAATCTGTAACCTGTAGTGGACTCACTAATTCTAGAGAGAAGGATAACTCCTGTGTTAGCCTAAATTTGGGGTGTTTGGGGTAAACCACCTGAGGCGAAATTGCTAGGTGGCACTACTGAATCATGTGAAGTGCATTTTAGTCACCAGATGGAGCTACTGTGCTAGTTGTATTGCAGCAGCCATAAAAATAATCCACAACCCACAACAGTCTTTCTGGCGCCATTCTCATCATCATAGTTATATACATTTTTCTATTCCTTTGTCTTTACAGGTTACAGACGTGTTTACAAGTGCACGGAAAATAAACAAGACGGACGCAATGACACTTTTATCAACATTTGGAGTAAGAATTTGCATCTGTATATATCTCTCTTTGAAACCCACTGTTGATTCGTTTAGCATAATGCGAGAAGTGTTAAACATATCTTTCAAGCATGTATTCGTTTACTGGTATAGTCCCCTCATGTTTCAAAGACACAGAATGGCAATAGATACGTAACAAATAAATGAAGCATTATGTTTTGTGTACTTGATGTATCTTAAACCATTGCTATTCTTTTTATCTTGATTTGGTTTTAATTACAAATCATAAACACCACATTAGTTATTGATTTAAAATAATACAGTGGGAACATGTATAAACTGGAATTAATGTAGTATCTATGCCGTGTCAAGTTGATTTTGAAAGGCATCCACAATGAAATTTTTCCTTGGAGCCAAGTCATTGATGCATGGTGAATGTAATATTTTACTTGTGCTTGTACATTAATTATTAAGCCTCCCAAAACAATGAATATATTCATATTAGCGCTGTTAGAGAAGTAGATATCACGTCTGTTCATTGGTGTGTTTATGGCAGACGGTGAGGGGCATTGTGGAATCTTCAGAAGATGAACTCTCCCTCTGTCCGGGGTTTGGACCCCAGAAGGCCCAGCGGCTCCATCGGTTGATTCACGAACCTTTTATCAAAACAAAGAAACCAAAGGGTTCTCAGCGGACGGACGAACCAGGTCATTGTCTTATTTTTGTCAATTTATTGGTATATGGTGGCAGGGATTTATGCAGGATAACATTTTTGCCGGTCAGTGCGGTCACACATTTTTGGTGGACACACATGATGCAACTTGTACACATACACACCAGTTGAGAAACTTGAAATGTGTGTTAAGACCTGTAGTTAACTACAAACACATGTGACACCATTTACACTAATTTTTAAGGCATAACTAACAATATCAATGGTTTTAGGAGACCTGTTGTTTTTTGTTCCTTACATTTTTACCCGTCCACCCATATTTCTACCCGTCCACAACTGCTTTTACCTGTCCAAATGACAGGTGGACGGGTCTCTGAATAAAGCTGTGATGATAAGCCTTTGGGCTATACCAGATGTAATGTTTTTATTACCTAAAGGAAGTTCCCTAACAGTTGTGAATTGGATAATTACAATTGTATTGTCAGTTTGGAGGCATCATGTACTAAACTAATATATAAATTATTATATATAATATATAAATTGTTAGATTACATTTGGCAGTAAGGTATAACTGTTCACTGTACAGTTGTGTGGGTGTCAGTAAGTCTCATCAAGGTTTGTCTGAGGTCAATAGTTAACATAAAACAGTCTGTTGATATTTAAACATTGTTGGCATGTTTTTTAAATTCATCAAGTTATGTGCAACATACATAACCAGGTGTTGATATTACAGTATTACATACAATGTAAACATAACGTAACACCACTTGTCATATACTTGTGGATACTTTTTATAAAGCCATTAAATTAAAGCAAATTTTCAAAATGACAAAAATCCACCAACATTTCCTGAAAAGAGAAATTCAAAATATAGTATTTTCTATTTTTAAATTAATAAAGGCACTGTTCAACATTTGAGTTGTGATATTTTGATCTACTACGCTGTTTTCCTTTTTAGGTGTTCCTTCACTCACTGCGGGAGAATTGCAGAAACAAGACAAGAAACAGACACAGAAAGTATGACGTCATAGGAGACAGATCTCTTATGTAGTGTGTGACTGTGTGTGGGTGCGTGTGTTTGTGTGTGGGTGTTTGTGTGTGTGTGTGGGGGGTGTCTGTGTGTGTGTTTGTGTGTGTGCACGTGCATACTTTTGTATGTGCATGTATATGAAATGATCTCCTTATTCCTTAGATGAGCATGACAGAATAAATAACAGGCTATAAACTACATTCTAATATAATATGCATTTGTAAATACAAAGAGTTACAAAGAGTGCATAACTATGTAATTTGCACAAGACAATGTGTCACACAGAGCCCAGCTTTCTTTCTTTTTCACATATTGCAGTCGATCAAGTAAAAACGTTGTTTGGTTTAATGCATGAATTTTACCTCAACATGTTCAGTGTGTATATTCTGTGCATATAATGTATTATGTACACATCATAAATCACTGATCTCTACACAATTATTTGCACCTCGTTCTGTACATATTTATGTATTGTTCACATTTGTATGCCATGTGCATTTGTTTGTAGTCATACACATTTTGTGTCCTTTATATTGTGTACATATTGTTCTGTATTACATTATGGTAAGCTGTACAACAACAGTTGAGTGTGTTATATTTATACTGAACATATACAGCGTACTGAAATTACCATTCTGACAATTTGTCACTCTAAATGAAGTTCAAAATGAAGACGCTAAATAACTCGCTGACACGTCTGTAATGTTCAGAACGCAGATAAGGTTACATTTATTTGATTGATCCACGTGCAATGTTTTGTCTCCAGTCAGGCGTGACCAAAGATGTCTCCAGTCAGGCGTGACCAAAGATGTCACAACCTCAACTTAAGCTGCTGGTATCAAAGGTCTATGTAGCAGTTTACATGAGAACACAAACACCCACAGATGTGACATGTCCACTCAGTTACACTCCTACAACACTGCTAAAACACTAGTCGAAGACACCAGTTGGTCGACAGCGCTCGTACAGTACCACAACCAGCAGTGGTGATTGTTACAGAGATAGGAGTGGAATATATTGTTCATGGCGCCAAGATAGGTTTATGTTGTAAATGATTAAATTACTTTGAAGCAGAGACCAGGGATACCACCTGCCCGCCGTCTATAGCCAATTGATCTCACCGAAACCTGAGCTATATCATATGACGCCAGTGCATGACCAGGAGCCATAAATGTTCAGTGGAAATGTTGCATGTCTCAAATCATCTGCTCCAAAGTAAGTTAGTTGTGTTTCATCATAAGGTCTTGTGATTTGATAATATCAGGCATGCTATTGAGACTCGCCATGGCAAACAATGATTACAGGTGTCCGACATCTTTCATAGATGATAAATTCCGAGTTACATCACCAAGAATTCAGTTACATAGCGTCCAAATGTTGTCTAGCTGTCAAGAAACAAATTGTTATTTTTCCTTTTTCTGCTGGTATGATATCCTAATAATAATAACAACTCAATTTGATTAAAACAAAAAAAGTTTATTCCATCAATCACAATGAATGAAAGGCACCAACTATATGTATGTATATATTATATACCTGACCCACCACAGTAAATTGAGTATTACATCATCAGGCCTAATCTACACACAAGCCGGAAATAGTCGTCCAGGTCATGACCCCTAAATTTTGTGACTTCGGCAGAAATGCATCTCTTAAAGTCTCATTTTTCAATTATTATTATTACAATATTTGTTTCAATAAATAAACCAATCTGGCTCAAATACATGCATTTATGAATTGACATTTTAAAAAATGCTAAAAAGGTACAACACTTCTTAAAACCCACTTCACTGTGACAGATCAAATTATAATTTAAAATTGTGCTTTTGTAGAGACATAATAAAGTACAGGAACAAGTATTAATGCATACAACTCTTCAAAAAAGTTTATACATTTGAAAGTATGCGATCCAGTTCTGAAGCTGAATACAACCATGAGAAATTACCCACAGTGCACATCTGGATTAGATAAATGGGATGTACAGTCTGGATGTTTGCATCATGGAAGTTCTAGGGTTTTGTAGACCAAGTATATGCCAGGCTAATCTTTCAGATCTCTATTTTTACGACCTCCAGAAAAATGGCACTTGTTAATACCTGAGCCCAACATGCTTCAAATATGTACAATATTTACACACCCGGTGGGATAGTCCACTACACTGTGCGTAGCACCACGTCTAGCCCAGGGCCGCCAGCACACAAGAAATCTCAGCATATAAACAATAGTAAGTATGTAAAAATATCATTTAAAATGCCAGAAATCCCTGTTCTGTGTCTGTAGAAATCTTGGTATCAAAATCACCAACAACACTCACAAGCAGTTGACAGAAATGCTGCATAGAACTGTAGTTTCTTCAATGATTTGACACGAACAGTCACATGTCATGCATTGAACACATTTAAATGTCCTGTCTCATGTTCGTTGTTGCTGTTTACGTTGGAGTCACGAGATGCCAGATGGTTGATGACACTACATCAGTCACACTTGTCAAGTTTGAATCGATGCAAACATTCGTTTGAGTCTATTTACTGTGTTGACTGAACTGGTAGAAGAATCACCATATTTCTATACAGTGCAGTATTAAAAATAGTTCTTTTGTCTGCAAAACATTCTAATTGCAACATGCAAACATTAGAAAAGGAAAGCTGGTTTTTAACGGCAGGTGGACGTTAGAAACAGTCCTCGGTCTCGGATGTATCATGAGTAAATGAAGGAATCTGAGAATGGTGTTGTGATACCAAAGTTAACAAAATGAGTGAATTTAGAACATGGTGGCTTAAAAATATAGTGTCAGTATCAAAGTACATTCCCTAGCTGCATTGAATGTGACAATACTGTTTGTTGTATCGAGTGAATAATTCACCAGAACTGATTGACTTGCAAACATGCCAGATACAGGGAAGTATTGCTTAGGATCTCATCGGAACCACTGGAATAAAGTTGCATAACCTTCTCAACAGCAGGAAGTGCACATCAAACAGATTCCCTCTCTTGACTGTGACAGTTACCAGTCCCCTTCACTCCCCTACAGGCTGTGAAGGATGCTAGTCCTTGTCAACGCATTAGTGCTGATGTCTTCACACACACTCAGACATTAGTTCATATTTGGATAACAGCTCAGTTGTTTGTACAAATCCTCCGTCTGTGTTGACTCACTGAGCAAGAAGGGTGGACTTAACACACACTGAGAGTGAGGCACACTTGGACAACTCGAGAAATTATATTTTAATTATGCTATGCTTTGTTAAACGTGTAACATGGAAACCAAATCTTGTAACCTTTGTGTTTACTTGCATATTTATGCTTGAGGTTTTGGTTATTTTCAATGTACTTAATATACAGTTTGACTGCGTATAATGGACACTCCTACAAGGAACTATTCATGAATCTGATGTTTGCAATATCCATGTGTGGATGACCAGCAATTTTAAAGTTGACCCTATTAAATAGCTGCTCCTTACATCAAATGTCGTCACCCATTCTACCTTATTTTGGTATTCCAATTAATGTTACCAAAATTCAAATTAGTCCAAAAAGTGTAATACAGATAATAACCTAATTTGCATAAAAGACTTGTATACACATACAAGACGTTTACTGACTGCATAGAAAATGATGATTGGAACTAGTTTTAATGTAAATATGGAAAAGAATTTCCATGAGAATCAATTCAAATGATCACCATTAGTGACAGTGTGAAGGCACCATTGCACAGCAGAGGTCACACAACTTAAAACTTTAGCCTAACTTCACGTGGTACACATTGTTGGCAGAATGAATGATTCATAACTTGTACGTAAGTTTTCCAAATACTGTATTCGGGAATGATAACTTAGTTGATCAAAACAAATCTTGATTACCTTAACTAGTACATGTGTCATAACGATTTATATTATTAGATATGACAGCTGTAAAATATATTACGGTGATACTACATTGCGTTAGAAATGCAAGTTATAAAATCATGATTAATGCCAGAAACCATTATTTCGTTTACAAATGAGTATTCAGCAAACAACCATTGTCCACATAGGAAACCAATAAAACAATACACATGCAGTTGAGGTTAGACCGATAAGACACACATGAATAAAACTCACTATCTATATAAAACCATAATTTTGGGGTTGTTGGCACAAAAAGCATATTCAGATGGAATTGGCAGTTGAGATAATTCTTTGAGTAACATTTTGGAAACTACCAACATTCCCATTTTCCAGTCCTTAACATAAGTAAAATTGGAATCATCTTCCACAACTGGACTTTGATTGTTGTAATACGTAAAAAATATTTAAGACGGCAGCATATCACTTTAGGATGCATCATTAGTGCGAGATCAACCAAACATGTTCTTATCTCTACAGGGACATATCTAAACAGATTAACATTATCGAAACAGATTCATCATCAGCTATGTAACCATGTTAGTAGTAGTAGTAGTTACCTAGGTATTTCTGTCTGACATCTGTAATAATTACTGCTTGTGTTGTAAATGCCAATGCAGGGGTTGGAATCACCCCAGTCTCGACGTGTGTTGTACTAGAATGCTACATGCCCTTGACAGCTACACGGTCTTGCCACCAACTGCAAGTGCAACGAGTGAATTCCAACACCATCTGAACATAGAGAACTACCCAGGTTACTGCTGTGATCCATTGATAGTTGAGCATAAGAAGCCTCCTACACGTCGTCCCTCCACCTCTGTGTGCTATGCCTCGTAATTACCCTATTAAACATCTCATCTCGCACATAATACAACATTACCCTTTGTACACAACATGCAAACAAACTAAGTTCATCATAACGGCGTGTCGGCACATTGTCCACCAGGTGTCTCTGCAGCAACTCCGTCACCCGACGCCGCACTCGACGGCGACGTCGACACGACGCCTTCTGAGCTCGATGTGGCGCCGCTCTGGTGGGCACTGAGAACATCGTCCAAGTAGGAAACGACCAATTGTGCGCGGTGTAGTGTCGACGACGCGCTGCCGCTGGATTCGACCCCGACACCCGTCGGGTTGTCGGCGTCGTGTATGGGCAGCGCGGGGCGGGAACGGTCGTCCGTCGTGCCAATGTTCGAGCGGTACGTCGGAGGACGAGACGTGGGGTAGTATTCGCCCCCTTGTGGCGTCGGTGGGAATGTGATGTGCATGCCGCCACGCACCGTGCTCACGTGGGAGCGGTAGGTGGGCGGGGGTGAGTTAGGGAGGGCGTACCCATCGCCCTGCAGCTGTATGCGGCCGTCGTCCAGGAGCTGGGCCAGCATCAGCTGGTGCTGGTAGTCCTGCATGGAGGCCGTGTAGGAGGGCGGGGGGCGGCGGTAGCGGAACTCAGGGTACAGCACGCCTGGAACACAGGAACATAGAACTCAGGGTACAGCACGCCTGGAACACAGGAACATAGAACTGTAACACATACAGTAACACAGAACTCAGGGTACAGCACACCTGGAACATAGACCTGTAACACAGAACTCAGGGTACAGCACGCCTGGAACACAGGAACATAAAACTGTAACACATACAGTAACACAGAACTCAGGGTACAGTACACAGGAACATAGAACTGTAACACATACAGTGACACAAAACACAGGGTACAGCATGCCTGGAACACACAGGAACACAGAACTGTAACACATACAGTAACACAGAACTCAGGGTACAGCACACCTGGAACATAGACCTGTAACACAGAACTCAGGGTACAGCACGCCTGGAACACAGGAACATAAAACTGTAACACATACAGTAACACAGAACTCAGGGTACAGTACACAGGAACATAGAACTGTAACACATACAGTGACACAAAACTCAGGGTACAGCATGCCTGGAACACACAGGAACATAGAACTGTAACACATACAGTAACACAGAACTCAGGGAACAGCACACCTGGAACACACAGGAACATAGAACTGTAACACATACAGTAACACAGAACTCAGGGTACAGCACACCTGGAACACACAGGAACATAGAACTGTAACACATACAGTAACACAGAACTCAGGGTACACCATGCCTGTAACACATACAGTAACATAGAACACATGGTACACCATGCCTGTAACACATACAGTAACACAGAACCCTGGGTACAGCAATTCTGCAGGCACAATACACACAACAACACTCACCATATACACTAACAAACTCAACCATTAAAGTAGATAAACATGCTTTGTCCTAGTAAAGAGGCCAACATAACTTAAAAGTCATACAGTGTACTTTACAGTAATATGCTAAGATGGTGTAATGGAAATTGTGGGAGAACTGACATGATATACACGAAGAACCAAATAGTAAGTTCATGTTAAGCTCAAGATGACTCATTTTGTTGTAGTATATATGTTAATAAAAACAATTTCCCCTTAATATTAAAAAAACAATTTGTATATAAGATAGTAGTCATAGTACAGGTGTATATGAGAGCAGACGTGCATTCACCATTCAAAATGCAATTACAAATTAAAATTAGATAGGCTCACGAGTCACCAGTCCATTATAGCCAGTGAATATTACCTTTCCATGCCAAGTTTAAAAAGTCTCTTTACTACTGTTAGTGAAATGATTAAAAAATTATGAGTGTTATTTACCGCAAAGAAAAAGGCAAGGCTTGTTAAAAATAGGAGCCCTCGAACTATAAATTCAAGTCCATGCTAAATTGAAGGAATCCTATGTATAACTTGTATGAGAACACTGACAAGCTAGGTCAAAGAATTTGTGTTATTTATACATGTAAAATATTTATTAAGGTTAAATGTCACATAATCACCAGTTGGTTGAGGTATCAGTCGAGGCCATCCAGTCAGAGCCACAGAGTAATTAGGAACGTCTCTGAGGCTTTACTTTAATCAAAAACTCACTTTATGTGGGACATGGTGAACCACACCCAAAGTCTCATTAATAGTAGATGTGGTGAACTTAGCCAAGTAATTCATCATGTTGCGGAAATCGAGCAAGTCACCAGTTCACGCACACACCCACACAACTGCGCACACATGTGTATGCTTGCTTGTGTTACACTGAAATATTCTCTCCATGAAATGTCCAAACTCTATGAATATTTTCTATGAAATGTTAATGTCTGTCCTCCATAAATATTTGCCCTGTCCTCTAAATCAATTATATTATTTTTATTATTTAGAATTGCTTTGATTGTATTATATGTATTTTACTTTTCATATGTTGGTATTTTAGGTATATATATATATGGACGATGTCTTGTCTGAAATAAACTTTATTATTATTATTATTAAGTTTCTTGGTGACTTATCATTGGGGTTTGCATACTTTGAATACCACCTACGCAAAATTTGCATTACACATATACAGCCTGTACTTGTAGTAATTTTTTTATAATTAATGATACCAATTGGTGTCATATGCAAATCTGAGAGTGGCCTACTATAAAATGCCCAGTGGGAGGTGTCATTGAATATGATATATTCACCCAAAGTGAGAGCCTAGCCCAGGTGACGTAAATGAAACCTCCCACTGTCACACAAGGTGGCATGGCAATTTGTCAATTTCTACATTCTCTGACACTGAACTAGAATCAGAATTGTGGCCATGTGTAGGTATATGAATGGAGGATTGGTTATAATAATAATAAGTAAATTTCTAAAGCGCCATAAATCTAGATGTATCCATTCGGAGGCGCTATACATGAGTATGTATACATGTGTTGTAGAATTATAATATTAAAGGACAAACAAAGTTAACTTTTACGTGGCATACACCTAATAGAGTTAATATAAAGTAACAATTTCCACATATACTCAATTTTTTAACGCCAGCGGTTTACCAGAAAAATATTTTTTAACACCCAGCCATCCAAATTCTATGCGCTACCCCATCTTAGACGAAGAATGACGTCACGACGGTGATCGAGGCGCTCTCCGCATAGATTCCCTGCAAAGGGTTTGGCTGTTGTCATGAAATGGCTGCAACTCGGCAACGCGCGTAACATGCTAATGACGGTAAATATAAAGTTGTCTATTATTGTTATCGCTGAAATCATCCCATCAACTGATGATACATGTCTACATCAAAGCATTTCTCCTCAAAATGGACCAAGCAAAGTGCCAAACAGTACGCCCGCAAATCACCAACGTGAATCCATTGCTTCAATACTACCGGTTGTTTCAACTATTATTGCAACCGTATGCCGAACACGAAGGCATAATTACTAAAGTTTACCATAGATTTAACCACAGATTTAGATATACGTCTATAAGCAGCTGCTAGATGTCACGCCAACTGAACGTACTGTCGAAGACTCGAAGTTGTTGACCCTTAACAGCGTCGCCGGAAGCTGACCGAGATATAGAATGCTGCGCGCTGAATGGCCAAGCCAAATTAACCCTTCACCTATGGCGGCGTCTAGACCATCGTGGATTTCGTTCGAATTTTAGACTTTAAAGTCACATTCTGAGTAAACCGCTGACGTTAAAAAATTGAGTATATGTGGAAATTGTTACTTTGTATAAACTCTATTAGGTGTATGACACAAAGCCGTAGCCTTTTTTTGTCCTTTAAGTTTGTTAAGGTAAATAAAATACATAAAATATGTATAAAAAGTAATAGTAATAAATAATATAATAAGTAAGTTAGCTAAAGATAATAATAAAATAAATGGTATATTGATAATAAAATAATGAGTATGACATTTTGTAAAATTAATGTAATAAAACATATAAAAGATAATAAATAGGTAAAAATAAAATACAAATTAAATAAACTGACAGGTGTCTACACTGGTTGGGGACAGAGTGCTTCCTACGTACACTGTCCACTGTACAGTCCAGTCTGACTCTCATCTGGTCACAACTCAACACCAGGGCACTGATTGGACACTGGACAATAGATCATGGTCAGTATGGAAGACAACAGCTAATGCTGCCCTTTCTTCACAGCACTTGCTCATTGAGAACCAATATAAATGCCACGGTTCGAAGTATTGATTGCGACTGACCTGGGAAATAGTTTCCTAGGCACCTATTAACAAGTTAACAGTTTGCATCATGGCGCTGTGAATGAACTGCAATCACTGGTGCGGGTTTAGTTTCAATGATGTTTTTCAGTTCACCAAGAGCTCTATGTGCACAGGCTGTAAATGCCTGTGATACAATTTACTGCTGCACACCTTTTTTACACTATTACAAAATTAAGTTAGACAACAGGGCAACAGGTCTCATCTGCTACCGTGTCGTTTTTATGCTATGTATGGTGTCATTTTCATTCACCATCCGGTCCCCATTGACCCTAACGAACTGTGCAGTCTTTCTCACACGGGCCTAACTGCTGCAGAAGACCCATCCAGGGTATGTATCATAGGTTTCAACCCAACAAAACACATCTAGAAGGTGGGAAATATTATATGCAGATTAGTTAGTTGTCTGCACATTTCTGTAATGTTGACTTTAAATACATTTGCGGACAAGGCGGGGCATGGTCTTGTTAAGTGTCACTCAAAACGGACAGGAAATGAGAATCACTTGCATGCCATGCCCTATTACATCTATGGTGGTAAAATACTTGCAATTATTTATTGTGAAAATTACTAATCAAAAACTTCCCATATTCCTAATCTACTCAATATACTGTGCTACCTCATAAGTAGAGTAAGACAGAGTTTTGCTGGCAAAATAAATAAAAAGATCACCTGAATGTCATGGTCAGTTTTTAAAGTCAAAAATAATTATCCGTGCCGCTATCAATCCACACTGGTAACCTGACTACTTAATATAACGGTCGGTTAATTTGCATCAAACCATTCATAGTAAACCTGCCACTTGTGGACTGCTCTTAGTGAATTCTTCATTTCCCCGGAATAAAATATAACTGTGCTGGTGTCATCGAACGTACGTGGGACTATCAAACTGTAATCGAGTCGGGCATGGTCTTATCAGCTAGTTACAGTCTGTATGTGGCTTCCTTTGCTCCAGGAAAGGAAGAAGAATCAGATTTGACATCTAAAGTGAGTTAAGAAAAGCAACAAGCATTTACCAGAGGGAGACACAGTGCGAGTTGTGAACGACTTTTTCAAGTAGAATTTTTTATAATGACAAATTGCCTGTGATGGTGACTTTGCACAGTTGTGATGTTAGATGATGATGATGGTGGACTGGTGTTACTATACTTATTTATGAATAATGCTGAATGCTTTAAGTGCCAGCTATGTTTGGCTCAGAAAAAAAAAACTGTCAAATGTACTTATTCTGTGTAACTTGCGACACACTGACATACGAGAGTTGACACCTACCTCCAAACCACTGATTGCGGTCCCGCGGTCTTCGTCCGGCGCGATGCCGACGCCCATATTCGTACAGCGAATGTTCGCCAAGATTGAACAATAGGTGGCAGGGTTCGTGACCCGCGGGAGTGCAGCGCCATCCAATACCAACCACAATCACTAACATCACCCCGAGACCTGCAAACACAAGACAGCGGGACATGTTTAGTGGGTGTACACACTACACACTACGCTGGGCACACTACAGCTTGAGTACAAACTGCATCTGTATCAACAACATAACTTATATTCATACATACATACGTACATATTTTTTAACAGGAGAACATCAACTGCCATCATCGATCTTGCATAAGTGATATTTGTTTAATGTATATTGACATGGGAGTGTAACGGCTGCATGCACTCCTGTGCGTATTCTTGTTCAATATTATATGTTATTCACTTTTAAGTAACCCATATAAACCCCCTCTTTCTTTTACAGGTATACCGTATATCCGAAAGGATTAAACTGGCTGATCAGTCATCAATAGTTTCGAGTTCACATCCGCCTCCTATACTCCGTTGCCAGTGCATTAGGGCCATTGTTCATGTTCAAAAAATCCTAAATAGAGGATACTTGAACTAAGTACACCCATTTCCCATAAATACATACATACATATATATTTAAACCGAGTGGGTCCAGTCATGGAAAGTATGATACATTTGGACCAATCCCTCGTGGACATCAACAAATAGGTAGTTGGCCCATTGTAACACTTAGTATTGGCCTGTTGCCAAATTACATTTGACCACACCTGCACACAGATAAGTCATAATCCCAATCAATTAAATATCATGGTAATTCATATATAGCCAGCAATTAGTTTTGACACAATTACTATACAATGAATAAACTGTTACGGCACCAGCCAAATACTTAACAGCCAGCTTAGTTATACATTGAGTTGATTCACTTGGTACTTTTAGTAGTATACAGATTCCGTAGTACAAACATTCCTCAAATGTTTGCTTTACTGCCTTCGTTTTTTAACAGAAGTTGGAGCTGAAATATTCTATGTAATTACTGCATACTGGAAGCATGTCTCTTGTCACCATGTATTAGCCAGTGTTGACAGAAACCACACATAGAGGGGCTGCTGACAGCAAGGTGTAACCTAATCTAAGGTGACCTGCCAAGTGATGGAGACAGGCCCAGACAGTCCTGACAGAGGTCATCAGACAACAGGTGGTCCAGTCTCCCTCACTCAGGCTGCATCAGTCACTGTCTGGGGCCACAAGACTTGGAGTAACTGACTGCACTAGAAATACTACTGCCACTTTTCATCATGAGACTGTGTGTTATATTCTCTGCCCATCAATGTCTGCTGTGATATTATGAATCACAAAAAAATACAAGTGGATCTCACATTGATTTCAGTGTAGCTTCAGTATGCAAGACGGTAATCAACTTAAAGGACAAACAAAGTTAACTTTTACGTGGCATACACCTAATAGAGTTAATATAAAGTAACAATTTCCACATATACTAAATTTTTTAACACCAGCGGTTTACCAGAAAAATATTTTTTAACACCCAGCCATCCAAATTCTATGCGCTACCCCATCTTAGACGAAGAATGACGTCACGACGGTGATCGAGGCGCTCTCCGCGTAGATTCCCTGCATAGGGTTTGGCTGTTGTCATGAAATGGCTGCAACTCGGCAACGCGCGTAACATGCTGATGACGGTAAATATAAAGTTGTCTATTATTGTTATCGCTGAAATCATCCCATCAACTGATGATACATGTCTACATCAAAGCATTTCTCCTCAAAATGGACCGAGCAAAGTGCCAAACAGTACGCCCGCAAATCACCAACGTGAATCCATTGCTTCAATACTACCGGTTGTTTCAACTATTATTGCAACCGTATGCCGAACACGAAGGCATAATTACTAAAGTTTACCATAGATTTAACCACAGATTTAGATATACTTCTATAAGCAGCTGCTAGATGTCACGCCAACTGAACGTACTGTCGAAGACTCGAAGTTGTTGACCCTTAACAGCGTCGCCGGAAGCTGACCGAGATATAGAATGCCGCGCGCGCTGAATGGCCAAGCCAAATTAACCCTTCACCTATGGCGGTGTCTAGACCATCGTGGATTTCGTTAGAATTTTAGACTTTAAAGTCACATTCTGAGTAAACCGCTGACGTAAAAAAATTGAGTATATGTGGAAATTGTTACTTTGTATAAACTCTATTAGGTGTATGACACGAAGCCGTAGCCTTTTTTTGTCCTTTAAGGGATAACTTGAGTCTCAGGCTTCTTTTTGTTATTTCTTATCTTAAAGAGCTTAAAGTTGTATGTTGGGGGGTTAGTTATGTCAAAAAAGCTATGCTGTGTATATTTTTCAGATTTTTAGGGAATTTTCGACCCCCTAAATGGCAGCCATCTTGGATATAAATGTTTGTTCTTTACACGATTATTTTAAGCACAATCAATGGCCCAATTTCAACCAAAAAACACACAGTTAGAATAGCGTACTCTACAGGTAATGACAGTCTTTGTTTTTTGTTTTACAAGATACTTTTTCATATATTTTTTTTACTACATGGGTGTATGCAAACCTAAAATTACTGGCGTCAAGTTGCTTCAGTATGTAATAATTTTGAGTAAATGAACACAATAAAATCAATACATACAAAGTGACAGTCTAACACCTGAATTTGAGGTGACACAATTCAGCACTACAATGCATAGCCAGTGCCATTCCTGCTGTTCAGTCAGTGCACGGTCCGTTTCCACTGCAGTTAGCAGGGACTTGTAGTTGTAAACATAGCTTTACGTAGAGACCCGTCCACCCGTCATTTGGATGGGTAAAATCACTAAAAACCATTGTGGACGTATAGAGATACATGTGGACAGGTAAAAAATGAAGGAGCAAAAATGGGTCTTCCAAAACCACAGATATTGTCAGTTATGCCTTAGAAGTGAGTGTAAATGGTGTCACATGTGTTTGTAGTCCATTTTAGTTCTTCATACACGTTTGAAAGTAGTAAATAAATCCTTGGTTGTAATCAACATATTAAGTTCATGTTTCAAGTCAAACGTACTGATGTCAGTTAACATGTACCCTCGGTCAAACAAATTACAAGGTATAATCAAATTTGTTCAAATTACCACTGAAAGAGGCACTGTATGGGATTGAACCTTCCATGTGAAATTTGGCCGACCCGCGAGGAGGCAGCACCGTCAGTACCTAAAAATATCTTGTTGACGTTGAATCAAAAACGGACACGCACCTCTCTTTTCCAATTTATTACCGATGTTTCGACAAGTGGATAAATTATCACTTTTAAAAGCCATGAATTAAAATATGATCATTTTTAAAAGCCATGAATTAAAATATAGCAACAACAGTTATCATGCGGCATGCTTGTCTTGTCAGTTGTCGCAGTTGTGTCCACCGCTCGGCTGCGCAACATCGTCAACAAGATATTTTTAGGTACTGACGGTGCTGCCTCCTTGCGGGTCGGCAAAATGTTGCCGTTTCGCGTGGAAGGTTCAATCCCATACAGTGCCTCTTGAAAGTCCCAAAATATGAGCATAACATATTTAAGAACATTTATGCTTGCAAGAAGTTGTAATTTGTTGGGGTGCAATGGGCTAACCAACTGAGTAAAACCGTAGTTTCAGTCACCAGCTACACTGGCAGACCCACAAGTTGGTACTCCCTATCTCCCCGTACCTGTATCTCCCCCACTGTATAACCCACCCAGTGCCTGACAGCCCCAGCTAGCTGATGGAGGCTACTCTCTCTCACTGACAACCAGTCACACTGAGCTGAGACCAGATGTCATCATGTTACTACTGAGGATGCACTCAGCAGCTGCTGCTATTTAGTCCAGGAAACAGTCAGTGTCAGACACTGGGCAGACAAAGATTTGACAGACACCAGGCAGACAGACACCTGACAGACACCAGGCAGACAGACACCTGACAGACACCAGGCAGACAGAGACCTGACAGACACCAGGCAGACAGAGA
This sequence comes from Oasisia sp. SBJ-2009, assembly GCA_964017155.1. Lineage (NCBI taxonomy): Eukaryota > Metazoa > Annelida > Polychaeta > Sabellida > Siboglinidae > Oasisia > Oasisia sp. SBJ-2009. The sequence goes on from OZ024858.1 coordinate 26,562,014, forward strand.
CCTGACAGAGACCAGGCAGACAGAGACCTGACAGAGACCAGGCAGACAGATACCTGACAGACACCGGGCAGACAGAGACCTGACAGACACCGGGCAGACAGAGACCTGACAGACACCGGGCAGACAGAGACCTGACAGACACCGGGCAGACAGAGACCTGACAGACACCGGGCAGACAGAGACCTGACAGACACCGGGCAGACAGAGACCTGACAGACACCGGGCAGACAGAGACCTGACAGACACCGGGCAGACAGAGACCTGACAGACACCGGGCAGACAGAGACCTGACAGACACCGGGCAGACAGAGACCTGACAGACACCAGGCAGACAGAGACCTGACAGACACCAGGCAGACAGAGACCTGACAGACACCAGGCAGACAGAGACCTGACAGACACCGGGCAGACAGAGACCTGACAGACACCGGGCAGACAGAGACCTGACAGACACCGGGCAGACAGAGACCTGACAGACACCGGGCAGACAGAGACCTGACAGACACCGGGCAGACAGAGACCTGACAGACACCGGGCAGACAGAGACCTGACAGACACCGGGCAGACAGAGACCTGACAGACACCGGGCAGACAGAGACCTGACAGACACCGGGCAGACAGAGACCTGACAGACACCGGGCAGACAGAGACCTGACAGACACCGGGCAGACAGAGACCTGACAGACACCGGGCAGACAGAGACCTGACAGACACCGGGCAGACAGAGACCTGACAGACACCGGGCAGACAGAGACCTGACAGACACCAGGCATACAGAGACCTGACAGACACCAGACAGACAGATACCTGACAGACACCAGGCAGACAGAGACCTGACAGACACCAGGCAGACAGAGACCTGACAGACACCGGGCAGACAGAGACCTGACAGACACCGGGCAGACAGAGACTTGACAGACACCAGGCAGACAGAGACCTGACAGACACCTGACAGACACCAGGCAGACAGAGACCTGACAGACACCAGGCAGACAGAGTCCTGACAGACACCAGGCAGACAGAGACCTGACAGACACCAGGCAGACAGAGTCCTGACAGACACCAGGCAGACAGAGACCTGACAGACACCTGACAGACACCAGGCAGACAGAGACCTGACAGACACCAGGCAGACAGAGACCTGACAGACACCAGGCAGACAGAGACCTGACAGACACCAGGCAGACAGAGACCTGACAGACACCAGGCAGACAGAGACTTGACAGACACCAGGCAGACAGAGACTTGACAGACACCAGGCAGACAGAGACTTGACAGACCAGGCAGACAGAGACTTGACAGACACCGGGCAGACAGAGACTTGACAGACACCGGGCAGACAGAGACTTGACAGACACCAGGCAGACAGAGACTTGACAGACCAGGCAGACAGAGACTTGACAGACACCAGGCAGACAGAGACCTGACATACACCAGGCAGACAGAGACTTGACAGACACCAGGCAGACAGAGGCTTGACAGACCAGGCAGACAGAGACTTGACAGACCAGGCAGACAGAGACTTGACAGACACCAGGCAGACAGAGACTTGACAGACACCGGGCAGACAGAGACTTGACAGACACCAGGCAGACAGAGACTTGACAGACACCAGGCAGACAGAGACTTGACAGACCAGGCAGACAGAGACTTGACATACACCAGGCAGACAGAGACTTGACAGACACCAGGCAGACAGAGACTTGACAGACCAGGCAGACAGAGACTTGACATACACCAGGCAGACAGAGACTTGACAGACCAGGCAGACAGAGACTTGACAGATGGTGAGACCAGGCAGACAGAGACTTGACAGATGGTGAGACCAGGCAGACAGAGACTTGACAGACACCAGGCAGACAGAGACTTGACAGACACCAGGCAGACAGAGACCTGACAGACACCAGGCAGACAGAGACTTGACAGACACCAGACAGACAGAGACTTGACAGACCAGGCAGACAGAAACTTGACAGACCAGGCAGACAGAGACTTGACAGACCAGACAGACAGAGACTTGACATACCAGACTGTCAGAGACTTGACATACAAGACTGTCGGAGATTCCTACAGACCACACTGTCAGAGACTTTTTCAGATCAGACTGTCAGAGACTTTTACAGACCAGACTGTCAGAGACTCTTATAGAGCAGACTGTCAGAAGAGACTTACAGACCAGACTGTCAGAGACTCTTACAGAGCAGACTGTCGGACTCCTACAGATCAGACTGTCAGATATTCTTACAGACCAGATTGTCAGAGACTCCTACATACCAGACTGTCAGATATATGTACATACCAGACTCCTACAGATCAAACAAACTATACATACCAGGCTGCCACTGGCCTGCCAGGGAACTACTCCAACATACGGGACAGTCACAGAGTCCTACTGACCAGACTGTCACAAACTGTCTGTCTGTCCATCGTTCAGGCACATGGGACTGCAGTAATTGGTGACTCACTACATGCAATCAACTTGTAAGTCATTATATATCATGTAGTTCCTAGTACTCTTAAGGATACATCACACTGCCAGACGTCTGTCTGACACACACACCTGGTGAACCTTCCAAGAACTTCCCACATCTCACCTATTATCTTCCCTGTTCTCTGTAGCAGGCACACACTCACACCCCACACCCCTCTCTCCCTGTGCTCCCACCCCCCTGACCCTACACACTGAGTGTAGTGCTATGTAATAATAATAATAATAGTAACTTCTTTTGCGCCAATATCCTAGAAAATCAAGCCCAGTGGCGCGACAAAACCAGGGGATTAATCAATCTCATAATCGAAAGCAATGCGTGAGTCGTCAACGGATGGATGGAAAAGCTAGCTAAGGAGGATAGGCAGCATTAAAGAGATAGGTTTTTAGATGTCGGCGGAATGAAACTATATTACCTTGTGATTTAACACTGGCAGGAAGCGAATTCCACACCGTTGGTGCGGCAACTGAGAAAGCTCGGGTCCCGGCTTTCGTTTTCACCCGATGGATGTAAAGGGGGTTACTACTGGTTGAGCGTAGCTGTCTGGAATTTCTTGTTGGAGTTAGCATTGAATTTAGATATGCTGGTTGTGTAGACGAGAGTGCTTGTTAGGCTATTGTACAAATTTTGAAAATTATGCGATAGTGCACAGGTAGCCAATGCAGTGATTTTAGAAGCGGCACTGAGCGTGAAAAACGAGGAGAACGCGTGACTACCCTTGCTAAACAATTTTGGATACGCTGAAGTTTTGCTATGTCCTTGTTTGCGGTATTGTAAAGGAGGGAATTTACACAGCAGTGATAATCTGCACACCCTACAACTACAAATGGGCCTATGTGAACCTTTGGAACCTGGAGGTAAAGATGGAACAGACCATGTCTTCACACTTCACCTATCATTATCATAGCTGAAGAGTGAAGTCAGTCAACCCATTACATTGGTTATGTAATAGGACAACTAATCTCCTATCAACCATTCATCTGGTAGAAGACCCATGACAAAAGAATGACAACTTCAGCCTTGTAGTTGCACTGGAAAACTACCTCTGTAACAAATGCCTAGGACATGACCCTAAAACCAGGTAACAATGCACTTAATGTCTCAAAGAAGACATTAAGATTGTTGCATAACATGTGCTGAGGAGCCTATATACGTCACAGCAAGTACGTACAGTTGTGTATGACACAAAGGCAAGGGAGGAGTGACACACACAAAATGACACAAAAAGTGACAGGAGATATGCAAACATTATGTTTGCTACTTCAAGTGTGCTGCGTGTCTCTGTGACACACTAGCATTCTTGACACTGGGCGTGCTTAAATAGTTGAAGTATTTAAGTCTTTCCAGGACAGAGATTTTGTTCTGTTTTTCACAAGAGAATAATGACTGCTTGAAATGAATCTGTGTACAAGCGCAGGACACACTAAACAAGTTCTGCAGTATACTGCAATGTCCGTGCAAACACCACTGAATGCTTGTTGGGGATTGGTTTGCAGAATGAGCTGGACTGATGTAAATGACTGCTATTTAAACTGTGCTGATGATTAAATTACTCTTTTTAGTCGTGTTTAATTTTCTGTAAATATTTTTATATTTTTCTTTGTAGATAGACCATGCTGCAGCAGGGCTTTATGCAGGATAAAATTATTGCCAGTCACACGTTTTGGTGGACACATGGATGTTAACTAATAAGCTAGTTTACAAACTTTCAAATGTGCCTGATAACCTGAAATGGACTACAAACACACATATTACACCATTTATACCCACTTTCTAGGCATAACTAACAATATCTATGTTTTTTTGTACGCGTCCCCCACCCGTCCACCCATATTTCTACCCGTCCATATTTGTTTTTACCCATCCAAATGATGGGTGGACAAGTCTCTACATAAAGCTATGTGCTGCAGACACCACACATCTTGTTTGTCCAGCCCATAGAGTTATGGTCCAGCCTTAGACAAAGGACAGACCAGCACACAATACACTGTGTAACACACAATACACAGTCACAAGCTAACATGTGTCAACAGCATGCCTGAGTGTCATAGGCTGCCTGGAGCAACAACCAGGCCACTTCCTGCTGTGAACAACATGTACATGTGCAGTGTGGGTATGTCACTACCAGTCTGTCTGAATAAAAAAATGATCACAACACTTTGTTACTAACATTTTACAAAGTAACGTGATTGCAAACAAAGATCTATCTGCAGATCTATGATAAATGGACACAGAACTGGTGGAAGCCTTCAATGGCATCAGTTTGCAAGTATTCAACGTTTACTTGATCGACATGTAAATCTGGTTTGAAGTACTGTATTAACGTCTGTATACAACTATACATCTACATGGAACTGGTGACCTTTGACCTTAGACCAAGTGTAACTTTTATTGTACAAACTGTAATCTGATGTTTATCTGAATAATAAAAAAAAAAATATTTTCCTTCATGCAACTTACCTAGATATATAACCATCACAGATTGTTATTTTAGCAGAATATGTAGCGTGTATTTCATGATGTAGTCATGCGAAATAGCAGAATGGGAATATCTGACATCTTAGATGAATACACTGTACTTTAATATTCTTCACTGAGATTATGAGCAAGATAATTGTGCTGTACTCACCTATAAACATGAGCGAGAGCGTTAGGAAGTTTGTGTTGATGGACATGTGTACTGCGCCTAGGATGATGCCGGTGACGATACAGATGACTCCGAGCATGGCAAGAGCAAGGAGGACCCAGCGGAACTGAGTCACAACAGTGATACAATGCAAACATCCGAGACACCCGCAACACGTTTTGTCCTCGTCGTCTAGCTGCGTTGTCTGTGATGGCTGTCGGTGCCGCGTGCGTGGTCGACTGCTGCGAGTACGCGTGCGGGCGGCCTGGGGGCGTGTGTTTGCGCCCTGTCGTGCCGACCGGTGCTGATTCGGACGCACTGCATACGGAGGCAACAGGTGAGAGTTCAAGATGTCCGGCAACGCCTCGTTGTTTGGGTGGTCAGATGGATGACCGATGGCCATCGGGGGCTGCGCTTGCAATGCGTGCAAAGTCTCCGGCCGCATCAAGATGTTCTCGTGACCTTGTGAACTGAGCGCGTCCAGCTGACCCCGCCGGCTGGGGTCGACCAGTTGTCTCACGTCGCTGATGTTGATCATGATGTCGGACACGCTCGACACAGGACGTGGATAGGTGGCGCCACGTGTGTTGTCGTGTTCGACCCGGCCGGCCACGTGCGGTGTGGCTGACTCATGTTGCAATGTCGTCGCTGCGGCGCGATCGACCACAGGTCTGTTACTTCCTGGCACGTTTTCTCTGTTCGACCTGGCTGCATTGTTTGCAGACCGACTATTTCCTGACACACCCGCGTCAGTTACCGTCACAGCACTGTTTGCAGGTCGACTACTTCCTGACACAACGTCACCAGCTGCAGTCGCCGAGGGTCGACTGATGACAGACACACTGACTGTGTTTGATACTCCTTCATTGTTCGCATGTCTGGCATTTCCTGCAGCTGCCGTGTTAGTTGTCTGACCACTAGCAGACCCAGCCCCACCCTCTCTAGTCGACTCAGTGCCAGCAGGTCTGGCTGCTGCCTGGCCACTGCGAGGATTCGTTTGCGTTGCATTAGTCGTCGCTCTAGCACTCACCGAAGCACCACTCGCCGGCAGCGTCCGGGACGCAGCCGAAGTCGACTGATTCCTGCTACTACCAGTAGAGGGCCGAGTACCCGTCTCTGGCTGTGTTGTTACCACGGTGATGTGCTTGCGAGCTGCATCCCCACCACGCGTGCTATTTCCCGAAGCACCAGCTTGATTCGTTTGCGGGACATTGCTTGAAGGTCGGCTACTTCCTGGAGCAACACCCGCAGGAAAGGTCCGTGTCGCTGTGGTCGTCGACTGTGTCCTGCTACTACTGGTACTAGCCGAGGGTTGAGCACTCAATTCTGGATGGGACGTTGCTGTCGCTAAATGCTTAGCTCGCGTCGGTTTCGCACCAGGGCCACTATTTCCCGATACACCTCCTCGACTCGTTGACGTTGCTGCACTATTTGTAGGTCGACTATTTCCCGATGCACTGCTTGCGGGCAGAGTGCGTGTTGCCTGGTTCCTACTACTACCAGCAGGTGGCCGAACCGGCGGATCTGAATGTGTGGTCACCGTGACTACGTGTTTTGGTGGCGGAGGTTCGCTACCAGCCCTAGTCGAGCGCTGTGGACCAGATGGGGCAGTACTGGCTGTGGCAGCCATCTTCTCAAGGACGTCTCAGATGTCACCTCACACTAGGGATGACAATAGTTGTGTGCACCTTCATTGTAGCAGGCAGACGTAGCCACTGACTGTTGTGTTCACAAGCCACACCTCTCAGGGTCCACAGGTTCAGTGCTTCTCCTACAGACTGTGTCTCCAACAGAACATGTTTGTCTAGCACCTGCAGTCTCTGTCTCAATTGTCACCAGCTGTACATCTACAGGACACTGCCTGTGGAGGTGTGTCACCTGTCAACTGTCACCAGAGACTTGACCAATGACAGGTGTCAACTGAAGTGTCCAGACCAGTAAGTAGGCAGCACCTGCAAGAGGAATCAGACCATTAGGTAACAAGTAACAAGCCAGGTGAATCAACCCTCCTACAACAGACAGAGCTGGACAGAGTCTGGTCTTGTGCTAATTTATTTAGGAGCATTGCATTCATCAAGCTTTACTTTAGCTGCCATCTTTGTGTAATGGTATTATAATTGTATTAAAAAATTCACACTGCTACTGCTACTGCTACTGCTACTACTTATACAAATCTTCCAGACCAAACTGTCCCATATTTGACTGTTCTCATCATTGCCCTTTGTTTCTGTCAACTATACTGATTACATTTTACAGACCAATACTGTGAATGTCTGACCACTTTCCATTTGTCACACATTTGTGACATAATTTTTTGGCTCGTCAGACATGTTTTCTAGACAAAACATCATGCCCATGCTAATAACTGAAATGTCAATAATTTAAGATCACATGGCTATAATACATCACACATAGGACTACTTGAACCAGGCCGAGGTCAGATTAATTTATAAGTGAAACCAGGTACAGAACATGCTCAAATGCCCAATAGGAACAAGCTAGCAGCTGGCATTAATTCACCCTCTGCCCTTGTATGATGAACTCAAAGTCTATATCTGGACTCTGCTAAATGTCATAGCACATTTGGACATCGAGAAAATTGGATGCAAAAACAAAATGTCACAAAGTCACTAAATATTTTAGACTTCATTAGATATGCGCCACACAACAATAACACCATGACAGTGAGCAGTACTGGCAGTTATGGTAATTATCAATACAAAAGTAATACCCAGGGGCAAGTCAGACTGGTGCCAAGGGGCTTACACACACATGTACCACAACGTGGAAAATACCATTTTAACTGAATAACAACAAGGGAATTCAACCTGTGTGTCAACAATAAATCATAAAATAATGTCATGTACATATAACAAACTTAAAAGAAGTAAAAAATAACATTGGAACTATCAACTGGACAAAGAAACATCACCACTGGGATGATGCTATGGCATTGCTGTAAGTGTTCTTCCACAGTGTCCAATGGATTACTATCAAAGCATGCATTCATTGGCCACTGCATCTATCCATCTGCCCTGGGGAAATAGAGGAAATGCCATCCACCTACACTGTCCAGTATATGGAGCCCAGCCCATGTGCTAAGCCAGACACTAGTAGACCCATGGGTATTGGCAGAGGCATGGAGGCAGATCATATTCTTATTAGAACCAGACCTGCTACCAAAGCCTGCTTCCTGTGAGGCAAATGTAACACTGCCCAACTATGGTGCACTGTTACTGTAAGTAACAGCTTAGTCCAGTGACACATCCATGTTAGGGTCACCAACAACCACAGGACTGGGCATATGTTACCCTGATAGCGAGGTGACCCTAATATTTGACATGGGAACAGAAGTTTCATAGGAAGTTGGACAATTACTCAGATATATGTGACTTTAATATCAATGCATAATAAACAAATCTATTGTTGATATTGAGTACAGTATACTGTATGAGTTATTTATTGACACGGCTGTAGATATCACTTGTTTTCCCTAAAATCATAAGCAGAGTATATAAACCTATGTATACAAAAATGTGTAGAGAGAACATGGCAGTAAGTGGTCTCAATTTAGGATTTTCTCTGTTTTCTACCCAGGGCTTTACACAGGATAACATTTTTGCCAGTCACAATTTTTGTCGGTGGACATAGCTTTATGTAGAGACCCGTCCACCCGTCATTTGGATGGGTAAAAACAAATATGGACAGGTAGAAATATAGAGGATGGGTTGTGGATGGATAAAAAAATGAAGGAGCAAAAAAAGTCTTCCAAAAGCATAGATACTGTTAGTTATGCCTAGAAAGTGGGTGTAAATGGTGTCAAATGTGTGTTTGTAGCCCATTTCAGGTTATCAGGCACATTTGAAAATTTGTAAACTAGCTTAACCGTTAACATCCATGTGTCCACCAAAACATGTGTGACTGGCAATAATTTGATCCTACATAAAGCCCTGTCGGTGGATATGTACACGTGAACTCACACACATACAAATGATACAAGCCAGTCGAGATGTGTGATTAATAATCAACTGCAAACACACCTAAGACACCTGTTTTCAAAGTATACCCATCCACCACTCATCCCGTTTTGCTACCAACCCAAAGCAAGATGTTAACTGAATGGACAGGTAGATCTGCCTGTGGGGATACCTACCACTTTCACTGAACAGTCTCTCTACCATCTGTCTCTCTCCCCTCCAGCAGGTCTCAGTCTCTTTCTCCACTCCCCCAATTCTAATCTTCACAGGAATAATTGTATTTGGAATTCATATTCACTAGTAATTAGCCTCATTACGAGTTATGTACATTTAACGAGATCACAAGTCACAGTTGTGCAATATGTGCAACACTTACTTACCTGAGGACACTTGAGTGAACAGGTAGTTGGTGATCACAAGCTGCCTGTACAGACACACAACAAGAGCAGTGCTCATAGCTAACACAATGACACACATGGGCAGGTGCTGTCAAATGCTGACTGAATCAATGGCTGTAGCAATTAGGCAGCACACTAAGTGGCTGTCCACAAGGCCTGACATGTGGGTTACCTGCACACTACCAGTGGCTATGACCTCAACAGTATCACATTTACAAACTACTGCCTGTTTACATCAATAGCAGTAACATGACAGTGCCTGCAGATGCCAGGTAGCCAGTCTCCTGGGTGGTTCCCCTTGAGTACTGGCACATAGCAGGTGGTGTAATGCCACCATTCCCAATCAGTCACTTCCAATTAGCACAGCATGGTACCATTGTGGACACTGAACAGTCAGAGATGGGAGAGGCTTACCTCACCACTGTCACCCCTTTGCAGTAAAGACAGATGTTTCATCTTGCTTGTGTAACCCTTAAGTCAATGATGACAGCAGTTCTCTAAGACAATCAACAACCAATTGCACATGTGTGTGTTCTACCACTACCAGCAGCAGTGTCAAGTGATCAGTGACATCACAACATGCTGGTGGTCTGTGTTACACATCTTAGTATCATCCTATTTCAAAAGGATGACCATGACTCATGTAGTTATAGGACTTTACAATGCTGCTTTTACAAAGGCATAGATTACCACCCAGAGAATTACCTCTAGATGGCAGGTGGACAAGGATGCCCTTTGGCTTATCAAGAGTCCAACCTATCTATCTAAGTGTACTCTGCCCTTCTTAGGTATAAGTCAATTTTGTTTTAAAATATATTAACACTACTAGCACCTACACAATCAGTTGATAATATGTTCCATTCATTTATTATTCTTTGGAGAAAACAATTCTAGTCAACACTGCTTCTTTGCTAATGTAACTCCAAGTCCTCTAGTCATTCTCTCTTCCTTAACCGAACAAATAATAATTCTGTCAATATTTTCATACCCATTCAATATTTTGAACACTTCTATCTGATCTCCTCTCAATCTTCTGGTTTCTAGTGTTGTTAAACCACATTCTTTTAGACGAACTTCATAACTAATATTCCTGAGTTTTTGTATCATTTTGGTTGCTCTCCTTTGTACCCTTTCTAGCATATCAATATCCTTCTTGCGATATGGCCTCCATGCCTGTATGCAATATTCTAAATGAGGCGTTTACGTCAGTGCTTTGCCAGAGCAGGCATCTGTGTGCTACATTTCATTGACACAAAGGGGATACAGTGACAACTCACAGGACAGTACATGAATAAAACTGAGATTTTCTGATACAGATCCACTTGTAGGAACCTGCCTGACCTGTCTGGTGGGTAGAAGACATGTTATCCACCTCGGTGAAGCCATTTCAATATCGCCCAACAATTATGTTGTGTCACTCCATGAGTCACTGTTTCAAAATAACGCTTTTTAAACGTAACATAAAAAGACAACAGAGTTACAGAAAGCTGAGGAAGTCTTTTTTTCTTCTATTCCACAACATCAAGGAATATATTGATGGATAAACAGAGCTTGTAAAGAGAACATAATAAAGTAACAAGAATAAGATCTAGGCTGGCATCCAGCAGGTTGAGCTGCCTTAGACGGAGAAAGTTAGACCAGGGCTTTATGCAGGACCAAATTATTGCCAGTCACACACGTTTTGGTGGTCACATGGATGTTAAGTGTTAAGCTAGTTTACAAACTTTAAAATGTATCTGATGACCTGAAGTGGACTACAAACACACATGTCTGAGACACCATTTACACTCACTTCTAAGGCATATCTGACAATATCTAAGGTTTTGGAAGACGTTTCTTTGCTCCTTCATTTTTTTTACCGGTCCACTCATATATTTCTACCCATCCAGAACGTTTTTTACCAGTCCAAATGATGGGTGGATGGGTTTCTGCATAAAGCTGTGCCTTAGACTGTGACTGTGTTTACTACCCCTAAACCACCAACTTTGTGTCTCCTGGCACTCAGCTGACCCTGTCTCAATGCAGTGTTGATACTGTGACACCCTCTGAAAGCCTGGCTGAATACAAACCTCCACAGTTTCATGCTTCATTTCCTGAGTGCCTGCTGTGTGCACTGAAGCGTGACAGCAGTCTACACCACATGCATGAATCACCAGGTCCCCACCACAGGAGCAAAAATATTTCAACCAACCAGGCCAAATGGACAAAAGGGATAGTGACAAGGAATACACATATTAATTACTCAGTCTGTTTCACCATAACCACAGTAATCCACACCATTTCTCTTGTCACATTCATTATTCATCTGGAAATCTGATCCAGATTAGATGAAATTATACACTTCTATGTACAGTAATAATTTAAGCTGGGTCAGCAGCCAATCTATTTCCACTTGCCTTGTTTTACAACTATTTTAGAACACATCTAGTGGCATTAAAAAAACTTGTTTATGTACAGCTTACATACATGCACAGATAACCCATTACTGTTATTTCAGTGGCTCTTCAAGTAAGTTGTGCCATAAAATTGGGTTGCCAAACCACTTTGAGTGAGTTGCCAGTGTCTCTAAAATTTGTTGTAAAAATGTCCTTAATTGTACCACTTGCTGATACTAGATGCATGCATAAAAATAGTGTATACACGTCAAATGTTACATAAATATAAAACATTGTATGACATGACCCAATATCAAACATACATGTGACATCTGGCATAAACTGTTCATCTTCCATCCACACAGTACAGGTAAGTCATGATAGTTGTCATGTTGCAGAAAATGCATCATATATGCATTGAACAAACTCTATAAAGTATACTTTCAAAGACAAATATTGTTTTTATAACATGTATCCAGGTTAAGTTGTACATTTCATACCTAATTATCAGCTTCTTCATTATATTACCAGTTTGATGAAATAATTTGAAGTAAATTAATTACTGTAATAATCTTCAAATGTTGCTAAAAATATTCATGAATCTGTCATTTTTACTTTTTATTGGTTGGGAGTGCCCTCATTCTGTGTAACATCTTAATGTTGCAGACTTGGTCATTCTGCCATGTTACGAGTCTACTTCCGACAGGAAGTTCAACAAATGTTTTCAATTAGCAATGTTTTAATGTTATAAATGATTTCAGTTACTTTTTATGATTATCACATGCACGACTCACTTGACCGGTTTGAACCACAACTGGAATTTGGGCCACAGCCACAAAAGATAAAGAACCACTGTATTATTTAACTATTACAAAGGCATGGACAACCTATTAGTATTATTTCCAACTGAACCATGTTGCAACATAGCAACGCAGCCAAGTCTTTGTATGACTTAGGTAGGGTTTTATACAGATACACATTTGGTCAGTCACACTTGTTCTGGTGGATGTTAACTTATATACATACAAATATTTCTACCCGTCCACAACAGGTTTTACCCGTACAAATGACAAGTGGACGGGTCTCTGCATAAAGCTATGTTGCTTGGTACTTAACAACAATACAATGAATAATTTGTGTTTCACAAGTTTCACAATCTAATGGTCCAACCTTTCAATAATATTATAAAGCACATAACATTGATATTTATATTATTTTATTACTTGCAGGTTTTAAAACAAATTTGAAGAATGGGTGTAGTATGTAGCTGGTCATAAATAAGTTATGGTCAACAGTCATATAACATATTTAAGTTAATTAATTCACATCACGATTCATACAGATGAATCATTTGGCAATTTGAATCATTTATATGTTTTGTAGATTAAATCGGAGAGTGATAATAAACAGACTTTCAGCCAGTTCCAATAATGGATGTTGTTAATCCATGTAATGACGTCCATATGACCTCATGGTGGTATCATTTACCAAGCCTAACCAACCAACACTTGTGCAGCTTATAACAAACAATTGCAGTGGTTAGCTGGCCAGGCTGCTAAGCACTGATTTGTTTACTTTGAGTCTCCAGGAGTCATGTACAAAAGGACTAAACCAATGCTTGGCTTCTCAGTGGCTGCATGAAAGAAAAACTGAGCACTTTGCCAGATATATAGATCTAACACTTCCAGATTACAGAATAAACCCCACTTTTAACAAATTGGTAATGTAAACATGAACGTAATACAACTTGGCTATTCTACTGTCTAATTGTAGGCCTGGTACAAATTATAATTTGGTACAGGTCAAGGTTATTGTGAACTATCACTGACTGTTAGTCAAAGGGTGTTAATAGCCTAATAGCTTTAGGGTATGAAGTGAGTCACCAGAACAACATGACTACTAGCACTAAAGAAAACAGTTTTACAATAAAATGACGATTGCACATAGCATTCACCACCCAAAATAAGGACTGTACTGCTATCGGTCCACCCTGCTATCAAGGTTAAATCTTAACAAATATTTGTATTAGGTTCAAGAACAGGATACAGGTGTCTCAACATGTCTGGTGGATCATGTCTATAAATCTTCACCATATTGTTGATTCAGTATTTTTGGGTTTGGGCTTGTGTGAGTAAGTAAATCTAACATTCTCATTATTTTAGATTTATTTAATGTTAAATATATTCTAGACCTTCCAGTTTTCATTGTCATACAAAAGTTAAATGCTAACAGAATTATGTATCTGTGTTGGGACAGATTTTGTTTAAACTCAGGAATTCCTCGAATAGTTCTTAAAAACCTTTGTATTTCTGAACATAACTGCTAAAGTTTGATCAAGTATCACCATTTATATGCCCAAATTACTAGATCTGTATCACTATCAAATGAAAACTGTTTTTGTTAAAATAGTGTGTTTCTGTGTGTGTGTGAGTGTGTACTGCACATAGTACATGGGAAATATGTCTGATGTGGCTAGTGTGTGTAACACTAACAGTATATATACTACAGAGGTCAGAGTCCCACTTTTGAAGAGTAAAGGCCAAAGCCAAAAGTAAACATTTACCCGGGTCAGGAGCAGAATCTTATAGTCAGACTGGCCCACATCTAGACCAGTCTCTTGTCCTCAACATTTTCTATCTGAACATATCTTTTACCTAACTAGCCTGAATTATTTTTGTATCTGCCTACAAGCAGGGGTGTGTTTGCTTCACAAGCTACAACCTATAATTTTATCTGCCCTTTTGTTCTATACTTTCTTCTTTGAGTTAGGCAGCCACAATCCACTGAGCAGTGCCTGTTCTGTGATAAAATTGTCACTGTAAATATTCTAACTTCTAGTCCTAGACATGGAGTGGTCACATGGCAAACATTATATGAGGCCAACAATTATGGTTATATCCTCAAGGTGTTGAGACTATGCTTGCAATGGACAAAGACAACAGACACTAACTGAGTAACCTTGTATATGTAGGTGTGGGTACTCTACACCATAGGCACAGCCCTGGGTGAGTGGATCTGGGAGTTGAGTAAGAGATAGTAGTAGAACAACACATTTAGCCATTCTAACAATGTTTGTGGGAAAGGTTGCAAGAGTAAAATTAAAACAAAAATATTACCATCATATTTTCACAGCTACGACCTACGACTGTGCCTGATATACTTATATAGTATAACTTATATAGTCTATGACTATGTCTATGTCAGACTACGTCTACGACAACAATGACATGTCATGAAATTAATGATATCTGCCAATGCTGCTTTGAACACCCCCACCATTTTGTATTCAATATAAATAATTTAATATACAAGAGACTACTGTCTCGTTTTACTGAGCACTACTCTAATGACGCCTATTATACGGCTGGCGGTGGTATCACTACATCTACGACACTCACACTGACACTGTCATCGCGCTGGCGGAGGTAAGCTGTCGCCAAGCCGCAACAGTCAGTGGCAGGCCGATTCAAGGAAGTATTCTATTTTGTACGGGTCTTATCAAGGTAACCGTTACGAGTGATTTTACTCCACCCAGTGCACTTTATTAACCCACAATCTAATGCGAATTAAGCAAAGAATACAAAAACTTACCATGCATCTAAGTGATATAAAGTCCTGTCTTGGTCGGTGCGTTCACGTAGTGTTAAAATTGTGTTGTCTGTCGCGGTGACCTACATTTGGTACATCACGTGACACCAAGCTATTTTTAGACATTTTATGCTGTAATGTACGTTTATGGTGTGTACTTGTTTCTTACTAAACCTTTGTGGTCTTTAATTCCTAATGTCAGTGTTCTATAATTTTCGTAAGATATGTTAACTGTTTGAGTATACCATGGAGCCTACAACAAAAACTCACTATTTATATCAAAGAAAGCTCTTCACATATATCGATGATGTCAAATGGATTACCCTGACGTTACCTAAATGCAAACAAACAGCGTTAGTGAATATGCTGCTTTTGCAACAACGTGTTGTACTCTAACATCGCCCAGATACATCTATTTTATGGCAGACGGGTATGCAGTTAATCTGACAGGCCTCATCCATTCCATTTTTACTCGAATACCGCAGTGTTGTAGCTAATTGAAATATTAAATTTGTTGCCTACGCCATTAAAGTTTATGGTGTAAAGTTTTAGATTAAATGACATTCCAGGGACCACCCCTCCACTCCAGGCTCCGGGGGGGGGGGGGGGGGGGGGTGTGAGTTTAACAGGCTCTGCTGACTTTGTCTTTCTTTCAGTGGCCTTTCTCTAACTGGCATGGTCCTGACATCCCGTGGTTGATAGTTTTGACATCCACCAGAGTCAAATCTTCAGACACAGAGTCCTGTAAGGTGTTCCTTGGCCTGCAAAGAATAGGAGCTGTCTCCTCTCTTCTTTTTCTTCTTCCGGTAATCCTCTACTGTCAGTTATGACGAATTCGTGAATAGTGTGCGCATGTTCCAGTGCTGATTAAAATCTGTAATAATAATGGTGATGTTTAAAAAAAATTAGAAGTAATAATATATATATAAATGTGCATGTTAAAAACAGTAGTCCCGATAAGTTAAGCCTTAACTGGTCTGTCACAGTCACACTAACTGTCCCAAGTCCACACCACCCTTACACAGGCATAAGTTCTAGTTGAAAGGAATGTTGTCCTAATTGTAAAAAAAAAACAGCAAAACATGTTTACTGTTGGATAAAAGAGATGTTTTTGTAGCTAATGTTTAACAAAGTAATTGTTGGAAACGACGTGTTGTCCTTAAAATGTGTACACACTATCTTGCACACTGTGGTATAGGGGCAGGCAGAAAGATGGCGCCACTGTTGACACCGATAAGTTGATACAGGATGTCATCGAAACCATCGACTTGGCAAAAACACATAAAATTATACTCTCGCAATTGGAGGAGAAACTCCAGGATGCACATTTACAGGTAAGACCAGGGACCGTTTGAAGATTTAAAAACCAGGGCAGGGAATTCATCCTAGATGGCAAGTGGACAAGGAAGTCTTATAGAATAGAGAGAGTTGAAACATTTAATGTTTATTTTTATCTGTGTGTGCCATGCCCATGGGAAGTATTTATTGGCTGTCAACGCAGCTAGCACCTACACAATCAGTATATATAATTTGTTCCCAAAATCCCCTCTCATAACAAATTCTTCTATAAAATCTTGAAGGCTTACATAAACTTCAACTGCTTTGCATACTTCGATAGTTTTTATTGTTAAACATAATATGTTCTTGATATGATGATAGCTAAAAAAGCATTACCATGTTGTAGTGAAAGATACAGAATAGGTTTGATTCATACAAACAATGACCAGGTCTGACCTGAGAGATGCAGTTGTGTAAATGTGTACAGTGTACGTAGCTTTAATAGTATTCTCTGTACTTTAAGTTATTCCGGAGTTAAATTGTGTTTTGTGATAGTCATGGTGTCTTTGTACACAGGTGCAGCAGAGCTCTGAGTTGGCCCAGAAGAAATTGCAGGAGACATTTGCTGGGCTAAAGAAGAGCATCAATGAGACACTGGACACAAGATTGCAACTGCTGGAAGCACAGATTGACCAACTGACCAGTGAAGCCCGTAGCCCTCTGGTCAAGGCTGAGGAGGTGCTCAAGGACCATAACAAGACAGCGAGTGACCTCCTCGATGAAGGTATATATGCTGAAAGTTCCTAATGAATTCAAACATCATAACGTGATACAGTCTAAGTGATCTGATGTGCCTGTTTGATCAGTGCTCTAGTTTTTTTAAGTATCGGTATTCTGATTTAATCATGTTTATTGACTCCTTATTGAGAAATCTGGACTCCACTGATGCCTGATAACTACTTGGTACCTACTTGGATTCCACTGATGCCTGATAACTACTTGGAACCTACTTGGATTCCACTGATGCCTGATAACTACTTGGAACCTACTTGGCTTCCACTGATGCCTGATAACTACTTGGAACCTACTTGGATTCCACTGATGCCTGATAACTACTTGGAACCTACTTGGATTCCACTGATGCCTGATAAACACTTGGAATCTACACCTGGAGCCACACAACTAACACTGAGTCCAAGCAAACTACCATGGTACTTTCACAAAAGTAACAGACTCTTCCAGTCAAACTGGCTCTCTTAGTTTCCTCATTGGCTGATTCCCACAGTCCCAACGTGTGGCGCCACTGGTGTGCTAGATTTATAAAGTTTGTTCCATAGGTAATCTGTTAATGATTACTATAAACCAATTGCCACAGGTGTACGCTTGTGCGTATAGTAGAATTGAAGTTACCGTGTGGTTGGTTGTCATTCTGTAAGATCAGAGGTCAAAAGCTGCATGTCGAAGATGGGATGCACACTAGTGACACTACTAAAATGAGACAATGAAACATGTGCACAGAGCCAGACGTGTTGTTGCTGTCTCAGGTCTGAAGCTGTTGATGAGTGATGACCACGCCGCAATCTCCGATAAGATGAAACAGTTCAAAGCTCGGTCACAAGAAGTCACCATAGACGGGTAAGTCACAACAGACGGCTAAGTCACCACAGACGGGTAATCACCACAAATTGGTAAGTCACCGCGGGCGGCTAAGTCACCACAGACGGGTAAGTTTACCACATACAGGTAAGTCACCACAGACGGGTAAGTCACCACATACAGGTAAGTCACAGCAGACGGCTAAGTCACCACAGACGGGTAAGTCACCACATACAGGTAAGTCACCACAGACAGGTAAGTCACCACAGACAGGTAAGTCACCACATACAGGTAAGTCACCGCAGACGGCTAAGTCACCACAGATGGGTAAGTCACCACATACAGGTAAGTCACCACAGACGGGTAAGTCACCACAAACAGGTAAGACACCACAGACGGGTAAGTCACCACAGACGGGTAAGTCACCACAGACGGGTAAGTCACCACAGACGGGTAAGTCACCACAAACAGGTAAGACACCACAGATGGGTAAGACACCACAGACGGGTAAGTCACCACAAACAGGTAAGTCACCACAAACAGGTAAGACACCACAGACGGGTAAGTCACCACAAACAGGTAAGTCACCACAGATGGGTAAGTTTTAGGTATGTTTTATATTAATGTATAGATAATTTACATACTCAGATTTGGTAAAGGTTTTAATTTTATATTAATTTATATAATTTACATAAAGGTTTAATATTATACATATTTAAAATAGTGTTTAATTTATTTTAAATTGACTTTATGATTTATATAATTTACATACAAAGGTTTTCTAATGTACAACATAAACCAAAATTTGATTTGATTTATATTAATTTATATAATTTACATTTATATTTATTAATACATTTATTATATGTCTTGTACAGCAACAACGATCCACCATGCGGGAATTAGCGCTATAGAAAAACAGTATTATTATTATTGTTAATGTCGACAGGTTGCCTGAGGTGCCAGTGCTATGTGATGTCAGCTACATCACGGTGGAGTTGCCACCAGACATTGATCAACAGGTGACGTCACTTGCAGACAACTTTGGTCGGGTAATGTCAAGGTCGCCTGTCAAGGTGACATCCATCAAGGAGCAGCCCGGGGGACTTGTCATCACGTGG
The DNA here is from genome assembly GCA_964017155.1 of Oasisia sp. SBJ-2009. Classification (NCBI taxonomy): domain Eukaryota; kingdom Metazoa; phylum Annelida; class Polychaeta; order Sabellida; family Siboglinidae; genus Oasisia; species Oasisia sp. SBJ-2009. The sequence continues at coordinate 26,581,462 of OZ024858.1, forward strand.
GCGGAGGTGAGGAATGTCAGTTAAATTAAACATTCTCTTTCCCAGCAATCATGTTATAGTAACTATCTCCATGTGCAAGTTGGATACTAACTGTCAAGCTGCCCATGTTGTTTTACCTATGTTTTCTCTACTATGTTATCATTATTCCTAGGAATCTGGTCTACATAAGTTTGGTCGGATTTTTGGAAGTTTAATTATTTACATAGTTAAAAATTACACTTTCTAAGAAAACCAAGTATGCATTGAACGTCTATGTGATATCTACTTCAGTGCTGTGTTTCAAGATTGGGGCATTCCATAACTCTGTCAGATAAAAATGTAACATTGTTGCTGATGATCAAACAACTTTTAAAGATAGCGTGAATGACAAATCATTTGTTGCAGACAGTTTTGAATGAATTACCGTAAATGTTTGCCCACACAAGTATAAATATACATGTGAATGCATACACATATGTGGACATGCTTATGCACACATTTTACCATGAAATTCACTATTCCACAGGTTGATGAAGACCAGCCTACCAGCTTCAGCGAATTCAAACTTGAGTATTGCAGTGGTGTTAGTGGTAGCCAAGGCAACCAGAAGCTGCAGTTCATAAAAGCCTACCAGGGACCCCATCTGGGTTACACACTGAGGCATCTGAAACCCCTCACATACTACTCCATGAGGGTGTGTGGGAGGGTGGAGGAGACCACCCCATGGTGTGTGTGGAGTGTGCCCGCTGTGGCAATGACCCGTCTACAACCTTATGGTCAGTACCTGGACTACATCCGTAACTGGACTTTCTCTTTTCTTTCTTTCTTTCTTTCTCCCAGATACTGGACGGGGCCCTTTGCAAGGCGTTTAAAGTCTAACGAGAATTTGTGAGTCCACTACAAGTTACACATTTACCCTCTGTGTGGGATCTTTTACTTCCCCTGGCATAGACATGAGATAGAAGGGACCACCGGCTTTCAATGTCTCTTCCGAAAGACACAGGCAAATGTGGGGTGAACGAAATTACCCAAGTTTCGAAATGGCGGCAGGTGGGATTGAACCACCCTTGAAATACATTAGTAACTTGAATACAGTCAGTCACTGGACTATGTCAGTAACTTGAATGCAGTCAGTAACTTGAATACAGTCAGTCACTGGACTATGTCAGTAGCTTGAATACAATCGGGATCTGGACAATGGTCGGTGATAGCTCTGTAGTTGGTAATAGAACTACAGCCAGAAATTGGAATATGTCAATAACTGGTCTGCAGTATTTATTTTAGTAACAAGACATCGGTATAATTCATTTGAAAACATTTCAAACTTCAGAATAATTGTAGTAGATCCCATTTTAGAATGTGTCATGACTGTCATAAAAAACAAAGTATGAATCAAAACTGCTTTCCCCATGAATCACCATCATGTAAAGAAAAGGCAAAAGTGATGGCAACTCTGTGTACTATAACCTAAGGTATTACACTTGATACCCAGGCTCAGACAGGCTGATGATCAAAGACAGTTATTTGAATTATTTTAATATTACTACCGACTGATTTATTAAACCAGCTGCAAATACTACCTAAACTAGTAACTTACTAATATTACATTTTTGAATATTGAAGAACCAGATTTACAATGGACTAAAATTGAGCAACAAGTTTACCGTGACAGTCTGCTGTGTTTGCAGAGTGGCGAGACGGTGTTGACGGATACTGCATAAGCAATGAAAACAAAATGGCGACGTGCTGCAAAGATGTTGAGAAACCTCTGGGTCTGTATTCAACTGGACAACTGTACACGTGTGGTCACTCAGTTGCCTTCAGAATAGTGGACGTTGGTCAAGCGTGTGCCAGTGATGGGATAGCGCTGACCGTTGCGGAAAGAGAGAGTGAACCACTGAATAGGCCTGGCTCAGTCTTTGTCAGCGTGTCTGGTGAGTCCACTGATGGCCAAACATCTGATCACCTCAATACAATACAATACAATACAATACAATACAATACAATACAATACAATACAATACAATACAATACAATACAATACAATACAATACAATACAATACAATACAATACAATACAATAAAACTTTATTGTCCCGGACAGGGAAATTAATTTTGCAGCGTTCGTCATAACAATATAAAATACAGGTGTAGAAAAATTAAAATACAGATAAATTCATTATTAAAACAGTATGTAAACATTACTCCTGTCAGAGGTATACACATATGGAACGGTCTAGCAAGTGACATAACACAGTTGCCAAGTTTGCAACAATTTAAGAAAGATTAAAGTCGACGTTACAGTCGTTACTTCCTTTGTATTTATGAACAGTTAACACAATGATAAAAAATACCATTACTGTTGCTTTCTATTCAATCTTGTATAGTGAGGGCTCTTAATGTCAGAAAAGGCCATACATTTTCACATCTGGACAAAAGCATGAAATTTGGCACAGATGACCTCCATGCCATACTATTTCACAATTTTGATGGAAGCAACCTGAGATTTTGATGCTTCCACCATTTTTTGCAATATTCAAAATGGCTGCCATCAAAAATAATAAACTTGTTTTTCCATATTTCATGAACAGTTTCACATAAAACATTAACGTTAGGCTTAATGTATACATATCCGGGTATTGTAATTTCAAATATAGTATATTTGGACTTATCCGACATTCACATCCGCCATTTTGAAAGATGGCGGCCGTATTCACTAATGTTACTATATCTGATAAAGTATGACACTTAGAGTCGTTATTTTGGCATCAGTGTATAGATAAGTGGATAGCGATTTCAAATATATCAAACAGTTCACATCTGACCTTAATTTGTCCACAACCGCCATTTAATAAAATGGCAGCTGTAAAATCAAATTGTTTATATCTTTAAAACGAGATATTTGGAGGGACGCTATACGGACACTTTTTCAATATATACATATATTGGGGTAGATATTTTAAATATTTTACTTCTTGACCTTGACCGACATTCACATCCGCCATTTTTAAAGATGGCGGCCGTATTCATTAATGTTGCTATATCTTATCAAATATGGCACCTAGAGTCTTGATTTTTGTATCAATATATAGGTAGCTGGATAGCGATTTCAAATTCGTCAAACATTTTACACCTTACCTTAATGTGACCTTCACAACCGCCATTTAATAAAATGGCGCATGTAAAATCGAATTGCTTACATATTTTTTAAACAATTTATTTGGAGGGATGTTATATGGACAATTTTGTCAAAATATACGTATTTTGGGGTAGCTATTTTTAATATTTTACTTTTTGACCTTGACCGACATTTACATTCGCCATTTTCCAAGATGGTGGCCCTCAAAGCTAATGTCGCTATATCCTGTGAACTTTACCACCTAGAATCGATATCAAAGCTACATGTACAGCGCAAGTGGTGTTGACTCTGTCATGGAATATGATGTAGGCAATGCATATCACATTAAAACATAAATATGTTGTGGTAGAAAACATGAAATTTAATTCATATCGGTGAAAAGAATATCCTTCCGATCATGACGTAGGGCGTAACATCAGTCACAGATGTCCGTATTTGTAGCATCGCATAGCTTTACACTCCATCGTTGTTGATGCACCCGCCTTCACAATTACACAGAATAGTGCACTTGATTCCTGCTCTGGCACATTTGCAGTTTCCTCTGCACGCCTTTCCACATCCACAGTGGTGGAGGAGAGCACACGCTTTGCTGACGTTGTCTAGAACAGTCCAGGATGGCACCCAGAGTTTCGTGTTCACGTCTTGCGTCCAACACCACGGTGAAGCGTCCGGGACATCTTGGTGTCGCTGCCTTGCTTGTCTCCAGATGTAACCTACCTGGTACAGCTTTTGAAAGGAACCTAAACAGCTGCACCTTGTTTCTTGAATTTGCTAGAAACTTGTTCCAGTCACGTGGTACTGTGCTGTCATCGAAGCGTCATCTCAGTTCACCGATGTTGTGGATTGCTCCACGTATGACGATCATGTATTGGTGAATAATTCCGACAACCAGTCGGTGGCTGACTTCAACACGATCATGCCATGCAATCACCAGGAGGCTGATAGCAGGATATTTCTGCATCTTTCTCACGCCGCACAACAAGGTCATTCGAAAGCTTTCATCCGCACAGTCGACAGTGATGTTGTCATCATTGCTGTTGGACATTTTGGCAGCCTGGGTGTGACGGAGTTGTGGATAGGCTTTGGAACTGGAAAAGCCTTCCAACACATCCCAGTTCATGAAATCACCCGAACACTTGGTCCTGAGAAGTCGCTGTCATGTCCACTGTTCCATTCGTTCACGGGGTGTGATACGACATCATCGTTCCCTGGTATCGGTAAGAAGACAGCCTGGGCAGCATGGCAGGCATACCCTGACCTTACGGAAACACTACTCACTCTTTCCGATGATCCTACGGTCTTAACACTCGACTCCATCCACATGGGACGCCTTGAACGCTGGACTGTTGTCGTGCAAGCAAGGCAGCGACACCAAGATGTCCCGGACGCTTCACCGTGGTGTTGGACGCAAGACGTGAACACGAAACTCTGGGTGCCATCCTGGACTGTTCTAGACAACGTCAGCAAAGCGTGTGCTCTCCTCCACCACTGTGGATGTGGAAAGGCGTGCAGAGGAAACTGCAAATGTGCCAAACAAAGCAGGAATCAAGTGCACTATTCTGTGTAACTGTGAAGGCGGGTGCATCAACAACGATGGAGTGTAAGCTATGCGATGCTACAAATACGGACATCTGTGACTGATGTTATGCCCTATGTCATGTTCTGAAGGATATTCTTTTCACCGATATGAATTAAACCTCATGTTTTCTACCACAACATATTTATGTTTTAACTTTATAATTATCATAATGTGATATGCATTGCCTACATCATATTCCATGACAGAGTCAACACCACTTGCGCTGTACATGTAGCTTTGATATCGATTCTAGGTGGTAAAGTTCACAGGATATAGCGACATTAGCTTTGAGGGCCACCATCTTGGAAAATGGCGAATGTAAATGTCGGTCAAGGTCAAAAAGTTAAATATTAAAAATAGCTACCCCAACATACGTATATTTTGACAAAACTGTTCATATAACATCCCTCCAAATAAATTGTTTAAAAAATATGTACGCATTATTAAATGGCGGTTGTGAAGGTCACATTAAGGTCAGGTGTAAACCGTTTGACGAATTTGAAATCGCTATCCAGCTACCTATACATTGATACCAAAGTCAAGACTCTAGGTGCCATATTTGATAAGATATAGCAACATTAATGAATACGGCCGCCATCTTAAAAATGGCGGATGTGAATGTCGGTCAAGGTCAAGAATTAAAATATTTAAAATATCTACCCCAATATATGTACATATTAAAAAAAAGTGTCCGTATAGCGTTCCTCCAAATATCTCGTTTTAAAGATATATAAACAATTCGATTTTACAGCCGCCATTTTATTAAATGGCGGTTGTGAAGGTCACATTAAGGTCAGGTGTAAACCGTTTGACGAATTTGAAATCGCTATCCAGCTACCTATACATTGATACCAAAGTCAAGACTCTAGGTGCCATATTTGATAAGATATAGCAACATTAATTAATACGGCCGCCATCTTTAAAAATGGCGGATGTGAATGTCGGTCAAGAAGTAAAATATTTAAAATATCTACCCCAATATATGTACATATAGAAAAGTGTCCGTATAACATCCCTCCAAATATCTAGTTTTAAAGATATATAAACAATTCGATTTTACAGCCGCCATTTTATTAAATGGCGGTTGTGAAGGTCAAATTAAGGTCAGATGTGAAATGTTTGATACATTTGAAATCGCTATCCATTTATCTATGCACTGATGCCAAAATAATGACTCTAAGTGTCATACTTTATCAGATATAGCAACATTAGTTAATACGGCCGCCATCTTTCAAAATGGCGGATGTGAATGTCGGATAAGTCCAAATATACCATATTTGAAATTACAATACCCGGATATGTATACATTAAGCCTAATGTTAATGTTTTATGTGAAACTGTTCATGAAATATGGAAAAGCAAGTTTTTTATTTTCGATGGCAGCCATTTTGAATATTGCAAAAAATGGTGGAAGCATCAAAATCTCAGGTTGCTTCCATCAAAATTCTGAAATAGTATGGCATGGAGGTCATCTGTGCCAAATTTCATGCTTTTGTCCAGATGTGAAAATTTATTACATTAAGAGCCCTCACTAGTAACTCTTATTACAATTACTATGCATTTTAGTTGAAAAGGGCATAGCGCCTTACAAGTCATATGACTTCCGCAATGTCCCTTTAACAGCTGCAGCGATTCACCAGTCATGGAATTGTATTATATTGTATTGTCTTTACCATTATGTATTATATTATTTTCCCATAATATGTTGTATATTACTGTGTTGTTATGAGCCCCTCGACTCCATCTGGTATATTTATGGCCTGCCGATGTAACCGACAGGACGACTTTACCCCAGAATAGGGTAGAGATGCTGACTGGATCTCAGGCTGAATTTGAAAAAAATTAAATAAGGATACCCTTTTTATCAAATAAAATTATATTATAAAAAAAACTATTCAGAAGTAAACTTATATTAACACAAACATAAATAGAAATACAAACTTGCAAGTTATTAGGAAGCCTGAATGATGGCAAGATTAGCCTTGATTACCCATGGTCCATGAGGTGGCAGCACTTTACACGGATTACATTCAAAAGCCAACTAGGTGACCAGACTATTGTTTTCCGGCAAAGTTACTCAGCCAAGTGAGAGTCGGTTAAATGAGACTACATCTAACACATGAACATGATCCCACAGATGTGTCACCACCTAGCACGATTTGAAACATTGTAATCATTTTGGAAATCAAACAAAATAGTAATTAAACTGGTTTATTAAAATGCATATGTTTACACATTTTTGTGTCTCCTATATTTTTTGCATACCGTATGTTTAATAGAATGGATAGCAGTATGGTCGTAGTATCATGGGTATTTACATCGTTGTTTATTTTCTTACCAGGGACTGTTTACATGGACGGAGTTGAGAAATTGACAAGGTTACCCCCGCTAACTAGAGGCACAATGTTGACATTTGACACAGAGAGTCTACTACCAGGAAAGATCAGGGTCTCAATTGATGTAGCTGGAAAGATCGTCACCTTTGATTGGGTCATAGAAGATGGATCTTCCAACACCAATCCAATGCAGCAAGCTGATAATGATATAGAATTATACTTTGTGATGGCTTTCAGTTACCGTGGCTGGAAAGTTGGAGTTGAATGACATTTGTAACTAATGGTTTAGGCTAGAGTTTTAGGTCATTCAAATGTGAACCAACGCCTTTTATGTGTGGCCCCACAATGGTCCATGCTCCCACAATAGCTGTGTCTTAATACATCCTGTATTCATCAACCAAATCACCGACCCTATTCTGTATGAATGTTTCGAAATGTGCATGTTTATTATAAACAATTTCACAGCAAAATCTTCACAATTTATGTAGCTGTAGTTAATTAAACAAGCAAGTTGACGCCATTATATGTTATTGTGTTTTAAATAGCAGTATTAAACACTATGCAATGATATGCCAGATATTTACATGGTAATGATCAGGCAGGATGTTATTTTCAAATGTCTTGTGGGTTTTATATGTATTGCGAATGACACATCTGTGCCAAGAATCAGACGTTACTTCCACTGGTGTCCCTCTCAATCATCAGTTGTGTATATAACTTGTTCTAGTTGTCTCCAGCACTCGGCAGGTTTCTGTTAACTGACTAATCTGTATATATTGTGGTTACAATGTTGTGATCATATGAGGTTTCATTGAACTAGTCAGAACATTTACACCAAGCTGACCTTTCTATGCTGGCACTGGTGGTACTCTGTCAAGGTGGTCATCCTTGGTGGTTCTTTGTATATATATATATATATATATATATATATATATATATATATATATATATATATATATATATATATATATATATATATATATATATATATATATATATATGTATATATGTATATATATATATGTATGTATATGTATATAATTATATATATATATATATATCTGCTTATTTGTTACAGATGAATGAATGACAGTTTATTGCAACAACAACAGCACATTAATGTGCTACATATTATGGGAAATATAATGTAAAACATTATGGGAAAGATAATACACTACAATACAATTGCATGATTGTCGAGTTGCTGCTGCTGTTGAAGGGACATAGCAGAAGTCATGTGACTTGTAAGGCGCTATGCACTTTTCGAACTAAAACATGTCGATATGAGCAGGATATGTGAACCATATTTTAGATAAACGTACGTGGTGTGGCCATTAAAAAGAATCAAACGACTGTTTTTTGACTCTGTATTTAGTAGTATTAATAACTTTTATCATGGCAGTCTGCAGTAAACTAGTCTTTATATTTACTTATTTTTGTAGCGTTTATTTTTGCATACTTCTTTGTTTTGAGAATATTACATTTTTAGCACTGTTTAAAAGTAAATCATAAAAACTTGCAGCCAAATCATTAACATTTTCCTAAGTTGCCACACCGATATTTGTGGATATATAATTTAATGAAGTGTTGACACTCTCAAACTCAGTGTTGTTACTAATGGCACTTTGAAATTCTGCTTTCTTATTATGCTGTCATCTTACTACTGTCCATTTACATTGCGCAGTATTGCCACCTCCAAAGTCATTAAAAAATCATCTACAAAATCACATAAATCACCAGTCCTAGGCTCCTAGCATTAAAATCACCACACATACAAACGAATGCATCATTACAAGACAGAAGTTCTAATAATTATATTTCACACTCTTCAAAAGCTTCTGCTTTGGTGTATTTCTGGTGGTATATAAATGACTTAAGTCTTGCCATAACAAACCGTGGCGCCATCTCACGGAGACTAATTTATTTAATTATTTATCACTGGTCACAACAAAACGTGGTGCCATCTCACGGAGTCTAATTTATTGAAGTTGGGTTCCAGTTCGAAGTTGTCGATATGGCTGGAAAGCAAGTGTCGACGCAGGGATTCCACGGTATGGTATCGTGGGAATATTCGTCTTGTTAGTGTGCATGTAGTGAAACGTGGTAGAGTAACGATTTTGATGAATTAACATTTCGCAATTGCCCTTCTACGCTGCTTAGTTCACGTGTGTTGGGCGATAATATAAGGTATTATTGGTTGGCTCCCATCACTGCTGGCGCTGCAGTGCTAGTGCATGTGCTTAACCCGAAACTAACCCTTTAGACCTCAGCCATTTTTTGTGTAAAGCCCCTGGTTCCACAGAAAATTCCGAGAAATGACAGGGGTGTCCGTTTTTGGGTAGGGACCAGCAAAAAAAAAAAAAAGATTTACCACGTTTATGATGGTGCATGTCGATTGTATGTATAATACATAACAATATACCATTTACAGATTTTTAATATCTTGAAGCAGTAAAAAGTTACGGCACATTTAAATTTCCAAATACGGTACCAAATCTCTGACCTCGGCTCTGGCCTGCACAGCCCGCTGGGTAGCCCACGTTCACTTGCCAATATTAGTGATACAATACTCAAATAAACTTATACATTTAGGATATTAACCACATTAGAAAGATTATATTTGTAGATATTTATTCACACAAAAATATCTTTTTGAAATATCGTGTTCAAAGATGCAGTTAGATTAGAATCTGATATTAGATTACTCCAAGATGGCCGTCATTGCATCAGCGTATTCCTGACAATGGGCGGTAAATTCAAAACGATTTAGCTATAATGCGCTACTTGCGAGTTATATGAAATTATCAGGGTCTTCTTACTAAATATTCATCTAACTACTATCCAAACTTCAGAAAACTTCCTCCGCGTGCTACGAAGATATAATTAATCGAACATAGCACATATTCACTCATAAAAATCAAAATTAAATAACCCACCTAAAATATTGCAATTCACACAGCCGCATTCTCTGTCATTTTGGGTCTCAGAAAAATTTGGTTTCACCGTCATACGATTAACACGAGGCTCTTAAAAGGAGTTTCCCTGGGCCTCCCCTCATGAGCAGAAAAACCTAGTGGACACAAATTTCTACCGACGCGCCCCTAGCGGATTTGCCGGTCCCTAACATTGGATGTAGATATGCTTTCTCATTAATTAAAAAAGTTGACCATAATGCAACAGATGTGCCAGTATATAAATATTTTACTATAACATGACAACATGAGAAGCTAATGCCCTGTCACAGTACAGCGGCCAAGTGTTTCCGCTACCACCCCGGTCAGCCTCGGTCGAAACCTCAGCAAATAAACAACAGAACAGTCCCGCAAGTTACACCACTTATAAATACTACAATAATTATAATACAACTACCCAATCATTGAATTATATCGTAGTTGAGCATACTGTCTTTGTGCAAGAATATGGGACACCGAGTATGGGACTCGTCTCATACTCTGTTTACAAATTGAGCTTGACCGACGAACTTCCCCGACAACAGCAACGATCTTCAAAATGAAACATCGAATAGATATATTCTATGCGTGAAACGGCTAGAAGAACAAACCCTTTGGAAGATTTCTTCTGTAGTCAAATGATTCGGACCAGCCGACACCATTTTGCTAACTCCAAAAATAGGGCACCTCGAAAAAATGCATGAAACTCTGTAAACTTGAATAGCACTGGTAGCCATAAGTACCCACAATGCATTGCCGATATGTTAACCCTTCAAGTTAAATGTGTTTCAATAGTATCCTCCAGAGAGCGCCTCTGGAATAGATCAAACTCGGATGCTAATATATACGGCCGGGTGCAGCCGACTTGAGGAGTAAACAGCCGGCCGGGTACAGCCGACATGAGGTCTAAAGGGTTAATTAGAGTACAGTCACAAAGGCACAGAACTTCACATCACACATGACGGTCATAACTGACCCTGACTGTCATGTCTCATGACATAGTTATACATGTTCAGACACTAAAAAACCACTTGCGCCTGCAGTCATGTAACGATAAAAGTTAACAACAAGACAAAAACTCAACATCTGTGGAGCTGCTAATTCTATGACTACAATATACATATAGGCTATAGCTCTGCAACAACCTTAAAATTCAGTATTGAAGTAAAGGCATTACGCATTTTTCTGAACAGCATATATATATATATAATATATAGTCCAATAGACAACACACACCATCACCCCTGTCCCCCTCTACACACCGTCCCTACCACACCCCCACATTCCCCCACCATTGACTTGTACTTTTCCCCATCAACCCCACCCTACTCCCATATTCCCAAGCACAAATACTCTTATTCCATTTCATTCCATTCCATTAACATGAAGCCAGTCATCCTGAAACGACCATCCATACTAGTGCATGATGTCCCAGTAGGGGTTTTGCACTATAACGAATCAGAATATAATAAAATATATTGTATACCTAATGGTATATAAACATAGATGATCAGTTGTGGTGATCACTATAATGTTATAGTTTGATTACAAGTCGTTATATCAGTGTGGGGTCAAATGCTTATTCCACCTTTGCAGCAGTACCTGTGAAGTACAATGAAGACAGCTCGGTGGTACAGTATCTGTATGTGAAACAGCATGATGTGCGCAACCCACACACCTCACTGCCAAGAGGTCGCACCCTCTTTGTCCTCAATGTGCCTTCATATGTAAACAAGGTGAGTGCAGAAAGGTTGCAACCACACGCTACCACATATTACTGCTGTGTCCCAGTGTGGCTGTGACACAGCACTCAAGATGGAACAATTGACTCGTCATCAAATGCATTTTTAATGCAATTTAGATAGATACACAGGATGACAGATGTGTTATGTACATTTAGTAAAATACAGCCTGTAGAGTAAGTAAGAGTAAGACAGCTTATTACCAAGTAACATTAAAAAGGCACAAGGAATTGTTTACACTGTGGCAGTAACATACATACAATGCATGTTCATAGGTACCTCCATTGTGCATCCAACATTATAAAACTACGGTATGCAAAGCGTAAATTTAGCAACCAGCCAGCCATTATTAAATTATTAAAACGTTAATTAAAGGAAACAAAGATGATTTTCAAAACTTCAGTTATGGTACTGGATTGTTGTTGTGCTGACAGGAATGTCTTGAGAGGCTGTTCTCAGGCTGTGGCAAAGTGGAAGCAGTACATCTTCACAAGAACCCGGGAGACACACCATCAGACACGGAACAAACGTCAGAGTTCTTCTCTTCACACAAAGATACCTTTGTAAGTTCTATATTGTGAAGTTACCTACACATGTTGGATTCATTGGTAGAGTAAAGAGTGCTGGCCTGGCTGGTGTATGTGCATATCTCCTGACTACAGTACTGGGGGAAATGTTACTGCTTCCGTGTAACATAAGCAGTTACACATAAATGCACACATATATTACCAGGAAACATCTTTTGGGCATTTTCTTTCATTTTCATTTTGTGATACACATGTCCCAATTATTAGAGATGCCACCCTACAGAATTTGGATATTTCATACTTAAGCAACCTGAATAACATTGTTAAATTTGTTTCAATTGTGGGAGATTTCCCAATGTTGCGCTTTACACAGTATTCAAGATGAGATCAATCACAGCTAAAATTATGGGGTTTTCCCATCATATACCAGGGTGGGGAAAATGTGCCAACCCTGGTCATTGCTAACCTTAGAACTGCATTTTATTCTTTCTGACAGACTTAACCATGGAGCCTCCATCTTAAGGAAGTTGTTATTATTCCAAGACACTTCCTGTGGCCCAGACTCGCTGTAAATGTCCTACCATAAGTTATTTATTCCCATTGAAATTTGCTGTAGAATTTATGATTTGTTCAAAATTGTTATGAACACATTACAGTTTGTTTCAATTTTGGATAAATTGTTACTGCAGGCCATAGATGCCAATCCGGGACAACACATATCTGTAAGATAATTGGAAAAGTCCATACGTTCTGCCACAAGTCTACAAATGATCAATGCAAACATAAACACAATTCTAGCGTATGTATAGGCAATGCATTAACACATCCATTATGTGCAATCGAACGTCTTACACACCTGATGCTGACACATTCAAATGTCTTACACATCTGATGCTAACACATTCAGACATCTTACACACCTGATGCTGACACATTCAAACATCTTACACATCTGATGCTGACACATTTAGACGTCTTACACACCTGATGCTGACACATCTAAACGTCTTACACACCAGATACTGACACATTCAGACGTCTTACACATCTGATGCTGACACATTCAAATGTCTTACACACCTGATGCTGACACATTCACACATCCTACACACCTGATGCTGACACATTCAAACATCTTACACACCTGATGCTGACACATTCAGATGTCTTACACACCTTATGCTGACATATTCAGACATCTTACACACTTGATGCTGACACATTCAGACGTCTTACACACCTGATGCTGACACATTCAAATGTCTTACACACCTGATGCTGACACATTCAAACATCTTACACACCTGATGCTGATACATACAGACGTCTTACACACCTGATGCTGACACATTCAGATGTCTTACACACATTTTAGGCTGACACATTCAGATGTCTTACACATTTTAGGCTGACACATTTCAGACATCTTACACACTTGATGCTGACACATTCAAACATCTTACACCTCTGATGCTGACACATTCAAATGTTTTACACATCTAATGCTGACACATTCAAATGTCTTACACACCAGATGCTGACACATTCAAACGTCTTACACAGCAGATGCTGACACATTCAAACGTCTTACCCACCAGATGCTGACAAATTCAAACGTCTTACACACCTGATGCTGACACATTCAAATGTCTTACACACCTGATGCTGACACATTCAAATGTCTTACACCCCAGATGCTGACACATTCAAACATCTTACACACCAGATGCTGACACATTCAAACGTCTTACACACCAGATGTAACACATTCAAACGTCGTACTCACCTGATGCTGACACATTCAAACGTCTTACACACAAGATGCTGACACATTTAAACGTCTTATACACCTAATGCTCACACATTCAAACGTCTTACACACCTTATGCTGACCCATTCAAACATCTTACACATCTGATGCTGACACATTCAAACATCTTACACACCTTATGCTGACCCATTCAAACATCTTACACATCTGATGCTGGCACATTCAAACGTCTTATACACCTGATTCTGACACATTCAAACGTCTTATACACTGACACCTGATGGACTGATGCTGACACATTCAAATGTCTTTCACACCAGACATTCAAGTCACATGTCAATACTAAGTAATTGTCCAACATTTTTCTTTCAAAATTATACACATCCATAATTCTGTATGGATGACTTCATATGCCTGTTTGCCAGTACAATTCGAAAAATCCATAAGAGTTATACCTGAAATGTGCAAGTTGAAACTTCAGCTGTTGGCTATTATAAAAAAAATCACTACATTGTGCTTTATGTTCCATTTTGGTTTGTCTTTGAGAGATATATTGTCCAACATAATTATGGTTGTTTTTTTCAGGGACACATTGTTGCTTACATCGTGTTTAAAAATGTGGCATCAGTTAAAAAGGCTGCGACAACGACGGGGACAAAGATTTTGTCAACACAAGAACACAACCTCTGCACAGGAGTGAAAAGTAAGTATCACCCAAGGCAACACAGGCTATGCAAATAACACGCGGAACCTCTGGTGCATTTTGTAAAACTATTATGTTACTGAGACCTATTTTGTGCACTTTTGCTGATGGAAATATGACATAATTATCATTTTGTACTTTAAAGTTAAGTGTTAAACAAACAAAGTATCTGAAACAGTGACAATAATTAAAAGGGTTCACAAGTACCAGTGGAGCACAGAATATACTAACAATTCTGATTGGACTGTATCGGCAGAGTGGTGTGATGCATACAGAAAACAGTGTCCCAACGTGAAGCTGCTACAGAAAGAGATTGATGACTACATGGCAGAATTTGATAGTAAAGTTGAACAGGTAAGTCTTCAAATATTTACTGCTAAAAAGTGATATTTCACTATCCTGCAGTTGTAACGTGACTGTATGCTAAAGTAATAAGTTAATAAATAAATATGACAAATAGATAAATACAATTAACTGTACATTAAGTGTACATTAAAACGATGAATAAATAAAATAAATATAATAAATAGATCAATTATTAGTACATTAAATTTCACGGTCATGCAATGTAAACTGTGGGCTAAAATAATAAGTTAATAAAATATTAGAATAAAAAGATCAATAAAATTATTAGTACATTAAATAAAACGGTGTCAGAATGCTATGTACGGTGAAATGCCTTTCACATGGCTGATGTGTTGACCATGTAGTAGGTAAAACTAGGTATTGTCTGTGATTTATATGTTATAGAAAGGTTTCTGAATTGTGTTAACTGTGAACATGATCCAGTTAAGATGACACTGTGTTCTTTCTGTATGATATTTAAATTACCATTAAAATGGCAACTTTCTGAACAGCCATGGAGAGATATGTAGAGGCCCGTCCACCCGTCATTTGGACGGGTAAAAACCGCTGTGAACAGGTAAAAAGATGGGTGGACGGGTAGAAAAATAAGGAGCAAAAAAGGTCTTCCAAAACCATAGATATTGTTAGTTATGCCTTGAAAGTGAGTGTCTAAATTGTGTAACATGTGCATTTGCAGTCCTTTTTGGGTCAAGAGACATGTTTAAAAAATTGTAAACTGGCTTAACAGACAATAACAGTTAACATCGAAACATGTGTGACTGGCAATACTTTGATCCTGCATAAAGCCCTGTGAACAGCTCGGATGCGAACATATTATTTAAATACAGTATTCGAAAAAGAGAATTAGTTAAAAAAAGTAGAGCGTATTGGTATTTGAAATAGATATACATTGTTATGCCTGGGAGCTGATGAAGCTGTGTGTGTGAAGTGATGTGTGACTGTCTGCCAGGAGTGTGAAGTGACTGTCTGCCAGGAGTGTGACGTGATGTGTGACTGTCTGCCAGGAGTGTGGAGTGATGTGTGACTGTCTGCCAGGAGTGTGACGTGATGTGTGACTGTCTGCCAGGAGTGTGACGTGATGTGTGACTGTCTGCCAGGAGTGTGAAGTGGTGTGTGACTGTCTGCCAGGAGTGTGAAGTGATGTGTGACTGTCTGCCAGGAGTGTGAAGTGATGTGTGACTGTCTGCCAGGAGTGTGGAGTGATGTGTGACTGTCTGCCAGGAGTGTGAAGTGATGTGTGACTGTCTGCCAGGAGTGTGAAGTGATGTGTGACTGTCTGCCAGGAGTCTGAAGTGATGTGTGACTGTCTGCCAGGAGTGTGAAGTGATGTGTGACTGTCTGCCAGGAGTGTGAACTGTGAAGTGATGTGTGACTGTCTGCCAGGAGTGTGAAGTGATGTGTGACTGTCTGCCAGGAGTGTGAAGTGATGTGTGACTGTCTGCCAGGTGTGTGAAGTGATGTGTGACTGTCTGCCAGGAGTGTGAAGTGATGTGTGACTGTCTGCCAGGAGTGTGAAGTGATGTGTGACTGTCTGCCAGGAGTGTGAAGTGATGTGTGACTGTCTGCCAGGTGTGTGAAGTGATGTGTGACTGTCTGCCAGGAGTGTGAAGTGATGTGTGACTGTCTGTCAGGAGTGTGAAGTGATGTGTGACTGTCTGCCAGGAGTCTGAAGTGATGTGTGACTGTCTGCCAGGAGTGTGAAGTGATGTGTGACTGTCTGCCAGGAGTGTGAAGTGATGTGTGACTGTCTGCCAGGAGTGTGAAGTGATGTGTGACTGTCTGCCAGGTGTGTGAAGTGATGTGTGACTGTCTGCCAGGAGCGCCAGGCGGCCAGGGAGGCGGAGGGGGTGCCAGATGACGAGGGCTGGGTGACGGTGACCCGCTACGGGAAGAGCAAGGGAGCGCCTCGCACCGAGGCCCACGAGAAGCGACTGAGCAAGAAGGAGAAGAAGAAGAGGAAGGAGAAGGTGGGTGTGATGTCACCAGCACTTGTACATCTTACAGGGTCCGTACAGGGCCTTGAAAAGCCTTGAATTTGATTGGACGAAATTCATTGCCTTGAAATCCTTGAATTTTACAAAGTAGACTTGAAAATTAAAGAATTTAATTGTGGTCAGTAAAATATTGTTTCGACTCAATTGTTGTGACGAATAACAGCCAGAAAAGGAAAAGCCTATGAATAAAAATAACTCGTACACATTGGGCAATGGGCATTTCATTGTGGTCGGGGCCATTGTTTTCTTAGTCTAGTAATTTTTTTAATGTTAACTTATTTTACTGCCATTTTTAATGTTAACTTATTTTATTGCGCTTAAAACTACATATGTCATTAAAATAGTTTTGAATTTATTTTTCAAATAGCTTTGAAAATTCTTGAATTGCCTTGAATTTCAAATGTCCAGATGTGTACAAACCCTGATAGTCAGGTCGCCAAAGCTGATTTTTGGGCCTAACCCTGCACCGACTGATATAGTTTTTTTCTCGCTGGATTCTATAAAGCATATCAAGCGGATATCCTTGAGCAATTCGAGATATCCAAGATGGCTGCCAAGATGGCCGCCGGCGCCAATAGAAAAATAACTTTCGAACCAGTAGACATAGAATCGTCTGTGATACGACTTTTTAAGGTTAACTTCTTATGAGCAATCCGTTTTTGGGGGAGATTTTGCAATTTGAGGTCAACAAAAGGTCAAAGGTCATGATCAGAGTAATGAAGACAACTAAAATAAGAGGTGAGATTAGCAACCTTTTTTTCTGAACTGAGATGTGCAAGTGCATGTATGGTTGGCCTTATAATGATCGAGAGCTTGTCATGTTAATTCTTTATTAAATAATGATGTAGATTACAGACAATATTAAATCTGAAAAGCAGGAACGTAGATAATACAAACATGCAACACATAATTATTTTTTTAATCACATTTTGATGCAAATACTCAGACACTAAGGTGTAGCAAAACTGTACTATTCTGTATCTACTATAGACGAATATGCTTGGCATGTATTCATATGACATATGTAACTATCGATTTATTGATTATATTTTTCAGATCTACAGAATATGTTGTGAAACGATGTAGATAGTTTACTATGGAAAGTGTGTGATGGTGCGACAATGAACTAACAATCAAGCATATCGTAGCAATTAATATTGGTGGTGGATTAGCTAGTCAACTGATGCAATGGATGACAAATGTCTTTACAAATGTTGCTACAGTTCCTCAGACAATGAAAGACTCCAGGTGAGTCAGAGCTGTGGTAGACTGTACAGTATTATGAAAGCCAGTGAAATACATGGTGATAACTTACATTCAGATTTTCAGACAAAATTGGAAAGTGATTCAATGTATCAAGGTAAATATCACAAATCTTGTGTGACAAAGTATCTTACAAAGGCAACACGCTCAGCAGAAAAGCAGAAACAAGCTGCATCAAGTCCATCCCATCTACATGAGAAGAGAACGCGATCAAATGCGCCTTCATTTGATTGGCTTCGCCAGTGTTTCTATTGTCGTGGTCCGTGCAGTGTTGACCAAGATCCAAGGAACCCAAATCGATGGATTCCATCCTATCTTGTGAGAGAAACTGAAGAGAAGCATAATAATGAAGATTCAACCCAGAAGGCAGATGCCACAGAATACAGAATAAAAGATAAATGCGATGAAAGGGCAGACGAGTGGGCTGATGGTGTACTTGGGCGCTTAACTTGTCTCACACGCTGACGCGCGTTACCATAAAGATAGCTATGCCCCCGATTCTCATATAGGTAATACCAAGAAATAATCATCAAACGATATCGCTCGTAGTCCTCTACAATTGCTCATACAAGATATGCAACGTCAGCGATCTCAAAGGTGGGACTCTGTTTGGCTGATGGCGCGGTATGTGGAGATCGGTGGGAAGCGTATGCGGCGTTCCACGTTAATCAACTTGATTTGTGAGAATGTGGAGGATCTGGTTGTGTTATCAGCACGTGGCTACTGATCGGTAGTCTTCCGCGATAGTACTATTGCCACTCTGAAAATGACCAAGGATGACAGTGACAATCTGGAGGCTGCGCTGGATGTGGTGGCAACCCTCACCAAGAAGGAATGTTCGATGATGGAGTACAAGCATCGGCATACTGTATGAACACCTCCAAAGAGATCCCAGAAGAATCTGCACCGAAAGGAAACTGTCCATTGGTGAACAATATCTTCCCTCTCTCCTGATTGGAAATGTCATCACCAGCGACATCAAGAAACACCCTATCCCATTCCAAATCACGCTTGGGGTGTACTTCATCAAAAAGTACACGGTCAAGCACATGCGTGACTATCTCGTCTGTTGTTCGTATGATGAGTTGCTGCGCTTCAGGAAATCCTCAGCAGTGGCAACATACCTCCAGATTAACAATGACCGACGGCAACCGATACAATGGAAGGACTTGTTCAAATCATAGTCGACAATTTTGATGCTGAGCTGAGAAGCTCCTATGGGTTGATGTCCACTCGTGACATGACGACCATCGAGACACATTCAAAATAATTAGTCCCAGATATGATACCCCGTTTCAGCAAGGCTGAGATGTCCCATTTACTTCAATGGGGAAGATGAGATAATCCCCTACAATGGTAGAAAGAAACCACTCCCTTCATCTCTGCTCCAGCATGATTTGCCTGATGAGTACTTCGTAGCTCAATGCATATCCTACGAGAGGGCTGGCGTGAAGGTTTTGAGAGCAGGTAATCAACATATTCCAAATACTCCTCCAACTGAGACAGCATTCAGAGAGGTCATCTGCGGTGGCCATCTGGCGGGATTGCCTCAAGACAGACCCTCCTGCCCTTGACCCAACGAAGCATGGGTGGTACCATCCTGAGGGCAGCGCCGCTCTTTCCCCAACTATCATCCCTTCAACTATCGCTCCTGCTGAGCTGCTCAAGCTCTTAAAATGTGGCTTCAGCAGCGAAACACCGTGTGCAACTGAGAGGTGTAGATGCAAGGCAAATAGACTCAGTTGCACATTGTTCTGCCATTGCAGAGGGGAGGATGATTGCAACAACAAATAGAGCATCTAACTGCATTGACAGGGACATTTTGAATGACACTGCTAGACGTTAATAATTAGTACTTTCTAATGCACACGCACGCACATGTGTATGTGTTTGTTTGTTTGTGTGTGTTTGTTTGTGTGTGTGTGTGTGTGTGTGTGTGTGTTTGTGTGAGTGTGAGTGTGTGTGTTTGTGTGTGAGTGTGTGTGTGTGTGTGTGTGTGTGTACCCTCACACAAAGATACTAATCGTTCTGGCACTTGTTCAGACCAATGATTATCAGATATTATGTGACCTTGGCTTTGACTATTTTGTGGTGTATCTAACATGTATTTGAACTATAACATTCAGACCTCATTTAAACATACAATTTTGGCAAATTTAATTCTTGCACAATAATATTACATAAATATTTTAATTACATGCAAAACTATTGTTTTCTTTTGCATTATCTCTGACAACATGACCTTGAACATGACATTTGACCTTTATGTTTACCTAAAATTGCAAAAATACCCCCAAAAATGGACTGCTCATAACAAGTTTACCTAAAAAAGTTGTATCACAAGCGATTCTATGCCCACTGGTTCGAAATATATTTTTCTATTGGTGCCGGCGGCCATCTTGGCGGCCATCTTGGATATCTCAAATTGCTCAAGGATATCCGCTTGATATCTGCTTGATGTTCGCTATGAAGGTCTTAAGGATGTAGAATCCAGCGAGAAAAAACTATATCAGTCTGGCGACCTGACTATGATCTTACTTGTACATCTTGTTTGGGGGAATAAAACCCGATTCATCCCATAATGTAGGGAACAACACCCCTTTTGTTCCATATGCGGTGGGGACCGTGGGGTACATTCACCACCCCACTCACAATATACATGGTGGGACACAACCCTTTATTCTGTGTGGGGTGAGAGGACACTGTTTCGTCATCTCATGGGGTGGGGGTAAACAACTGAAGTCAGTCAATCAGTTCATGTTATGAAGCAGGTCAGTCAGTATATAAATACATTTTAAAGTTTGACAATTTTTGCACACTTCATATTATACCATTTCGCTAATTTATTTATATAAATGAGTGCTATAATGCCACTGTAGACAGTGGTGGATTGAATGATATAAATTACATGCATTTACCCGTAACTTATACAATTTATATCACATATTATTACACAATTAATATCATTATTAGCATTTTAATGTGATAATTTTATGATAGATTAGCTATGTTATTTTTTGTTGAATCATATATACTTTTTTATTTTTAATTTTAATTTTAGCATACTGGGGAATAATAAGTAATGTAACGACTGTGTTATTTTATTTTACTGTTTCATGTATAGGCTTATATTTATAATGTTTATGTATAATTATTAATAATAATTTATCATCCATTTATACATAATTACATATATCTATTTTAATAACAATTTATTTGCCAATTTTAGCTACTATTTGTACATTTATGTAAAGCACCTGAGAGCAATACCATTGATTCGGGTGATGTACAAATAAATTGTATTATTATTATTATTATATGAATAATCCTTGTGCAGTAATTGCAGCACGGATGGAGGCTGCCGAGAAAAGTTGTGATGGTAACTGAATGAAGACATCTGCCAGTGTGTTTACTGTATCTTGTGTCATGCAAAGGATTTGGATACCCTGCTTCATAAAAGCTTGCCTCTGTGCATGTGTGAAAATGGCACATGTCGTTTGTAATTGTATAAAAGAAATGGTTATGCAGCGACCGTAGCAACTACAAGTAATAATAATAATAATCGTTTTATTTCATTCTGGGCAATCAGATTGAAATAGGTACATAAAACATGCGAAGTATATTTGTTAAAATAGATTGAAATAATATATAATTTAAGACATTAGCATAAATATGAAATTAATTAAAATGTAGAGAATATATGATATGTATGTATAAAACTAATTTAAATAATTTAAGACATTTAAACATATTTTCTATGATTATTTGACTAAACTAAAACTAAAAAATTATGAATAACTTCAAACATTAAAATAAATAGATAAAGTAAGGCTTTACAGCATTTTACACATATCCATATTGGCATGCAGGAAAGTTTGTTAATTAAGAGTCGCTGTGAGTTCTTTTGATTGAACAGGCATCAGTTAATGAAACAGTTCTTGGTCCTGTTGGTTTTTACTCTGGGTAACGAGTGTCGAGAACGGCATCATGTATTGTGTGTTGTAGTCCTTGGTTTTGGAAGTAGTTTATGCAGTGAAGTTGGTCTCTTGCAGGAACTCCTCAACTTCTACAGCTTCCAGATGCGGGAGACAAAACGAGAACGTGAGTAACATTGAACTAACACACAGTGGCAGACTTTATTTCCATAGAAAACATACTCCTCACATTCTGGGTTATTTGCATAAATGGGATTAGTGGTTGATAGTTTTTAGAACCATTTTGCAAAAAAAACATCTAGTATCAGCAATGCGTCTGTATTGTGTTAAACTGGGTAAAAATATCAAATGTGTGACCTTGAATTATTCACACATACGAGAATAGTAAATTCTGGTGTTGCAGTGTTTGAGTGATCGAGTTGTGGATACTGCTTAAAGTTAAAGTGTTCCTACAGTACAATATGTGAACCGCATTACTTACCTGAGTTATGACGGGCTTACTCAGAGACCTGTTATTCAAAGAAGATAACATTAAGTATGAGAAATGTAGAACTTAAAGTCCTCACATAGATAACTGCAATACAAATAATTGGTCAAGATCTCCATAGTGCTGCTCCAGTCGTAATTTATTTGCTTATGAATTTCAATTTTGATTCATCTCCTTGCCACACCTTTATACAGGTACTCACACATACAGTAGATATATGTGTACAGTGATCGTTAATCTGAACACGAAAGACAGTGGTCAAGTGCTAAAGCACTAGTCTATCAGTTTAAAGGGTCAACATTCAAATCTACCTACAGGGTTTGTATGTGAATGAAGTTTTGTTCACCTCACATTGCCTTTGTCTATTGGAAGATGCTATCTGGGGCAGGTGAAGTTATTCCCATACTTGGGTGGGTCAGTGTGTATTTGTAGTCCCATACTTGGGTGGGTCAGTGTGTATTTGTAGTCCCATACTTGGGTGGGTCAATGTGTATCTTGTAGTCCCATACTTGGGTGGGTCAATGTGTATTTGTAGTCCCATACTTGGGTGGGTCAATGTGTATCTTGTAGTCCCATACTTGGGTGGGTCAGTGTGTATTTGTAGTCCCATACTTGGGTGGGTCAGTGTGTATTTGTAGTTCCATACTTGGGTGGGTCAGGGTGTACCTTGTAGTTCCATACTTGGGTGGGTCAGGGTGTACCTTGTAGTTCCATACTTGGGTGGGTCAGGGTGTACCTTGTAGTTCCATACTTGGGTGGGTCACTGTGTACCTTGTAGTCCCATACTTGGGTGGGTCAATGTGTACCTTGTAGTTCCATACTTGGGTGGGTCAGGGTGTACCTTGTAGTTCCATACTTGGGTGGGTCAATGTGTACCTTGTAGTTCCATACTTGGGTGGGTCACTGGGAACCTTGTAGTCCCATACTTGGGTGGGTCAATGTGTACCTTGTAGTTCCATGCTTGGGTGGGTCAATGTGTACCTTGTAGTTCCATACTTGGGTGGGTCACTGTGTACCTTGTAGTTCCATACTTGGGTGGGTCAATGTGTACCTTGTAGTTCCATACTTGGGTGGGTCACTGTGTACCTTGTAGTTCCGTACTTTGGTGGGTTAATGTGTACCTTGTAGTACCATACTTGGGTGGGTCAATGTGTACCTTGTAGTTCCATACTTTGGTGGGTTAATGTGTACCTTGTAGTTCCATACTTGGGTGGGTCAATGTGTACCTTGTAGTTCCATACTTGGGTGGGTCAATGTGTACCTTGTAGTCCCATACTTGGGTGGGTCAATGTGTACCTTGTAGTTCCATACTTGGGTGGGTCAGTGTGTACCTTGTAGTTCCATACTTGGGTGGGTCAATGTGTACCTTGTAGTCCCATACTTGGGTGGGTCAGTGTGTACCTTGTAGTTCCATACTTGGGTGGGTCAGTGTGTACCTTGTAGTCCCATACTTGGGTGGGTCAGTGTGTACCTTGTAGTTCCATACTTGGGTGGGTCACTGTGTACCTTGTAGTTCCATACTTGGGTGGGTCAATGTGTACCTTGTAGTCCCATACTTGGGTGGGTCAATGTGTACCTTGTAGTTCCATACTTGGGTGGGTCAATGTGTACCTTGTAGTCCCATACTTGGGTGGGTCAATGTGTACATTGTAGTTCCATACTTGGGTGGGTCAATGTGTACCTTGTAGTTCCATATTTGGGTGGGTCAATGTGTACCTTGTAGTTCCATACTTGGGTGGGTCAATGTGTATTTGTAGTTCCATACTTGGGTGGGTCACTGTGTACCTTGTAGTTCCATACTTGGGTGGGTCACTGTGTACCTTGTAGTCCCATACTTGGGTGGGTCAATGTGTACATTGTAGTTCCATACTTGGGTGGGTCAATGTGTACCTTGTAGTTCCATACTTGGGTGGGTCAATGTGTATTTGTAGTTCCATACTTGGGTGGGTCAATGTGTACCTTGTAGTTCCATACTTGGGTGGGTCAATGTGTACCTTGTAGTTCCATACTTGGGTGGGTCAATGTGTACCTTGTAGTTCCATACTTGGGTGGGTCAATGTGTACCTTGTAGTTCCATACTTGGGTGGGTCAATGTGTAACTTGTAGTTCCATACTTGGGTGGGTTACTGTGTACCTTGTAGTCCCATACTTGGGTGGGTCAATGTGTACATTGTAGTTCCATACTTGGGTGGGTTAATGTGTACCTTGTAGTTCCATACTTGGGTGGGTCAATGTGTACCTTGTAGTTCCATACTTGGGTGGGTCAATGTGTACCTTGTAGTTCCATACTTGGGTGGGTCAATGTGTACCTTGTAGTCCCATACTTGGGTGGGTCAATGTGTACCTTGTAGTTCCATACTTGGGTGGGTCAATGTGTACCTTGTAATCCCATACTTGGGTGGGTCAATGTGTACCTTGTAGTTCCATACTTGGGTGGGTCAGTGTGTACCTTGTGGTCCCATACTTGGGTGGGTCAATGTGTACATTGTAGTTCCATACTTGGGTGGGTTAATGTGTACCTTGTAGTTCCATACTTGGGTGGGTCAATGTGTACCTTGTAGTTCCATACTTGGGTGGGTCAATGTGTACCTTATAGTTCCATACTTGGGTGGGTCAATGTGTACCTTGTAGTCCCATACTTGGGTGGGTCAATGTGTACCTTGTAGTTCCATACTTGGGTGGGTCAATGTGTACCTTGTAGTCCCATACTTGGGTGGGTCAATGTGTACCTTGTAGTTCCATACTTGGGTGGGTCAGTGTGTACCTTGTAGTCCCATACTTGGGTGGGTCAATGTGTACATTGTAGTTCCATACTTGGGTGGGTTAATGTGTACCTTGTAGTTCCATACTTGGGTGGGTCACTGTGTACCTTGTAGTCCCATACTTGGGTGGGTCAATGTGTACCTTGTAGTTCCATACTTGGGTGGGTCACTGTGTACCTTGTAGTTCCATACTTGGGTGGGTCAATGTGTACCTTGTAGTTCCATTCTTGGGTGGGTCAATGTGTACCTTGTAGTTCCATACTTGGGTGGGTCAATGTGTACCTTGTAGTCCCATACTTGGGTGGGTCACTGTGTACCTTGTAGTTCCATACTTGGGTGGGTCAATGTGTACGCTGTAGTTCCATACTTGGATGGGTCAGTGTGTATTTGTAGTTTCATACTTGGGTGGGTCAGTGTGTACCTTGTAGTTCCATACTTGGGTGGGTCACTGTGTACGCTGTAGTTCCATACTTGGATGGGTCAGTGTGTATTTGTAGTTTCATACTTGGGTGGGTCAGTGTGTACCTTATAGTTCCATACTTGGGTGGGTCAGTGTATAGTCCACTCTCGGAGCGGGGTTCTCATTCAACAGCCGGTGGAGTCAGCGTCCTGACAACTAAATTATTCTAATTACTGGTGTTGCTTGTTGCATTAGAGGTGACACTGGTCAGTACAATTTTACTTGCTCTGTTTCTAGATATTGCTGAACTGCGACAGAAGTTTGAAGAAGACAAGAGGCGGGTAGCAGACATGAGAGCTGCCAGAAAGTTTCGGCCGTACTAGAAGCTATGCATATCAGAAGTTGCATCAAGAACTCGAAGAACTTGAGGAATCAGTGGGCAGGATTTTAACGTTGTGAGCAACGTTCCAGGCGTTAAATACAATTTGTTAAATCAGGTGTTAAATACAATTTGTTCAATAAATTTATCCTAGCTTTAAGAACTTTATTTAAAAAGATCACATTAAAATGTTATTACGAAGATGCAACACTATTGTTTGCCTCCTATGAATGGTAATGCTTGTGTACCTGAATGTATTGTAGGCTGTTATGTCATTATAACAGGAGCTTGTTCATTGGTATTTTGTCCAAGTCTTGTATTTCAGCTACATTAATTACTTGTGAATAATTTATTTTAATGTTATATAGCAATTTGTTATGGAGAACCTGTAAAGAAAATGCAACTCTAATTTTTGTGCAGATACCACTCGTAATAGGTCATGAGGAAAGTTAATCAGATAACGAATGGATTGTATATTCATAATGTGTTTAAGACAGATATTAAAAGTATTAGTAAATTCACAAGCAGATTCCGCATCCGCCTCCCTCCCTCCCTTTGGCAAAGTAAACCGGTAGACCTAGTACTGCCGTTACACACGCACGCACACACTCACACACACACTCACACACACACACACACTTACACACCATCACACACGCACACACACTCACACACACACACACACACACACACTCACACACACACACACTCACACACACTTACACACCATCACTCACACACACTCATGCACACACACTCACACACACACACACACACGCACACACCATCACACGCACACACCATCACACACACACACACACACACACACACACACACACACGTACACACCATCACACACACACACCCAGACACACACACACACACACGTACACACCATCACACATGCACACACGCGCACGCACACACACACATGTACACACCATCACACACGTACACACCATCACACACACACATGTACACACCACACACACACACACACGTACACACCATCACACACACACACACTCACACACACCCCACACACACACACATGTACACAACATCACACGCACTCACACACACGCACGCACGCGCACACACATACTCACAAACACACATATTAAAACCAGTAGACATTGTATTAGAGTACCAGGTATATTGATATTTAAATTAAAGGTGGACCGGGAACATGAGCTCATTAACTACAGGAATACACACAGTGATACATTAGACAAGAATAAAACAAATTGAAATAATAATGGGCTTCCACAAATCAACATTAGTCGCTAGAGGCAATAAAACGCAACTAGAGTAGACCCTAGTTGTGTATCAGCGCCTCCAACGACTAACGTGGATTTGTTTGCATGTTTTGCTGAACCCTTGTTTAAATCATCCTCAGTTAGTTATTTACTGTGCAGGCACGTAGCCAGCGATAGTTTGTATGTGGGCGTGTCATATGCCGTTCAATAGACAGAACAGCCAAAACAACACCATCTTAGCAATAAATTCAATCGAACATCCCGCGACGTTTCATCGACTGTAAATGTATATTAATGTAGACACTATGCTTTCATATTGATGGCCATGTTATATGATATCAATATGTAAGTATGTGTGAAGACGTAGTAGTCTCATGTGGTGTATACGGCGAGCTATAGATGATTTTAAACATCCTTTCCGGCATCGAGCCAGCAAACGGCCAAACCTGTCGTCGGGCCACCAGTCGACGTTCCATCGATTGTAAATTTCATTAATGTACATATTATACCTTCACATTGCCATTGACGGACATACCTTACCTTAGGACGGTTCTGATCGTAGGATTCTGTGTTCCTCTGTGATCAGCTCTTCGTTTTCATTATCTATTAATATTAAATCGCGTGTTCCGGTTCTATTGTTAGTAATTCTTAACGGTGCTTCGAAATCATATACAATATCCTGGTTATACCAAAATTTGTCTAGTCGTGTTTTAAATGAATTTAGAGATTTAGCTGTTACCACTGTATCAGGGAGACTATTCCATGGTTCGGTAATTCGAATTGGAAATACATTTTTTTCTTTCTTATGTTTAGTTTGGCACTTTGTGTGAATAGTTCTAGAGAATGTCCTCTGTTTCCTGTTCTTTGTGATATCTCATTGTTTTTCAACATATTTGGTACAGATTTGTGGTCATAAATGTTGTGTACTATTTTAATGACTTCTATCATGTCTCCTCTTAATCTTCGATATGCTAATGTAGGTAGTTTAAGCAATTTGAGTCTTTCTATATATGATAGTTGCCTCATACCTGGTAATTCTTTAGTGGGTCTTCTCTTAATATTTTCTAAGGCAATTTTGTATTTGATCTTATATGGGTGCCATACTGCCATAGCATAGTCTAGGTGTGATCTAACCATTGTTTTGTAGAGTGGCAAAAAAGTATGTTTATCTAGAAATTGGAAGGTTCTTCTAATTATTTTTGTCAGTTTAGTTGCCTTATTTACCACTTGGCTTATATGTTGATCAAATGTGAGTTTTGAGTCAAAGGTTACCCCTAGATCTTTTTGTTTATCATGTGTGTCAATTGTTTTGGTGACATTGTTCATTGTTGTGGTAGTATTGATTTTCACCTACATTATTTTTTCCAATTTCCATATGTGTACATTTATCTGGGTGTAGTGTGAGCATCCAATCATGACTCCATTTTTCTATGGTGGTTATGTCCTGTTGTAGTATATCTTGGTCATTTGTATTTATTATGGGTCTAAACATTTTAATATCATCAGCAAATAAAAATGTGTCGTTTATGTATAATACAAAGAGTAGAGGTCCTAGGACTGTTCCCTGCGGTATTCCAGATGTTACATCATGCCAATTCGACTCTTCCATTTACTGCCACCTTTTGTCTTCTGTTTGAGATGAAAGCCTCTATCCAGTTTACTATTTCTTTACTAATATTTAGACTGTTTAATTTACTTATTAGTCTTTTGTGTGGTACAGTGTCGAAGGCCTTTTTACAGTCCATGTATATAACATCTGTGTGGTGTCCTCTGTCTATTTCATAGGTCCAGATATCTAGTATTGTTATTAGTTGTAAAACTAGATTTGCCAGAAATAAAGCCATACTGTTTTGGACTGAAAATACCATTTTTTTTCATATAACTGGTAATGTGATTTCTGATTATTTTTTCCATGCATTTGCAGACTACCGGTATGCTTGTTAGACTTATTGGACGGTAATTACTGGCTAATTTTTTATTTCCATTTTTGTAGATTGCTGATAACTTTGCATCCTTCCAATCATCAGAAATACAAGATGTTTTTATTGATGTTTCAAATTACATCTGACAGCTCCATTAGTAGCCTAGTGCTTATTTCGTCAGGACCAGGTGATTTACTAAAGTTTTTAGTTTTTTTAAATTTATAATATTTTGTTTTCAGTTATAGTTTATTTATCCATTTCTGTTTTGTTATTAACTGTGGGCATAGTTGGAATGTACCCTGGCTGTTCTGTAGTAAAGACACTAGAGAAGTAGTCTGCAAATATATTTGCTTTTACATCATCTTTTGTTGTTGTTTGTGATTTTGAATCTGTTTAATTCACAGATTCCTTGTTTGATTGTAGTTTTGGATTTGTAGTATCTCCAGAATACTTTTGGGTTTTTCTCTGTCTGGTTTGCTAAGTTTCGTTCAAACTCCTTTCGGAGCTTTCTTGTTAATGCTCTGAGCTTATTTCTTCTTTTGCAGTATTCTAGATATTTTGCCCCATCCCTGGTCTCATGTATCTTGTCCATAGTCTATTTTTATGTCTGATTAGCTTTCTGGTGTTAGCGTTTAATGGGAAGTTTCCCTTTCTATTACTTGAGACTTCCTTTTGAGGTACATATTTATCTTCTAATGAATGTAATATTGTTTTAAGGATCTCCCATTGATAATTTACATTGTCCTTACAAAGTCCGAATTCATCTTCCCAGTTTATGTGTGCGAGGTCGGTCCTCATTTCATCATAATTAGCCATGTTGAAAAGCTTTTTTTTTTTGTATAATTGTTTATGGCGACATTGCAGACTATTCATATTTAGCTATGTATGAGGCTTCGGAGTCATACGAGTTCAACAGCTGATTGTAGGATCTCTCAGGTTATTGACTCCAAACAGCCCAAACTTGGGCTAACCCAGGAGTTTGTAGTGCTTCTTGTGTGCATGCGTTTGGTATTATGTTTGTTTATTTGAGCTTATTTGTTTGAGCTTGTTTGTTTGTTTGTTTGTTTTTTTTTTTTTTTTTACAGGCAATTTAGGTGATTGGGTGTTGTGAAGGGGAGGTTCGTGATTGCTGCTTGAAAAGTTATTGGGTTATCTATTTCAGTAATATGTTGTGGGATCATATTCCAGATACGAATTGCTCGGGGGTAAAAGGAGAACGCTGAAGTGTTGATGCGGCACCTGGTGGCTATGTAATGGCCACGGTTTTTTGATGGTTTTAATAGGCCTGGTGGTGGTGTGATGTTGATTATGTTATTTAAAATTTTGTAAAATGTCATGGCTTGTTTGATAATCCTGCGTCGCTCAAGAGTAGGCCATCCGAGGGTGGCTATTAGGTCTGTTGTGATTGTTTGGCGTCGATGGTCATTTTTAACAAATCTGGCTGCACAGTGCTGTACCTTTTCAAGATGTTTGATTTTGATAGTGGTGTGTGGATTCCATATAGGAGAGGCATATTCAAGTTTTGGTCGGACTAGCATGTTATAGGCAGTTTCTTTTACATTAGGTTTGCATGGACCGAGGGTTCGTTGGATCATACCTAAGACTTTTGAAGATTTGGAAGTTATGTCTGTGATATGATTCGTCCAGGTTAGTTTAGTATCTAATTTTATTCCAAGATATGAGTGGCTGGAGACTGTGGAGAGTGGCACACCACAGAGGGAATACGAATGTAGTCTGGGTTTTGTTTTGTTTGTTATTGGGAGATGCATACATTTGGGGATGTTAAACTCCATTTGCCATTTGTTGGACCATCATTGTAGTTGGATCAGGTCGGATTGGAGGATGTTGTTATCTGTTTCGGATTTGATTTTGCGATAGATGATGCTGTCATCAGCAGAGCAGTATTGGAGATTGAATGTTGTTGTTTATGTCATTTATATATAGTAGAAAAAGTACTGGTCCTAGAACTGAGCCCTGTGATACTCCAGATGTAACGCATGTATTATCCGATAGGAATCCATTGACTGAAACTCTCTGTTTACAGTGTGAGAGAAATGATTTTATCCAGTTTTTGGTGTTTCCAGTTATTCCATAGAAGGCTAATTTTGATAAGAGGCATTTATGACGGACTTTGTCAAAGGCTTTGGCGAAATCAAGCAAGATGGCATCTATTTGTGTCTTGTTATCTATAGCTGTTATCCAGTCATGGACTCTGTCGATGAGTTGGGACTCACAAGACAGCCCTGACTGGAAACCGTGTTGGAAGTGCAGTATGATGTTGTATTTGTGTGTTTCCACATGTTGCTAAGGGTAACGTGCTCCATAACTTTACAGAGGATACATGTTAATGAAATGGATCTGTAATTGGCAGGGTCTGATTTGAGGTTCTTTTTGTGTATTGGTGTTACTAGTGCCTGGAGCCAGTCATCTGGAAGTTTGGAAGTGTTGTAGGGGAAGTAGGGGCATGTCCGCACACTTAAGGTGAAACAAGCTATAGATAATGCACTGTGTGTGCTAAGATGGTGATATTTAGTATTCAGAATGAGCAATCATATCCAAGGTACGGGGCATGGCCGCACACTGTGTGCGGTTATGCCCCAGGAATGGCGAAACAACAGCTGGTCTCACAGAGCTGACCATTAACTGCAATAATAATATGTATTGGTATGTGTACACTACTGACACGTGCATTACTAAAAAAAAAAAACAGAGAACACAAATCAACAGTTTCAAGTTTTCATATATATGTAAAGTTTAGAAAATACAGTGGCCTTGAATCATAGTCCACGTTTATTCCTCCTTGAGAGTCAAAGCAAACAACAGCATGATTTTGTAACGGGGAAAGTCAAAGTTTGCAACCCAGCTTGTCTGAAGCCTTCTAGCTAAAACAGCATAGTTTCGTAAAGCGCAAAGTCAAACTAAAAACTCAGTTTGTCGGCTGTGCGAGCATGGCTTTGTATGGACTAACGTATATGGGCAAAGTTCTATATTATAGATTATACATCATTTGTCATCTTGGTTATTTTAGTCTATGAGCAATGATCAATTAAGCTTTATGTATTTAACGGACCTAATGATACACAACAACGATATAGCCTATTACACATTGACGAAGCAATGAATGATATAATAAGTTTGATAATATTAAATAATTATATAAGAATCATTATACACTATCTCACATCAAGGTTTCCTATAATATTTGTGGTAAGCAACTGAAGTATCTAAATATGTATCTAACTAGACTACATAATAGTATAAGCACCGATGCATCTGCACAGCGGGTGGGGCATGACCGCACAGGCCTGTGCGAACAAGCCCCAAACACGTGAATAATTCTGAATTGCACGAAAATGCTACTTATGAATGTATCCTTTATTTCGCACATCATAAAACATTAAAATGCAATATGGAATTATGAAAGAAAATGTATATGCACGTCTTACAGTTAAAGTAATACACATAACAGCATATGAGTAAAATTACATAAGTGTTTACGAAAAAATAAATGTATGTCATAACTTTTTAATTATTCACTTTTATCAAAAAGTATATGCAAGTGGTTGATTTGGGGGTTAGACGATGCCACTTAGCATGATTCCACTAACCAGATGTTACGCGGTGCGCAAATAATAGGGTGTGCGGACATGCCTCAGTATGCGGATATGCCCCTACTTCCCCTATGACTGCTGAAAAATGTGTGTGATAATTGGGGCTATTTCTGCTGCAGTCTCTTTGAGGACTCTCGCAGGTAGTTCATCTGGACCTGTAGCTTTATTATGATTTAGGTTTTTCAATTGCTTAACTACTCCGTCTATCCCAATTTCGAGGAAGGGGATATCGGAGTAGACGGATGGAGCCAGTTAGGGGATGGGGTAGATTTCTTGGGTAAACACGGAGCTGAATTGGTTGTTAAGGGTATTTGCCTTATCGCGATCATTTGTGATTATTTGGCCATTTGTTTGTAATGTAGGGATGCCAATGTATTCTCGTTTGTTTGATTTGATAAATGACCAGAATTGTTTTGGGTTTGTTTTTAGACTTTCTCCAATGTGATTATTTAGGTAGTCTGTGTAGGATTTGGCTGCAGCTTTACTGGCTTGTCTTCTGAGTTCCCTAAACCTTTCCCAGTCTCTGTTACGCCCAGTTTGTTTTGCCTTTTTGTGGCTTTTGTTGCGTTTTCTTTGCATTATTATTTCATGTGTAATCCAGGGGAAGTGCACTTTTCAGCCTTTTGCTTTGGTATTTCGGCTAGGAATATTGCGGTCAACTAACGAAGTAAGATTATTCCTGAAGAAGTTCCAATTTTCACTGATGTCTTTTGAGTTTGGGTTCATGTGGAAGTATGTTGTTGTTAGTTGATTTATATCATCCTTAAGTTGATCCCAGTTTGCAGATTTATATTGGAAGATTTTGTGTGGTGATTTGCTGTTACGGACAGGGTTTAGGTTTACATTAAAGGTCACAGCTTCATGGTCACTCATGCCAGGGGTGGTGTGAGTATTTACGATTACTGATGGGATGATTTAAACAAGCGTTCCACAAAATGTTTAAAAAACGGTGCCGCATTTTACACACGTCAAGAATACGTAAAAGGTAAAAGACGGCACAAAGACCCTAGTTGTGTCAGAGCGCCCTCTGTCGGATTAGTTATTGTGGTACCTCATTAAGAACTGATTAAATGCCCTATCAAAAATAACGCAGAATGTCTGGTGTTGACAAAATATGAAGTACTTGAAAATAGCTGTTGTTGTAGTACCTAAACATGTATCATATAACTCGTGATCACTGGAAAGAATCGCTTCACGGCTAACCCTACGAACATCGCTGTGTGATAGACTCGCTCGGTTGGGAAATGTCGCCGAGATTAACCAGACTCCGTGAGGTGGCAGCACTTATCTTCTCGGCGTAGTCGGGTCAAGGATATTATAGCTATAGAAACCTTGGTCGGATGTAGCTGAGCATAGATAACGGCACGAGTTGTGTTTGTATTTACTTTGTGATTATCGTTGGCGGCATTGCTGTCGATATTAAAAAGCGGAATCAAGATACACGTGTAAGTGAGTCTTAAGCTACTTATTCCATCGGCTTGTATTTGTAGTTTGTACATAATTTTTGACAGACGCTGTCATGGACACTGCCAAGTGCCACTGCCAGTGCCACTGGTCCTGGATTCGATAAATCTGTTTTAATTTTGAGTTTTGTCTTTTCTCATCGAAATCGATCGAGACTATACCAAGGCAAAGTCAGAAGAATAGGGTTTACTAGTTGTGTTGAATCGATTATGAATGTATTGAAGGAATCCTTCATCCACCCATCAATTTATCAAAGACAAAGAAGGCGTAGCCGTAGGCGCGTGGGCGCGTGGGCGCGTGGGCGCGTGGGCGCGTGGGCGCGTGGGCGCGTGGGCGCGTGGGCGCGTGGGCGCGTGGGCGCGTGGGCGCGTGGGCGCGTGGGCGCGTGGGCGCGTGGGCGCGTGGGCGCGTGGGCGCGTGGGCGCGGGGCGCGGGGCGCGGGGCGCGGGGCGCGTGGGCGCGTGGGCGCGTAGGCCCGTGGGCGCGTAGGCCCGTAGGCCCGTAGGCGTAGCAATATAATAGTTTTAATACTCAATTTCTGAGTGTTTTTTTTAATATATATTATTATTACTTATAAAATTATAAACATTCCTTTCCGAGTGTCACAAGTATTCCAGTGAGTTTTTTCTGAGTGGGGTTATATCCTGGTTGCATCGACATTCGAGAGGATATAGAGGCCAAAAGTAATGTTTGCTAAGCCTAAGGGAGTTAATTTGCCAGTGTCCAGAGTCCAGCATTCCTCTTGTCTCCAGTCTCAGGTAGGGGAAGTAGGGGCATATCCCCACCCTTAAGTTAAGGTGAAACAAGCTATAGATAATGCACTGTGTGTGCTAAGAGGGTGATATTTAGTATTCAGAATGAGCAATCATATTACTTTGTTGTTAGTTAGTTAAGAAATCGCATATCCCATCAAATATATAAATATTTGGTCAAATGTAGAGGCATATCTTTGTGCGGACATGCCCCAAGGTACGGGGCATAGCCGCACACTGTGTGCGGTTATGCCCCAGGAATGGCGAAACAACAGCTGGTCTCACAGAGTTGACCACTAACTGCAATAATAATATGTATTGGTATATATATGTACACTACTGACACGTGCATTACTATAAAAAAAAACCAGAGA
Source organism: Oasisia sp. SBJ-2009 (assembly GCA_964017155.1). NCBI lineage: Eukaryota > Metazoa > Annelida > Polychaeta > Sabellida > Siboglinidae > Oasisia > Oasisia sp. SBJ-2009. The sequence goes on from OZ024858.1 coordinate 26,617,157, forward strand.
ACACAAATCAACGGTTTCAAGTTTTCATATATACGTAAAGTTTAGAAAATAGAGTGGCCTTGAATCATAGTCCATGTTTATTCCTCCTTGAGAGTCAAAGCAAACAACAGCATGATTTCGTAACGTGGAAAGTCAAAGTTTGCAACCCAGCTTGTCTTTGCCTAGCTAAAACAGCATAGTTTCGTAAAGCGCAAAGTCAAACTAAAAACTCAGTTTGTCGGCTGTGCGAGCATGGCTTTGTATGGACTAACGTATACGGGCAAAGTTCTATATTATAGATTATACATCATTTGTCATCTTGGTTATTTTAGTCTATGAGCAATGATCAATTAAGCTTTATTTCTTTAATGGACCTAATGATACACAATATGGAAAATGTGACGTCAGCACAATATAGCCTATTACACATTGACGAAGCGATGAATGATATAAGTTTGATAATATTAAAGGACAAAAAGATGCAATGGTTTCGCGTCATACACCTAATAGAGTTTATACAAAGTAATAATTTCCACATATACTCAATTTTTTAACGCCAGCGGTTTACCAGAAAAATATTGTTTAACACCCAGCCATCCAAATACTATGCGCTACTCCATCTTAGACGAAGAATGACGTCACGACGGTGAGACCCTCTCCACGCAGATTCCCTGCATGGGGTTTGGCTGTTGTCATGAAATGGCTGCAACTCGGCAACGCGCGTAACATGCTGATGACGGTAAATATAAAGTTGTTTATTATTGTTATCGCTGAAATCATCCCATCAACTGATGATACTTGTCTACATGTCTACTTCAAAGCATTTCTCCTCAAAATGGACCGAGCAAAGTTAACTGTACTTGGCCTGGAGGGATTCCAAACAGTACGCCCGCAAATGTGAATCCATTGCTTCAATACTACCGGTTGTTTCAACTATTATTGCAACCGTATGCCGAACAGTAAGGCATAATTACTAAAGTTTACCACAGATTTAACCACATATTTAGATACACGTCTATAAGCAGCTGCTAGATGTCACGCCATCTGAACGAATTGTCGAAGACTCGAAGTTGTTGACCCTTAACAACGTCGCAGGAAGCTGACCGGCTTCAGCAGAGACATAGAATGCCGCGCGCTGAATGGCCAAGCCAAGTTAACCCTTCACCGATGGCGGCGTCTAGACCATCATGGATTTTGTTAGAATTTTAGACTTTAAAGTCACATTCTGAGTAAACCGCTGACGTTAAAAAATTGAGTATATGTGGAAATTGTTACTTTGTATAAACTCTATTAGGTGTATGACATAGAGTAGACTATATAATATCATAAGCACCGATGCACGAACTACGTCGGCACAGCGGGTGGGGCATGACCGCACAGGCCTGTGCGAACATGCCCCAAGCATCCAACATGTGAATAATTCTGAATTGCGCAAAAATGCTACTTATGAAAGTATCCATTATTTCACACATCATAAAACATTAAAATGCAAGTTGGAATTATGAAAGAAAATATATATGCACGTCTTACAGTTAAAGTAATACACATAACAGCATACGAGTAAAATTACATCAGCGTTTTCGAAAATAAAATTTTATGTCATAACTTTTTACTTATTCACTTCTATCAAAAAGTATATGCAAGTGGTTGATTTGGGGGTTAGACGATGCCGCTTAGCATGATTCCACTAACCAGATGTTACGCGATGTGCAAATAATAGGGTGTGCGGACATGCCTCAGTGTGTGGATATGCCCCTACTAAAGGGCCTACTCTACGGGCCTACTTCCCCTACTGTACATAGGTGCAATGCATACAATGATTGAGCCAGTGGTGAAATGATGTGAACAGATCAATAGGGTCATATAGGATTATAAAAACATTTCAAATCCAGTGGCCAGGTGCATGACACACACCTAAGTCCAAATCACACCCAAGTTAGGGTAAATAACACCTAGCCCTAGGTGACATATACAGCCAGAAGCAGGGGGTGCATGACACACACCTAGTTGGGTTATGTCACAAGTTAGGCCGAATTGTCTGGGGCAACTCGAAGCAGCCCCAACTGCAGCTGGGTGACTCACAGCGCGTTGTATCAACGGCAGCAGTGGTTTACTGCTTGTATAAATTCTACGACTGTCCTCATAATCATGGACATAAGGGTGTTTACTTGCATGCCAGTCTGTCAATGTTGAATGCTAATTACTAAATATTTGCAAACTAAATTGCTATTATTATTAAATAATATGTTAGTTTCCATTTATTACCACTGTATATGTGACTGTACACAGTTAATTACTGACAGTAGGTATATCTTCATCAATATGGACATTATGGCCTTTTACTAAGATGTGTAGGTCTATCAAAGTGGCGTGCTTATTATAAAATATTGACTAATTAATTAAATTATTATTAAATTATCTATTAATTTATATTTGTAACTTTCTATTAATGTAGTTATGCACATTGCATAATAATATGTGTAATTATCTTTATAATCATGGATATTATGGCCTTTTATTTTTGTGTTGGTCTATATATACGAATATTGATTTATTAATTAATTTATTAATATTTCATAACTATAGAATTATATCTCTTACCACAAAGTTTTTTTTACAAATTGTGTGTTTATATAAACATATATTCATGGACATTGTGGCATTTTACAAAAACCGTTTCTATCTGTCGAGGTTACCCGCTAATTATCACCTATTAACTAATTTATTTATTTATTATTACAATGACTAGTTGATATATATATATTTATTTTACAAAAAATGTTTCCATCTGTCGAGGTTACCCGCTAATTATCACCTATTAACTAATTTATTTATTTATTATTACATGACTAGTTAATGTATATTTATTCTCATAATAAATGTGGTTATGCACACTGCAAAATATGTATAAATATCTTCATATTGATGAACTCTGCTGGTCTTAATTAGAATGTGTTGGCCTGTTAACTTAGTGCACTACTTTTGTCTTAGATAATATTAAGTAATTAACTGAATTAATTAGTATGAAAACATTATATTGCAAATGTATTACTCCATTCAATGCATTTCAAAACATTGCAAACAGTATTTTAATAGTTATATAAATAACAACGTTATGCGATTTTAAATTCACTTTTATTCAAATATTTATCAACAGAAAACACACAAATGAGCTCATTGCCAGTTTTTTCTTTATGTCCTCCACACTCCGCAATGTCGTCGATAGAGCGTTGGCCTCTGCCTTCACAGCATTCCATCCCCTTTTCTGTCCCTGTTCGACAAGGTTGATTTGAATTGGCCTTGTAACAGTTTTTATATTTGGCCGTATGCCTGTATGTAATTTCGCTGTTGTCTCACTGCTTCCACCATGAGGACTCTCAGAGGTGAAATGAATTCTGGGAAGATTTGTTCTCAAAACGCAACAATCCGCGTATCGGTTACTCATGCCGGTATTCCCTAGTTGGGCGGCATCTGGGTGGCTGTTGTGCACCGCACCCAGTGCGGTCGCCCAGCTAGGTGACACCTAGAGAGATAGGGGTAATTTTACCGCCTAACTTGGGTGCATGTCATGCAACCGGCCACTGAAGCCCAGATTCAAAAGGATATCTGTTTCAAATATGCAACAGGCCTATATATCATATTGATATAGAAGTAATGTTCCGGAATAAAGTTATTGAATTAAATTGAAAATATTGAATATATTGTTCATGGCTCCAAGAATGGTTTATTATAGTATGATTTAACTTACTTTGGAGCATAATTCTCGATGATGAGTATGACGTTTCGACCCGTCAGCTACGGGCCTTGTTCACATACTAGTGTCACATGTGTTGGCTCAGAATTTGGCGAGATAATTTGGTGGAAGTCATCACAGAGAGCTAGCTCTCTGTGATGACTTCCAGAGAGCGCTCTGTGATGACTTCCAGAGAGCTCTCTGTGATGACTTCCAGAAAGCTCACTGTGATGACTATCCTGGTTGCATCGACATTCAAGAGGATAGAGACCAAAAGTAATGTTTGCTAAGAGAGTTAATTTGCCAATGTCCAGAGTCCAGCATTCCTTTTGTCTCCATTCTCAGGTACCTACCGTGCAATGCATACAATGATTGAGCCAGTGGTGAAATGATGTGAACAGATTAATAGGGTCATATAGGATTATAATAACATTTCAAATCCAGAAGCCCAGATTCAAAAGGATATATGTTTCAAATATGCAATATATGGCCTGAACAATCAGAGTCTTGCAGATGATTGATGTCAGGGACACTGGCCTGTAGTTTCCTGTGTTTCTTTTTTCAGATTGTTTGTATATTGGGCAAATAATTGCATCTCTCCACTGTCTTGGTAGTGTTGATGCGTCAATGCGTGAGAATGTATTATAAATGTATACATTCTACACTATTAAATGTATTATTTACCTTTTCCTTGTTCTTCTAGATTTAGCCATGGCCAGGGCGAGTTTGTCTCGACAGTTACTGGCGTTGATAAAGAGGAATATTCTCATAAAATCCAGGAACAAAGGACAAGTTGCGGGAGTAGGTATCCATTCTACATCTGTCGCATGTCTGACATCTCATCTTACATTTTGTCTAATACAACAATTAATCTACTACAACATTTGGTTGATTGATACAATTCATTTACCGGGTACTACTATGAGGAAGAGATAATTTATCCGACATATTGGTGTTTTTAAAACTCGACTGGAATCACTGGATGCTGCCAGATGTTAGGGGGATATATTTCAACCCACGATAGGTTTGGCCATACCAATGAATCAACCAGTAAACCATGATAGTCCAGTCTTTGGACTGTGTGTAACTGTCTGTAGTGTTTTTTGTCAAATCTTACTTTTTGCGACCTAAGTTGCAGCAAAAATTGAAAGACAGAACTTCTAGTTAGTACTATTGTAAGCAACATGCAACTATTTTTAATTGCATATTTTCCTTGACAAATTAGTAAATGTTCCATGAATTATTATATGTTTCAATATTATTTTATTTGCATACCCGGTATTTTCCATGCAAAATCGCTTGCAATAATAATTATAACAACTTAGTAATATTTATTCTGGAAATGAAACATGTTCAGCAGTAATTTTTTCGAGCATGCAAATATTGTAGCAGACATGTGCAAATTGTCATGGTAGATGAATTGTTGCAGTAGACTAAATGTTGTAGTAGATGAACTGTTGCAGTAGACCAAAATGTCGTAGTAGATGATCTGTTGCAGTAGACCAAATGTCGTAGTAGATGATCTGTTGCAGTAGACCAAATGTCGTAGTAGATGAACTGTTGCAGTAGACCAAATGTCATAGTAGATGAACTGTTGCAGTAGACCAAATGTCGTAGTAGATGAACTGTTGCAGTAGACCAAATGTCGTAGTAGATGAACTGTTGCAGTAGACCAAATGTCGTAGTAGATGAACTGTTGCAGTAGACCAAATGTCGTAGTAGATGAACTGTTGCAGTAGACCAAATGTCGTAGTAGATGAACTGTTGCAGTAGACCAAATGTCGTAGTAGATGAACTGTTGCAGTAGACCAAATGTTGTAGTAGATGAACTGTTGCAGTAGACCAAATGTCGTAGTAGATGAACTGTTGCAGTAGACCAAATGTCATTAGACGAAAAGTGTGAGACCCATGCAAGGTGGGATTTATGTTCCCATGTAAATTATCAAAATGTGTTTGAAATGTCATATTTTGGGATGAATGTGTTGTTAAGAATTAAGCAGTGAACGAAACATGGCACATGCACACACACGTGCAGAAATACGGCCTTATTAAGTAAAAAATTATTTAAAATGTTTTATCTTTTGCTGCATTGTTTAAATAGTACAATGCGTAAGCCATTTAGCACAGAGTTAAAACATCACTGTTTGAAAAACAATTCTTCATAAATAAATATACATATTTGCTCTGCGTTTGCTGAATTCTGTTGACAAAATCCAAAACTTGCCCATTGTGTTTGCTTGTGATCTTCACCTGACAATTGTATGGTTGATTTTTATTTCAGGAAGTCTTCTTTTCAATTTATATTGTTCTTTGCTTGGCTATTGTGAAATACTTCACAGCACCATCAACTTGGGCTGCAATTGCCCGCTACCCGACCCGGGCAGTTTCCACAAAGGTAGGAAGCGGTCAGCTGTATGTCAGCCCAAGCACGTCAGCTGTTCGCAACCTTATGGACAACATCATGACTCGGCTTGACTCGGATGGTCCAATCAAATATGTCCTCTTTGGATCGAAAAAGGAATCTGTCAATGCGTACAGGAAGAATGCTCCTCATGTGATTGCTGGGATCGACTTTGACAAATCTTTGACAAATATGTTCTATACAATTCGAATGAATCAAACCATGGTAGCATCAACAACATTTCCATCGCTAGGTACCAGTGGCATTTTATCAGTGTATTTATGAACTTCAAGTTATGCGTGGGCACTACAAACTTATAAAATGCTGTGTACATTTCAAAATTGGCAGGGAGATCTCAGTGACCATGTGTATTAGAAAATTGGTGTAGGTGACAACCGCAACCAAATGTGACATTGACCTAACAGATACTAGGAATCAAATTCATTTATATTAAAGAAAACGTTACTTATCAAAGTTGCGTTAATTGTATTTCATTTCGTTATGTCTCTGGTAAGAAGAGTTCTCAAAGTATCACCAATATCAGGAGTGTTTACTCATACTTACACAAGACAGTTTTGTTGTTTAAATGCCCCAGACATTTAAGAGGAAGTGTTGTAGACAGAATGGTGGTAGGATGAGTCTGTTGTAAGCATGACATGTAGACATGTTGTAGGCATGTGTCAGGGGAAGAGACAGGACTGTATGGCTGACCGCTACCTCACTCATGGCTTCATTGCTATACAGATGGCCATAGACGCTGCACTCATCGAGGTTAGTCACCTACTGGTCACTCCAGTGGTCAGTCTTTTGTTACATGTCACTGATGTCTTTAACCCGGTAAAGGTACATTTTTGCATGACATGGCATCAACCGTTGTGTCAGCTCAGTGAATTTGTCACCACCTGGTAGGGTGGGTCACCATCTGGTAGGACAGGCCAACACCTGGTAGGACAGGTCACCACCTGGTAGGGTGGGTCACCTGGTTTAACAAGGTTTAACAAGCTGCCGTCCAAAACCAAGCTCCAGACGGCATGTGAACAAGGAAGCCCATGGCTTATCGAGTGTTCACTTAAAATTATAAATATATAATATTATAAAATGCACAAAAATGCTACTAATTAAAATACTTTGTCTCTAACAATACATAAGTAAAATAAAAAGTATACGTTGTCTCTAAAACATATACATAATTCCAATCAGTTATTGTTCTCTGGGAGAAGGAGAATTTTCTTTTATCTAATCTACAGTATGGCTTGACTAACGCTGCCTTATGCCCCCTTGTCATACTATCTTCTATTAGTTTGAAAAAAATGTTGCTATCAATATCTTCATATCCATTCAATATCTTAAAAACTTCTATTAGGTCTCCTCTTAATCTTCTAGTTTCTAATGTTGTCAATCTACATTCTAACAGGCGTCTTTCATAGCATAAATGTTTAAGTTCTGGAATTAATTTATTTGCCCTCCTTTGAACTCTTTCAAGTTTATCGATGTCTTTCTTTAATATTATGATATGGCCTCCATGCCTGAATGCAATATTGCAAGTGTGGCCTAACTATTGCCTTGTATAATGGTATGATTAAAGTCTTATATATATGTGATGTTTCTTCTAATGAGTCCTACCATTTGGTTGCCTTTTGCAGCAGCAAGTCCACATTGCTCTGAAACTGTCATGTCGGCACTAACTGTAATTCCCAAGTCCTTTTCTTTTACACTTGTGCCTAATATAGTATTGCCCATAAAGTATTCTTTGCTCACATTACCATGTCCAATGTGGATGCATTTATATTTACCAAAATTAAATAACATCTGCCATTTTTCAGACCATTTGACTATATAATAACTTCAGATCATCTTGTAAAGTTTCTTTATCTGTATCAGTTTTTACAGTTCTGAACACTTTTGTGTCATCTGCAAATTTAAGTACTTTACTTAATAAGTCATCATCCAAATCATTTATAAATATGAAAAACAGTATTGGTCCCAACACCGACCCCTGTGGAACTCCACTCAAAACTGGTTTCCAGTTTGATATCTCCCCCTCTACTATTACTCTCTGTCTTCTATCTGTCAACCATGCCTGTATCCATTTTATCATACTTTCCCCTATACCATAGGCTTTTAATTTAATTAATAGTCTTTGATGTGGCACTTTATCGAATGCTTTCTGAAAATCTAAGTATACTACGTCCACAGTTGAACCATCATCTACTCACTTAGTAATATCTTCTAAAAAACATAAGAGATTGGTTAGACAAGACCTACCCTGGGTAGCTCTTAGGAACCCATGTTGAGATTTAGTTATTAATTTTTTTTTTTTACAAGAAAGTCTTCCATGTGGTCTCTAATAAATGTTTCTAATAATTTGCATAATACTGATGTTAAGCTCACTGGTCTATAATTTTCTGTCTTACTCCTCGATCCCTTTTTCAATAACGGTGTAACGTTTGCCTCCTTCCATTCTGCTGGAACAATTCCCTCTTTAAGTGATATATTAAAAAAATAGCAAGTGGTATACTTATTTCGTTTACAATTTCCTTAAGTAATTTAGGTGTTATTCCATCAACTCCAGGTGATTTATTTACTTTCATCGTCTTAATTTTTTTGGATATCATTTCAGGAGTGACAAACAATTGCCCTAAATTGTGTGATTCATCACCCTCAAATTTTGTAGCAGGTAACGGCAGTGAACTTATATCTTCTTTAGTGAATACAGAGCTGAAATATTCGTTCAGATCCTCTGCCATTTGAAACCCATCAGATATTACATTACCTGCACTGTTTTTTAGTGGTCCTACTTTATCTCGAACCTGTTTACTCCTTACGTAAGCGTAGAAACTCTTACTATCATTTTTTATGTCGTTCGCTAATTTTTGCTCAAAAGACCGTTTTGATTTTCTCATTTCAGCTGTAGCTAAATTTAGGGCCTTTTTGTAATTGTTATAGTCTTCTATATTTCCAGTGTTTCTATATATTCTCCACATTATTTGTTTGTAGGCAATCTTTCGTATAGCTTCTTTTGACAGGTGTTTCTTACTAGATCGTTTCCCCTTGATTTATGTATAGAAACAAATGTTTCAATAATGCCCTCAATCTCATCTTTCAAAATTATCCAACATTCTGTTGCTGTCTTGTCCTTCATTAAGTCAGTCCAATTTATGCTTGCTAAGTAGGTTCTCATTTGTTTATATTTGCCTTTGTTGAAATTTCTCCTCCCTCGCTTTTTGGCAGTAATCTCTGTTTGTATTTTTATACTAAAATGGATCTGATTATGGTCACTAGATCCCAAAGGCTCACATATTTTAACATTATCAACTAATTCGTTTGAGAGGAGACTACTAAATCCAACACATTTCCACCTCTAGTTGGTTCTAAAACATGTTGTGTAAGGAAACAGTCCTGTATTAGAAGTAAAAACTGCTGGTCATCTCTTCCAACACTCTCTAGTGATTTCCACTGAATATGACCTTGATTAAAATCTCCCATTATAACACATTCTATTTTACTAATCTCCTTTATGGCATTGTGCATAGGACAGGTCACCACCTGGTAGGGCGGGTCACCACCTGGTAGGACAGGTCACCACCTGGTAGGACAGGTCACCACCTGGTAGGACAGGTCACCATCTGGTAGTACAGGTCACCTCCTGGTAGGACAGGTCACCAGCTGGTAGGACAGGTCACCACCTGGTAGGGCGGGTCACCACCTGGTAGGACAGGTCACCACCTGGTAGCATCGGTCACCACCTGGTAGGGTGGGTCACAACCTGGTAGGACAGGTCACCACCTGGTAGGACAGGTCACCATCTGGTAGGACAGGTCACCACCTGGTAGGGCGGGTCACTACCTGATAGGGTGGGTCACCACCTGGTAGGACAGGTCACCACCTGGTAGGGCGGGTCACTACCTGGTAGGGTGGGTCACCTCCTGGTAGGACAGGTCACCAGCTGGTAGCGTCGGTCACCACCTGGTAGGGTGGGTCACAACCTGGTAGGGCGGGTCACTACCTGGTAGGGTGGGTCACCTCCTGGTAGGACAGGTCACCAGCTGGTAGCGTCGGTCACCACCTGGTAGGATGGGTCGCCACCTGGTAGGACAGGTCACCAGCTGGTAGCGTCGGTCACCACCTGGTAGGGTGGGTCACAACCTGGTAGGACAGGTCACCACCTGGTAGGACAGGTCACCATCTGGTAGGACAGGACACCACCTGGTAGGACAGGTCACCACCTGGTAGGTCGGTTCACCACCTGGTAGGACGGGTCACCTCCTGGTAGGGCGGGTCACCACCTGGTAGGGTGGGTCACCACCTGGTAGGGTGGGTCACAACCTGGTAGGGCGGGTCACCACCTGGTAGGACAGGTCACCACCTAGTAGGGTGGGTCACCACCTGGTAGGACGGGTCACCACCTGGTAGGACAGGTCACCACCTGGTAGGGTGGGTCAACACCTGATAGGACAGGTCACCACCTGGTAGGATGGGTCGCCACCTGGTAGGACAGGTCACCACCTAATAGGGTGGGTCACTACCTGGTAGGACGGGTCACCAGCTGGTAGCATCAGTCACCACCTGGTAGGGTGGGTCACAACCTGGTAGGACAGGTCACCATCTGGTAGGACAGGTCACCACCTGGTAGGACAGGTCACCACCTGGTAGGACAGGTCACCACCTGGTAGGGTGGGTCACCACCTGGTAGGACAGGTCACCACCTGGTAGGGTGGGTCACTACCTGGTAGGGTGGGTCACCTCCTGGTAGGACAGGTCACCAGCTGGTAGCGTCGGTCACCACCTGGTAGGATGGGTCGCCACCTGGTAGGACAGGTCACCACCTGGTAGCGTCGGTCACCACCTGGTAGGGTGGGTCACAACCTGGTAGGACAGGTCACCACCTGTTAGGTCAGGTCACCATCTGGTAGGACAGGTCACCACCTGGTAGGACAGGTCACCACCTGGTAGGGCGGGTCACCACCTGGTAGGATGGGTCACCTCCTGGTAGGGCGGGTCACCACCTGGTAGGGTGGGTCACCTCCTGGTAGGGTGGGTCACCACCTGGTAGGGTGGGTCACCTCCTGGTAGGGTGGGTCACCACCTGGTAGGGTGGGTCACAACCTGGTAGGACAGGTCACCACCTGGTAGGGCGGGTCACTACCTGGTAGGGTGGGTCACCTCCTGGTAGGACAGGTCACCAGCTGGTAGCGTCGGTCACCACCTGGTAGGATGGGTCGCCACCTGGTAGGACAGGTCACCAGCTGGTAGCGTCGGTCACCACCTGGTAGGGTGGGTCACAACCTGTTAGGTCAGGTCACCATCTGGTAGGACAGGTCACCACCTGGTAGGACAGGTCACCACCTGGTAGGGCGAGTCACCACCTGGTAGGATGGGTCAACTCCTGGTAGGGCGGGTCACCACCTGGTAGGGTGGGTCACCTCCTGGTAGGGTGGGTCACCGCCTGGTAGGGTGGGTCACAACCTGGTAGGGCGGGTCACTACCTGGTAGGACAAGTCACCTCCTGGTATGGCAGGTCATTACCTGGTAGGACAGATCACCACCTGGTAGGACAGGTCACCACCTGGTAGGGCGGGTCACCACCTGATAGATTAGAGTGGGTCACCACCTGGTAGGGCGGGTCACCACCTGGTAGGACAGGTCACCACCTGGTAGGACAGGTCACCACCTGGTAGGACAGGTCACCACCTGGTAGGTCGGGTCACAACCTGGTAAATTAAATAAAATTTGAGCCATTTTTACAATACAAGTTACTGTAATAATTTTTATAACTAATAATACCTACAACTGTCTCATTGTTATGGTTCAAGAAAGTTCAAGTATCCATTACACACAAGGTTAAATTCCTAGGTGAAATTCATTGTGGTTATATGATTGATATATCCTAAACACATCTTTCTGTTTATACTTTATCCCAATTATGACATTTAGTAAACACAAATACATAATATAAAACCATTTTATAGTGGAGACTTATTGATGGGCATTCTTTCAGTAGATATTGAATGGAAGAAATGTGTGCCTGTGCCATGGGCAATCCATGCCATGTGCCACATAACTTATGGTGGGTGATAAAAGGGAACCATGCATAGGCCCACAGTGATGAGTTAGGGAACCCATGAGTAAGAAGGCCAACATAGAATTATTCTAATATAACTTGATAATTATATCGTTTTTTGATTTTGATTTAGCTTTTGATAATATATGTTCAAGACAATTATTTTGCCTTGCTATTTATGAACAACAGTGAATATTGTAAAAATTAAACATTTGTGAAAACGACAGATAAAACGGTAATTAGAATTACTAGCAACACATAATTATGGGCACTGTTAGGATTAATTAAGTTCAACATCATTTTTAATCAAAAGCTATCTAATTGTGGTCTCATCTAGATATAATGTGTACCATCACTGGTATTGGTATTTTACTTGTTTAATCAAACATAATTGCTCGGATGCATCCTCAATCTTTCAGCCTTGGCACTCACAAGTGTCTTCTTCAATTTTGCGAAAAAATTGCCACACATTGTCAACCGATCTACCTCCTCTTCCACTCATGATGCTAACTGACCAGTTACCAGTGCTTCAAGTTCAATAACAAAATGTCTGACAGAAAGTGCCTGTCTACTCTGGTCTAATGATTCTGAGATAATGGCTTCCCAGCAGAGGATCCCAGCGGATTACAAGTTCAAATGTTAAGCTGGAGCTGATTTGGGCTCACAAAGATAATTACTACAGATGTTTACAGGGCGTTAGGCAGTTCTCTGTATTTGTCCCTTAGTCTGAATGTCAAGACATGGTACCTAATGTTTGCTGAGTGGGTTCAGTAGAGCCTGCCAATGTCCAGAGCCCAACATTTCTTTTGTTCCTTAAACAGATTATCAACTGGCACCTGACAGTACTAAACTGTAGTCTACATGGCATTGTCCTGTGTGATAATGACAATGGCATTTGTTACTAAATGGTCAATGTTCTTTTTGAACATCTTGTTGACTTCATGTTTTAAACAAATACAAGGATACATCTGAACAAGTAACTTGTAAACTTGTTAGCTTTAGATGAATATATTAACTAAATTCTAAATGGACAGGAACTAGCCAGTGGTAATATAAATTATAGAGTTATTCCCACATATTTCCCGGTAAATACCACTTTTCCCGGTAAATACCCGGGTCATACTAACACCAACTCTAATCATGCTGTGAGTCGGTGATGACTAATCTTAATTTCTGACACACAAATGCATTGCTTGATAATATAATAATAATGTCTGTAGACTGGTGCTTGGTTATACTTACACAGCTGAGTAAAATGAAAGAGTTTAGAATAAAAGTGTGAAAACAGCAGCCAAATGTTTTTACACCAGGTACAGCTGATTCATTGATACCAGGTACATCTGATTCATTGATACCAGGTACAGCTGATTTATTGATACCAGGTACATCTGATTCATTGATACCAGGTACAGCTGATTCATTGATACCAGGTACAGCTGATTCATTGATACCAGGTACATCTGATTCATTGATACCAGGTACAGCTGATTCATTGACACCAGGTACAGCAGATTCAATGATACCAGGTACAGCTGATTCATTGATACCAGGTACAGCTGATTAATTGATACCAGGTACAGCTGATTCATTGACACCAAGTACAGCTGATTCATTGACACCAGGTACAGCTGATTCATTGATACCAGGTACAGCTGATTCATTGACACCAGGTACAGCTGATTCATTGATACCAGGTACAGCTGATTCATTGATACCAGGTACAGCTGATTCATTGACACCAGGTACAGCAGATTCATTGATACCAGGTACAGCTGATTCATTGATACCAGGTACAGCTGATTCATTGATACCAGGTACAGCTGATTCATTGACACCAGGTACAGCAGATTCATTTACATCAGGTACAGCTGATTCATTGACATCAGGTACAGCAGATTCATTGCCACCCGGTACAGCTGATTCATTGATACCAGGTACAGCTGATTCATTGACACCAGGTACAGCTGATTCATTTACATCAGGTACAGCTGATTCATTGACATCAGGTACAGCAGATTCATTGACACCAGGTACAGCTGATTCATTGATACCAGGTACAGCTGATTCATTGACACCAGGTACAGCTGATTCATTGATACCAGGTACAGCTGATTCATTGACACCAGGTACAGCTGATTCATTGATACCAGGTACAGCTGATTCATTTACATCAGGTACAGCAGATTCATTTACATCAGGTACAGCAGATTCATTGACACCAGGTACAGCAGATTCATTGACACCACGTACAGCAGATTCATTTACATCAGGTACAGCTGATTCATTGACACCAGGTACAGCTGATTCATTGACACCAGGTACAGCTGATTCATTGACACCAGGTACAGCAGATTCATTTACATCAGGTACAGCTGATTCATTGACATCAGGTACAGCAGATTCATTGACACCAGGTACAGCAGATTCATTGACACCACGTACAGCAGATTCATTTACATCAGGTACAGCTGATTCATTGATACCAGGTACAGCTGATTCATTGATACCAGGTACAGCTGATTCATTGACATCAGGTACAGCAGATTCATTGATACCAGGTACAGCTGATTCATTGATACCAGGTACAGCTGATTCATTGATACCAGGTACAGCTGATTCATTGACACCAGGTACAGCAGATTCATTTACATCAGGTACAGCTGATTCATTGACATCAGGTACAGCAGATTCATTGACACCAGGTACAGCAGATTCATTTACATCAGGTACAGCTGATTCATTGACATCAGGTACAGCAGATTCATTGCCACCAGGTACAGCTGATTCATTGATACCAGGTACAGCTGATTCATTGACACCAGGTACAGCTGATTCATTGACATCAGGTACAGCTGATTCATTGACATCAGGTACAGCAGATTCATTGACACCAGGTACAGCTGATTCATTGATACCAGGTACAGCTGATTCATTGACACCAGGTACAGCTGATTCATTGATACCAGGTACAGCTGATTCATTGACACCAGGTACAGCTGATTCATTGATACCAGGTACAGCTGATTCATTTACATCAGGTACAGCAGATTCATTTACATCAGGTACAGCTGATTCATTGACATCAGGTACAGCAGATTCATTGACACCACGTACAGCAGATTCATTTACATCAGGTACAGCTGATTCATTGACACCAGGTACAGCTGATTCATTGACACCAGGTACAGCTGATTCATTGACATCAGGTACAGCAGATTCATTTACACCAGGTACAGCTGATTCATTGACATCAGGTACAGCAGATTCATTGATACCAGGTACAGCTGATTCCTTTACATCAGGTACAGCAGATTCATTGACACCAGGTACAGCAGATTCATTGACACCAGGTATAGCTGATTCATTGATACCAGGTACAGCTGATTCATTGATACCAGGTACAGCTGATTCATTGATACCTGTTACAGCTGATTCATTGGCACCAGGTACAGCTGATTTATTGATACCAGGTACAGCTGATTCATTGATACCAGGTACAGCTGATTTATTGACACCAGGTACAGCTGATTCATTGATACCAGGTACAGCTGATTTATTGACATCAGGTACAGCTGATTCATTGACACTGGATACAGCTGATTCATTGACATCAGGTACAGCAGATTCATTGACATCAGGTACAGCTGATTCATTAACACCAGGTACAGCAGATTCATTGACACCAGGTACAGCTGATTCATTGATACCAGGTACAGCTGATTCATTGACATCAGGTACAGCAGATTCATTGACATCAGGTACAGCTGATTCATTGACACCAGGTACAGCTGATTCATTGACACCAGGTACAGCAGATTCATTTACATCAGGTACAGCTGATTCATTGACATCAGGTACAGCAGATTCATTGATACCAGGTACAGCAGATTCATTTACATCAGGTACAGCTGATTCATTGACATCAGGTGCAGCAGATTCATTGATACCAGGTACAGCTGATTCATTGACACCAGGTACAGGAGATTCATTGACATCAGATACAGCTGATTCATTGATACCAGGTACAGCTGATTCATTGACACCAGGTACAGCAGATTCAATGATACCAGGTACAGCTGATTCATTGACATCAGATACAGCTGATTCATTGACACCAGGTACAGCAGATTCAATGATACCAGGTACAGCTGATTCATTGACACCAGGTACAGCAGATTCAATGATACCAGGTACAGCAGATTCATTGACATCAGATACAGCTGATTCATTGACACCAGGTACAGCAGATTCAATGATACCAGGTACAGCAGATTCATTGACATCAGATACAGCTGATTCATTGACACCAGGTACAGCAGATTCAATGATACCAGGTACAGGAGATTCATTGACATCAGATACAGCTGATTCATTGATACCAGGTACAGCAGATTCATTGACACCAGGTACAGCAGATTCAATGATACCAGGTACAGCTGATTCATTGACATCAGATACAGCTGATTCATTGACACCAGGTACAGCAGATTCAATGATACCAGGTACAGCTGATTCATTGACACCAGGTACAGCAGATTCAATGATACCAGGTACAGCAGATTCATTGACATCAGATACAGCTGATTCATTGACACCAGGTACAGCAGATTCAATGATACCAGGTACAGCAGATTCATTGACATCAGATACAGCTGATTCATTGACACCAGGTACAGCAGATTCAATGATACCAGGTACAGCTGATTCATTGATACCAGGTACAGCTGATTCATTGACACCGGGTACAGCTAATTCATTGATACCAGGTACAGTTGATTCATTGACACCGGGTACAGCTGATTCATTGATACCAGGTACAGCTAATTCATTGATACCAGGTACAGTTGATTCATTGACACCAGGTACAGCAGATTCAATGATACCAGGTACAGCTGATTCATTGATACCAGGTACAGCTGATTCATTGACACCGGGTACAGCTGATTCATTGATACCAGGTACAGCTAATTCATTGATACCAGGTACAGCTAATTCATTGATACCAGGTACAGTTGATTCATTGACACCGGGTACAGCTGATTCATTGATACCAGGTACAGCTAATTCATTGACACCAGGTACAGCAGATTCAATGATACCAGGTACAGCTGATTCATTGACACCAGGTACAGCAGATTCAATGATACCAGGTACAGCTGATTCATTGATACCAGGTACAGTTGATTCATTGACACCAGGTACAGCAGATTCAATGATACCAGGTACAGCTGATTCATTGACACCAGGTACAGCTGATTCATTGACACCGGGTACAGCTGATTCAAAGTCTGTGGTATCCCTTAAACACTGCCCAGCTTCATTGGTCCACAGTGGCCTAGTGTGGGTCCAGGCAAGGTTACATCACTGTTACCTGACCTGTACCTGACAAGATGACATTGCAATTACTTGATCTGTACCTGATCAAATGACATCACTGTTACCTGACCTGTATTTGGCAAGGTGACATCAATGTTATCTGACCTGTATTTGGCAAGGTGACATCAATGTTATCTGACCTGTACCTGACAAGATGACATCACTGTTACCTGACCTGTATCTGACAAGATGACATCACTGTTACCTGACCTGTATTTGACAAGATGACATCACTGTTACCTGACCTGTACCTGACAAGGTGACATCACTGTTACCTGACCTGTATTTGGCAAGGTGACATCAATGTTAGCTGACCTGTATGTGGCAAGATGACATCACTGTTACTTGACCTGTACCTGGCAAGATGACATCACTGTTACTTGACCTGTACCTGACAAGATGACATCACTGTTACTTGACCAGTACCTGACAAGATGACATCACTGTTACCTGACAAGATGACATCACTGTAACCTGACCTGTACCTGACAAGATGACATCACTGTTACCTGACAAGATGACACCACTGTTACCTGACCTGTACCTGACAAGATGACATTACTGTTACCTGACCTGTATTTGACAAGATGACACCACTGTTACTTGACCTGTACCTGACAAGATGACATCACTGTTACTTGACCTGTACCTGACAAGATGACATCACTGTTACCTGACCTGTACCTGGCAAGATGACATCACTGTTACTTGACCTGTACCTGACAAGATGACATCACTGTTACCTGATCTGTACCTGGCAAGGTGATATCACTGTTACTTGACCTGTACCTGACAAGATGACATCAATGTTACCTGGCCTGTACCTGACAAGATGACATCACTGTTACCTGACCTGTACCTGGCAAGATGACATCACTGTTACTTGACCTGTACCTGGCAAGATGACATCACTGTTACCTGACCTGTCCCTGACAAGATGACATTACTGTTACCTGACCTGTACCTGACAAGATGACATCAATGTTACCTGCCCTGTACCTGGCAAGATGACATCACTGTTACTTGACCTGTACCTGGCAAGATGACATCACTGTTACTTGACCTGTACCTGGCAAGATGACATAAATGTTACCTGGCCTGTACCTGGCAAGATGACATCAATGTTACCTGCCCTGTACCTGGCAAGATGACATCACTGTTACTTGACCTGTACCTGGCAAGATGACATCAATGTTACCTGGCCTGTACCTGGCAAGATGACATCAATGTTACCTGCCCTGTATCTGGCAAGATGACATCACTGTTACTTGACCTGTACCTGGCAAGATGACATCAATGTTACCTGGCCTGTACCTGGCAAGATGACATCAATGTTACCTGACCTGTACCTGACAAGATGATATCACTATTACTTGACCTGTACCTGGCAAGATGACATCAATGTTACCTGGCCTGTACCTGACAAGATGACATCAATGGTACCTGGCCTGTAACTGAGAGTGACCCGTCTACTTTGTTATTATGCAGCTAAAGACGGGAATGGTCAATGTGACTGGTCAGCTTGTGGCGTCCACACAAAAATTCCCAAAGGGACCATGGACGCCAAAGGACATGAAGGTAATGCAGATGTTTTCCACCATGTATCTTGTGCTCGCGTTCTCACCACTCATCGGCTACATGACGGTGAGCATGGTGACCGAGAAAGAGAAGAAGATCAAAGAGAATCTCCGCATGGTTGGCATGAGAGACTCCGCCTACTGGTGAGTCAAAGAACTATGTCGCATCTTGTCGATTTGTTTTTGTTGAATTGAACACATCACATATTCCTGCTTGATGTATCATTAAAATGCCAACTTACTACAGTTGTATTTCACATTGTTGCCACTCTGAAATTACAGCCACCTTACGAGTAAGGTTGCACAAAGGCAGTCCCATATTATATTTTTGTAGTAATAGTGTATATGAGATGAGCCGTACTAATATGATCAATACACCGTTGAGGTCACTTTGACCCAACTCCAGTGAGATTTCAGCGTGCATAAATGTTGTCAAGGTAGATTGTTATAAAATGTTATGTTCATGATAGTCATGTGTAGTGTTTAGTGTTAACTAAACAGTTCCATGGACTCTGTATGTATACGTCAGTGTAACACTGCAACCAGACCTGTTTGAATGTGCTGCCGTCACGCACACCTTGTCAAACTACAAAGACTTGACAGCATAGTTTCTAATGTCTTCATGAAGACAGTCAGTTAGAGCTGCTGATGAACTACATATCCCTTCTGGAGGAAGGATACATTTCTTAGTCTCTGTATACATGTCTGTTTTATAGGTTATCGGTGTAAAATTGCCATAGTGTGTATCTGTGTTTATCTGCATCTGTCTTACAGGTTGTCAGAATATGTTTGTTGGTCTGTCTGTCTGTCTGTCTGTCTGCCTGCCTGCCTGCCTGCCTGCCTGCCTGCCTGCCTGCCTGCCTGCCTGCCTGCCTGCCTGCCTGCCTGCCTGCCTGCCTGCCTGCCTGCCTGCCTGCCTGCCTGCCTGCCTGCCTGCCTGCCTGTCTATCTGTGGCTTCTTGCTGGTTGTCAGTATTGTTTAGTAGCCTGAGTCTGTGTTTCTGTCTTGTACGTTGTCAGGGTGTCTTTATTAGCCTGGATCTGTGTGTTTGTCTTGTAGTTGTCGGGGTGTCTTGGTTAGCCTGAGTATGTGTGTCTGTCTTGTAGGTTGTGGGTGTGTCTTTGTTAACCTGAGTCTGTGTGTCTGTCTTGTAGGTTGTGGGTGTGTCTTTGTTAACCTGAGTCTGTGTGTCTGTCTTGTAGGTTTTCGGGGTGTCTTTGTTAGCCTGAGTCTGTGTGTCTGTCTTGTAGGTTGTCAGGGTGTCTTTATTAGCCTGAGTCTGTGTGTGTGTCTTATTGGTTGTCAGGGTGTTGTTGATAGCCTGAGTCTATGTGTGTCTTATTGGTTGCCAGTGTGTCTTTGTTAACCTGAATCTATGGGTTTGTCTTGGAGGTTGTCGGGGTGTGTTTGTTAGCCTGTGTCTGTGTATTTTTTATTGGTAGTCAATGTGTGTTTATTAGCCTGAGTCTGTGTGTGTCTTTTTGGTTGTCAGGGTGTCTTTATTAGCCTGAGTCTGCGTGTGTCTTGTAGGTTGTCAGGGTGTCTTTATTAGCCTGAGTCTGTGTGTGTCTTATTGGTTGCCAGGGTGTCTTTGTTAACCTGAATCTGTGGGTTTGTCTTGTAGGTTGTCAGGCTGTGTTTGCCTGTGTCTGTGTTTTTTTTATTGGTAGTCAATGTTTGTTTATTAGCCTGAGTCTGTGTGTGTCTTATTGGTTGTCAGGGTGTCTTTGTTGGGCTGAATCTGTGTGTTTGTCTTGTATGTTATCAGGGTGTCTTTGTTAGCCTGTGTCTTTGTGTGTGCCTTGTTGGTTGTCAATGTGCCTTTATTAGCCTGAGTCTGTGTTTGTCTTATTGGTTGTCAGGGTGTCTTTGTTGGGCTGAATCTGTGTGTTTGTCTTGTATGTTATCAGGGTGTCTTTGTTAGCCTGTGTCTTTGTGTGTGCCTTGTTGGTTGTCAATGTGCCTTTATTAGCCTGAGTCTGTGTTTGGCTTGTTGGTTGTCAATGTGTCTTTATTTAAGTGTATTAGCATTGAGTCTCTGTGTGTGTCTTATTCGTTGTCAGAGTGTCTTTGTTAGCCTGAATCTAACTGTGCATGCGAGACAAACTGTTTTATAGAAGCTCAACTTATTTATCATCAGGATCAGTGCAGCAGTATTTTAGTACACATTTTAATTTCTGACTCTTTAATGTGGTAAAATGTATGAACGACTACCATCTTTATGATGGTATCACTTTTTCATTCACTAGTTTATTATTTATTGCTTAGTTTATTATATGCTTTGTATACGTCGTAAGTTTATGATAAAGCTTGGTACACTGTATACATTATAACTTGCATGCTTTTATAATTGTGATGTTGTTTTGATTTCTTGTAACACAATTGTTATGATCAGTCATATGTAGTAATTTTATTTTAAATGTTAAGGTAACCATTATTTGTTTCAATTTCGGTCCATCTTGCTTCATTGTATAGTATGCACCTACCTACATGTTATTGTTATATACAAATATTGCGTGTTCTCATGGCATACATTTTATTAGTTTATATGATGTGAACTTTTACAACAAACTATACATATCATGAGGATAAGTTTATTTGTTTGTCCATCGGTTGTTGCCACTGTGGCAAATGTCTTGTTAAATAAATTATCAGATATATCGAAGTGCAAGAGTTAGTGGTTATTTCTTTCCTGGTCCAGCTTTACATATGTGTAACTGATATATTAAGGGAGTGGCAGATCTCTCTAACAGATCAATTTTTACACCACCCCCACACACACTTAAATTTTACATAATTAGAAAGCCCTGCATCTCCCCGTTACGATTATTCCTGTCGTAGAGTTGCGAACTGGTGTAGTTTGCATTAATCCAAGGTTACCATCAATCAATCGATTTTAGAAATTGGGCACTTCTGAAAACTTCTTGAACTTCTGCTATTTTATCCTTAATATCAATTTATGTTAACAAATGCAGAATGCTAATGCCTATCTGTGACCAATATGTGTATGTGCCAGGGGTTGAGTAGTGACTAGTAATATAGGTTTTTGTGTAAAAGTACAACATTAATGTGTGTTGAACCCATAAAAACGATTACTTAATAAACATGACCTCCTGTTGCTATGTTCCATTCCCAAGGCAATCTAGATCCCAAAAATAAATGTATGGCTAGAAGAATGAGTGGGCGTAGTGAAGTAAGAATTATACAAATGTCGGTTTTATATAAAGGTGGAAGGGATTTCAGAATGTATGGTCATGGTTTCATTTATATGGATTTTTCTTATTTATATGTAACAGAGCAACTAAGAAATTAGATCAACCGTAACATATTACTATATAGTTTTATATTTATTCTCTAACCTCTCTGCTGTGAACGTTCACATGTTATTTACACAAAAACAATTCCACTCCCTTGGAAAAAATATTCAAATTTACTGAAACATAATTGTCCAAACATTTCATAAATGGCAAACATTACTTTGTTGATACAGTTCATTAAACGCGTACAACATTGCAACACTGGGATATGGGCCTTACTTACCCCTTGACTTCTTAATATCATTACTGCAGTCCTCAACATATTCTAAGCTGATCTCTACAAGAGTTATGATTGTTGTATTTAACTTGATGACTTGGCAGAACTCTGACGTTGTATATTAATCCCTCTTTGTTTGGCAACATTTATCAAGGCGAAGTTTATATTCCTGCTTAAACAAACAAACACACACACACACACACTCACTCACTCACTCTCACACACACACCACACACACACCCACACACCCACACACCGACACAATCACACACACAAACACAACACACACACACACACACACACATTATAAGTTTGACTACAGTTAATACATTTCTAAGATATCACAAAACCACCTGAACTGATGAAATGGAATCAATGTGTGTGCACACAACATGTAGTGTTTGCATAAAGAACACCAGCAGGGTATGAACCTACCACACACAACACTGAACCGACATTACCCTAAACTGTACAAGTGAACAAAAATTGGTTTAGAGAAACATTTAGCAGTACTTTTGCATTAAAACACAGGATTCTGACTGCAATCAGTCACAACTGTATTATTAGAAAATTAATATACAGGTACATGAACTGACAGGAATACATAATAATTAGTACACGATCTGTAAAAGCATGCACCAACTCATTTTTATGGACAATGCTGCTAGTTGTGGTTTTGAACTCTTCATATCACGTCATTATAGCTGCCCAACACCTAATTTCAAAGATTGTTTTTGCGAAAAAAAATTACAAAACGAGTATAACTGTTTCCTACAAGCATGAGTTATGATTATTAAACCAGAACATGTAGCATCGTCTAACACTATCCAAAATGTCCTCTAGTTCGTTATCTTCAATAAAATACTCGCTAGGTGTGCGGGCGTGTGTGTCTGTGTGTGGGGTGTGTGTGTCCGTGTGGTGTGTGTGTGTGTAATAATGAATAATGTATGTATAATCCTACATTATATATAATAAAAAGAAAACTATGCAAGTTCAAAGTATGTTCGACATTTTTGTTATGTGTATTTAATAGTTGTTTTGTTGATGCAGGTGTTATGTACACGTATGAAAGGTTGGTAATGTACACGATTATACTGACTGGGTATTTGTATTAACTGTGTTTCTTAATTATTAAGAAACAATATTAATAATAATAATGAATATCTCAAAGAAAAGGTTATTCTAGGTAATATTATACCTGTGTAAACTTATGCAAACTCATTTTTAAAGGTATCTTAACAATGAATGATCGCAGTTATTTATTCATACATTCAATGTACTATTATTAATATACCATAGTTATATTTATTTACTTATTGATGACTAAAGACAATGTAGTTTATTTTGTATAGTAGAAATGATTGTATCTTAAAAATTTACTATCAATAAAATATTGATGATTTTATGCATGGTATTAATTCTTTTACAATTATAATTCCAGCCAAACAGTTATTTGGATAAGCGCGATATACGAAAAATTTAATAATTATTACTATAGAATGAAAAAATCATGAAATATATCAACAGATATTAAAATAAATATTTTTTAATACAACATAATATAATTCCAACATATAATTAGGTACGTCCCCTTGTAGTTACATACAAGGCGACGTATACTTAGGCGTGGACGTTCCACATTTGAAATGTAAGAGAGTTCAAGCATTTTTATATCTTTCAATAATATTTACGTACGTACAACAAATTAACTAAAGCTTACCGTGAGGCTGAGTTGTGTACGATTAAAGCTGTTAAAACCATTTACAATATACCTTAAAATAAGTCAATGTGCTGTTGCGAGTATAACTGTTTCCTACAAGAAAAAACTTTGAAAAACAAAAGAGAGGGAATGAGGAAGTGGGAGACACTGGGTATATAGCCTGTAGTACAATCTAATGTAACTAGTTCGGCCAGGGGTACCTCATCGGTTGCTCCTCATAACGTTCCCTGGCACGGTTGGTCACAATCCTTACTCCCTCACAACTGACCGACTTCCGCCGGAAGTGTTCCTATGGGAGGAAATTACCTGGCCCAAACCCCGGTTCGCCGCACCGGTTGTGACCTCCATAGGATGAGCGTCACTGGTAACCCCTTCCGCCACGTGCGGTCGGAACACTCAGTTGCAGAAGGTAGCCATTTTGTTTGCTTATAAACCCATGCCGAGCCTTAGCTGGTGAAATTGTGGTGTCAACTTGTAAAACACGTAAGCTGATATATCTGACGTTATTTATTTTGTAGCATTACATTACAACTTCGCTTATATGTCATGCTATATCATATAATACATAAAACATGTTAACATGAACAACTATAATTATTAATGTAGACTTAACCAGATTCATGGTTCTATAGCGGAAGTTGGGCAACAATATGGCGTCGCCGACATTTCCTCCTTCATAAAATTAAATAAGGCATTATTTTTAAACGCAGATACATAATACAGTACACCCTACAGTGAATAATATAACTCGCCTTGATATATGATAATTCACAATTTAAAATAATAAACACAGGTGGATTAAAACATTATTAGTTATTTTCTTTGATAAATAAATACAATGCTTACCTACGATTTACATCGACGCAAATCAGCAAGTGGATCCATTCATTACATATAAACTATGTTGCCAAGTAATGTTTTGATTACTGAGAAATGTATTATCTGTATAATTATATTCACAGTGGAACGATGCTAACAGTTATGCATAATGATGATAATGTTTGTCTTCCGTAATGCCTTGCTGGTTTGACCATGCATGTTAGCGATACAGAATGTCGAAACTGCATGTACCACATGGCAACTAATGTAATGTACTACCAACAGTTGCCGTTCTAAAACAACATTACACACATAGCCTACCTTAAAGCAATTGTCTGTAGGAGTCGTGGCTCTCTTTTTGGCGTCTAATTGTATATCCCAATGTCTGATTGAATCCCCAAACTGCAACATGTGCAGCTCATTCGAGACCAACTGTCAAACCACATTTGAGCGTCAAATGTGTATCGTTTGCTGAATATCATACGATCCGCTGCACCCGACCCTAAACGAACCATCCGTAAACACGTGAAGTTGGTCTTGTACTGAAAACCGTGAGAACTGCATTACCACTACAACTGCACTTAAAATTCGACAAATCCATGCTTTCGATCGAACGCTTAAGTCATTTGTTTGTAGCAACTGTCATGTTCAACGCGACAGTCAATTAGTGCGTTCTTGCGCGGGACCAAGAACATACCATTGTCGGAGGCCGCATGTCAGTCTAAGAATGTCCACGGCAGTGAAGCATTGTTAAACTGACAATGAAACAAGACAGGTATTACACACGGGCAAATCAAGTTTGCCTTGAATGGCACAAGTAGCTTCGCTGTTCTTGTCGAATGTGCAAATACCCATGACCGTACCGAATTGCGGTTTAATTAGAATGACGGGAGGGGTGAAAAGGATTGGTTGATGAAAGTATGGAGGAAGACGGGTGTAGAGGGACAGTGGGAAGGGAAATAGTAGAGGATAAAGAAAGTGAGGGAGTGGGAGAGGGAGACGGCGAGGGGCCGCCAATCAGGGAGGAAGGGAGAAAATGTTGAGTATTTTTAAAAAGAAGTGATGGGGAGAGGTAAATCAGAAGAGAGACAGACAAAGAGAGAAAAACAACCTCACAAATTTGTTCACTCTGACACATTGTGCATCAGAACGAAAACGGATTGCAGCGCTACTCATTTGTGCATTTCTTTCATCTATTTGCTAAAAATGGACACTGAACGGTTTATATATTAATAATAATAATACAGTTTTTATATAGCGCTAATTCCCACATGACTGATCGTTGCTCTGCACAAGAAATATACTAAATGTATATTAATGAATAGAAATGTAAATTATATAAATTTATATAAATGATATTAATTTTTTGGTTTTAAGATGTACTAGTAAACCCTTGTATGTAAATTATATAAATTAATTTAAAATAAATTAAACACTGTTTTTAAGATGAATACTACTAAAACTAGGTACGTAAATTATATAAATTAATATAGAATTAAAACCTTTACTAAAACTGTGTACGTAAATATATATATATATAAATCTATAAATTAATCTAAAACATAAACACTGATTAAAACGTGTATGGCACTAAAATGAAATTCTAAAGCATTGTCCGTCATTTCAAAACAATTTGAATTAATTGAAATGTCTAATAAAAAGATATGCCACTTTCCAACAATACATAATGTCCCGGATGCATGAATGTTCACTATAATTTGTTCCACAATTCCTGCGCCTAATCACCAAGACACTTCTTTATAATGGTATTCTATATAAGGGATTAGATAGATGGGTGATATTAGCACTAACAAACATTATTCTGATAATGCAGTGAGGGGGTAGAGGGAGGGAAGGAGAGGGATGAAGGAAGGAGAGGGAGAGAGGGGAGACTGAGGGGAGAGACTAACGGGAGAAAAAAAGAGCGTGCTTTTATGTGTAAGAGATTGTGTTGTGTGGGTATACTGTTGTCATCGTCACATTTCTTTTTTGTATTAATCTGCACCCTCCTTCCGAAGAAGACTTTATATTAGCATAGACATTACCGATAATATAAAGTTTCTTACTGATTTTTGAGCAAAAATATAGTATATTATCATCAAACACGTGCGCAGCGTACACTAACATTATCACGTCACGTAACCTCTTGCATATCACCGGTGTGTCAACACAAAATGGGATCAGTTTGATATAGCATATATGATGCCGCCCATACGTTACCATTATAAATACTATTGGCAATGGTTATGCTTGACTAAGGTCACGTGCAGCAATTGATTGTCACGTACACAAACCGCAACGTAACGGTTTAGTAAAGTAATTTGATTTTATATCTATTTTTCATCAACCATTACTAATTCAAAATTGTAAAAGCAAGATATTTAAAATATTTAAGAATCGCATAATAATTCAGCCTGCGTCTGATCTAACACTTGATCGAAGGAAGCATAGACCTCTATTCCAACGAGTAATACAGTCACAGAAAAAGCACCTATTCCCCATATTTGTAGTTACTGTTGGGGTAAAATGTAAAACACAACCAGATGATCGATGCTGCATAGGTTTTCTAATAGACAGTGGGAAGGGAAATAGTAGAGGATAAAGAAAGTGAGGGAGTGGGAGAGGGAGACGGCGAGGGGCCGCCAATCAGGGAGGAAGGGAGAAAATGTTGAGTATTTTTAAAAGGAAGTGATGGGGAGATGTAAATCAGAAGAGAGACAGACAAAGAGAAAAAAAAACCTCACAAACTTGTTCACTCTGACACATTGTGCATCAGAACGAAAACGGATTGCAGCGCTACTCATTTGTTCATTTCTTTCATCTATTTGATAAAAATGGACACTGAACGGTTTAAATATTAATAATAATACAGTTTTTTATATAGCGCTAATTCCCGCATGGCGGATCGTTGCTCTGCAAAAGAAATATACTAAATGTATATTAATAAATACAAATGTAAATTATTTAAATTAATATAAATAATTTTCATTTTTTGGTTTTAAGAAGTACTACTAAACCTTTGTATGTAAATTATATAAATTAATTTAAAATAAATTAAACACTGTTTTTAAGATGAATACTACTAAAACTAGGTATGTAAATTATATAAATTAATATAAAATTAAAACCTTTACTAAAACTGTGTGCGTATATATATATATATACATGTGTGTGTGTGTATAAATCTATAAATTAATCTAAAACATAAACACTGATTAAAACGTGTATGGCACTAAAATGAAATTCTAAAGCACTGTCCGTCATTTCAAAACTATTTGAATTAATTGAAATCTCCAATAAAAATATATGCCTTTAATTAAACACTTTCTAAACATACACAATGTCCCGGATGCACGAATGTTCACAGGTAATTCAATCCACAGTCGAGGTGCTGCTGCGCCAAATCACCAATACACTTCTTTATAATGGTATTCTATATAAGGGATTATATAGATGGGTGATATTAGCACTAACAAACATTATTCTGATGATGTAGTGAGGGGGTAGAGGGAGGGAAGAAAGGATAAAGAAAGGGAGAGAGGGGAGGCTGAGGGAGAGATTAACGGGAGAAAAAAATAGCGTGCTTATATGTGTAAGAGATTGTGTTGTGGGGATATAATGTTGTCATCGTCACATTTCTTTTTTGTATTAATCTGCACCCTCCTTCCGAAGAAGACTTTATATTATCATAGACATTACCGATAATATAAAGTTTCTTATTGATTTTAGAGCAAAAATATAGTATATTATCATCAAACGCGTGCGCAGCGTACACTAACATTATCACGTCACGTAACCTTTTGCATATCACCGGTGTTTCCACACAAAATGGGATCAGTTTGATATAGCATATATGATGCCGCCCATACGTTACCATTATAAATACTATTGGCAATGGTTATGCTTGACTAAGGTCACGTGCAGCAATTGATTGTCACGTACACAAACCGCAACGTAACGGTTTAGTAAAGTAATTTGATTTTATATCTATTTTTCATCAACCATTACTAATTCAAAATTGTAAAAGCAAGATATTTAAAATATTTAAGAATCGCATAATAATTCAGCCTGCGTCTGATCTAACACTTGATCGAAGGAAGCATAGACCTCTATTCCAACGAGTAATACAGTCACAGAAAAAGCACCTATTCCCCATATTTGTAGTTACTGTTGGGGTAAAATGTAAAACACAACCAGATGATCGATGCTGCATAGGTTTTCTAATAGACAGTGGGAAGGGAAATAGTAGAGGATAAAGAAAGTGAGGGAGTGGGAGAGGGAGACGGCGAGGGGCCGCCAATCAGGGAGGAAGGGAGAAAATGTTGAGTATTTTTAAAAGGAAGTGATGGGGAGATGTAAATCAGAAGAGAGACAGACAAAGAGAAAAAAAAACCTCACAAACTTGTTCACTCTGACACATTGTGCATCAGAACGAAAACGGATTGCAGCGCTACTCATTTGTTCATTTCTTTCATCTATTTGATAAAAATGGACACTGAACGGTTTAAATATTAATAATAATACAGTTTTTTATATAGCGCTAATTCCCGCATGGCGGATCGTTGCTCTGCAAAAGAAATATACTAAATGTATATTAATAAATACAAATGTAAATTATTTAAATTAATATAAATAATTTTCATTTTTTGGTTTTAAGAAGTACTACTAAACCTTTGTATGTAAATTATATAAATTAATTTAAAATAAATTAAACACTGTTTTTAAGATGAATACTACTAAAACTAGGTATGTAAATTATATAAATTAATATAAAATTAAAACCTTTACTAAAACTGTGTGCGTATATATATATATATACATGTGTGTGTGTGTATAAATCTATAAATTAATCTAAAACATAAACACTGATTAAAACGTGTATGGCACTAAAATGAAATTCTAAAGCACTGTCCGTCATTTCAAAACTATTTGAATTAATTGAAATCTCTAATAAAAATATATGCCTTTAATTAAACACTTTCTAAACATACACAATGTCCCGGATGCACGAATGTTCACAGGTAATTCAATCCACAGTCGAGGTGCTGCTGCGCCAAATCACCAATACACTTCTTTATAATGGTATTCTATATAAGGGATTATATAGATGGGTGATATTAGCACTAACAAACATTATTCTGATGATGTAGTGAGGGGGTAGAGGGAGGGAAGAAAGGATAAAGAAAGGGAGAGAGGGGAGGCTGAGGGAGAGATTAACGGGAGAAAAAAATAGCGTGCTTATATGTGTAAGAGATTGTGTTGTGGGGATATAATGTTGTCATCGTCACATTTCTTTTTTGTATTAATCTGCACCCTCCTTCCGAAGAAGACTTTATATTATCATAGACATTACCGATAATATAAAGTTTCTTATTGATTTTAGAGCAAAAATATAGTATATTATCATCAAACGCGTGCGCAGCGTACACTAACATTATCACGTCACGTAACCTTTTGCATATCACCGGTGTTTCCACACAAAATGGGATCAGTTTGATATAGCATATATGATGCCGCCCAGACGTTACCATTATAAATACTATTGGCAATGGTTATGCTTGACGAAGGTCACGTGTAGATCTGCGCCGCCTTTACCCACCTTAAATGTCATGGTGCTGATTCACGTCCGGGTAATCTAGCCGGATAGACAAGCCGTCAATCGATGCCTTTTCGAAGACTTTCAATGTTATTAGTTAGATCATTTCTTTTAAATTAAACCATTATTTAGAACTGTATCAGCTTAGAACACGTTAAATGCGCTTCTTTCGAATTTGACCCGGCTAGGCGCAACATAATCGGCACATCCCATGATCGTTCGGCAGACAGCCAAACGTGCTCGGACAGCCAGTCTCTGCCACACCCCACGACCGTCGCCCGGTCCAAAATTACGCAACATGTACTGGAGCGCCAGCGACCGATGTCGCTTCGATCAGCGCAGCAACTTGTCTCTTGCCGCATCTATTCACACCTCGAAGTGCTGACCCAGGGAATATCATCGGGCAACCAGAACGTGTTTACAAACACGCCGAACGCTGATATAAAAAAAAAACATAACCATAACCATGTGTATATATATATATATATATATATATATATATATATATATATATATATATATATATATATATATATATATATATATACAGTGCCGGTAAAAACTCATGGGACCATTGGATTTTACTGTTGTTTCTCTATTGTTAAGCTCTGTGGCAGCATTAAAATCAACTAGGCAAAGGACGTGCTGCCACCTATTGGATGCGCCTAAGTTTATATCCTGTTTTGAGTGTTGTTTTGCCTCTGTTTTTGCCATTTTTGCCTAATTTCATAAGAACACCCCAAGATTGCCGTCCAAAGATCAAGGTAGGCCTCAATTATATCACTAAGTGTTATCTGCTTTCTATGGACCAATGAATCACAATTGACTGTCTAAACTGTATGTGGGCAATAATAGGGTACTTTGGTGTATTACCGGAGCAATATTTGGTATAAAGTGTCAATATTAATTAATTATTATTAATTATCAATATTTATTAAGAAAAGTAGTGAATAAATCCAATTTTCAATACAATACGAGCTAATGATATGGTAAATATTTGTTTTTATTATTCCATAATAATATTTATTATATATTTGTAATAAATTATGCATATAAATTTAATTTAAAAGTAATAAATAACTTATTTGCTAATTTTCAACGAAACGTTGACTGCTTAGTAACCATAGACATTAGTTCAGGTCTCCATTGTAACAAAACGTTGACTGCTTAGTAACAAAATACACATTCAGCTGAAAGCTTACAATCTTAATTTTACAGTAATTTTCATTTCGTTAAAAACTATATTTTCTATCACAGAATTTACCTACGGTTAAAAAACACTGTGCATGATTTCATGATACTCATGGCGTCATGATGTCATGATACTCATGGCATCATGACGTCATGATACTCACGGCGTCATGACGTCATGATACGGCGCCATGACGTCATGATACTCACGGCGTCATGATGTCATGATACTCATGGCGTCATGACGACATGATACTCACGGCATCATGATGTCATGATACTCACGGCATCATGCCGTCATGATACTCATGGCATCATTACGTCGTGATACTCATGGCATCATGATGTCGTGATACTCATGCCATCATGATGTCATGATACTCATGACAGCATGATGTCATGATACTCATAGCAGCATGATGTCATGATACTCGTGGCATCATGACGCCATGATACTCGTGGCATTATGACGCCATGATACTAATGGTGTCGGTGTCACACTGCTTCTGCCAGTCTGCCCCTGCTGTCTGTGATACTTGATGTTGTGTCCAGGAGTCGTCTGAGCGGGCTCTGAGGGTACAGCAACTGGAGGATGAAGTGACGAGTCTCAGACACAACCTGGAGGACAGAGACCAGGTGAGACTGACACTGAGACAGAGACATGTCTTCTAAACATGTTTGTAGATAGTGTAGTATAGAGACCAGGTGAGACTGAGAGAGAGACATGTCTTCTAAACATGTTTGTAGATAGTGTAGTATAGAGACCAGGTGAGATTGAGACTGATACATGTCTTCTAAACACGTTTGTAGATAGTGTAGTATAGAGACCAGGTGAGACTGAGACTGAGACATGTCTTCTAAACATGTTTGTAGATAGTGTAGTATAGAGACCTGGTGAGACTGAGACAGAGACATGTCTTCTAAACATGTTTGTAGATAGTGTAGTATGGAGACCAGGTGAGACTGAGACATGTCTTCTAAACGTGTTTGTTGATAGTGTAGTATAGAGACAAGTTTGTACTCAGCTTTTTCGTATAATGAGTTATTATTAGGAGCTGTCTGAATTGATCATGTAGCTGGTCAACTGTAGAAAACTAATGAGCAACTTACAAAATGATATCTGAGACGGCTCATACAAATTCTCCTTTAGTATTTAAATATAAACAAACGCGCAAGATTTACAGATGAGAATATACAATGTTTGAAGTTATGTTTCTTTTGATAAAGAATGAAATGAAAAATAATTCCTTTTACAGTGCTGCCTTGTGACACCGTGAACCAATTTAACTGCGGGTCTTTTACGCGGTAGGCAATTATTAGATTACTTTATAATAATCACTGCTGAATGGTCCACCTTTGTAATTCATTGTTTACTCACCAGGAGGTTCGTCAGATTAGAGAGAAGTCGGCTGCTGAGATTGCCGACCTTGAAGGCATCGCCCACGCGCACTACAGCCGAACCAATCGGCTCGGAGACGAACTCAACTATCTGAGAGCGGAACACTTGGAAATAGTGCGGCGGGTATGTTACGTCTTATTCCTACGCCAAGCCAGTGGGTAGAGCGGTGCCACACACACATTCGCACACACCACACACACGCACGCACGCACGCACGCACACACGCACGCACGCACACACACACACACACACACACACACACATACATGAATGTACAAAACACATTTATGTACTTTTGACAACACTCCTGTCCCTGTCTGCTCCTGGCCCAGCTGGTTGTGGCCCACCAAATGACCCGATATCCCTGTCTGTCCCTGTTGTCCCCTGATCCCATCCGTCTCTTCCCTCCAGCTGCAATCCCAGGAGGAACTGTCCAGCCGGGAACATGAACTGGAGGACACACTGCGAGAACTCAAGGACGATATCAAAACAGTGAGTGACACTCTTGATCTGCCTGGTCCGCGGCTCACACTTCTCATTCTGTTCTCTGTCACTGCTGTTGTCTCTTACGTTGTTGTCATCACTGCTGTTGTCTCTTACGTTGTTGCCATCACTGCTGTTGTCTCTTACGTTGTTGTCATCACTGCTGTTGTCTCTTATGTTGTTGTCATCACTGCTATTATCTCTTACGTTGTTGTCATCACTGCTGTTATCTCTTACGTTGTTGTCATCACTGCTGTTATCTCTTACGTTGTTGTCATCACTGCTGTTATCTCTTACGTTGTTGTCATCACTGCTGTTGTCTCTTATGTTGTTGTCATCACTGCTATTATCTCTTACGTTGTTGTCATCACTGCTGTTGTCTCTTACGTTGTTGTCATCACTGCTGTTGTCTCTTACGTTGTTGTCATCACTGCTGTTATCTCTTATGTTGTTGTCATCACTGCTGTTGTCTCTTACGTTGTTGTCATCACTGCTGTTGTCTCTTACGTTGTTGTCATCACTGCTGTTATCTCTTACGTTGTTGTCATCACTGCTGTTGTCTCTTACGTTGTTGTCATCACTGCTGTTGTCTCTTACGTTGTTGTCATCACTGCTGTTATCTCTTACGTTGTTGTCATCACTGCTGTTGTCTCTTACGTTGTTGTCATCACTGCTGTTGTCTCTTATGTTGTTGTCATCACTGCTGTTATCTCTTACGTTGTTGTCATCACTGCTGTTGTCTCTTACGTTGTTGTCATCACTGCTGTTATCTCTTACGTTGTTGTCATCACTGCTGTTGTCTCTTACGTTGTTGTCATCACTGCTGTTATCTCTTACGTTGTTGTCATCACTGCTGTTGTCTCTTACGTTGTTTTCATCACTGCTGTTGTCTCTTACGTTGTTGTCATCACTGCTGTTGTCTCTTACGTTGTTGTCATCACTGCTGTTGTCTCTTACTTTGTTGTCATCACTGCTGTTATCTCTTGTGTAGTTGTCATCACTGCTGTTATCTCTTGTGTTGTTGTCATCACTGCTGTTATCTCTTGTGTTGTTGTCATCACTGGTGTTGACAGATCTATTTTCACGATATGCAAACCGAAATCAGTCAAGCAATTGATCGATAATGAGAAAATACAAAACGCTATAAAGGAAGTCAGTAAACAGGACTGTATAATTATGGGGGATTTTAACCATGGGCGTATACAGTGGAAATCTCAACAGAGTACTGGGAGTGAAGATCAAACGTTTTTAAATTTAGTACAAGACAGTTTCCTTATTCAACATGTGTTAGAACCAACAAGGGGTGAGAACGTGTTGGACATAGTGTTGAGCTCACAGAAGGAATTTATTGATAATGTCAGGATATGTGAGCCACTGGGATGTAGTGATCACAACCAGATATATTTTATCATCAAAGTAAAAGGAGAACAGAATCGAAAAATACGGTACAGGAAAAATTTTCACAAAGGAAGATATAAGGACATGAGGAAATATTTAGCAAAGATAGACTGGAATAACGCACTGGAGAATAAGACAGCAAAAGAATGTTGGAATATCTTAAAGAGTGAAATTGACTGCATTGTCGAAAAATTTGTCCCCTTGAAAAAACAAGGGAAACGGTCAAAAAAGAAACACTTATCAAAAGAAGCCATTAGAAAAATCAAATACAAGCAAATGATGTGGAAGACATATAGACATAATGGAAGTGAAGAAGACTATGCCATTTATAAAGAAGCACTTAACCAAGCTACAGCTGAAATTAGAAATTCAAAGAGAAGCTATGAACAAAAATTAGCTTTTAATATAAAACATGACAGCAAGAGTTTTTATGCGTATGTTCGAAGTAAACAGAAAGTTCAGGATAAGGTCGGACCTCTAGAAGATAGTGATGGAAAAATAATAACAGAGGGATTCTTAATGGCAGAAAACCTAAATGAATACTTTAGTTCGGTATTTACCAGGGAAGATATTAGTGCATTACCAGTACCAGAGACTAAATTCGAAGGGAGAGAGTCAGACTATTTAGGACAACTAATTGTAACACCAAAAATGGTAGCTAAGAAAATAAGTGACATGAAGGATAATAAGTCACCTGGAGTGGATGGGATTCCTCCCAAATTACTACTGGAAATTGTAGAACAAATTAGCACACCACTTGCAACAGTGTTCAATTTGGCATTAGAGGAAGGAGTAGTTCCGTTAGAATGGAAAGAAGCAAACATCATACCATTATTTTAAAAAGGATCAAGAAGCAAGTCAGAGAACTATAGACCAGTGAGTTTAACATCGGTGATTTGTAAACTATTAGAAAGACTAATTAAAGAGCACTTGGTTGATTTTCTTGTTAAAAATAACTTGATTAACCCATCTCAACATGGGTTTCTAAAAGCGAGGTCATGCTTAACAAATATCTTATGTTTTTTGGAAGATGTCACAAAGTGGGTAGATGAGGGATCACCGGTAGATATAATATACTTAGATTTTAAAAAAGCTTTTGACAAAGTGCCACATCAAAGATTACTACTTAAACTGAAGGCCCATGGCATAGGCAATGTTATGATTAACTGGATAGAAAAATGGCTTATTGATAGAAGACAAAGAGTAGTAGTTGATGGGGAGGTTTCAAACTGGAAATCGGTTTTGAGTGGAGTACCGCAGGGATCAGTATTGGGACCTATTTTGTTCTTAATATATATCAATGATTTGGATGATGATATAACAAGCAAGGTGTTGAAGTTTGCGGATGATACAAAAGTGTTCAGAAAAATAAAAAGTGATACAGATAGACAGCAATTACAAGATGATCTAAATAAGTTGACCGAATGGTCTGAGAAGTGGCAAATGCTGTTTAATTATGGGAAGTGTAAGTGCCTCCACACAGGACATGGGAATGAAGATGCACAATATACAATGGGTGATACTGTACTAAATACTACCGTAAAGGAAAAGGACTTAGGGTTAACTATTAGTGCTGATATGAAGGTATCGGAACAGTGTGCAATTGCAGCAGCGAAGGGAAACCAAATTCTTGGATTAATTAGGCGAAATATAGTGTACAAGGAAAAAGAACTAATAATACCACTGTACAAAACAATAGTTAGGCCTCATTTAGAATATT
The DNA here is from genome assembly GCA_964017155.1 of Oasisia sp. SBJ-2009. Classification (NCBI taxonomy): domain Eukaryota; kingdom Metazoa; phylum Annelida; class Polychaeta; order Sabellida; family Siboglinidae; genus Oasisia; species Oasisia sp. SBJ-2009. Next base: position 26,654,145 of record OZ024858.1, read on the forward strand.
GCATACAGGCATGGAGGCCATATCGCAAGAAGGATATTGATATACTAGAAAGAGTACAAAGAAGAGCAACCAAAATGATACAAAAACTCAGGAATATTAGTTATGAAATGCGTCTAAAAGAATGTGGATTAACAACACTAGAAACCAGGAGACTGCGAGGAGATCAGATAGAAGTTTTAAAAATATTGAATGGGTATGAAAATATTGACAGAAATATTTTTTTCTCAGTCAAAGAAGAGAGAAGGACTAGAGGACATGGAGTTACATTAGCAAAGAAGCAATGTAGATTCGATATTAGAAAATTTTCATTTTCACAAAGAACAGTAAATGAATGGAACAGATTATCGGCTGATTGTGTAAGTGCTAGTAGTGTTAATATGTTCAAAAATAAAATTGACATGTACCTAAGAAGGGCGGGGGACATTTAGATAGATAGGTTGGACTCTCGATAAGCCAAAGGGCTTCCTTGTCCACCTGCCATCTTGAGTTGATTCTCTAGGTGGCAATCTTGTTAAATCTTGTTAAATCTTGTTAAATCTTGTTAAATCTTGTTAAATAATTGAATTCTGAAACTGGAGGACCAAGCATTTAAACAAAAGGCTGTAGAATATTTGGGAACAGGGATAATAGGTGTCTTTTTGAAGCAATGGGGGATTTTACATTGGGATATAGCCCAGACACCATATCAACATGTCACCCTATTACCAGACACCCCATCAGCCTGTCACCCTATTGCCTAGACATCCTATTATCCTGTCACCCTCTATCCCCGGACACCCTATCTCACTCACACCATATTTCATTGACACCCTATGTCACTCACACCCTATTTCACTCACACCCTATCTCACTCACACCCTATCTCACTCACACCCTATCTCACTCACACCCTATCTCACTCTCACCCTATCTCACTCTCACCCTATCTCACTCACACCCTATCTCACTCACACCCTATTTCACTCACACCCTATCTCGCTCTCACCCTATCTCACTCTCACCCTATCTCACTCACACCCTATCTCACTCATCCCCTATCTCACTCACACCCTATCTCACTCACACCCTATCTCACCCTAACTCGCTCTCACCCTATCTCGCTCTCACCCTATCTCGCTCTCACCCTATCTCGCTCTCACCCTATCTCGCTCTCACCCTATCTCGCTCTCACCCTATCTCGCTCTCACCCTATCTCGCTCTCACCCTATCTCGCTCTCACCCTATCTCACTCACACCCGTCTCATTGTCACCCTATTTCACTCACACCCTATCTCACTTTCACCCTATCTCGCTCTCACCTTATCTCATTGTCACCCTATTTCACTCACACCCTATCTCACTTTCACCCTATCTCACTCACACCCTATCTCACTGTCACCCTATTTCACTCACACCCTATTTCACTCACACCTTATCTCACTCACACCCTATCTCGCTCTCACCTGATCTCACTCTCACCCTATCTCACTCTCACCCTGTCTGTGAGTCACCCTATCACCCGTATGCCCAGGAGGTGACGGAGGGGATGCTGGAGCTGGAGCGATCCCGCATCAAGATGGCCACGGAGCTGGAGCAGCTCCACGACCAGAAGGACAACCTGCAGGAGCATCTGAGCGTGCTCAAACAAACCCTCGTCGTGGTAACTCTCTCGCATGTGTGCACGTGTCGTCACGCCTCGTCACGCTTCGTCACGCTTGTGTTTCTGTCTTTTTCTTCAGATTTGTAGCACTTTTAAAGCGCCATGGTCCGTTCGTGGTGCACCTGGCTGGGTGTGGCGTTAGTGGCGTCAACTTGTGTTCACGTGATACTGCATCACGTGATCATGCATTTCCTGGTCTCTTAGCCTCGCCTACATTAGTTTCGAAAACGCCTCGTGGTCGATGTGTAAACAGAGTTAAGCACCCCTTACTGCGTCTATTTTCAACTCCTAAATGATACATGAAAACATATTTTGACTGTCTTTATGCTATAATAGGTATAATTTATACTGTACAACATGATTTTGCAATAAAAATAAAAAGCCACAAATGGACCATGTCGCTTTAAATGATCATTTCCCAGCGATGAAGAAAAATGTCATCGAAATTTAAATTTTATATTTTATTGAAAACTTGGTTTATTCTCCTTGTTAAAATAATAATATTAATAATGGCTTGATGCAAGAAATACCAGAAGCTACCACCATTGCTAAACATTACTTGGTTTTATTAAGGGAACACTATATGTTTTCTGTGGCAAGGTTCATGGGGATCTCGTTTCCTGTTCAGATCCCAACTGTTGGACCTGGCTGAGATATATTTCTTTTGAATCATATAAGATTGTTGTTGTGGTCACTATGTCCACTCAAGCGGTCAGTCATCCATTGTCACAATGGCCACTAAGTCAGAACCTCGGGAGTGAATCACTGAGAGTGAAACCTTGAGAGTGAAATTTGTTAATGGAATGTCTTTGTGAACTTACAACATGAACCGATCAATGACTGGTGAGTTCTGTTTCAGATCCGGAGTGGCGCCAACACCCCAGTGCCAAAGGACGCAACGGCAAAGGGAAACACTAACTACTTTGAAGAACAACAATACCAGCTGAAGGTGACTAGTTCTGTCAACGTCTCAGAGATGTCACTGACACAGTGGTGCAACTTTTGGGTAGAGACATATGTGAAATGGTCAACTGGAACATTGGCAACTTTCCTGAAACAACTCAAAACTTATCTATTTCGTTTGTATTAAATGCCTTGGTGTCACTGGTTTATATTTCATAGCATTGACTGGTTTTAAATTGTTCTGTTTGAAACTGTATTTTTACACTCTAATTTTATTTATTTATCTTAGCATATTTATTATTTATTTATCTTAGCTTACTTAATTATTTATCTCAGTTTATTTATTTATTACAAGTGTGTCTGTAACACAAGTGTGTCTGTAACACAAATGTGTCTGTAACACCTGTGTCTGTAACACATGGGTGTCTGTAACACAAGGGTCTTGTGTCTGTGTCTGTAGCACAAGGGTATGTCTGTAACATGATTATCTTTAACACACACAGGAGTGGGCGTTACACAAAAGTGTGTATGTAACGGTGTTACATCTGTAACACTGTAACGTAAGTGTTTGCTACAGCTTGAGCAGAAGATGAGTCGTCACGCTGAGGTGATGGAAAGTCGGAGACAGGTGTCACATGACAGCATCCAGCAGCTGCAACGGAAGCTGAATAACCTTGAACAGGTGACCTTCACTTGACCTTCAGTGCTTTACACATCCTTTCCCTTGTTCCGTCCCACAAAGATGGTTTCCTCATCAGTTATGCCACGTTCGGTTTTATTTTTCTCTAAGCTCTCAAATCATAGGGCCAATTGTTTTTGTTTATAATATGTTACACTTTTTAGCAGTATACGTGGCCAACTTCCTGGCTGGAGGGCATTTTAAAATGTCAAAAAAAAACGTTTGTTGTCACATTTTCAAAAATGCAGTAAATATTTTTTGAAAACGGAAATATCCAAAATAGCCACAAATTAATGTTCTATGTCTAAATAGGTGTCGCATTTATTGCTTCTCTTAATCACTAGATGGAACCACGTAAACCAAATTCAAACGGTGTGCTGTATTCGCTGGCCGGCTATGGCCAACCTGAGGAGATTCGGGGTGACCGTCAATGCCCGACTTGACTGCCAATCGGTTAATGTTTCATGGAGCATTATTTGGGGTGGCTGTGTATTTGATTGTCTTCTTGGTAATTGTTTTTAATGCAAAACTGTTACATTTGCTTTAAGCTGACGTATGAGAGTCAAATTGTTGGTGTTTCAACAGCTAGACGACACTGTGTTCATAATCGACACAGTTGTTGCTATATGACATTGTTTCTCGACAGGTTCTATGCCAAGGTGATTCACATCGACCTACTATGCCATCTAGTGATGTCCTGTTGAACCGCTCCCGAACTCCGACTCCGGCGGGAGAGTTTGATATGCAGGTAAGGGAGTGATGCTGACAGCTTGTGCTGACAAGCTGACAGCTTGTGATGACATCTTAGCATGGTATTCTGGGGCGTAATAGTGCAGTGGTGCAAAGGTGGACTCGATTGTAATCTATTTTGCTTTCACCTCGTGTTCAGTTATTTTTACAGAAAAGCAAATCTACAAAGTATTCATTACCACATGCAAGCTTGTGTCTGTGATTTTAAAGTGTAGCTTTGATAAAATCAATTGAAAAACTGCTTACTTATTTAATTGCTGCAGAATATTCAATTCAACTATTCTTGCATCACGACGTGATTGTCCTATTTCCTGTTGTTGGCTTCCTTATTCTCTCAAAAACCCGGAAGACTTTAGAGCATTAAATCACTGACATATATTAAATAAATTTATTTTGATTACATATTTATATTTGGACACCAACAAAATTGGATTTAATCAAGGAATTGCCACTTTAATCCGTTCATACACTATGAACTCGAAACACGATTTGTGATGTGAAATAATAATATTTATTTTGTATAGTTCCATATCCACAGCAATTTAGTACTTAACATAAAATATAATACGAAATAATAAAACATGTAACTATATAAATACATAATTTAATGACATTCGTTTATAATAACAAATTATAGTGCAAAATAAATACATAAAAGAAGTTCATTCAGTTATAACACTTAGAAATTAATTAATTAATTAAAACTAAATATTTAATAAATTACAGCAAAAATGCTTCCGTGAATTAAATAAGCATCTTTACAGATGCCTTAGAAGATCAAAGTAAAGTTTTAGAAGTGAAAATAGTTGGCATAGCGTTCCAAACTGATGCCATGATGACCTCTTGTCTGATTCGCTACCCTTCTGTGGTCAACAGGACACAGACAGACTGACCAGTGAGGGGGCGTATCCAAGTGAGGGGGCATATCCAAGTGAGGGGGCATATCCAAAGCGAGCATACTCACCGAATCATCACAGCAGTCGGAGGCTGCACTCAGCCGGGAGTGCATCAAACATTGCTGAAAAGGGTCCATCGTCGTGAATCGACAACCAAGTTGGTCATGTGGACGGAAGTAGATGGCATCTCTCACCAAGTTTACTGTTTCAGCAGAAGGGCTGAATCGCATCGGGTAAATTTAAGAACATCGGCCGAATGCCGTATTAATCATGTGAATTACATGTAAATGAAATAGCTTAAAACTAGTTAGTTTTCGTGTCTGTACCTGATACATTATGACCAATATGTTGCCAAGAAGTGCCACTGGTCTATGCAAACTGATGTAAATTACAAGTTTTGATTATGAATTTATTCTGAAAAAAATTGCATAATTCCAGAGGTATATGCCGGGGAGGGGCCATTGATACTGAGGGTCTGTACTGTGATCTTTTGTAATGGACCTACTGTTTCTTTGAATATTCAAAAGTGAGTCTACAAATGGAACTCTGACCCTCAACCAAAGCTGTGTAGCACCAACAGAATACATTGAATGTAGTATTGTGTATTTCCACTGATAGTATTGTATACTGATAGTATTATATATACTTCCGCTGACAGTATTCTATACTTCCACTGATAGTGTTGCATACTTCCACTTATAGTATTGTATACTTCCACATAATTTTTATTTATATTTTATATTTTACATAACTGTGCATGCGAGACAAACTGTTTTATAGAAGCTCAACTTATTTATCATCAGGATCAGTGCAGCAGTATTTTAGTATACATTTTAATTTCTGACTCTTTAATGTGGTAAAATGTATGAACGACTACCATCTTTATGATGGTATCACTTTTTCATTCACTAGTTTATTATTTATTGCTTAGTTTATTATATGCTTTGTATACGTCGTAAGTTTATGATAAAGCTTGGTACACTGTATACATTATAACTTGCATGCTTTTATAATTGTGATGTTGTTTTGATTTCTTGTAACACAATTGTTATGATCAGTCATATGTAGTAATTTTATTTTTAATGTTAAGGTAACCATTATTTGTTTCAATTTCGGTCCATCTTGCTTCATTGTATAGTATGCACCTACCTACATGTTATTGTTATATACAAATAGTGCGTGTTCTCATGGCATACATTTTATTAGTTTATATGATGTGAACTTTTACAACAAACTATACATGTCATGAGGATAAGTTTATTTGTTTGTCCATCGGTTGTTGCCACTGTGGCAAATGTCTTGTTAAATAAATTATCAGATATATCGAAGTGCAAGAGTTAGTGGTTATTTCTTTCCTGGTCCAGCTTTACATATGTGTAACTGATATATTAGGGGAGTGGCAGATCTCTCTAACAGATCGATTTTTACACCACCCCCACACACACATAAATTTTACATAATTAGAAAGCCCTGCATCTCCCCGTTACGATTATTCCTGTCGTAGAGTTGCGAACTGGTGTAGTTTGCATTAATCCAAGGTCACCATCAATCAATCGATTTTAGAAATTGGGCACTTCTGAAAACTTCTTGAACTTCTGCTATTTTATCCTTAATATCAATTTATGTTAACAAATGCAGAATGCTAATGCCTATCTGTGCACAGTATGTTGTGAACGTTCACATGTTATTTACACAAAAACAATTCCACTCCCTTGGAAAAAAGATTCAAATTTACTGAAACATAATTGTCAAAACATTTCATAAATGGCAAACATTACTTTGTTGATACAGTTCATTAAACGCGTACAACATCGCAACACTGGTATATATGCCTTACTTACCCCTTGACTTCTTAATATCATTACTGCAGTCCTCAACATATTCTAAGCTGATCTCAACAAGAGTTATGATTGTTGTATTTAACTTGATGACTTGTCAGAACTCTGACGTTGTATATTAATCCCTCTTTGTTTGGCAACATTTATCAAGACGAAGTTCATATTCCTGCTTACACAAACACACACACACACACACACACACACACACACACACACACACACTCACTCACTCACTCTCACACACACACCACACACCACACACACACACACACACACACACACACACACACACACACACACACACACACACACACCCACCCACACACCCACACAATCACACACAAACACACACACTCACTCTCACACACACACCACACACACACACACACACACACACACACACACACACCACACACACCCACACACCCACACAATCACACACACACTCACTCACTCACTTACACACACACACACACCACACACCACACACACACACACACACACACACACTCACTCACTCTCACACACACACCACACCCACACACCCACCCACACACCCACACACACACGCACACACACACACACACACACACACACACACACACACACACACATTATAAGTTTGACTACAGTTAATACATTTCTAAGATATCACAAAACCACCTGAACTGATGAAATGGAATCAATGTGTGTGCACACAACATGTAGTGTTTGCACAAAGAACACCAGCAGGGTATGAACCTACCACACACAACACTGAACCGACATTACCCTAAACTGTACAAGTAAAAACAATTGGTTTAGAGAAACATTTAGCAGTGCTTTTGCATTAAAACACAGTATTCTGACTGCAATCAGTCACAACTGTATTATGACACAACTGTATTATTTGAAAATTAATATACAGGTACATGAACTGACAGGAATACATAATAATTAGTACACGATCTGTAAAAGCATGCACCAACTCATTTTTATGGACAAGACTGCCAGTTGTGGTTTTGAACTCTTCATATCACGTCATTATAGCTGCCCAACACCTAATTTCAAAGATTGTTTTTGATTATAACCAAAGGTTATTCTAGGTAATATTATACCTGTGTAAACTTATGCAAACTCATTTTTAAAGGTATCTTAACAATGAATGATCGCAGTTATTTATTCATACATTCAATGTACTATTATTAATATACCATAGTTATATTTATTTACTTATTGATGACTAAAGACAATGTAGTTTATTTTGTATAGTAGAAATGATTGTATCTTAAAAATTTACTATCAATAAAATATTGATGATTTTATGCATGGTATTAATTCTTTTACAATTATAATTCCAGCCAAACAGTTATTTGGATAAGCGCGATATACGAATAATTTAATAATTATTACTATAGAATGAAAAAATCATGAAATATATCAACAGATATTAAAATAAATATTTTTTAATACAACATAATATAATTCCAACATATAATTAGGTACGTCCCCTTGTAGTTACATACAAGGCGACGTATACTTAGGCGTGGACGTTCCACATTTGAAATGTAAGAGAGTTCAAGCATTTTTATATCTTTCAATAATATTTACGTACGTACAACAAATTAACTAAAGCTTACCGTGAGGCTGAGTTGTGTACGATTAAAGCTGTTAAAACCATTTACAATATACCTTAAAATAAGTCAATGTGCTGTTGCGAGTATAACTGTTTCCTACAAGAAAAAACTTTGAAAAACAAAAGAGAGGGAATGAGGAAGTGGGAGACACTGGGTATATAGCCTGTAGTACAATCTAATGTAACTAGTTCGGCCAGGGGTACCTCATCGGTTGCTCCTCATAACGTTCCCTGGCACGGTTGGTCACAATCCTTACTCCCTCACAACTGACCGACTTCCGCCGGAAGTGTTCCTATGGGAGGAAATTACCTGGCCCAAACCCCGGTTCGCCGCACCGGTTGTGACCTCCATAGGATGAGCGTCACTGGTAACCCCTTCCGCCACGTGCGGTCGGAACACTCAGTTGCAGAAGGTAGCCATTTTGTTTGCTTATAAACCCATGCCGAGCCTTAGCTGGTGAAATTGTGGTGTCAACTTGTAAAACACGTAAGCTGATATATCTGACGTTATTTATTTTGTAGCATTACATTACAACTTCGCTTATATGTGATGCTATATCATATCATACATAAAACATGTTAACATGCATAACTATAATTATTAATGTAGACTTAACCAGATTCATGGTTCTATAGCGGAAGTTGGGCAACAATATGGCGTCGCCGACATTTCCTCCTTCATAAAATTAAATAAGGCATTATTTTTAAACGCAGAAACATAATACAGTACACCCTACAGTGAATAATATAACTCGCCTTGATATACGATAATTCATAATTTAAAATAATAAACACAGGTGGATTAAAACATTATTAGTTATTTTCTTTGATAAATAAATACAATGCTTACCTACGATTTACATCGACGCAAATCAGCAAGTGGATCCATTCATTACATATAAACTATGTTGCCAAGTAATGTTTTGATTACTGAGAAATGTATTATCTGTATAATTATATGCACAGTAGAACGATGCTAACAGTTATGCATAATGATGATAATGTTTGTCTTCCGTAATGCCTTGCTGGTTTGACTATGCATGTTAGCGATACAGAATGTCGACACTGCATGTACCACATGGCAACTAATGTAATGTACTACCAACAGTTGCCGTTCTAAAACAACATTACACACATGGCCTACCTTAAAGCAATTGTCTGTAGCAGTCGTCGCTCTCTTTTTGGCGTCTAATTGTATATCCCAATGTCTGATGACTCCCCAAACTGCAACATGTGCAGCTCATTCGAGACCAACTGTCAAACCACATAGAGCGTCAAATGTATATCGTTTGCTGAATATCATACGATACGCTGCACCCGACCCTAAACGAAGCATCCGTAAACACGTGAAGTTGGTCTTGTACTGAAAACCGGGAGAACTGTATTTCGACTACAACTGCACTTAAAATTGGACAAATCCATGCTTTCGATCGAACGCTTAAGGCATTTGTTTGTAGCAACTGCCATGTTCAACGCGACAGGTGTTGCTAATTATACATTGTCAATTAGTGCGTTCTTGAGCGGGACCAAGAACATACCATTGTCGGAGGCCGCACGTCAGTCTAAGAATGTCCACGGCAGTGAAACATTGCATTGTCTGTGTTAAACTGACAATGACACATGACAGGTATTACACACGGGCAAATCAAGTTTGCCTTGAATGGCACAAGTAGCTTCGCTGTTCTTGTCGAATGTGCAAATACCCATGACCGTACCGAATTGCGGCTTAATTAGAATGACGGGAGGGTTGAAAAGGATTGGTTGATGAAAGTATGGAGGAAGACGGGTGTAGAGGGACAGTGAGAAGGGAAATAGTAGAGGATAAAGAAAGTGAGGGAGTGTGAGAGGGAGACGGCGAAGGGCCGCCAAGCAGGGAGGAAGGGAGAAAATGTTGAGTATTTTTAAAAGGATGGGATGGGGAGAGGTAAATCAGAAGAGAGACAGACAAAGAGAGAAAAACAACCTCACAAACTTGTTCACTCTGACACATTGTGCATCAGAACGAAAACGGATTGCAGCGCTACTCATTTGTGCATTTCTTTCATCTATTTGCTAAAAATGGACACTGAACGGTTTAAATATTAATACTAATAATACAGTTTTTATATAGCGCTAATTCCCACATGACTGATCGTTGCTCTGCACAAGAAATATACTAAATGTATATTAATAAATAGAAATGTAAATTATATAAATTTATATAAATTATATTAATTTTTTGGTTTTAAGATGTACTAGTAAACCCTTGTATGTAAATTATATAAATTAATTTAAAATAAATTGAACACTGTTTTTAAGATGAATACTACTAAAACTAGGTACGTAAATTAAATAAATTAATGTAGAATTAAAACCTTTACTAAAACTGTGTACGCAATATATATATATATATATATATATATATATATATATATATATATATATATATATATATATATATATATATAAATCTATAAATTAATCTGAAACATAAACACTGATTAAAATGTGTATGGCACTAAAATGAAATTCTAAAGCATTGTCCGTCATTTCAAAACAATTTGAATTAATTGAAATGTCTAATAAAAAGATATGCCACTTTCCAACAATACATAATGTCCCGGATGCATGAATGTTCACTATAATTTGTTCCACAATTCCTGCGCCTAATCACCAAGACACTTCTTTATAATGGTATTCTATATAAGGGATTAGATAGATGGGTGATATTAGCACTAACAAACATTATTCTGATAATGCAGTGAGGGGGTAGAGGGAGGGAAGGAGAGGGATGAAGGAAGGAGAGGGAGAGAGGGGAGACTGAGGGGAGAGACTAACGGGAGAAAAAAAGAGCGTGCTTTTATGTGTAAGAGATTGTGTTGTGTGGGTATACTGTTGTCATCGTCACATTTCTTTTTTGTATTAATCTGCACCCTCCTTCCGAAGAAGACTTTATATTAGCATAGACATTACCGATAATATAAAGTTTCTTACTGATTTTTGAGCAAAAATATAGTATATTATCATCAAACACGTGCGCAGCGTACACTAACATTATCACGTCACGTAACCTCTTGCATATCACCGGTGTGTCAACACAAAATGGGATCAGTTTGATATAGCATATATGATGCCGCCCATACGTTACCATTATAAATACTATTGGCAATGGTTATGCTTGACTAAGGTCACGTGCAGCAATTGATTGTCACGTACACAAACCGCAACGTAACGGTTTAGTAAAGTAATTTGATTTTATATCTATTTTTCATCAACCATTACTAATTCAAAATTGTAAAAGCAAGATATTTAAAATATTTAAGAATCGCATAATAATTCAGCCTGCGTCTGATCTAACACTTGATCGAAGGAAGCATAGACCTCTATTCCAACGAGTAATACAGTCACAGAAAATGCACCTATTCCCCATATTTGTATTTACTGTTGGGGTAAAATGTAAAACACAACCCGATGATCGATGCTGCATAGGTTTTCTAATAGAAGTAAACAATGAATGTAAATACGACACACACGTAGACGCACACGCCCCCCCCCCCCCACACACACACACACACACACACACAAACTCATGATAATTATGTATTCTATAATTTATATGTGATTTTGCTCTATTTGCTTGCTTTTATTGGGGCTATTATTTCAATATAGTAATACTGTGTGGAGTGTTACCACATGTCACACGTTGCTAAGCCCAGGGGTCGAAATAGCGGGTGTCTGGCAGTCCGAGGACTGCCAGAAATTCGGTCGGACTGCCGAAGATGGCGGCAGCGGCAGTCCGACGGACACCCGCCAAATTCGGGAATATTTTTACAATTTTTTATTCATAATGTCGATCTTCGACAACGGCAACGACCCATATTGGCATACATGTTAAGTCTCCCGCATTCGGCGGGAGACTCCCGCAATTACAGACAATTTCCTCGATCTCCCGCGCGGGAGAACCAATCTCTTTTATCGTAACGTAAGTGAACAAATTTGCGGGAGCGTCCGGCTTTTACCAGTTTTCAGTCCACCCAAAACAAACAAATTATACGTAATTTAGCTTACTGGGTGCGGATAATTGGTTTATTTCTGACTGGGCATTGTCTCAAATGTTTTTCAGAGTCACCTCACAATGAATAGCAATGCCAGTTAACTAATTGCAATCGAGTCTGAGACTGAGCTAATGCTCACAGACACCGCCGGGCGCTCGCCAGCGCGGACAACGATTTGAACAATGACCTGAATTGGAATTATTTAAATCACGTCTTACTGTGATGACTGAACATTAAAAACAATCTAATAAATATCTAAGTACAAGGCCTACACCTTGCATGGGCAAGGCTGACATTGTTAACAGCTTTATAGAATCGCCGCAAGCCGCTTCGATACCGTATTATCGCCCACTGTACGTTCCCATCTTGTAGAACAAAGTGAAATCCGTTTACATCTTTACAAATAATGTCCATCCATACATCTACACCACATGTGCATGTTTGTAAAAGCATGTAATTTTGCTAAGCGCTTTATTATTTGAGTACATTTGATATGTAAATGGAAAAACATCATTAACAGACGACAGCATGGTTATTTAAATGGCCTCCATATTTAAATATCTTCATTCGTGCCTCGGTTACCATGGCATAAAATAATGAATTCCATATTCAAATTTTACATGTAAAGATTATGTTAGTTGTTTAATAAAATATCAAGTAGATGCTGATGCTTTTCATGCAAGAGATTCTTTGCAACCTATGATACATATCAGAAGCTGAACAAATATGCCTATGTTAGGCATATGGCTATACCTAGAACACAAGAAGTAAATTACTGAACATTATAATATTTATTGTTCTATAACCAAGCCTTCTTTTTAATTCACGAGGGCCAAACAGCAACACGATTTTGTTTATGAGATTAGCAGGGAATTTATTATATTATATTTGTGGTATTATGACTACCGGGTAGTGATAATAAAACATTTATGTTAATATTGAGTACTGTTCATGGCTCCAAGAATGGTTTTGCTCATTTCGGAGGATGAACGAAAGGAAAAAGGTAATTACGCTTGCAGATATGATTGTATGCTATTTAAAAACACTCGGGATTGTATATAATGCACTGTCAGTAAATGTAACAATTGGGAAGACTTGTTCAATGTTGTACTAATAACCAAACGCTTGTGGTCAGCCAGGTTTGTTTACGCATCCATCTTGGATCAAGTCCGTTGCGGTTATTAACCTGATGCCATCCTTAATTATATTACAATTTAGAGAAGCCATCAGCATGGATGTGTCTTACTGTGTTTTAAGTCAACTTAGATAATAATTTGGTAGAAATAACCAAAATATGTCTGGCATTTATCAGCTGAAATGGTTGTACCTATTATTTTCTGTGACTTCCTGATAACGTTACGTAGTAATTTGTTCGATTTTAAAATATTGCGTTTGTCGTGTTATTTTGCTTATTTTTTTTTGGGGGGGGACATTTTCAGGACAGCCAGATATTTCTGAGGACTGCCAGATTTCTCAACAAGGCAGTCCTGCTGACTGCCAGATATTTTGGAGTTATTTCTACCCCTGCGTAGTAGTAAGCCATATGTTGAAGTTGCTGGAAAGAATTCTGGATGGCAGAATAAAAGCAATAGTGTAAGGGGAAATCGTTGAAGAACAGCTGGAGTTTAGACAAGGAAGAGGAACAACGGATGGGATGTTTGTCCAGAGGTAGGTAGTAGAGAAGAAACTGGAAGGACAGGAGGATATGGCAATTAGATTCATATACCTGGAGACGGCCTATAGCTACAATCCCAAGAAAAATGACTATGGGAACACTGGAGTCCCATAGGGGAGGTCAGGTTGGTACGTAGGGAGTCTTACCTCGGTACCAAACAAGGTGGAACAAAAAAAAAAATTGGCATATCCATTTCTTTGGAACAGTAAACCCGAAGCTTTGAAAAGAGAATCACTGTTAAACACATTTGCTGACGGAAGTGTTAATATTGTATATATTAGAACTAAAATATAATATCTATTCGTCAAACAAATATTCTGCAATTAATTAAAGAGCATAGAGCCAAGTGGAGCCTTAGCAGTGTATTGGCTAGGTATACACCTTAAAGTTAAAGAGTATGTAGATCTGCGCCGCCTTTACCCACCTTAAATGTCATGGTGCTGATTCACGTCCGGGTAATCTACCCGGAGAGACAAGCCGTCAATCGATGCCTTTTCGAAGACTTTCAATGTTATTATTAGATCATTTCTTTCAAATTAAACCATTATTTAGAACTGTATCAGCTTAGAACACGTTAAATGCGCTTCTTTCGAGTTTGACCCGGCTCGGCGCAACATAATCGGCACATCCCATGATCGTTCGACAGACAGCCAAACGTGCTCGAACAGCGAGTCTCTGCCACGCCCCACGACCGTCGCCCGGTCCAAAATTACGCAACATGTACTGGAGCGCCAGCGACCGATGTCGCTTCGATCAGCGCAGCAACTTGTCTCTTGCCGCATCTATTCACGCCTCGAAGTGCTGACCCAGGGAATATCATCGGGCAACCGGAACGTGTTTACAAACACGCCGAACGCTGATATAACCATGTGTATTATATATATATATATATATATATATATATATATATATATATATATATATATATATATATATATATATATATATATATATATATATATATATAAAGAGAGAGGGTCTACATAAAACAGCGGTCTACATAAGCCGGTCCTTGTGCATAATCGGTCGACATAAGCTACCTTTAGGAGTATATATATATATATATATATATATATATATATATATATATATATATATATATATATATATATATAGCTAGAAGAGTGAGTGGGTGTAGTGAAGTAAGAATTATGCACATGTCGGTTTTATATAAAGGTGGAAGGGATTTCAGAATGTATGGTCATGGTTTCATTTATATGGATTTTTCTAATTTCTATGTAACATAGAGTAACTAAGAAATTAGATCAACCGTAACATATTACTATATAGTTTTATATTTATTCTCTAGACTCTCTGCTGTGAACGTTCACGTGTTATTTACACAAAAACAATTCAACTCCCTTGGAAGAAAGATTCAAATTTATTGAAACATAACTGTCAAAACATTTCATAAATGACAAACATTACTTTGTTGATACAGTTCATTAAACGCGTACAACAGTGCAACACTGGAATATGGGCCTTACTTACCCCTTGACTTCTTAATATCATTACTGCAGTCCTCAACATATTCTAAATTCTAAGCTGACCTTAACACACACACACACACACACACACACACACACACACACACACACACACACACACACACACACACACACACACACACACACACACACACACACACACACACGCACGCACGCACGCACGCACGCACGCACGCACGCACGCACGCACACACACACACACTCACACAAACATACACACACACACAAACATACACATACTCACACACACACACACACACACACACACACACACACACACACACACACACACACACACACACACACACACACACACACACACACACACACACACACACACACACACACACACACACACACACACACACACACACACACACACACACACACACACACACACACACACACACTCACACACACACACACACACACACACACAGCGTTCGGCGTGTTTATAAACACGTTCCGGTTGCCCGATGATATTCCCTGGGTCAGCACTTCGAGGCGTGAATAGATGCGGCAAGATACAAGTTGCTGCGCTGATCGAAGCGACATCGGTCGCTGACACTCCCGTACATGTTGCGTAATTTTGTACCGGGCGACGTTCGTGGGACGTGGCAGCGACTGGCTGTCCGCGCGGACGTGAACCAGCACCGTGACATTTAAGGTGGGTAAAAGCGGAGCAGAATTATATACTCTTTAAGGTGTTAATTTACCCATGTAGGATTTGTTATCTTCCTTATCATGACTTTCTAATAGCCAAGGATGCACAAGGCATCTGTATTGTGTTACTGGGCCTCTCTAAGGGCTGCTTAATTGGGGGACCAGTAATTACTGGGTTCGCGCTAGGCTTTCGCCATACACTAAATGCTGACTAATTTTTTTACAGATTGGCGAAACGAAAAATGCACGTTATCGGCAATTTGGCGAAAGATGAAATGCGGAACGGACGAATCTGTAATTTCATTCGAATCGAATATCCTAGAAATTTCGAAAAAGAATCGAATCGAATATGAATATTCAGTGGCTTCAAATATGATTAGAATACTGAAGACTGAACGGTATCGGGATGTCTTGCCGGGACACGGCGTCATCCCGTGGCCGTGGCTACAACGCATCGATCTTTTGGTTTTCTGACCTAACCATGAAAACAACGTCTTATTTATAGCCGCCAAGCATATCCTCACATATCCTATGTACATATACACATACAAATTTTTTTTTGTTTACAAATAAAAAAAAATTCATTCCTGTGAAGAATAAAATTAAGAAAACAGACTCGCGCCAAACTCGTACGCGATCTACATCGGTAAATTATCGCAGGCGACGTTAAATAAACGACCTTCAAAAATTTCGGTTTTATGCTGACCCTAAAGTAACCGTAGCCATAAGTAAGCCTAAGTTAATTTTTATTAATCCTAAATTTACCCGAAACTTTTATTTTAACCACAACTGCCGGATAGTGAAATATCACTTTTAAGCAGTATAACAGTAACACTTGAAGACTTGAAGGAAGACTTGGGAAATTTTATATTTTATATAATTATGTACATACTATTTTATGTAAATTGTTTATTTTATGTAAATACATGTACCATTGTGTTACACACTGCGTTAACCTCTCTGCAGTATATTTCATCCTGAGACAGCAACATATCAATGTCACAAGGTTCCCATATTATCACAAGGTTCCCATATGTCACAAGGTTCCCATATTGTCACAAGGTTCCCATATGTCACAAGATTCCCATATTGTAACAAGGTTCCCATATCGTCACAAGGTTCCCATATGTCACAAGGTTCCCATATGTCACAAGGTTCTCATATTGTCACAAGGTTCCCATTTTGTCACAAGGTTCCCATATCGTCACAAGATTTTCATATCATCACAAGATTCCCAAATTGTAACAAGGTTCAGGTATTGTCACAAGGTTCCCGTATTCCTTTTCGTAAATGTTCTGAAAAAGGCTGATTAGTGAGACCTCATGAGATCATACCATTGTAAACACAATCTACCTGTAGACAGACCAGCTAATGACTAGACCACCCTGCTGAGTGTAACTAGACCACCCTGCTGAGTGTGTCTAGACCACCCTGCTGAGTGTGTCTAGACCACCCTGCTGAGTGCGTCTAGACCACCCTGCTGAGTGCGTCTAGACCACCCTGCTGAGTGTGTCTAGACCACCCTGCTGAGTGTGTCTAGACCACCTTGCTGAATGTGTCTAGACCACCCTGCTGAGTGCGTCTAGACCACCCTGCTGAGTGTGTCTAGACCACCCTGCTGAGTGCGTCTAGACCACCCTGTTGAGTGTGTCTAGACCACCCTGCTGAGTGCGTCTAGACCACCCTGCTGAGTGCGTCTAGACCACCCTGCTGAGTGCGTCTAGACCACCCTGCTGAGTGCGTCTAGACCACCCTGTTGAGTGTAAATAGACCACCCTGCTGAGTGCGTCTAGACCGCCCTGTTGAGTGTGACTAGACCACCCTACTGAGTGCGTCTAGACCGCCCTGTTGAGTGTGACTAGACCACCCTACTGAGTGCGTCTAGACCGCCCTGTTGAGTGTGACTAGACCACCCTGCTGAGTGTGTCTAGACCACCCTGCTGAGTGCAGAACTTACCTGTTCTTACCTGCGTTCTTTCCTTCAGGGGGCCCCTCCCTACCTGGACCAGCCCAGCCATCCGCCCCCGCCCAGTTCTACCTCCGGGAGACCAGTGCCTACTTTCTATGGGGCTGGGGGTCAGGTAGTCGCCCCTCCCCCGGCTGACCAGCACTACGGGGTGGACATGACTGATGCCGATCAACTCGGGTTTGACCAGCCAGGACTTATGGCCGGCCCCGGGTATGACCAAACCATGCCTCAAGTCACAACAGCTGGGGCCCAATATGGACTCTTGCCTAATGGAGGTAGGGGGTATTTCTTGATACTGCTTTATAAATATATAAATTTGTATACATTTTGCGTACACCTGTAGTTAAAAAAAATACTGCAGTTTTATGTTTTAGTGTCTATGACGATTTTAATGATCTTAATCTATTAGTATTTGTGATTTGTTTTTTTAATGATTAAACCTGCAAAGCGCCTTTCAGTAATTTTGGCTGAAAATGGCCCTATAAAGATGTTCATATTATTGTCATTATCATATTTTTATGATATAATTGGATTTTTAAAAGTTGACGTTATGTTGAAATTACAGGTGGGTGCAGTAGGTTGCCTGAAGGTTTTGGTAATTGTGAGAATGGAATGTACGACAGTTGTAGCTTTGTAAAAGAGGACCTGCAAAGTAGCTTTGACTGAGAGGTGCAGGGCATGTAGTTTTTAGCACAGCTGCACAGGCATGGTATATTTGCTGTTAAAACCTGGCTCTCAACATTGGGGACTGCGTATCCATCGTGAATCTGATAATCATGTTAATGTCAGTCCTGTCTCAATTTGGGACATAAAAGCACCACTCAGGACGACAAGTACCCTTGCAGTGACCACCCTCAGTGCCAACATAGAAAGGTCGGCTTGGTGTAAATGTTGTGAAAAAGACTGATTAGTTCAATGAGACTTCATAGGATCATAACATTGTAACAACAACATATAATAATAATAAAAATATTATTTATTATTTACAAAGCGCAGTATCCAAATATGCTCAAAGCGCTGTACAATAAAATATAAAGCTATTTATTATGTGTTAAAACTAATATAAATAATAATAAATACAACTGTAAAATTAACTTTCAGATAAAAAAAAATGTAGAAACGTTAAATTATTCATATTAAAACTGTTAATTAAATATTATATAGAATTAACGACGATGAATAAAATAAATAAATCAATAAATACATCAAACTAATATATAGACATATGCCGAAGGGAGGAGACAACGAGAACTTACGTGTTCTTTTCTCGCGCTGTTTGCAGCTCAGAGCACCACTGCGCCACCTGGTGGTGATTTATTCCAAACGAATCAACAAAAATACCAGCTGAATCAACAACAATTCCCACAGAATCGACAACAATTCCCACAGAATCAACAACCTGTGTTCGTTCAGGCGCCTGGTGGATTCATGATTCCCACAGCCCAGGGAGCGACCCCTGCTCCCGGGCAAGACCTCCAGCAGGGGGCTGATCCCCAGGGGGCTGGGGTGACATTCGTGCCCCGGCCACTCCTGGGGGCTAGTACCTGGTGTCCACCCCCACGACCACCACCCCCATCGCGGGGCCAGGACAGGTGTTCCTGCAGGCGACACCAGATGGCAGGACCACTCACCCGGTGATCTTCAGCACTCCGATCAGTCCCGCGGCAGGTAAGTGTCATTGCCAACCTCGATATACACCGAGTCGTAATCTGTGCTTTTTTTGGACTTGTTTTAATCAGTGTTTATGTTTTAGATTTATATATATATATATATATATATATATATATATATATATATATATATATATATATATATATATATATATATATATATATATATTTCTTTCTGACTGTTCTCGCGGCTTAGTTTAATGTTTGTGTACTTTTATCGATATTTTATTTAACCTATTTATTATATATATATATATATATATATATATATATATATATATATATATATATGTGTGTGTGTGACCTGCGGCGCTCCGCGGGTCCCCAAACTAATCAAACACAACTAAGGCAAAAAGAATAAGAATATAAGATTTATTAACAGCATGGATAAACGCTAACACGTCCCAGTTAAAACGGTGAATCTGTTACAAGTTTAAAACCAAACAAAACGATAAATAGTGTTTAAAGCCTTATTCCAAACGACAATCTACTTTAACCAAAACGGTGTATAATCCTAACCAAAAACGGCGACTGTTACTCGGAATAGCGTTAATCTCGCGCGCAAACTGACAACAACCGGCTGCGCATCCGTCAATGCGCATCGTTATCTATATCTGGGCCTGCAGCGCGCTAGAGGCCGGGGTAAAACAGATAAGGCCGCGGTTAATGTTAACATGCAATGCTTGGAGTTACACTCAAAATCGCTAGTCAGTGACTGGGCTTAATGCCATACGCATACAAGTCACAGGGTTACACTCTCCCCAACTTATGAGCAGCATAGCTCCGAACCTAAAATGTTCCGCTAGGTTGCTCAAACTATCGCTTGGCTGAGCGCGGCCAGTTGCCAGGGTTCGTGTGCGTTCCCGCTCGAGTACGGCACGTGCGCCGTAATGTCACAGGACGAACGTCTTCTTCTTCGTTATCGCTCGTGGAGCTGGAGTCGGACACGGGCGAGGCCGAAGATGCTTCCTCGCTGTCAACCTGGTCTCTCACGGTCCACAGCAGTGGAGCACTCGATGTGTCCGACGTGTCATCGCTTCCCGCAGACGTTACACTCGGTGGACACGGCAGACGACGACGTCGCGCTGGTTGTGCCGCTGTTGGGTTATATCCCGATACGCACAATCGTAGTGCAGCCCGATTCACCGTGTGCTGTTGTCCGAACCCGTCGGCGGGCTCGACCACATAGACGTCGTTCGTCCCTTGACGCATCACGACACGGTAGGGAGTGGGCTGCCACACATCCTGTATCTTGTCGCGCCCGAGCACTCCGTGCTTGCGAAGATACACGCGCTCCCCGGCGGCGAGTGGAAGCTCGCGTGCGTGGCGGTCATGACGCGCCTTTGATTCATCCGATCGCTCCCTCATATCTCGGTGTCGTCCCCGATGACGATACCCGATTACACGTTGTAGACCGTCGTCACTCTTCTGCAACTCACGCATATCAGCTGGCGATATGGATGGTATAGCGTTCCGATAGAGTCACCCACAATTGCTGGCGCATGCTCTCGAGCCTCCACAACATTGACGCGTATTTCTACTTGTTGTACTCCGTGCGATTTGTTGTAAGAACGTCTTGGTCGGTAGAATCGACGATAGAATCGCTGAGGTCCACGACGCTGTGACCGCTGGTCGCTGTTCTGGCCTACCTCTTCAGCATTCGGTTGTTCTTCGCCATCTCCGTCCTGGTGGTTGCGTGGTGGACCGCTGTAGTAGCGCCTCCAGTATGGCCTCCGGCGTGGTTGGCCACCTCGGTTGTAGTGGTATCCTCCCCTTTGGGAACCCTGGCCACCTTCACCACTGCTCTCATCACCTCTTAGTCCTCCCTCTCTAGTCTGGGACGATGGACGACGGGGACCACCACCACGGCGTCTGGGATGCCATGTTCGGTAAAGTTTGCGGTTTCCAGCACATTTACTACCTTGCACAGCGTTGCCTTCTGATCCAGTGACCTTGGTGGCAATCAATTTTGCTACGGGAACTCCGCCACCAACAATCTTGTCGTATGACGCGGTCTTCAGGATGCCCCGTTCCTCCACCCCTGGGCCATTTCTCATGGTGGAGGAAACTAGTTTAAACTAGCCATTGGGCAATGGCGTCTGATATGTCCCTTCTGGTGGCACTGGTAACACTCCAGGTCTCCGTACCGTCGACGTGGGGGAGGGGCGTAAGGTCGTTGCGGCGTGGCAGGCACATTTGATGGTGCTCCAGCACACATCGTCAGCAGCTCTCTCTGCTGTGCCAGCACTTGTGTCAGCAGCTTCTTGTTTTCGGCAACTTCGCCCCATAGTTTGGTGAACTCTCGCTGCGTGTCTGTGGGTTCGGCGCGCGCCTCACTCACTTGCGCCTTCACCCTGCTTGTGGTCGCACCCTCCACCTCGTCGAACCACCTTAATGCGACTTTCCGCAGAGCCAGAAAACCGACGGCCGCATCTTCCTCGACCCGCCTCTTCAGATCCCACCGGAGATGCACATCTCGCACGTTCTCAACGAACTGGTCGCGCAGCATCACGTCGCGTTCCGCTGCGCCCTTTGGTTCCAGTCGCTGTAAACGATCAGCGAGGTCGATCAAGCCGTGTGAGTACGACGCAATCGGCTCGCCGGGTAACTGCTTCCGGTAGAAGAAGCGACGGAGCAGTTGGTTGGCAGTTTCCTTATCGCCAAACACATCCTGTAATGCCACCAGAATACTGTCGGCATCCTTTTTCACCGCGCTGGGCCGACAGCGGACCTCCAATCGGGCAGCACCATCGAGGTAGCTGAGCAGGAAGTTGGCCGCTGCCTCGCCGGTCAACTTCTGTGCTAGAATGCACGAGCGTGCTTCTTCCGCCCAGTCGGAGAGCAGCGGATCCTCCGTGCCCGAGAAGCGACGCAGCTTCCTCTCTCGTTGCACCACGAACGTCGGTGCCGCCTGTGCAGCTCGTAGCCGTTCCAATTCCCGGTGGTCGTCCTGACTCCGCTGTTGCAACGCCTCCAGCTGGTTTTGGAGATCCTCCATCTTGTTCTTTTCACAGTCGCCGTTAAATTACACAATAAGAATTTTGAAAGATACAGAGAAAAATAGGGAGAGAAGATAGAATTAAAATTATTTATCTGAATGCCTTAACCCACTTCCGGACACCAAAATGTGACCTGCGGATGTGGCGCTATATTAAATAAAAAATATATTATTAAGCTTCATTGGCATTGCCAACCTCGATATACACCGAGTCGTAATCTGTCAAACACCTGAGATAAAATCTCAAGTAATAAAAAAATTCTTTTTGCAGTAAATTTCCGCACTTGCGCATTCATATCATCTCAAAACAAAACTGATCTTTGCTTTACATATATAGTTTCGCTTAACCGACTGTCGTTCGGCTGCGGAACTACGCCGAGAAGACAGTCTGGCTACATTAACGGCTTTTGTTTGGGTAGCAGCCGTGATCTATAAAATGCTGCCACGCCTCACGGACACTGCCGTAATATATATTTTTATAAACAACTGCAAATTTGTATTTCTACTTATTTTGTGTTAATATAAGTTTAATTTTTAATAGTTTTTATAATACAGCATTATTTGATCAAAAGGTTTCCTTATTTAATTTGTATGCTATCCGTGCCGAGCTAGACAAAGCTGCCACCTCACGGATACTGGTTAATCCTGCCGTAATTCTTATTTTATAAACAACGGTAAATTTGAATTTTTCCTTACTTTTGTGTTAATATAAGTTCAATGGTAAATACTTTTCATATGATATTATTATCTTGTAAAAGTATATCGTTATTTTAATTTTTATTTCGTAGTTGGCCTGAGAGCCAATCAGCGTCTCTACCCTAATCTGGGGTAAGGCTGCCCGGATGTAGAAACTTAAGCCCATATACTGTCCCAGGCGCAGTTGAGGGGGCTTAAAAGTGCTGCCACCTCACGGAGTCTGGGTAACCGAGGCTATTACCAGAGAAGATCTAACAGAGAAGGGTCACTTCGGCAGTTCCATTTTGAATTTTGAGACAGTAGCGCCTCTAGCGGACGAATGTGCCGTGTAGCAGACTGCCAGATGAAACTGCAGTACAAATGATATGTTCAATTATTCATACGTTATTGAAATTGCACTTGAAGCACTTCATAAACACTGAAGCACGTAAACTTGCAATAGTGCACGTAGCAACATCTTTTCTCACTATCCAGACACCACACAGGCCTATTAGTACATTTTTTTTACATCATATTACAGCGTATTATTTATTTGCTTGCAAACCTGTGGCTGACGTTGGCCGGTATCATTCACCTTTCCCAGCCCCCCCCCCCCCATTTCCTATACCCACATCAGCACTTGTTTGGGTTTTTATATTGTTGTGTTTGTTTTTAATGATAATATATATATATATATATATTAATATATATTTAATATATAGATATAGATATATATATATATATATATATATATATATATATATATATATATATATATATATATATATATATATATATATATATAGATATATATATATATATATATATATATATATATATATATATATATATATATATTGTAATATATATCACATAATATGAAATATATTTGTATATAATAATTGTATACTTATATATATATATTTATATAATATATCATACATAATATATATATATATATATATATATATATATATATATATATATATATATATATATATATATAAATAAATTACATTCTCATTATTATTTATAATATGTATAATATATATTAAATGATTAAATTATATATATTGTATATCATATGTATATATTGCGAAAACACAATAATTATATATATATATATATATATATATATATATATATAAGTATATATACATATAAGTATATAGTAATTGTGTTTTTGCAATATATAAAATACATAATTTAATATATATTATACATATTAAAAATAATAATGATAATATAATATATAATATATATATATATTATTTAATATGTAATATATATCAATTTTAATATACATGTATACATTATTATATACACACATATATATATATATATATATATATATATATATATATATATATATATATATATATATATATATATATATGTGTAATTATGTATATATATATATATGTATATATATATATATATAGTATATAATTATTGTATACATGTATATTCAAATTCTTACATATTAGAAAAATAATCAAACAGTGTTCATGGCTACTGATTACTGATAGTTTTACTCGCAATAACATAATGTCGGTTTGAGCATTTTAACAAAACATTTGTATTTAATGATAATTATTTCCTGGTAGTATAAAATAATCAAAAGTTCATAACTATGTGCTCTTGTCTTCAACCTACTCGTTGCACCCGTAGGTCGCGCAAAATGAGCCGGTTGGTCGACTTTTCGATGTACGTGGCGTTGGTGTTGCCATTGTCTAATATCTAGCAAATGAAGCGGCACATTCGTCCGCTTGGGACGCTGCGCTCCACGCGCTAAAATGGCGGCCCATTATAAATTGCGAAGTGACCCTTCTCTATTAGATCTTCTCTGCTATTACATATAGTGAAACCTGCCAATACGAGGATGTGCCAAAAGGATACTTCATAATGTGTCACTGTAATAATGTCCCAGTGATATTGCAGCAGCTGTTTCTGTTGTGAAAACATTCCTTGAATTTAATAATGTTTATTTTGTATAGTGTCATACCCAGAGAAATCATAGCACTTAACATAAGACACATACAGTAAGATAAGACAAATTTAACAAGGAGTTTTCGGATATATGAAAATGCACAGATTTCACCCACTGCGAATTGTGCAGATTCACTCAGCATTCAGTAAAAATATTATCATTATTCAGTTGTTACTCAGTTAAATATTTTTTTGCTCACCGCTATCAGCATTACAAGATACACTTATAGTGTCAGTGCATGTGTGATTTATACCTTTCAAAAGGGTACTACCAGCGTCAATGATTGAGGAAGTCACATTGTTGATGACATGTTTTTCTGCAGGAGGATTATGCGAATAAACTACAGGAGACAATTCGCTCTCTCAAGTCTCAGCTGAGCCAATATGGGGTACGTGCCACGCAACTATGTGCTTTCATATTCCAGATACTGTTTATAACATACAATAGTTCGTGCTAAGACTATATCTTAAAGCAAGGGTACCGTGCCATCTTCTCTATTCAGAATTAGCCGAGCAATAATTGGTAACGAGAAGAAGTTTGCTGCTAGAACGTGGCAAAGTTAAACATCAAAGTGCGTTGCAGTTAAATCTGCTCAGCTCGGTGTTATTGCTAATCAATTTTGTTTTGAAATTAGATGTTTTATTTACAATTTGAACGTGTTGCAGGGGGAATCTTTCAAATTGCAAACATTGTTCTGAGGTTATAAATTATCCAAACACAAATTGGCAGACAGTAAACCTTCAACACGCATGTTGTAGTCACAAGAACGTAATATTAAATGAATCATCAATTACAACCTGGAAGCTGACACCATTGGCATTGCTTTGATAACATTACTGTATTGTATTTACTATATTTCTGTGTGAAAGTGTCGCTTAACAGTAAGATTGCTTTGTTTAAATGTAATGAAATGTAGTGGAATATATATTAAATATACTAAAATGTTAGTGTTACTGTTCCTTTAGGAACTGTCTGCATCCGGCAGTGAAGAAAGTCGTCACGTTCTGTTTGTTGACGATATTGAAAGAAGAGCTCTAAAGAAACTGAAAGTGGAACTAAAGGTATGTGACAATGTGAAAGAAATTATGGATTGCCTGTGCTACAGTTTCTGACAAATTTAAAACATTTTATTTTATCGATACAATCTATATGTCAGTGAAAGGTGGAATACAACCTCCTGGCTAGATCATGTAATAGCAAGTAATGATTTTCATAGTAGTATAAGTAAGATCAATATTATGTATGATGTCAGCGATGAAGATCATATACCATTCAAAGTGTACATAAATAGTGACAATATACCAGATTTAACAAGCAGTATTAATAATGGTAGAGCAAAAATAAGATGGAATAACATGACTGATAATGCCATAAATAAATATTGTATGCTTACTGAAGGATGTTTGCATGATATTCATGTACCAACTGAGGCTGTAGGATGTAGGGATACACATTGCACAAATGTAGACCATTTTCAATCTCTAAATAAAATGTACAATGACATAGTGAGTTCACTAATACAAGCTGGTGAAGAATCCTCGCAAACTAAGAAAAGGGCGTATATAAATAAACCGGGATGGGCAGAGTATGTGGATAGTTTGTATGATACCTCCAGAGAAGTCAGACACATGTGGGTTAATGCTGGGAAACCCAGGCAGGGACCTGTTTATGATTTGCATGTAAAAAGCAAAGCTAGATTTAAGTATGCTTTACGATTTATCAAGAATAATGAAAATGCACTACGCAAAGAGGCACTAGCTAAAAAATTAACCGAACTTAATCCTGAGGCCTTCTGGCGTGAAATCAAGTCTATCAACAATTGTAACACTCCTCTTCCATCTAGTATCGAAGGAGTATCAGGTGAAAAAGAAATAGTAGATCTATGGCGTAAACATTTTTGTGAGCTTTTAAACTGTGTTAACAATAGTAGTGTAGATGCGTGTGAACATGACTGTGACACACCTTATGATGAAATTGTGGTCACAGTAGACGAGGTAACAGATGCGATTAAGAAGCTTGACATTAATAAAGCTTGTGGGTCAGATGGCATATGTTCAGAACATATAAAATATGCAGACAAGGCACTTATACCCTTGTTATCTTTGTGCTTCACTAGTTTTTTTGCTCATGGATTTCTGCCAGAGACAATGTTGTCAGTTGTACTTGTGCCAGTGATTAAGGATAAAGCTGGTAAAATATCTTCTAAAGACAATTACCGTCCAATTGCATTAGCTATAGTGTGTTTAGCAAAATGATTGAAGTAATTATACTGGCTAGAATTGAAATATTTTTGGATACTAATCCGAATCAGTTTGGTTTCAAGAAGAAGCATGGTACAGACCAGTGTATATATGTGTTAAAGGAAATTATTGATTTATATCGAACTCTGAATGGCAGTGTATTTGTATGTTTTCTTGATGCAAGTAAAGCCTTTGACAGAGTAAATCACAGAACGTTGTTTAAGAATCTCAGTGAAAGGGGTGTACCGGTGTATATACTACGAATATTAATTTATTGGTATCACAACCAGACCACTTGCATAAGGTGGGGTGATGTGCTTTCTACTAAATTTAAAGTAACCAATGGTGTTAGGCAAGGGGGGATATTATCCCCTTACTTATTTAATGTATATGTAGATGAATTGAGCGAACAACTTAAAATGTGTAATGTTGGATGTAGCATGAATGGTCATATTATTAATCACACAATGTATGCTGATGATTTGGTCTTGATCTCACCTTCATCGGCAGGTCTATGCCAGCTACTACGCGAATGTGAGACATTTGGAATGAGCCATGATGTGAAATACAATGCTAAGAAGAGTGCAGTTATGATATTTAGATCTGCGACCTTAAAAGGATGTTCTATCCCTGAATTTAACCTAAAAGGGGTTACTCTGCATGTTGTAGCTACATATAAATATCTTGGAAACTATATTTCAGATGATCTTTCAGATGATGATGATATTAATAGACAACGCAGAACTCTGAATGTACAAGGAAATATTATATTGCGAACATTTAGTATGTGCTCCCTAGAGGTTAAACTCACACTGTTTCGTTCATATTGCTCACCCATGTATGGAGTGCAACTCTGGTGGAATTATAAGAAATCCACTTTAAATAGGTTGCATATTGCATATCATAATATTTTTAAGTTGTTTATTGGTATGTCAAAATTTGAAAGTACCAGCCTGCTATGCACTGTTTTTGATGTACAATGCTGCCAATCAGTTATTAGGAATATGGTGTATAGATTTATGTGTAGAATTGATAGCTCTGTTAACTATATTTTAAATGACATACTAACTACTAGCTTAAGATTCACTTCCAGGATCCGCAAACACTGGAACAAGCTTTTGTATATACACACTTGATTGAAATAACTGTATGCATGTTTCTTTTATACACTGTCACTGTTCTGTACTTTTATATACTGCACATATTGTGTACCTAATGTAACATATGGACCTCAGAGTCACATATACTTGCTGTATGTGCTCTGTTGAGTCTGGAATAAAGTTATTGAATTGAATTGAATATATAGAAATGTTTTCCTTTGCTGAAGACACTAAACATAAAAGTAAAGTAAGAGTTTTAACCTTACTTTAAATGTTTAACTTGGCAATGTAGCAGTTAAGCTAAGTGCTTGCAGACATATTTTTAAAACACCTGAGATAAAACTCAAGTAATAAAAAAGGACTTTTTGCAGTAAATTTCCGCACTTTTGTGCATTCATGTGATGTCAAAACTGATCTTTGCATTACATATAGTGAAACCTGTCAACACCAGGATGTGCCAAAAGGATACTTCATAATGTGTCACAGTAATAATGTCCCAGGGATATCGCAGCAGCAATATCACTGTTTTGAAAACGTTTGTTGAATGTGAGTTCTATAATAATAATAATAATGTTTATTTTGCATAGTGCCATATCCAGAGAATTCATAGCACTTAACATAGACACATACAGGAAAATAAGACAAATTAAACAATATAAATACATAAATTAATGTTGTTAGTTTAAAAGTAAAAATAATAAATTATAATGTAAAATAGAGATATAAAAGAAGTTCAATTAATTAATTGCGACAAAAAAATGAATAAATTACAGCAAAATGCTCTAAGTCACCCTCCAGTGAAACCGGTGACTGTTCTCTGGGTCTCTAAGTCACCCTCCAGTGAGACCAGTGACTGTTCTCTGGGTCTCTAAGTCACCCTCCAGTGAGACCAGTGATTGCTCTCTGGGTCTCTAAGTCACCCTCTCCAGAGAGACCAGTGATTGCTCTCTGGGTCTCTAAGTCACCCTCCAGTGAGACCAATGACTCTTCTCTGGGTCTCTAAGTCACCCTCCAGTGAGACCTGTGACTGTTCTCTGGGTCACTAAGTCACCCTCCAGTGAGACCGGTGACTGTTCTCTGGGTCTCTAAGTCACCCTCCAGTGAGACCAGTGACTCCTCTCTGGGTCTCTAAGTCACCCTCCAGTGAGACCAATGACTCTTCTCTGGGTCTCTAAGTCACCCTCCAGTGAGACCATGGACCGTGTGTTGTAGGACCGCCGGGCTGAGTTGGAAGCCCTTGACCTGGCTGTGGGACGGCAGAAGTCTCAGCTCCACCACATGAGGGAGGTGGAGAGGGACTTACTGGGGAAGAGGGAGGACGCAGCCAGGGAACTCAAGGAGCTGAGGAGGAGCAACACGAAGACACGGCCACAGAGAAGGAGGTGGGTTGGAGAGGGAGGTGGGAGGGAAGGAGAGGGAGGTGGGAGGGAAGGAGAGGGAGGTGGGAGGGAAGGAGCGGGAGGTGGGAGGGAAGGAGAGGGAGGTAGGAGAGGGAGGTGGGAAGGAAGGAGAGGAAGGTGGGAGGGAAGGAGAGGAAGGTGGGAGGGAAGGAGAGGAAGGTGGGTGGGAAGGAGAGGAAGGTGGGAGGGAAGGAGAGGGAAGGAGAGGGAGGTGGGAGGGAAGGAGAGGAAGGTGGGAGGGAAGGAGAGGGAGGTGGGAGGGAAGGAGAGGGAGGTGGGAAGGAAGGAGAGGAAGGTGGGAGGGAAGGAGAGGAAGGTGGGAGGGAAGGAGAGGAAGGTGGGTGGGAAGGAGAGGAAGGTGGGAGGGAAGGAGAGGGAAGGAGAGGGAGGGAGGTGGGAGGGAAGGAGAGGAAGGTGGGAGGGAAGGAGAGGAAGGTGGGAGGGAAGGAGAGGGAAGGAGAGGGAGGTGGGAGGGAAGGAGAGGAAGGTGGGAGGGAAGGAGAGGGAAGGAGTGGGAGGGAAGGAGAGGGAAGGAGAGGGAGGTGGGAGGGAAGGAGAGGGAGGTGGGAGGGAAGGAGAGGGAGGTGGGAGGGAAGGAGAGGGAGGTGGGATGGACGGAGAGGGAGGTGGGAGGGAAGGAGAGGGAAGGAGAGGAAGGTGGGAGGGAAGGAGAGGGAGGTGGGAGGGAAGGAGAGGGAGGTGGGAGGGAAGGAGAGGGAGGTGGGAGGGAAGGAGAGGGAGGTGGGATGGACGGAGAGGGAGGTGGGAGGGAAGGAGAGGGAAGGAGAGGGAGGTGGGAGGGAAGGAGAAGGAGGTGATAGGGAATGAGAGGGAAGGAGAGGGAGGTGGGAGGGAAGGAGAAGGAGGTGGAAGGGAATGAGAGGGAAGGAGTGGGAGGGAAGGAGAGGGAGATGGGTGGGAAGGAACTTGACCTTTTTAGTGAACATTGCTACAGATTTGAAAAAGGGAATGTTTATGTTTTGCAAGCATTTGTTATTATTTTACCTGAATTGGTGTCATTTTATGGGCAGAACTGTAATTTTGATATTTATAAAAATATTTATAATTATTCTAATTCTGTTAATCCCAGTGCTAGTACAGTAAATAATTTGTTAGGCACCATACATATATTCCTAATATAAGAACCATGATAATATAATACTTGTGCGTAGTGATACTATTTAATTTGTATTTTTCTATATTCCCCGCAACTGTCACATATAGTCTTAACACTTTATAAACTGTGTACCTAGTTTATCCACTTTCAAATGAACATGGTATTTTCCATTGTCCTGTGATGCACAATACACTGTACCATTATCAATAAAAACAAAATGTGCTATTTCAATCTTCCCCACAGAGAGTTCCTAGATGGCACCACCATCTACAATGTTAATGAGTCGGACTACGTCTATGAGTATGACCCAAGGTCGCGGCGACCTCGACCCGACTGTCTCAGCGATGAGATCAAGTGCCTTGAGGCCACGCTCGCAAAGCGAAAGGCGGAACTGCGAGAGGCCGACCGCCTGCTTCTGGAGTGTGAGGCTGACCTGATTGATGCTCGCAAAGAGGTGAGAGGTCACTCACAGCAGTCATCTGATCTGTCTCGTGTGTGATGTTGTAGTCTGCAGTGACAACGGTGTCACACACACATACATACACACACACACATTCACACACACACATACATACACGCACGCATGCACATACACACACACACTTATGTACACACACATATATATATATACCCACACACACACACACACACACACACACACACACACACACACACACACACACACACACACACACACACACACACACACACACACACACACACACACACACACACACACACACACACACACACACACACACACACACACACACAGCACAGACTCACATACACACACTTACACACACACATATAAAACACACACACACACACACACACACACACACTCACTCACTCACACACACACACACACACACTCTCTCTCACACAAACACACACACACACTCACACACACTCACACACACACACACACACACACACACACACACACACACACACACACACACACACACACCAGAGGATAGCATTAAGTGCCTCTGGATACTAACAAATCACCACTCTCCCATCCTTAGCCATAAGCCGTTTGTGTCCTGGCTAAGCAGACCCTGCGTCAGTTTGAGGAGGCGCGTGCGTCCCTCACGTCTGCCCTCACAGACAGCGAGGAGCTGGAGAGATGGGCCCACGAGGCGGGGGTGAACCTCATGAGGGCTGAGGACCAGCTGCGATTGATGCAGAGGCAGAACAACGACCTCACGATGAGACGGAAGGACAGCGAGAGAATGCTCAGCGAGATTGAGGCGGTAAATAATAATAATATAATAATAATAATTCCGTTGCTTTATATAGTGCTTTTTAGCTAACTAAATATCAATCAAAGCGCTTCACATTAATACGATGTGTTCACTAAATCTAAAATATAAATTAACTAAACACATAAGGTAAGATAACAATAAATGAGCTAAGATAAATAAGTAAATAAACTAAGATCAATAAAAACACATTACTATGACGTGTTGACCAAATCTAAAATATAGACTAATTAAATACATAAGGTAAGATCAAATTAGTAATCTAATTTAAATAAGTAATGTAAGAGCAATAAGTAAGTAAAAATAAATAAATAAGCTAAGATAAATAATTATAAAACAATAACTTAGTGTGTAAAAATGTCTTTTTCTGTAAATGTCTTTGTCTTCTTATTAATAGGCTGATATTGGAATTGCAATAGCATCACCTCCTCGTGTCATGGTTCACTCGCCTTCATCTGTGTTCTGTCGCTTCCTTCTGATTGGTAATACATTTGAAAAAACTCACAAAGAGATTTTTTTCCAATTGACATATTTAGTTATAATTCATCCCGACAGGTGGCGTCACTGTTGAGGTCTGCCATTGTTTGCTGCGTGCAATGTTGTGATTGATGACTCAGAAGTGAAGTGGTCATAACAACAAGCTAATCCTGACCTCAATAAGTCATATCCCAGTAATCTAGAAAACATGGCACGCAAACGTCTTTTGAAGGAATAAAATTTCCAAACATTAGTACATCCTGCTATATGCATGAGAGCTATAGCTGAAACACTTGCTAATCCAAAAACGTAGAGGTCAAAAAATTGGGATTAACAAAATTAATCACAACACAATTACATTACTTTCCAGTAAAATTTATAATAATAAAACCATTTATATAGCACCATAAATCCAAGTTACCTTGTTCGAAGGCGCTGTTACAACAAATCATAGAAAGAAACTAAAAGTAAAAAATCATAAAAATATAGCATCAAATATCGAAATAAATTATCATAAAAATACACATACTTATAATAATTACAACATTACTTATAATAATAATACATATTATGAATGTAAAAGTACTAAAAGCAGCTCAGAATAATAAATAAATAAGTAAATCCTAAAAACTTAAAATGTACGTCAATGTTCATGAGTAAAAAGCTCTTTTGAATAAAATTAACAAGTTTTAGGGAGTAGTCATAAAAGATATTGTACACTTATCAGTACATTTCTTGTGCATGCTAAGCACTGTCTACATGTCTCAGTTCACCTCTCATGCTTGCAGGTGATAGCACAAAAAGATGATGAGTTCCAACAAGCAGACGTGAAACTGAGATTAGCCACACAAAGGTGGGTGGATTAGACTAAGACTGATGTCACTGTAAGCTTAGACGATTGTCACCAAGTCATACAGGTGACAGGTATGTCAACAAAGCTGACATCAATCCTGTATTCTGGCCTTCTGATATTGGACACAGGGTCACTTAGAGAAAGAAATCTCACACAATTCAAATGAGACGCTTAGTCTTAATAAAGAGGTTAACATCTATTTAATTAACAATCTAATCAGACCAGTAAATGTCATATAAACATATACCTTTAATATCAATATGTAGATGTTTGTTGCTTATAGCAAGGGTACCAGCGCCCAGGTTTTATGTTTGTCATTTAGTATTACATTCTTATGACTACGACATGCATGTTGAAGATTTACTGCCTACTAGTTCGTGATTGGTTGCTTTATTAAGCTGGAACAATGCTCGCAATTCGAAAGATTCCACCTGCATCATGTTCAAATGTTAAACAAAACCTCAAGTTTCAAAACAAATTGCCAATATTGCTGAGGTGAACAGACTTAGCCGCAATAGCCTTTGATGTTTAACTTTCCCACGTTCTAGACAGTAGACTTCCCGTTACAAATTACTGTTTGGCCAATTCTGGGCAAAGGACCCTTTAGCCAAGCCCAGTGGGAAACTAGCTGATCTTGTTGCAGATTGTCGGATATGGAAGCGTCAATTTACCGAGCAGAGAATGAGCGCAGAGAGAAACTATCTCTAGCACAGGAGAGTGACGACATCTTGTCAACGAAATGACTTGAGCTGACCTTATTAACTCAGCAGGTAGGAGTACTTGTGTCACATGACATACCAAATAAGATCAAATGTGACCATGGATAATACTGTTGTCAATTAGGTTGGCCTCAAGTTGGATTCATTGATATGTTAATAATTTCAGCATGTCCGGTTTAAAAAAATCATCTTTATAACAATTGTTAAAAGAATCATTAGATGATAGGTTATCCTGTCATATTAGGGCACATTGGGGCTGGAATATCAGATAATCATTCTACTGCTCTTGTACAATTTTGTGTAATCCACATTGCCTGAATTCACTTAGTTATATGAAAGAATACCTGGCTATAGACATTGGCAATTGTGAATGGTCAATCTTTTTGCACTAATTTTAGCATGGCTGAATACTTAGGAAGACCAAGACTGTGCAGATGAATGTTCTGTCAGGAAAGCACAGAGCAGTATTACAAACTGGTTACCACACTATAGAAGAACCTACCTTTGCTTTTCACCTGCGCAATAACTAAAAGTCAGGAGGAACTGGAGCAGCTCCACAGAGAGCTGCGGCGGAGCAAGTCGGAGCTCCAGTTGCTCCAGGAATCAACGGAGAAACGGCGGCGACAACTCGACTCTCTTGACACGCAGCTTGAGCAGGAAATAGCAAGTCGCAGGCTCGAAATTAAGGTATGACATCTTCTTAGAGGTATTTCATAATTTTATCTCAATTTTTAATATTAGTACATAATAAAAAGTGTAGACATCTTATATTCTTCTTCTTCTTCTTCTTCCATTAATGGCCACGGGTCAACTTGCTGACCATTATTGGCATTGGTTTTTTTGAGTTGTCCTTCTCTAGAATTAGTGAATCCACTACAGGTTACACATTTATTTACCCCCTGTGTGGGATCTTTTACTTCCCCTGGCATAGACACCAGTTAGAAGGGACCACCGACTTTTAGTGTCTCTTCCGAAAGACACAGGCAAATGTGAGGTGAAAAAAATTGCCTAAGTTTTTAAACGGCGGTAGGTGGGATTGAACCACCGTCCCCTCGATTGACAGTCCGGCGCTCTACCACGCAACCACCGCTCACCACTGTTGTGTTGATATCTCCTTCTGTGTTCTTCAGGTGGTCGAAGACAAACTGACCGATTTGAAGACAAAAAGGAAACTGAAAGAGCAGGATCTTAGCTGGGTGAGTGGTCATCTATATATATATATCTGACCAGTCATTTATACTAAGTTTGATGCATTTTATATCAATGTTTAGTTGAAAGCATTAATAGAAAGTAACATTGAAGTGAACATGCTTATCAAGCATGGTACTGATGTCTAGAACAATCCCATGGTGCAGTGCAAGAAGACGTATTTGCACTTTTTATGGTAACCTCTAATGTTTGAATTGGTTTTTACCATGACTAATGTTAGTGTTAGAAGTAATGTCAAAATGTTGTTAATAAATGTACGTAAAGTTTGTGAGTTGGTACTGCATTGTTTAATTTGTTTTATATTAAAATAGTCTACAAAATTATGTTATACAAGTGTAGGTAGTCCTGTGTGCATGGCTCTGCATGCATACATGCGTTTATTCTGCAATAAACCATGTTTAAAATTTGGTTTACAGCGTGAACTTTGTATGGTCGGAATATTAAAACTGAGAATGCTTTCTCAGGTTAACTAAATATATTTCTGCAGGCTATGTATTATAAAAATGTTTATTCTTATATTAAAAATATTTAACGAGTAGACGAGAAATAGAGAGATTCATTTTAAAATATTGCTCTTGTGGAGGAGTAAGTGGAGCAGTAACTGGAGAAATAAGTGGAGCAGTAATTGGAGCAGTAAGTGGAGCAGTAACTGGAGAAGTAAGTGGAGCAGTAACTGGAGCAGTAAGTGGAGCAGTAATTGGATCAGTAAGTGGAGCAGTAAGTGGAGCAGTAAGTGGAGCAGTAAGTGGAACAGTAAGTGGAGCAGTAATTGGATCAGTAAGTGGAGCAGTAAGTGGAACAGTAAGTGGAGCAGTAAGTGAAACAGTAAGTGGAACAGTAAGTGGAGCAGTAAGTGAAGCAGTAAGTGGAACAGTAAGTGGAGCAGTAAGTGAAGCAGTAAGTGGAGCAGTAATTGGAGCAGTAAGTGGAGCAGTAAGTGGAGCAGTAAGTGGAACAGTAAGTGGAACAGTAAGTGGAGCAGTAATTGGAGCATTTCACTGAGAACACACGAGGAAAACAATCACATACAGACCAAACGTTGTTGTGTTTCACGACAGGGTAACAGCGAGCTGCAGGGTGACACAAACGACGTCCAGGAGTTGACGACAGAACTGGAGCATCTGAAGCGACAAGTGGAGCAGGCTAGAGCCAAGTTGGTGGAGCTTGAAGCCAAGAGGACGACAGCTGAGACGGCTGTTGCGAAACTGAAGCGAGAGAAGGTTCAGCTGGATGAGACCCACCGAGGTCTGCACAGTCAGGTCCACCAACTGAAAACGTGATGTCTTGTGACTTCAGCAGGGCCCGTACGGGGCCTTGAAAGTCTTGAAAAGGCTTGAATTTGATTGGACCAAATTCAAGGCCTTGAAATCGTTGAATTTTATAAAGTAGTCTTGAAAAGTCTTGAATTTAATTGTGGTCAATAAATAATTTGTTTGACTCAATTGTCATGACAAACTAACAGATGTAGGCCAGTGGCAGTCGGGCGGAAGGGAAAGCCAACGCACAAAAATAACTCGCTGTTCTTAGTCGAGTAAGGTGAGGCGAGGGTGATCTCCCTGGCATGCGATGGTGATCTCCCCGGCATGCGATGGTGATCTCCCCGGCATGTGAGGGTGATCTCCCCGGCATGCGAGGGTGATCTCCCCGGCATGCGAGGGTGATCTCCCCGGCATGCGAGGGTGATCTCCCCGGCATGCGAGGGTGATCTCCCCGGCATGCGAGGGTGATCTCACCGACATGCGATGGTGATCTCCCCGGCATGCGAGGGTGATCTCCCCGGCATGCGAGGGTGATCTCCCCGACATGCGAGGGTGATCTCCCCAATATGCGAGGGTGATCTCCCCGGCATACGAGGGTGATCTCCCTGGCATGCGAAGGTGATCTCCCTGGTATGCGAGGGTGATCTCCCCATCATGTGAGGTTGATCTCCCTGGCATGAGAGGCTGATCTCCCTGGCATGCAAGGCTGATATCCCCGGGATGCGAAGCTGATCTCCCTGGCATGCAAGGGTGATCTCCCTGGCATGCGAAGGTGATCTCCCTGGTATGCGAGTGTGATCTCCCCAACATGCGAGGGTGATCTCCCCAGCATGCGAAGCTGATCTCCCTGGCATGCGAGGGTGATCTCCCCGGCATGCGAGGCTGATCTCCCCGGCATGCAAGGGTGATCTCCCCGGCATGCGAGGGTGATCTCCCCGGCATGCGAGGCTGATCTCCCCGGCATGCGAGGGTGATCTCCCCGGCATGCGAGGCTGATCTCCCCGGCATGCGAGGCTGATCTCCCCGGCATGCGAGGTTGATCTCAGTCATATTAACACTTACTGTGAAACTTCAAATTGAAATGATTCAGTCAACTTGAACATACTGATCAATTTTAACCACATCTCTTAACCCTTTTCTTCTGTGGTTGCAGAACGGAGCAGCAGATTGAGGAGAGAGTGAAGAGCAGAAGGTTAAAGCTGGAGCGTCTGGACGGAGAGCTGCGGCAGATTGAGGCTGCCCTGGATGAGGGGAGGGACAGGAAGGGGGCTGTGGATAGGGACCTGACCACAGTCAGGGCCAGTGTACATGGTGAGACACCTTCACTGATATTGTAACACTAAATGTATGTGCATTGCTTAAGAATTTATTTTTAATGTCATACACGTTTTAATCAGTGTTTATGTTTTAGATTAATTATATATATATATATATATATATATATATATATATATATATATAAATCTATATATATATATATCTAAACCTATATATATAAATCTATATATATATAAATCTATATATATAAATTTACATACAGAGTCTTAGTAAAGGTTTTAATTTCAGATTAATTTATATAATTTACATACCAAGTTTTAGTACTATACATCTTAAAAACAGTGTATAATTTATTTTTAATTTATTTATATAATTTACATACAAAGGTTTACTAGTGCATCTTAAAACCAAAAAGTAATATGATTTATATTAATTTATATAATTTATATTACTATTTATTAATATACATTTAGTATATCTCTTGTGCAGCGCATCGATCCGCCTTGCGGGAATTAGCGCTATATAAAAAACTATAATTATTTTGTGAGATACCTTCACTGATATTGTAAAACTAAATGTATGTGAGATATCTTCACTGATATTGTGAAACTAAATGTATGTGATATATATTCTCCGATATCGTAAAACTAAATGTATGTGAGATATCTTCACTGATATTGTAAAACTAAATGTATGTGAGATACCTTCACTGATATTGTATAACTAAATGTATGTGAGATACCTTCACTGATATTGTAAAACTAAATGTATGTGAGATATCTTCACTGATATCGTGAAACACTTGGAAGATGAGATATCTTCACTGATATTGTAAAACAAATTGGAGGTGAGATATCTTCACTGATAGTGTAAAACAAAGTGCATGTGAGATATTGTCACTAAAACTAAGTGTAGGTGACATATATTGTCACTGATATTGTAAAAATAATTAAGTGAGATCCATCATTATTATTGAATATTAGTAGCTATGCACTGTATTATTTTTATATTGTAATCTGCAAATTGGTGCATAATATACATACAGTGTATTATTTTATATATTTTGCTACAGATGTGATTGTTATTATAGACATGTCACTTTGACAGTTTGTAACATATTTCAGCCCGAATATTTCCAAACAGACTCGTGAGTTTTTGTGGCGAAACATTTCAGAGCACACTGGTGAGCTGGAGGAGCTCCACTCTAGTCTACAGGCAGCTGAGAGCCAAGTGGAGCTACTGGAGCAGGTAAGTCGACTCCAGCAATGAGATGCTCTTGACACATCATAAGATATTGACAGCAACTAATTCGTCTTTGCACCAATTCAGCTGTGTTCGTCTCAACTCTAACAATGTTACTAAATCTATCTTAGCAATGTCTCGTCAGTTCATTTTCATTAGCTAAATTAATTGTTCTACCAGAAAATAATTTAATTGACTGTCAAAAGTGGATTTTCTGCATTAAAATACAATTATGCATACGTTTCTGTGCTGGTGTTGATGACTATTAAAAAAAATAAAAAAAATGGGTTGAAGGCGAAATGTTGGCAAACTATTGGCCTTTAGCTACTTACCAGATGTAAGGAGGAAAAGAAGTTGTCTGACCATACAAAAAACAAACCTGCACGTTTTTATCAATTTGTTTCATCACTAATATTTGTTACTAATAACAATTATTATGTCTAATCACTAATATATGTTTAACTACTAATGCATACTATACATTTAGTACTAATGTCACTCATAACTAATACAAACTTTTTTCTGGGAATACTTCATTTCTGATTCCTAACATTAACTTTTTGTTACAACACTTATTTTGTGTCATTACAAAAAAATTTAGTCTTGCATGAT
The DNA here is from genome assembly GCA_964017155.1 of Oasisia sp. SBJ-2009. Taxonomy (NCBI): domain Eukaryota; kingdom Metazoa; phylum Annelida; class Polychaeta; order Sabellida; family Siboglinidae; genus Oasisia; species Oasisia sp. SBJ-2009. The sequence continues at coordinate 26,694,421 of OZ024858.1, forward strand.
AAACATTTGAAACTATCGTACAGATATTTCTGTAAAATATACGTTTTTATAATGCCAAAATTGTTGGCAAAATATACAGCAGAATGTCTCATAGCTGCACGTTTCTGGTGCCCTTTTTTCATGGATCTGGTTGCTAGAGCAGCTCTAGTAAGCAGCAGACTCGACTACTGCAATTCCCTCCTTTACAATACCGCAAACAAGGACATAGCCAAACTTCAGCGTGTCCAAAATTGTTTAGCAAGGGTAGTCACGCGTTCTCCACGTTTTTCTCGCTCAGTGCCGCTTCTAAAATCACTGCATTGGCTACCTGTGCACTATCGCATCATTTTCAAAATGTGTACAATAGCCTATCAAGCACTCTCATCTACACAACCAGCATATCTAAATTCAATGCAAACTCCAACAAGAATTTCCAGACAGCTACGCTCAACCAGTAGTAACCCTCTTCACATCCCTCGGGTGAAAACGAAAGCCGGGACCCGAGCTTTCTCGGTTGCCGCACCAGCGGTGTGGAATTCGCTTCCTGCCAGTGTTAAATCACAAGGTAATATAGTTTCATTCCGCCGACATCTAAAAACCTATCTCTTTAATGCTGCCTATCCTCCTTAGCCTCCTAGCTTTTCCATCCATCCGTTGACGACTCACGCATTGCTTTCGATTATGAGATTGATTAATCCCCTGGTTTTGTCGCGCCACTGAGCTTGATTTTCGAGGATATTGGCGCAAAAGAAGTTACTATTATTATTATTATTATTATAGGTCATGTGGTTGGTTTAGATAATGATGTTGATTCAGTCATTAATTTTTGTGACGCGAACCACCTTCTTTCAGATGTTAACGACAGTTAACTCCAGCTTTTGTCAAGTATCCAGAGAACTTGCTGCGAAAGAGTGTGAATTGCGTTATGCTACTGACAATGTTGAACGTGCGAAGGTAGCTTGTCCGTACTAATCCTGTGCATGCCTGCCGTGTCATTTACCACAATCTTTGGCACCCCCTAGTGGCGATAGTAATTCACATTGTCTCCAATCATTAATCATTTTCAAAGCAGATATTTGTGTTTGTTTTCATCGAGTGTAACAAGGAAGCACATACGAGCATGGATACATGCCATAATTAAAGATCCCTCTTAAATTTCATCTTTAAACCTATTGCATTTCAGATTAATGGTGAGCTGGGTAATTTGATCAACTAAGTCATTTGACTTTGGTGAAACAATTGGACAAACACCTATTTTTAACTGGGTACAGTCATGTATTGGCGAACAATGGTAAAAGTGGAGTGGCTCTATATATATAACAGCATTAAAATATCAACACGCAAGCTATTTGGCCTAACAACAAAGTTTGTTCACTTTGTTCAATGATTTTAGCACTGCTTTGAAACTGGTCTTGTGATTCTGTTGTCAACAAACATAGAATTTATGTTTTGAAAATGATCTGTGGCGATGATCCCTCCTGCCTTGAATGCACCTTGAATGCCGTCTTTCACAACCTGTTTCTGTCTTCACAAGCTGCAGCATACTTCAGTACGTCTTAGTTGACACATTTAGATGTACACTTTCTTTATAACACATCAACATTGTTTACCAAATTATTATATTTAAATACACATTGAATTAACTTCATGTGTACTTGTTTCTGTTCAGCTTATATATGTTGTTAATCGCTTTATTCATCCACATTCGTTGGATTTTAATACACACGTATTCCTTGTGCTACCAACACACGCTGATATCATAGCTTTATGCAGAGACCCGTTCACTCGTCATTTGGATGGGTAAAACCTGTTGTGGACGGGGAGAAATATGGGTGGACTGGTGGTCGACGGGTAAAAGAATGAAGTAAAGAGCAAAAAAGGTGTCAGTCGTGGCTTGAAAATAGGTGCCACTTGTCTGTTTTTAGTTTTTTTCAGGTCGTAAAGTAAATCTCAACTGGTGTGTGTGTGTGTGTGTGTGTGTGTGTGTGAGTGAGTGAGTGAGTGAGTGAGTGTGTGTGTGTGTGGTGTGAGTGAGTGAGTGAGAGTGAGTGAGTGAGTGAGTGAGTGTGTGTGTGAGTGAGCGTGCGTGCGTGCGTGCGTGCGTGCGTGCGTGCGTGCGTGCGTGCGTGCGTGCGTGCGTGCGTGCGTGCGTGCGTGTGTGTGCAGATGTTCCTCAAGTGTCCTCACTGACCTGTCCAGTCTGATGAATCAGTTGGAAAGATTCACTCATGACGAGGTTTTAAATTAGATTGTGCAATTCTAATTACTCGTTGAAGTGCCAAGAGTGAACTTTGAACCTGTCTGTCTTCTCCTGGCCCTGGCTCCTGTCTGTCTAGTGGCGTGGACACTGATCCCCACTCCTCTCTCTGTGTCCCCCTGGTGGCTAGGGAAACCACTCACTCATATCCCACGCTTGTACAAAGGCAGGTGGTGATTAGAGCCTGCAAACACGTGTTATCACTGCAGTGGGTAGTTTACGTAATTGATGCCATGCACATACACACATGTGTGCATGCATGCATGCATATACAGGCACACACTCATGCACACATACACACATACATGCACACACACCACACGCACACACCATAGACACGCACACACACACACACACACACACACACACACACACACACACACACACACACACACACACACACACACACACAAACTCATGATAATTATGTATTCTATAATTTAGATGTGATTTTGCTCTATTTGCTTGCTTTTATTGGGGCTATTATTTCAATATAGTAACACTGTGTGGAGTGTTACCACATGTCACATGACCTGTGCATCACTGGTGTGTTTCAGATGGAGGCTGAGAGACAACAGAAGACTCAGGAGAACTTTGTTGGACTCGACGAGAAAGTCCAGAATCTTGGTGGGTTAACACAAGGCGCGGGTTCAATTCAATTCACTTGTTTATTTATTAACTTCAGTAATGCAATTAATTTAATTTAAGTCATTAACTTTATACAACAGTTTAATGTGATTACATTTAAATTCATAATCAACTCTCGGTTAGGTGCATATCTAAAATTTATTATTTATGAATATCAGACATTCTGCGTTTATGATATCGAGGTGTTTCCTCTTTTTTCAGTTAGACTCCAGTCACTAGACCATGTAATTGTTAATGGGAGGGAAGTGCGGGGGGGGGGGGGGCAATGAGATTGACTGGTTGTTCATCCATTTATCGTCACTTTGGGTTATTTACTGACAGTCTTGTAAAGACGGATTTGTCTGTTGTCTTCTCAGCACGAGAGATTGCCAAGAGGGATGCTGAGAAGGATGAATTAATGATAGCTTTGTCAAGGTCATGCGAGGAACTCACCAGTTTACGAACACAGGTTTCCATGATAATGAAACATTGGCTGCTTAGTAACCACATACATTAGTTTAGGTCTCCATGGTAACAAAACGTTGACTGCTTAGTAACCAAATACACATTCAGCTGAAAGCTGACAGTAAGAGTCAGAGTAACTTTATTTCACAATGTAACATGGAAGCTGTTTCTAATGCATTAGGAAAGCGTACTAATGCGAATATGTCCTAGACTTAGCTACAATGTGATATACACTTATTATGGGCAACTATACAACTCAAGAATACAATTTTACTAAAATAAAAAGCAACACTGAGGACAATTTTGGGTGTATATTTTGTTTGACAGGAATATCTTAAATTACATTTTATTTGTGGAACAAATTGTTCAAGGATCCAACATTTGGTTGTTTTGTAAGAAATTAACTTACTTTTGAAACAAGGATGTGAAACACAACATTTTGATCAATCAGCTTCACACAGTATGTGCCAAAGTAATTTTAATTTATTAAGAAAACTACATTTGCTAACACAGAATTTACCATGGGTTAAGAAACACTGTGCGTGATGCCATGATACTCATGATGTTGGTGTCACATAACGCCATGATACTCATGGTGTCAGTGTCACATGACACCATGATATTCATGACATTAGTGTTACCTGACGCCATGATACTCATGGTGTCAGTGTCACATGATGCCATGATACTCATGTCATCAGTGTCACATGACACCATGATACTCATGTAATCAGTGTCACATGACGCCATGATACTCATGGCATCAGTGTCACATGACGCATTGATATTCATGGCATCATGATGCCATGGTACTCATGACATCAGTGTCACATGACGCCATGATACTCATGACATCAGTGTCACATGACACCATGATACTCATGGCATCATGACGTCATGATACTCATGGTGTCGGTGTCACACTGGTCCTGCCAGTCTGCCCCTGCTGTCTGTGTAACACGTAATGTTGTGTGTCCAGGAGTCGTCTGACAGGGCTCTGAGGATACAGCAACTGGAGGATGAAGTGACAAGTCTCAGACACAACCTGGAGGACAGAGACCAGGTGAGACTGATACTGAGACAGAGCCATGTCTTCTAAACACGTTTGTAGATAGTGTAGTATAGAGACCAGGTGAGACTGAGACATGTCTTCTAAACACGTTTGTAGATAGTGTAGTATAGAGACCAGGTGAGACTGAGACTGAGACATGTCTTCTAAGCACGTTTGTAGATAGTGTAGTATAGAGACCAGGTGAGACTTGAGACATGTCTTCTAAACACGTTTGTAGATAGTGTAGTATAGAGACCAGGTGAGACTGAGACTGAGACATGTCTTCTAAACACGTTTGTAGATAGTGTAGTATAGAGACCAGGTGAGACTGAGACATGTCTTCTAAACATGTTTGTAGATAGTGTAGTATAGAGACCAGGTGAGACTGAGAGAGAGACATGTCTTCTAAACATGTTTGTAGATAGTGTAGTATAGAGACCAGGTGAGACTGAGACTGAGACATGTCTTCTAAACACGTTTGTAGATAGTGTAGTATAGAGACCAGGTGAGACTGACACTGAGACATGTCTTCTAAACACGTTTGTAGATAGTGTAGTATAGAGACCAGGTGAGACTGAGACTGAGACATGTCTTCTAAACACGTTTGTAGATAGTGTAGTATAGAGACCAGGTGAGACTGACACTGAGACATGTCTTCTAAACATGTTTGTAGATAGTGTAGTATAGAGACCAGGTGAGACTGAGAGAGAGACATGTCTTCTAAACATGTTTGTAGATAGTGTAGTATAGAGACCAGGTGAGACTGAGACTGAGACATGTCTTCTAAACACGTTTGTAGATAGTGTAGTATAGAGACCAGGTGAGACTGACACTGAGACATGTCTTCTAAACACGTTTGTAGATAGTGTAGTATAGAGACCAGGTGAGACTGACACTGAGACATGTCTTCTAAACATGTTTGTAGATAGTGTAGTATAGAGACCAGGTGAGACTGACACTGAGTCATGTCTTCTAAACACGTTTGTAGATAGTGTAGTATAGAGACCAGGTGAGACTGAGACATGTCTTCTAAACACGTTGGTAGATAGTGTAGTATAGAGACCAGGTGAGACTGACACTGAGACATGTCTTCTAAACACGTTTGTAGATAGTGTAGTATAGAGACAAGTTTGTACCCAGCTTTTTCATATAATAAATGATTATTAGAAGCTGTCTGAATTTGTAGTGTAGTTGGTCAACTGTAGAAAACTAATGAGCAACTTACAAAATGATATCTGAGACGGCTCACACAAATTCTCCTTTAGTATATCAATATAAACAAACGCGCAAGATTTACAGGTGAGAATATACAATGTTTTAAGTTATGTTTCTTTTGATAAAGAATGGAATGAAAAATAATTCCTTTTACAGTGCTGCCTCGTAACACCGTGAACCAATTTAACTGCGGGTCTTTTACGCGGTAGGCAATTATTAGATTACTTTATAATAATCACTGCTGAATGGTCCACCTTTGTAATTCATTGTTTACTCACCAGGAGGTTCGTCAGATTAGAGAGAAGTCGGCTGCTGAGATTGCCGACCTTGAAGGCATCGCCCAGGCGCACTACAGCAGAGCCAATCGGCTCGGAGACGAACTCAACTATCTGAGAGCAGAACACTTGGAAATAGTGCGGCGGGTATGTTACGTCTTATTCCTACACCAAGCCAGCGGGTAGAGCGGTGCCGGTGGGTAGAGTGGTGCCGGTGGGTAGAGTGGTGCTGGTGGGTAGAGCGGTGCCGCTGGGTGGAGCAGTGCCGGTGGGTAGTGCAGTGCCGGTGGGTAGAGCGGTGCCGGTGGGTAGAGCGGTGCCGGTGGGTAGAGCGGTGCCGGTGCATAGAGCGGTGCCAGTGGGTAGAGCGGTGCCAGTGGGTAGAGCGGTGCCAGTGGGAAGAGTGGTGCCAATGGGTAGAGTGGTGCCAATGGGTAGAGTGGTGCCGGTGGGTAGAGTGGTGCCACACACACACACTCATACACACACACACACACACACACACACACACAACACACGCTCTCCACACACACACACGCACAGACACACACACATACACACACCACACACACCACACACACCACACACACCACACACACCACACACACCACACACACCACACACACACACACACACACACACACACACACACACACACACACACACACACACACACACATGTCTAGGGTTCGAACCGAGGACTTACGTTCCAACCTCCCAAACCGAGGACGTCGTTAATAATGTCAATTGGTGTGGGAATTTGTCAAAGATGCTTTATTTGCATTCTAAATAACTACACAATTGTAACAAAATATAATTTAAAGCAATTTAACTAAATTTAATACTTTTGACGCATTCCTATCTAATAGAGGACACTCTGGTAACACACTTGGTAACACATCGTTCGTTCTTCTTTATACAATCGAGGACTTACAACCGAGGACGCACATACGTATATACACTGTATGATCTGGACCATACAATTGAGGACACTTTATCTATTCCAAGAGACACGTTTACACTTTCACGATTTGAGCCATACAATGGAGGACTAAAAACCGAGGACACACATACAAATATATGTACATACACACGCATATTACATAGGCTAAATTATGTGACCTCTGTTTGGAAATTCACACATCCTCAGTTGTAAGTCTTACATATGCATATTACCTAACAGAAGGCACACCTAATTTAACATACAGCATGATTTGGCCCGTACGATCGAGGACTTTCAATTCAGGAAACACATTTGTAACCGAGGACTCACATTTCTTTACGCATTATAAGCGTCCTGTTTGCAAATGGAACCTTCAACACATTGATATTACGTTTCGCCTGGAAATTGTTTTACCATTCAGAGTTAGGGTATGGCAACAGCTGCCCTGAAGAACTTAAAACAATAACTTTTAGGGGATAAAAAAGTAGAATGACATCGGAATAATGAAGATATTAACATTCGTATATGTTAGATGCTTTATTCGCATTCCAAATACCTACATCAATGTAACAAAATATAATGTCATGAAATGTAACTACAAATTAATGCTTAATAATTAATACGCTTTCCTGTCTAATAGAGGAGACTCTGGTAACAGTCATCGTCCATTCGTCATTATACATTGAAGGATTTTCAACCGAGGACACACATATGTTTATACACTGTACGATCTGGACAATACGAGTGAGGACACATTTTGTTTATCTAGTCAACACGTTTTCACTCCAACGAGTTCAGTAATTCAATGAAGGATTAACAACCAAGGGCACACTGATCTAACCGAGGACACTCACACATAAAAATATATGTATATATATATATATATGTATATATATATATATATATATGTATATATATATATATATATATATATATATATATATATATCACTATCTGGACTGTACGATCGAAGACTTACAATCGAGGATATGCATACACTGTATTACCAAACAGCAGACACAGATAATTTAACATACAGCATGATCTGGACCGTACGATTGAGGACTTTCAATTGATGAAACACATCTGAAATTTATTTACGTATTATATGCGTTCAATTTGGCAAATAGAGCCATCGATATATAGTTATTATATCCGTTGCAATATTATGTTTTCACCTGTAAATTCTTTTTCATAATTCAATGGCTAATGTAAGGACGAATTATGACGTGGCAACAGCTGCCCTCAAAAACTTAAAACAACACACTTTTAGGGGAGAAAAAGATAGAATAACATCGCAATAATGAAGATATTAACATTCATAAATGTCAGAGAATGTGTAACATTCCACCCCCGACAAGCGTCTTGGTTGCAACACCGCCTGGTTGCACTACAGCTTTAAAATCTTGGAACGATTATTTCTTAAATAGTCTTTGATGTTGTTCCAGCTGCGAGATTGCAAAACAGCATGACGCCGTTGCAAATTAGTAATGTCCGTTTTCCACGGAAGTCGGAAGTACAGTATGTTGTTTAAACCTGCAACAGCCGCAATTTCATCTTTGGTCCAGGGTTTTCGCTTCCTTGCTCTCTTCATTACTGGAACAGTTTTAGTTTCAATGTTGTATTGTAATTTCAAATTTTTAAGTACAGTTTCAATTAACCGAAATAGTATGTCCCTACCTGTAGACATATAACACCGATATATCATACTAATGAAGCTACGATTTATCTAAACGCATCTTAATTAATTGCATCATTGTCCATGTTAGGTAACGGAATGATAATACAATTAAACAAATGCACATCATTGAGTATTATAACAAAACATGGTACAACTGTTCTTATTACAGTATGTGTTTTCAAATTAAATATGAAGTGAGCTTATCAACACAAATAAAACATACTTAACATTTTCAAAATAAATCTACAGTGTATTTGTTTCCCCGACATATTTCTGACATGATAAGTCACCTTCAGCGTGGCTTGTCTCGGGTGTTTCTTCGTTTTTGTCCCTGTTTTCTTCCATGGCGCACTCTACCAAATGTAAGGAAGTGTCACACACATAAACAAGATCATAATTCATTAATGTAAAAACAATGCTATCGTATGTTTAGCACATTTGATTGTTTATCTCTATGTTATAACCAATCTAATTAATAATATAGCTATACATGAAATGTAATTGATATAAAGTGTTCAATTAATACCAAAGCATCACAAATAGTGTAAAACAATAAATAATTACTTTCTTTAACAGTGGAATATTTCATTATTGCTATTCCAAAAAATCGTCTAATTTTGGATTACGTGTATTTGTTCTCCGTTATCCCATCATACGTTACCTTCAGTATGGTCCGTCTCAGATGTTCCGTCATCTTCTTCCGTGTCTTCTTCTAAGTCGCCATCTACAAATTTACATTACATGTCACACATATAAACAAAAAATACGACAAATGAAAACGGCAATATACTTACCACATGCCTGTATATGCAACCTTTCAAACATAAATTCTTTAACATCAGAATAATGAGCAATTCGTTATTATAATATCAACAATTCTGTATAATGGACGAAGGAATATTGAACACTTAAACTGATTATAAGGAGGCCATCAAATATATATGTATATATATATATATATATATATATATATATATAACACTGCCATAAACACTTACCTTCACTGACATGTTCTGTGTCTTCCGTGGTCATCTCGTCGAGTGACCTTCCGTGCTGTGAAGATAAGCTGCCTCTTTCAAGATGAAGAAACAACTTGGACAGCTTAGCAACACGCAGCACGGTGTCAGGAAGACGGTAGTACTGACGATGAACCCAGATATCGTGCCCCATGTATCCTGCCAGCAGATCTAGCTCATTTTCTTTAAGCGCCAACATCTGAGACGATGTTGCAACTTGCTTTCTTAGTTTTAAGGATCGCATGGATTGTGGATCTGATACGCCAGACAATTCGGCGTGTTTCTTCATACAATCAGAACCTCTGATATGTTCCAAGCTGTCATAGCTCGACCGTGCAAACACATGTTTGTTTCCAGCGGCAACACCGGCCTCTCCCCTTTTTTCAGTAAGGGTTGTCATCTGTGTAATTATGTCACTGCTCAGAATGACCGGCCCAGTACGCCCCCTCTTCCCTACAACTTCGACAACCTCAAAAAGACGACACAACTGCTGTTCTAATTTGCTGAGACCATAGTCACTGCTGGTGCTCGCTGTGTGCCTTTTGTGAAAATCCTGTAGTTTCATCTTGGAGACTTCGCCCTGTCTTCTTCTGTTGAATAAGATGACCTGCGTAAGAGTAACCTCGTTGAGGAGATTCCATGCGTTCTTGGCGCTTTCTCCTGTCGCTGCTGTCAGGATATCGACTTGCGTCTTCGCAGTGTCTCGAAGATACTCAGTCATCTTCACAACGTTCGCACTTGTCGGGAGTGCTTGAGGCTAGTTACGCTTTCCGTCGTGTAGTGTTCTTTGTGCAGGTCCAGCAATGTCCTCCTTCCACTTAATATCAAGCAGTCCAGCGAAGTTGTCGTCGATCTCTGCCAGTCGACAGTCTGCTTGTCTCCAGATTCCAACGCAGTAGCTTTCACTATGGTCACACATTTCTTTATGGAATGGCCGATTTTCAATGCCAATGATGGCACCTTGAAGATATTCTGACTAGGGGTGAATCCGGCAATATCTTGAACAGCTCTGACTATGTCAGCTAGTTTGCCAGCATGAATGAAGTCTTGCAGTGACGCATTTGGCTGATTGGCGTTTCGCCGTAGCTGCATAAGTAGTCGCCCAAGTTCACGGAGTTTGTTTCTGATATGATTGTGCTGGTCTTTGTCGTGACCAACTCTAAGAAACTCCCGGTTCGGGACAATAAAGTTTATTGTATTGTATTGTATTGTATTCGTGCCAGTTCCAGGATCAAACTATCACTCTTCACTATCCTGCTAACCGTATCTGAATTCATGGGCATGAGCAATGCTTGCAGTTCATGTCTGACACCTACAGGAGGCGGCATCAGTAACTTGCTCTTGGTCATCATGCGTTCATGCAACTGTTTCGACCCCGTGCTCTGAGAAGAACTCGCTGCGTCATGTGTAGATCTGCTTGGTTTCAACGGGCACCGATGTTTCCATAAGTCCTTCATTACATAATACCCGTAGCAATATGGACATGGTCCATAATCTTCGGCATTTACGTGTCCACTGGGTCTATAGCCAACGATAAGAGTTCCTCTGTTGTCTCTCTTTACCTCGCAGTTGTGTAGGTGGTTGCCTAGGTTTCGTAGTTTGCACAACAGTTTCTGTCTAGCTGCTTTGTCTTTTTCTTGTATAAATCCACACACATCGGACTCGTCAGGGTGGCAGGTTTGTAAATGTCTTGGTAACTTTGACTGTGGCTGAAGATAACAGCAGTAATACTTCTTATCCCATTTTCTAGCTATACCGTTGTTGGTGGTCATGACCACAATCTCATTAGAACGTGACTCTGTGATTCCCGTCTCCACTTCTGCATCATCTTTGCTATCGTCCTTCTGCAATTCCCTGGCTCCGTCACGGTGAGTTATGTTCTCTTCCATATCACGTCTTCTCCCAGTCTCCTGTTTTTCGAATTCTTCTGAATCATCTGAATTGGGTACATAGTCACTATCTGAAGATCCTTCGTAGATAAATGGATCATTTTCTAAGACATCCTCCCTGTGACTTTTCAATCCCTTCAGATCAGAATATTTTCGCAACTCCCGTCTTCCTGTAGGGGATTCATCTTCTTTGGATTCCTCTGAGTCTGAGTCCGGTACATAGTCACTACTCGAAGATTCTTCTGAGCTCCATCGATCAGTCTCGCTATCCAATATATTGTTCACTTCACGCATGCCATCTCTCTGCCTCTGTCCCTCTTCCACACCTCCATCTCTCTGCTTCTGTCCCTCTATCAGACCTCCACCTCTCTGCTTCTGTCCCTCTATCAGACCTCCAGCTCTCTGCTTCTGTCCCTCTTCCACACTTCCATCTCCCTGCGTCTGTCCCTCTTCCACACCTCCATCTCCCTGCGTCTGTCCCCCTTCCACACTTCCACCTCTCTGCGTCTATCCTTCTTCTACACGTCCACCTCTCTGCTTCTGTCCCTCTTCCACACGTCCACCTCTCTGTTTCTGTCCCTCTTCAACACTTCCATCTCTCTGCTTCTGTCCCTGTTCCACACCTCCATCTCTCTGCTTCTGTCCCTCTTCCACACCTCCATTTCTCTGCTTCTGTCCCTCTTCCACACCTCCATCTCTCTGCTTCTGTCCCTCTTCTACACCTCCACCTCTCTGCTTCTGTCCATCTTCCACACCTCCATCTCTCTGCTTCTGTCCCTCTTCTACACCTCCATCTCTCTGCTTCTGTCCCTCTTCCACACCTCCATCTCCCTGCGTCTGTCCTTCTTCCTCCCTGGTTCTCTTAGTTGAGAGTCCGATGTTCGTCATGAGTGTTCTACTTTTGCAGTGACCTTGCTTTCTCACCTGGTGTGGATAGAGTTCTCTCCTAATGCCATCTGTGTATCTGACGTGATATTTTCCTGCAATATATCACACCAGTATATATATATATATATATATATATATATATATATATATACGTATATATATATATATATATATATATATAATTATATATGTAGTATATACATGTGTGTGAGTATATATATATATATATATATATATATATATATATATATATATATATTATCTATATATATATATATATATATATATATATATATACATATATACTATTTATTGTGCAGATGTATAATATTACTTCTATGAGTATTCTCTATGCAACACATAATTTGTCTTTAAGTGAATGAGTGGTGACAGTTCCTATGATAAAAAAAAGTATACATTAACACCACATTTAATGTAATTATTCTTTATTGAAATTGAAAGTATGCTTACCTCCTATGATTTTTGAAATGTGTGCCTTATACCAGTTCCCGTCTGGTGGCCACAGAGCGAGAACAGTTTCGTTTAAGTCAAACTGCAAGAAATGCCATTATTATATATTATTCTAATATAATTGTTGCACCATAAATATACTCATTCAATTGGTGGGAAACCTTTTAATAACAATATTAGTTCTGTATAATAAAATCTCATTACTAATGTAATCCTCTATATAAACAAATCTAAACATAATGCTACATATTTGTGGTTTTGCATTATAGTGACACACATATTTCAGGAGAGAAAAGACGATAATGACTTTGTCTGTATTTCTGTAAACACTTTATTTTCTGTTGATTGCTTGTACTTGCCAAAATGTTCACTTCATCATCTGCTCTTCTTTTTCTTCTGGGCATGATGCTGCAATAACTTGTACACAGTGTTAAATGGATAGCCATATATATATATATATATATATATATATATATATATATATATATATATTATATATATATATATATATATATATATATATATATATATAATATATAATATATATATTTCTATATATATATAAAACAGTTTGAAACTTATTTACCAACATCACAGGGTTTATATATATATATATATATATATATATATATGCCTATAATTTTGCGCGAATTTATTTTGAGAATTTATTTCGTTTAAGTAATGTTAGTAATTTTATACTGTAACTAAATGCGTATAAATGTATATAAGATAAGCAAACATATTATTAATTGTATATGACAGGTCAGAGAATGTTTGACAGCAGCTGAGTGTAGGCTGTAGCGTGTGGGCAAGCTTGACCATGACCTGGCTAAGCTTGGCAATCTTCCAGTTAACTGGCCTAAATTATTACTATTAAGGCCTTTTCAAAACGGTTTGGCGAACTTTTTTCGATGCGTATGTGCTCGGAATGTCATTCTACATAATTTCCAGTAGAAAGAAGTAAGATGTTTTTTTCAAATTATGTTTTAGATCAATTTAATGCCGTAAATTTAATGCTGACGTAAATAAGCCGATGTCACATGGCGCGAGCAGTAAGGGCATGCCACGTATACACGCAGCACGGCCGCAAAACCTAAGGCGACGTCTTGCGTGTGCATTTCGAAGTCGAAACAAAAACAATTAGCAATATTTTATAAATGCATGCTTAAAACAGATAATTATGCATTATACAGAATAAGAATTAATGATGTAGCCTTAGTTTTGGGGATATATTCGCAAATAGCAATACATCGGTTATCGCCTTAGCGGTAGTGATGCGTCTTGGACTTGGTCTGGACTGGGGTGTTACGTGCTGTGACATCGTCATCGGTTAGTTTGCTTCGACTCGACGGCATTAAATTGATCTAAAATACACTTTTAAAATATCATCTTACTTCTTTGTTCTTTGTTTTCACCACGTCTCACCTTGATTAGTTGTCTCTGCTTCAATTTCTGTAGTTCTGATCTGATCGACGCTGTGTGTCGCGCTCCGACTTCGCCATGGTGTGTTTTTGCATGAGCGTGAAATAATGATATCCCAAAGAAGCCACAACCATGTGATCGTCCGGTCACGTGATTTGTCCCGCATTTCGCTGAATAATCGAGGACGCGGTAAACCGTCCAAATACACACGGCTGTAAAAGTTAGCTCCCAGTGGCGCAGCGGTGTGTACACACGGTCCGCACTGTTATATATGATCGAGGTCTGGCGCGGATTTTCGTAAAATGTGAATATTTTCCACTTCCCGAATGTCGACAATGCGCTCACGTTCTTAATACCAACCGAGGACGTCCTCGGTTCAACCGAGGACGTCCTCGGTTGGGACCCTGTCCTCGGTTAGAAGGTGTGTATTCATGTGTAAGTCCTCGGTTGTCACCATACACACGAGCACACACACACACACACACACACACACACACACACACACACACACACACACACATACATGAATGTACAAAACACATTTATGTACTTTTGACAACACTCCTGTCCCTGTCTGCTCCTGGCCCAGCTGGTTGTGGCCCACCAAATGACCCGATGTCCCTGTCTGTCCCTGTTGTCCCCTGATCCCATCCGTCTCTTCCCTCCAGCTGCAATCCCAGGAGGAACTGTCCAGCCGGGAACATAAACTGGAGGACACACTGCGAGAACTCAAGGACGAAATCAAAACAGTGAGTGACACTCTTGATCTGCCTGGTCCGCGGCTCACACTTCTCATTCTGTTCTCTGTCACTGCTGTTGTCTCTTACGTTGTTGTCATCACTGCTGTTGTCTCTTACGTTGTTGCCATCACTGTTGTTGTCTCTCAAGTTGTTGTCATCACTGCTGTTATCTCTTACGTTGTTGTCATCACTGCTGTTGTCTTTTACGTTGTTGTCATCACTGCTGTTGTCTTTTACGTTGTTGTCATCACTGCTGTTGTCTCTTACTTTGTTGTCATCACTGCTGTTGTCTCTCAAGTTGTTGTCATCACTGCTGTTATCTCTTACGTTGTTGTCATCACTGCTGTTGTCTTTTACGTTGTTGTCATCACTGCTGTTGTCTCTTACTTTGTTGTCATCACTGCTGTTGTCTCTCAAGTTGTTGTCATCACTGCTGTTGTCTCTTACGTTGTTGTCATCACTGCTGTTGTCTCTCAAGTTGTTGTCATCACTGCTGTTGTCTCTCAAGTTGTTGTCATCACTGCTGTTGTCTCTCAAGTTGTTGTCATCACTGCTGTTGTCTCTCAAGTTGTTGTCATCACTGCTGTTGTCTCTCAAGTTGTTGTCATCACTGCTGTTGTCTCTTACGTTGTTGTCATCACTGTTGTTGTCTCTCAAGTTGTTGTCATCACTGCTGTTGTCTCTCAAGTTGTTGTCATTATTGCTGTTGTCTCTCAAGTTGTTGTCATCACTGCTCCTGTGTCTTACGTTGTTGTCATCACTGCTGTTGTCTCTTACGTTGTTGTCATCACTGCTGTTGTCTCTCAAGTTGTTGTCATCACTGCTGTTGTCTCTTACGTTGTTGTCATCACTGCTGTTGTCTCTTACATTGTTGTCATCACTGCTGTTGTCTCTTACGTTGTTGTCATCACTGCTGTTGTCTCTCAAGTTGTTGTCATCACTGCTGTTGTCTCTTACGTTGTTGTCATCACTGCTGTTGTCTCTTACATTGTTGTCATCACTGCTGTTGTCTCTTACGTTGTTGTCATCACTGCTGTTGTCTCTCAAGTTGTTGTCATCACTGCTGTTGTCTCTTACGTTGTTGTCATCACTGCTGTTGTCTCTTACGTTGTTGTCATCACTGCTGTTGTCTCTTACTTTGTTGTCATCACTGCTGTTGTCAGACAGCATCATTGACAGATCTATTTTCACGATATGCAAACCGAAATCGGTCAAGCAATGGGTCGATAATTGAATTAAAAACTGGAGAACCAAGCATTTCAACAAGAGACTGTAGAATTTTTGGGAACAGGAATGATAGTTGACTTTTTGAAGCAGTGGGGGATTTTACATTGGCAAATAGCCCAGACACCCTATCACCATGTCACCCTTTTGCCAGGCACCCCATCAGCCTGTCACTCTATTGTCAAGACATCCTATCAGCTTGTCACCCTATTCCCCCAGACACCCTATTGCCTGGACACCCTATCTCACTCATCCTATCTCACTCACACCCTGTCTCACTCTCATCCTATTTCACTCACCCTATCTCACTCTCACCCTATCTCACTCACCCTATCTCACCCACACCCTATCTCACTCTCACCCTATCTGTGAGTCACCCTATCGCCCGTGTGCCCAGGAGGTGACGGAGGGGATGCTGGAACTGGAGCGATCTCGCATCGAGACGGCCACGGAGCTGGAGCAGCTCCACGACCAGAAGGACAACCTGCAGGAGCATCTGAGCGTGCTCAAACACACCCTCGTCGTGGTAACTCTCTCGCATGCATGCACGTGTCGTCACGCTTCGTCACGCTTGTGTTTCTGTCTTTTTCTTAAGATTTGTCGCACTTTTAAACGATCATTTCCCAGCGATGAAGAAAAATGTCATCGAAATTTATATTTTATATTTGATTGAAAACGTGGTTTATTCTCCTTGTTAAAATAATAATATTAATAAAGGCTAGATGCAAGAAATACTAGAAGCTACCACTATTGCTAAACATTACTTGTTTTATTAAGTGAACACTATATGTTTTCTGTGGCAAGGTTCATGGGGATCTCGTTTTCTGTTCAGATCCCAACTGTTGGACCTGGCTGAGATATATTTCTGTTAAATTATAAGATTGTTGTTGTGGTCACTGTCCACTCAAGCGGCCAGTCATCCATTGTCACAATGGCCACTAAGTCAGAATCTCGGGAGTGAATCACTGAGAGTGAAACCTTGAGAGTGAAACATGTTAATGGAATGTCTTTGTGAACTTACAACTCGAACCGATCAATGATTGGTGTGTTCTGTTTCAGATCCGGAGTGGCGTCAACACCCCAGTGCCACAGGACGCAACGGCAAAGGGAAACACTAACTACTTTGAAGAACAACAATACCAGCTGAAGGTGACTAGTTCTGTCAACGTCTCAGAGATGTCACTGACACAATGGTGGAACCTTTGTGTAGAGACATATGTGAAGTGGTCAACTGGAACATTGGCAACTTTCCTGAAACAACTCAAAACTTATCTATTTCGTTTGTATTAAATGCCTTGGTTTATATTTCATAGCATTGACTGGTTTTAAATTGTTCTGTTTGAAACTGTATTTTTACACCCTATTTTATTTATTTTATTTATTTTATTTATTTTATTTATTTTATTTATTTTATTTATTTTATTTATTTTATTTATTTTATTTATTTTATTTATTTTATTTATTTTATTTATTTTATTTATTTTATTTATTTTATTTATTTTATTTATTTTATTTATTTTATTTATTTTATTTATTTTATTTATTTTATTTATTTTATTTATTTTATTTATTTTATTTATTTTATTTTATTTATTTTATTTATTTTATTTATTTTATTTATTTTATTTATTTTATTTATTTTATTTATTTTATTTATTTTATTTATTTTATTTATTTTATTTATTTTATTTATTTTATTTTATTTATTTTATTTATTTTATTTATTTTATTTATTTTATTTATTTTATTTATTTTTATTTATTTTATTTATTTTATTTATTTTATTTATTTTATTTATTTTATTTATTTTATTTATTTTATTTATTTTATTTATTTTATTTATTTTATTTATTTTATTTATTTTATTTATTTTATTTATTTTATTTATTTTATTTATTTTATTTATTTTATTTATTTTATTTATTTTATTTATTTTATTTATTTTATTTATTTTATTTATTTTATTTATTTTATTTATTTTATTTATTTTATTTATTTTATTTATTTTATTTATTTTATTTATTTTATTTATTTTATTTATTTTATTTATTTTATTTATTTTATTTATTTTATTTATTTTATTTATTTTATTTATTTTATTTATTTTATTTATTTTATTTATTTTATTTATTTTATTGATTTTATTTATTTTATTTATTTTATTTATTTTATTTATTTTATTTATTTTATTTATTTTATTTATTTTATTTATTTTATTTATTTTATTTATTTTATTTATTTTATTTATTTTATTTATTTTATTTATTTTATTTATTTTATTTATTTTATTTATTTTATTTATTTTATTTATTTTATTTATTTTATTTATTTTATTTATTTTATTTATTTTATTTATTTTATTTATTTTATTTATTTTATTTATTTTATTTATTTTATTTATTTTATTTATTTTATTTATTTTATTTATTTTATTTATTTTATTTATTTTATTTATTTTATTTATTTTATTTATTTTATTTATTTTATTTATTTTATTTATTTTATTTATTTTATTTATTTTATTTATTTTATTTATTTTATTTATTTTATTTATTTTATTTATTTTATTTATTTTATTTATTTTATTTATTTTATTTATTTTATTTATTTTATTTATTTTATTTATTTTATTTATTTTATTTATTTTATTTATTTTATTTATTTTATTTATTTTATTTATTTTATTTATTTTATTTATTTTATTTATTTTATTTATTTTATTTACTTATCTTAACATATTTATTATTAATTTTTTTATCTTAACTTACTTAATTATTTATCTTAGTTTATTTATTTTATTTTAGCTTATGTATTTAATTGATTTATATTTTAGATTATTAGTCAACACATCATGTTAATGTGAAGCGCTTTGATTTGGTTGGCATTTAATTACTTAAAAAGTGCTATGTTAACAAACATAATTATTATTATTATCACAAGAGGTGTCAAAACAACCTGTGAGATTGTCTGCATTACTTGGCAATGATTGTTCACGTGTATCAGTGTACAAACATGTCTGTGTGACAAACATGTTTGTAACATGTCTATAATGTCTAACACAAGTTTATATGTAACACTTACATGCGTAACCCAAGTGTATCTGTAACACAAGTGTGTTTGTAACACAAGTGTATCTGTAACACACATGTGTCTGTAACACAAGTGTGTTTTTAACACAAGTGTATCTGTACGACATGCGTGTCTTTTAACACAAGTGTGTCTGTAGCACAAGTGTGTATGTCTTTCAACACAAGTGTGTCTTTTAACATAAGTGTGTATGTAACACAAGTGTGTCTTTTAATACAAGTATGTCTGTAACACAAGTGTGTCTTTTAACACAAGTGTGTCTGTGACACAAGTGTGTCTGTGACACAAGTGTGTCTTTTAACACAAGTGTGTCTGTAACACAAGTGTGTCTGTAACACAAGTGTGTCTGTAACAAAAGTGTGTCTGTAACACAAGTGTGTCTGTAACATGATTATGTCTTTAACACACACAGGAGTGCATGTAACGGTGTTACATCTGTAACACTGTAACGTGTTTGTTACAGCTTGAGCTTGAGCAGAAGATGAGTCGTCACGCTGAGGTGATGGAGAGTCGGAGAGAGGTGTCACATGACAGCATCCAGCAGCTGCAACGGAAGCTGAATAACCTTGAACAGGTGACCTTCACTTGACCTTCAGTGCTTTATACATCCTTTCCCTTGTTCCGTCCCACAAAGATGGTTTCCTCGTCAGTTATGCCACGTTGGGTGTTATTTTTCTCTATGCTCTCAAATCATTGGGCCAATTGTTTTCATTTAATGTTTCATGGGGCATTATTTGGTGGCTGTGTATTTGAGTGTCTTCTTGGTAATTGTTTTTAATGCAAAACTGTTAATGCCATCCCAGTCATTCAGACATTGACATTGTAGTAGGTTGTTTTAGTGTTAATCATTCATGGACTACCTGTTTTTTTTATTTAATGTACTAATACTTTTATTGATCTATTTATTCTAATATTTTATTAATGTATTATTTTAGCTCACAGTGTAGTATCCTTTACATTGCATGACCGTGAAATTCAATGTACAAATAATTTGTATCTATTTATTATATTTATTTTATTAATTTACTCATCGTTTTAATGTACACTTAAAATATACAGTTAATTGTATTTGTCTGTTTGTCATATTTATTTTATTAACTTACTACTTTAGCACACAGTCACGTTACAACTGCAGTATAGTGAAACATCACGTTTTAGCAGTAAATACTTGAAGACTTGAAGTTACATTTGCTTTACGCTGACATATGAGAGACAAATGTCTGGTATTTCAACAGCTAGACGACCTATGTTCATAATCAACACAGTTGTTGCTATATGACATTGTTTCTCGACAGGTTCTGTGCCAAGGTGATTCACATCGACCTACTACGCCATCTAGTGATGTCCTGTTGAACCGCTCCCGAACTCCGACTCCGGCGGGAGAGTTTGATATGCAGGTAAGGGAGTGATGCTGACAGCTTGTTGTGCTGACAAGCTGACAGCTTGTGATGACATCTTAGCATGGTATTCTGGGCCGTAATAGTGCAATGGTGCAAAGGTGGACTCGATTGTAATCTATCTTGCTTTCATCTCGTGTTCAGTTATTTTTTACAGAAAAGCAAATCTACAAAGTATTCATTACCACATGCAAGCTTGCGTCTGTGATTTTAAAGTGTAGCTTTGATAAAATCAATTGAAAAACTGCTTACTTATTTAATTGCTGCAGAATATTCAATTCAAATATTCTTGCATCACGATGTGATTGTCCTATTTCCTGTTGTTGACTTCCTTATTCTCTCAAAAACCCGGAAGACTTTAGAGCATTAAATCACTGACATATATTAAATAAATTTATTTAGATTACATATTTATATTTGGACACCAAAAAAATTGGATTTAATCAAGGAAGCCACTTTAATCCGTTCATACACTATGAACTCGAAACACGATTTGTGATGTGAAATAATGATATTTATTTTGTATAGTTCCATATCCACAGCAATTTAGTACTTAACATAAAATATAATACGAAATAAGAAAACATGTAACTATATAAATACATAATTTAATGACATTCGTTTATAATAACAAATTATAGTGCAAAATAAATATATAAAAGCAGTTCATTCAGTTATAACACTTAGAAATTAATTAATTAATTAAAACTAAATATTTAATAAATTACAGCAAAAATGCTTTCGTGAATTAAATAAGCATCTTTACAGATGCCTTAGAAGATCAATGTAAAGTTTTAGAAGTGAAAATAGTTGGCATAGCATTCCAAACTGATGCCATGATGACCTCTTGTCTGATTCTCTACCCTTCTGTGGTCAACAGGACACAAACAGACTGACCAGTGAGGGGGCGTATCCAAGTGAGGGGGCATATCCAAGTGAGGGGGCATATCCAAAGCGAGCATACTCACCGAATCGTCACAGCAGTCGGAGGCTGCACTCAGCCGGAAGTGCATCAAACATTGCTGAAAAGGGTCCATCGTCGTGAATCGACAACCAAGTTGGTCATGTGGACGGAAGTAGATGGCATCTCTCACCAAGTTTACTGTTTCAGCAGAAGGGCTGAATCGCATCGGGTAAATTTAAGAACATCGGCCGAATGCCGTATTAATCATATGAATTACATGTAAATGAAATAGCTTAAAACTAGTTAGTTTTCGTGTCTGTACCTGATACATTATGACCAATATGTTGCCAAGAAGTGCCACGGGTCTATGCAAACTGATGTAAATTACAAGTTTTGATTATGAATTTATTCTGAAAAAAATTGCATAATTCCAGAGGTATATGCCGGGGAGGGGCCATTGAGACTGAGGGTCTGTACTGTGATCTTTTGTAATGTACCTACTGTTTCTTTGAATATTCAAAAGTGAGTCTACAAATGGAACTCTGACCCTCAACCAAAGCTGTGTAGCACCAACAGAATACATTGAATGTAGTATTGTGTATTTCCACTGATAGTATTGTATACTGATAGTATTATATATACTTCCGCTGACAGTATTCTATACTTCCACTGATAGTGTTGCATACTTCCACTTATAGTATTGTATACTTCCACATAATTTTTATTTATATTTTATATTTTACATAACTGTGCATGCGAGACAAACTGTTTTATAGAAGCTCAACTTATTTATCATCAGGATCAGTGCAGCAGTATTTTAGTACACATTTTAATTTCTGACTCTTTAATGTGGTAAAATGTATGAACGACTACCATCTTTATGATGGTATCACTTTTTCATTCACTAGTTTATTATTTATTGCTTAGTTTATTACATGCTTTGTATACGTCGTAAGTTTATGATAAAGCTTGGTACACTGTATACGTTATAACTTGCATGCTTTTATAATTGTGATGTTGTTTTGATTTCTTGTAACACAATTGTTATGATCAGTCATATGTAGTAATTTTATTTTAAATGTTAAGGTAACCATTATTTGTTTCAATTTCGGTCCATCTTGCTTCATTGTATAGTATGCACCTACCTACATGGTATTGTTATATACAAATATTGCGTGTTCTCATGGCATACATTTGATTAGTTTATATGATGTGAACTTTTACAACAAACTATACATGTCATGAGGATAAGTTTATTTGTTTGTCCATCGGTTGTTGCCACTGTGGCAAATGTCTTGTTAAATAAATTATCAGATATATCGAAGTGCAAGAGTTAGTGGTTATTTCTTTCCTGGTCCAGCTTTACATATGTGTAACTGATATATTAGGGGAGTGGCAGATCTCTCTAACAGATCGATTTTTACACCACCCCCACACACACTTAAATTTTACATAATTTTACATCTCCCCGTTACGATTATTCCTGTCGTAGAGTTGCAAACTGGTGTAGTTTGCATTAATCCAAGGTCACCATCAATCAATCGATTTTAGAAATTGGGCACTTCTGAAAACTTCTTGAACTTCTGCTATTTTATCCTTAATATCAATTTATGTTAACAAATGCAGAATGCTAATGCCTATCTGTGCACAATATGTGTATGTGCCAGGGGTTGAGTAGTGACTAGTAATATAGGTTTTTGTGTAAAAGTACAACATTAATGTGTGTTGAACCCATAAAAACGATTACTTAATAAACATGACCTGCTGTTGCTATGTTCCATTCCCAAGGCAATCTAGATCCCAAAAATAAATGTATGGCTAGAAGAGTGAGTGGGCGTAGTGAAGTAAGAATTATACAAATGTCGGTTTTATATAAAGGTTTATATATATATATAAAGAGAGAGGGTCTACATAAAACAGCGGTCTACATAAGCCGGTCCTTGTGCATAATCGGTCGACATAAGCTGCCTTTAGGAGTATATATATAGCTAGAAGAGTGAGTGGATGTAGTGAAGTAAGAATTATGCACATGTCGGTTTTATATAAAGGTGGAAGGGATTTCAGAATGTATGGTCATGGTTTCATTTATATGGATTTTTCTTATTTATATGTAACAGAGCAACTAAGAAATTAGATCAACCGTAACATATTACTATATAGTTTTATATTTATTCTCTAACCTCTCTGCTGTGAACGTTCACATGTTATTTACACAAAAACAATTCCACTCCCTTGGAAAAAAGATTCAAATTTACTGAAACATAATTGTCAAAACATTTCATAAATGGGAAACATTACTTTGTTGATACAGTTCATTAAACGCGTACAACATTGCAACACTGGGATATGGGCCTTACTTACCCCTTGACTTCTTAATATCATTACTGCAGTCCTCAACATATTCTAAGCTTCTCTACAAGAGTTATGATTGTTGTATTTAACTTGATGACTTGGCAGAACTCTGACGTTGTATATTAATCCCTCTTTGTTTGGCAACATTTATCAAGGCGAAGTTCATATTCCTGCTTACACAAACACACACACACACACACACACACACACACACACACACACACACACTCACTCACTCACTCTCACACACACACCACACACCCCACACACACACCCACACACCCACACACCCACACACCCACACACCCACACACCCACACACCGACACAATCACACACACACACACACACACACACACACACACACACACACACACACACACACACACATTATAAGTTTGACTACAGTTAATACATTTCTAAGATATCACAAAACCACCTGAACTGATGAAATGGAATCAATGTGTGTGCACACAACATGTAGTGTTTGCATAAAGAACACCAGCAGGGTATGAACCTACCACACACAACACTGAACCGACATTACCCTAAACTGTACAAGTGGAAACAAATTGGTTTAGAGAAACATTTAGCAGTGCTTTTGCATTAAAACACAGTATTCTGACTGCAATCAGTCACAACTGTATTATGTCACAACTGTATTATTAGAAAATTAATATACAGGTACATGAACTGACAGGAATACATAATAATTAGTACACGATCTGTAAAAGCATGCACCAACTCATTTTTATGGACAAGCCTGCTAGTTGTGGTTTTGAACTCTTCATATCACGTCATTATAGCTGCCCAACACCTAATTTCAAAGATTGTTTTTGCCAAAAAAAATTACAAAACGAGTATAACTGTTTCCTACAAGCATGAGTTATGATTATTAAACCAGAACATGTAGCATCGTCTAACACTATCCAAAATGTCCTCTAGTTCGTTATCTTCAATAAAATACTCGCTAGGTGTGCGGGCGTGTGTGTGCGGGCGTGTGTGTGCGGGCGTGTGTGTGCGGGCGTGTGTGTGCGGGCGTGTGTGTGCGGGCGTGTGTGTGTGTGTGTGTGTCTGTCTGTCTGTCTGTCTGTGTGGTGTGTGGGGTGTGTGTGTGTGCGTGTGGTGTGTGTGTAATAATGAATAATGTATGTATAATCCTACATTATATATAATAAAAAGAAAACTATGCAAGTTCAAAGTATGTTCGACATTTTTGTTATGTGTATTTAATAGTTGTTTTGTTGATGCAGGTGTTATGTACACGTATGAAAGGTTGGTAATGTACACGATTATACTGACTGGGTATTTGTATTAACTGTGTTTCTTAATTATTAAGAAACAATATTAATAATAATAATGAATATCTCAAAGAAAAGGTTATTCTAGGTAATATTATACCTGTGTAAACTTATGCAAACTCATTTTTAAAGGTATCTTAACAATGAATGATCGCAGTTATTTATTCATACATTCAATGTACTATTATTAATATACCATAGTTATATTTATTTACTTATTGATGACTAAAGACAATGTAGTTTATTTTGTATAGTAGAAATGATTGTATCTTAAAAATTTACTATCAATAAAATATTGATGATTTTATGCATGGTATTAATTCTTTTACAATTATATTCCAGCCCAAACAGTTATTTGGATAAGCGCGATATACGAAAAATATTCCAACATATAATTAGGTACGTCCCCTTGTAGTTACATACAAGGCGACGTATACTTAGTATGCATTTTTATATCTTTCAATAATATTTACGTACGTACAACAAATTAACTAAAGCTTACCGTGAGGCTGAGTTGTGTACGATTATAGCTGTTAAAACATTTACAATATACCTTAAAATAAGTCAATGTGCTGTTGCGAGTATAACTGTTTCCTACAAGAAAAAAACTTTGAAAAACAAAAGAGAGGGAATGAGGAAGTGGGAGACACTGGGTATATAGCCTGTAGTACAATCTAATGTAACTAGTTCGGCCAGGGGTACCTCATCGGTTGCTCCTCATAACGTTCCCTGGCACGGTTGGTCACAATCCTTACTCCCTCACAACTGACCGACTTCCGCCGGAAGTGTTCCTATGGGAGGAAATTACCTGGCCCAAACCCCGGTTCGCCGCACCGGTTGTGACCTCCATAGGATGAGCGTCACTGGTAACCCCTTCCGCCACGTGCGGTCGGAACACTCAGTTGCAGAAGGTAGCCATTTTGTTTGCTTATAAACCCATGCCGAGCCTTAGCTGGTGAAATTGTGGTGTCAACTTGTAAAACACGTAAGCTGATATATCTGACGTTATTTATTTTGTAGCATTACATTATAACTTCGCTTATATGTCATGCTATATCATATCATACATAAAACATGTTAACATGCATAACTATAATTATTAATGTAGACTTAACCAGATTCATGGTTCTATAGCGGAAGTTGGGCAACAATATGGCGTCGCCGACATTTCCTCCTTCATAAAATTAAATAAGGCATTATTTTTAAACGCAGATACATAATACAGTACACCCTACAGTGAAAAATATAACTCGCCTTGATATACGAGAATTCATAATTTAAAATAATAAACACAGGTGGATTAAAACATTATTAGTTATTTTCTTTGATAAATAAATACAATGCTTACCTACGATTTACATCGACGCAAATCAGCAAGTGGATCCATTCATTACATATAAACTATGTTGCCAAGTAATGTTTTGATTACTGAGAAATGTATTATCTGTATAATTATATTCACAGTGGAACGATGCTAACAGTTATGCATAATGATGATAATGTTTGTCTTCCGTAATGCCTTGCTGGTTTGACCATGCATGTTAGCGATACAGAATGTCGAAACTGCATGTACCACATGGCAACTAATGTAATGTACTACCAACAGTTGCCGTTCTAAAACAACATTACACACATAGCCTACCTTAAAGCAATTGTCTGTAGGAGTCGTGGCTCTCTTTTTGGCGTCTAATTGTATATCCCAATGTCTGATTGAATCCCCAAACTGCAACATGTGCAGCTCATTCGAGACCAACTGTCAAACCACATTTGAGCGTCAAATGTGTATCGTTTGCTGAATATCATACGATCCGCTGCACCCGACCCTAAACGAACCATCCGTAAACACGTGAAGTTGGTCTTGTACTGAAAACCGTGAGAACTGCATTACCACTACAACTGCACTTAAAATTCGACAAATCCATGCTTTCGATCGAACGCTTAAGTCATTTGTTTGTAGCAACTGTCATGTTCAACGCGACAGTCAATTAGTGCGTTCTTGCGCGCGACCAAGAACATACCATTGTCGGAGGCCGCATGTCAGTCTAAGAATGTCCACGGCAGTGAAGCATTGTTAAACTGACAATGAAACAAGACAGGTATTACACACGGGCAAATCAAGTTTGCCTTGAATGGCACAAGTAGCTTCGCTGTTCTTGTCGAATGTGCAAATACCCATGACCGTACCGAATTGCGGTTTAATTAGAATGACGGGAGGGGTGAAAAGGATTGGTTGATGAAAGTATGGAGGAAGACGGGTGTAGAGGGACAGTGGGAAGGGAAATAGTAGAGGATAAAGAAAGTGAGGGAGTGGGAGAGGGAGACGGCGAGGGGCCGCCAATCAGGGAGGAAGGGAGAAAATGTTGAGTATTTTTAAAAGGAAGTGATGGTGAGATGTAAATCAGAAGAGAGACAGACAAAGAGAAAAAAAAACTCACAAACTTGTTCACTCTGACACATTGTGCATCAGAACGAAAACGGATTACAGCGCTACTCATTTGTTCATTTCTTTCATCTATTTGCTAAAAATGGACACTGAACGGTTTAAATATTAATAATAATAATAATAATACCGTTTTTTATATA
>OZ024858.1:26724686-26794686 GCA_964017155.1 Oasisia sp. SBJ-2009
TGCATGACCCGGGAAAACAATTGAGGCATTACGTTGCTAAGCAATATGTTGAGGTTGCTGGAACGAATTCTGGATGGCAGAATAAAAGCAATAGTTTAAGGGGAAATCGTCGAAGAACAGCTAGAGTTTAGACAAGGAAGAGGAACAACGGATGGGATGTTTGTCCAGAGATAGGTAATAGAGAAGAAATTGGACGGACAGAAGGATATGGCAATTAGATACATATACCTGGAGAAGGCCCAAGCTATAATCCCAAGAGAAATGACTATGGGAACACTGGAGTGGGTGGGGGTCCCAGGGGGGGGGGAGGTCAGGTTGGTACGTAGGGAGTCTTACCTCAGTACAAAACAAGGTGGAACAAATTAAAAAATTGGCACATCCATTTCTTTGGAACAGTAAACCCGAAGCTTTGAAAAGAGAATCACTGTTAAACACATTTGCTGACGGAAGTGTTAACATTGTATATATTAGAACTAAAATATAATCTCTATTCGTCAAACAAATATTCTGCAATTAATTAAAGAGCATAGAGTCAAGTGGAGCCTTAGCAGTGTATTGGCTGGGTATACACCTTAAAGTTAAAGAGTATGTAGATCTGCGCCGCCTTTAACCACCTTAAATGTCATGGTGCTGATTCACGTCCGGGTAATCTAGCCGGATAGACAAGCCGTCAATCGATGCCTTTTCGAAGACTTTCAATGTTATTAGTTAGATAATTTCTTTCAAATTAAACCATTATTTAGAACTGTATCAGCTTAGAACACGTTAAGTGCGCTTCTTTCGAGTTTGACCCTGCTAGGCGCAACATAATCGGCACATCCCATGATCGTTCGACAGACAGCCAAACGTGCTCGGACAGCCAGTCTCTGCCACGCCCCACGACCGTCGCCCGGTCCAAAATTACGCAACATGTACTGGAGCGCCAGCGACCGATGTCGCTTCGATCAGCGCAGCAACTTGTCTCTTGCCGCATCTATTCACGCCTCGAAGTGCTGACCCAGGGAATATCATCGGGCAACCAGAACGTGTTTACAAACACGCCGAACGCTGATATAACCATGTGTATTATATATATATATATATATATATATATATATATATATATATATATATATATATATATATATATATATATATATATATATATATATATATATATATATATATATATATATATATATATATACAGTGCCGGTAAAAAGTCATGGGACCATTGGATTTTACTGTTGTTTCTCTATTGTTAAGCTCTGTGGCAGCATTAAAATCAACTTGGCAAAGGACGTGCTGCCACCTATTGGATGCGCCTAAGTTTATATCCTGTTTTGAGTGTTGTTTTGCCTCTGTTTTTGCCATTTTTGCCTAATTTCATAAGAACACCCCAAGATTGCCGTCCAAAGATCAAGGTAGGCCTCAATTATATCACTAAGTGTTATCTGCCTTCTATGGACTAATGAATCACAATTGACTGTCTAAACTGTATGTGGGCAATAATAGGGTACTTTGGTGTATTACCGGAGCAATATTTGGTATAAAGTGTCAATATTAATTAATTATTATTAATTATCAATATTTATTAAGAAAAGTAGTGAATCAATCCAATTTTCAATACAATAAGAGCTAATGATATGGTAAATATTTGTTTTTATTATTCCATAATAATATTTATTATATATTTGTAATAAATTATGCATATACATTTAATTTAAAAGTAATAAATAATTTATTTGCTAATTTTCAACGAAACGTTGACTGCTTAGTAACCATAGACATTAGTTCAGGTCTCCATGGTAACAAAACGTTGACTGCTTAGTAACAAAATACACATTCAGCTGAAAGCTTATAATCTTAATTTTACAGTAATTTTAATTTCGTTGAAAACTATATTTTCTATCACAGAATTTACCTACGGTTAAAAAACACTGTGCATGATGTCATGATACTCATGGCGTCATGATGTCATGATACTCATGGCATCATGACGTCATGATACTCACGGCGTCATGACGTCATGATACGGCGTCATGACGTCATGATACTCACGGCATCATGATATCATGATACTCATGGCGTCATGACGACATGATACTCACGGCATCATGATGTCATGACACTCACGGCATCATGACGTCATGATACTGACGGCATCATGACGTCGTGATACTCATGGCATCATGATGTCGTGATACTCATGCCATCATGATGTCGTGATACTCATGGCAGCATGATGTCATGATACTCATGGCAGCATGATGTCATGATACTCGTGGCATCATGACGCCATGATAATCGTGGCATCATGACGCCATGATACTAATGGTGTCGGTGTCACACTGCTTCTGCCAGTCTGCCCCTGCTGTCTGTGATACTTGATGTTGTGTCCAGGAGTCGTCTAAGCGGGCTCTGAGGATACAGCAACTGGAGGATGAAGTGACGAGTCTCAGACACAACCTGGAGGACAGAGACCAGGTGAGACTGACACTGAGACAGAGACATGTCTTCTAAACATGTTTGTAGATAGTGTAGTATAGAGACCAGGTGAGACTGAGAGAGAGAGACATGTCTTCTAAACATGTTTGTAGATAGTGTAGTATAGAGACCAGGTGAGATTGAGACTGATACATGTCTTCTAAACATGTTTGTAGATAGTGTAGTATAGAGACCAGGTGAGACTGAGACTGAGACATGTCTTCTAAACATGTTTGTAGATAGTGTAGTATAGAGACCAGGTGAGACTGAGACAGAGACATGTCTTCTAAACATGTTTGTAGATAGTGTAGTATGGAGACCAGGTGAGACTGAGACATGTCTTCTAAACGTGTTTGTTGATAGTGTAGTATAGTGACAAGTTTGTGCCCAGCTTTTTCGTATAATGAGTTATTATTAGGAGCTGTCTGAATTTATCATGTAGCTGGTCAACTGTAGAAAACTAATGAGCAACTTACAAAATGATATCTGAGACGGCTCATACAAATTCTCCTTTAGTATTTAAAGATAAACAAACGCGCAAGATTTACAGGTGAGAATATACAATGTTTTAAGTTATGTTTCTTTTGATAAAGAATGAAATGAAAAATAATTCCTTTTACAGTGCTGCCTTGTGACACCGTGAACCAATTTAACTGCGGGTCTTTTACGCGGTAGGCAATTATTAGATTACTTTATAATAATCACTGCTGAATGGTCCACCTTTGTAATTCATTGTTTACTCACCAGGAGGTTCGTCAGATTAGAGAGAAGTCGGCTGCTGAGATTGCCGACCTTGAAGGCATCGCCCACGCGCACTACAGCCGAACCAATCGGCTCGGAGACGAACTCAACTATCTGAGAGCGGAACACTTGGAAATAGTGCGGCGGGTATGTTACCTCTTATTCCTACGCCAAGCCAGTGGGTAGAGCGGTGCCACACACACATTCGCACACACCATACACACGCACGCACGCACGCACGCACGCACGCACGCACGCACACACACACACACACACACACACACACACACACACACATGAATGTACAAAACACATTTATGTACTTTTGACAACACTCCTGTACCTGTCTGCTCCTGGCCCAGCTGGTTGTGGCCCACCAAATGACCCGATATCCCTGTCTGTCCCTGTTGTCCCCTGATCCCATCCGTCTCTTCCCTCCAGCTGCAATCCCAGGAGGAACTGTCCAGCCGGGAACATGAACTGGAGGACACACTGCGAGAACTCAAGGACGATATCAAAACAGTAGGTGACACTCTTGATCTGCCTGGTCCGCGGCTCACACTTCTCATTCTGTTCTCTGTCACTGCTGTTGTCTCTTACGTTGTTGTCATCACTGCTGTTGTCTCTTACGATGTTGCCATCACTGCTGTTGTCTCTTACGTTGTTGTCATCACTGCTGTTGTCTCTTAGGTTGTTGTCATCACTGCTGTTATCTCTTCCGTTGTTGTCATCACTGCTGTTATCTCTTATGTTGTTGTCATCACTGCTGTTATCTCTTACGTTGTTGTCATCACTGCTGTTGTCTCTTACGTTGTTGTCATCACTGCTGTTATCTCTTACGTTGTTGTCATCACTGCTGTTGTCTCTTACGTTGTTGTCATCACTGCTGTTGTCTCTTACGTTGTTGTCATCACTGCTGTTGTCTCTTACGTTGTTGTCATCACTGCTGTTGTCTCTTACTTTGTTGTCATCACTGCTGTTATCTCTTGTGTAGTTGTCATCACTGCTGTTATCTCTTGTGTTGTTGTCGTCACTGCTGTTATCTCTTGTGTTGTTGTCATCACTGGTGTTGACAGATCTATTTTCACGATATGCAAACCGAAATCAGTCAAGCAATTGATCGATAATTGAATTCTAAAACTGGAGGACCAAGCATTTAAACAAAAGGCTGTAGAATATTTGGGAACAGGGATAATAGGTGACTTTTTGAAGCAATGGGGGATTTTACATTGGGATATAGCCCAGACCCCATATCAACATGTCACCCTATTACCAGACACCCCATCAGCCTGTCACCCTATTGCCCTGACATCCTATTATCCTGTCACCCTCTATCCCCGGACACCCTATCTCACTCACACCATATTTCATTGACACCCTATGTCACTCACACCCTATTTCACTCACACCCTATCTCACTCTCACCCTATCTCACTCACACCCTATCTCACTCACACCCTATTTCACTCACACCCTATCTCGCTCTCACCCTATCTCACTCTCACCCTATCTCACTCACTCCCTATCTCACTCATCCCCTATCTCACTCACACCCTATCTCACTCACACCCTATCTCACTCACACCCTATCTCACTCACACCCTATCTCACCCTATCTCGCTCTCACCCTATCTCGCTCTCACCCTATCTCACTCTCGCCCTATCTCACTCACACCCTATCTCGCTCTCACCCTATCTCCCTCTCACCCTATCTCACTCTCACCCTATCTCGCTCTCACCCTATCTCGCTCTCACCCTATCTCGCTCTCACCCTATCTCACTCTCACCCTATCTCGCTCTCACCCTATCTCGCTCTCACCCTATCTCGCTCTCACCCTATCTCACTCACACCCATCTCATTGTCACCCTATTTCACTCACACCCTATCTCACTTTCACCCTATCTCGCTCTCACCCTATCTCATTGTCACCCTATTTCACTCACACCCTATCTCACTTTCACCCTATCTCACTCACACCCTATCTCACTGTCACCCTATTTCACTCACACCCTATTTCACTCACACATTATCTCACTCACACCCTATCTCGCTCTCACCTGATCTCACTCTCACCATATCTCACTCTCACCCTATCTGTGAGTCACCCTATCGCCCGTGTGCCCAGGAGGTGACGGAGGGGATGCTGGAGCTGGAGCGATCCCGCATCAAGATGGCCACGGAGCTGGAGCAGCTCCACGACCAGAAGGACAACCTGCAGGAGCATCTGAGCGTGCTCAAACAAACCCTCGTCGTGGTAACTCTCTCGCATGTGTGCACGTGTCGTCACGCCTCGTCACGCTTCGTCACGCTTGTGTTTCTGTCTTTTTCTTCAGATTTGTAGCACTTTTAAAGCGCCATGGTCCGTTCGTGTTGCACCTGGCTGGGTGTGGCGTTAGTGGCGTCAACTTGTGTTCACGTGATACTGCATCACGTGATCATGCATTTCCTGGTCTCTTAGCCTCGCCTACATTAGTTTCGAAAACGCCTCGTGGTCGATGTGTAAACAGAGTTAAGTACCCCTTACTGCGTCTATTTTCAACTCCTAAATGATACATGAAAACATATTTTGACTGTCTTTATGCTATAATAGGCATAATTTATACTGTACAACATGATTTTGCAATAAAAATAAAAAGCCACAAATGGACCATGTCACTTTAAATGATCATTTCCCAACGATGAAGAAAAATTTCATCGAAATTTAAATTTTATATTTTATTGAAAACTTGGTTTATTCTCCTTGTTAAAATAATAATATTAATAATGGCTTGATGCAAGAAATACCAGAAGCTACCAACATTGCTAAACATTACTTGGTTTTATTAAGTGAACACTATATGTTTTCTGTGGCAAGGTTCATGGGGATCTCGTTTCCTGTTCAGATCCCAACTGTTGGACCTGGCTGAGATATATTTCTTTTGAATCATATAAGATTGTTGTTGTGGTCACTATGTCCACTCAAGCGGTCAGTCATCCATTGTCACAATGGCCACTAAGTCAGAACCTCGGGAGTGAATCACTGAGAGTGAAACCTTGAGAGTGAAACATGTTAATGGAATGTCTTTGTGAACTTACAACATGAACCGATCAATGACTGGTGAGTTCTGTTTCAGATCCGGAGTGGCGCCAACACCCCAGTGCCACAGGACGCAACGGCAAAGGGAAACACTAACTACTTTGAAGAACAACAATACCAGCTGAAGGGGACTAGTTCTGTCAACGTCTCAGAGATGTCACTGACACAATGGGTCAACTTTTGGGTAGAGACATATGTGAAGTGGTCAACTGGAACATTGGCAACTTTCCTGAAACACCTCAAAACTTATCTATTTCGTTTGTATTAAATGCCTTGATGGCACTGGTTTATATTTCATAGCATTGACTGGTTTTAAATTGTTCTGTTTGAAACTGTATTTGTACACCCTAATTTGATTTATTTATCTTAGCATATTTATTATTTATTTATCTTAGCTTACTTAATTATTTATCTCAGTTTATTTATTTATTACAAGTGTGTCTGTAACACAAGTGTGTCTGTAACACAAGTGTGTCTGTAACACCTGTGTCTGTAACACATGGGTGTCTGTAACACAAGGGTCTTGTGTCTGTGTCAGTAGCACAAGGGTATGTCTGTAACATGATTATCTTTAACACACACAGGAGTGGGCGTTACATAAAAGTGTGTATGTAACGGTGTTACATCTGTAACACTGTAACGTAAGTGTTTGCTACAGCTTGAGCAGAAGATGAGTCGTCACGCTGAGGTGATGGAGAGTCGGAGACAGGTGTCACATGACAGCATCCAGCAGCTGCAACGGAAGCTGAATAACCTTGAACAGGTGACCTTCACTTAACCTTCAGTGCTTTACACATCCTTTCCCTTGTTCCGTCCCACAAAGATGGTTTCCTCATCAGTTATGCCACGTTCGGTTTTATTTTTCTCTAAGCTCTCAAATCATAGGGCCAATTGTTTTCATTTAACCCAATAGCACTCAGCCAATTTTAACGGGAAGCCTGTGCCTCATCAAATATTTGACATAGATGGTTAAAATATTGCTTGTCCCATTTTCTTTGCTCCAATGCCTTTATTATTCAATTCTCGCAATTGCATGTTTTATGCATGTTGTAGATAATAAACGTACCTACACACTGGTGTCAAAACTGGTGTTGTAACTTTAAGATATGTTGACCATTTCTTGATTGACACTAAGACATTTTGAATTTTTTGGTAAAAAAATACTTTATTGCGGTGTAATTGTTTTATGCTTGGCTTTTTACTTCTACAACTTGTGTTTATTTAAAAGACCATTAAATTATCTACACACTGGTATATAATTTGTTATAATATGTTACACTTTTTAGCAGTATACGTGGCCAACTTCCTGGCTGGAGGGCATTTTAAAATGTCAAAAAAAAAACGTTTGTTGTCACATTTTCAAAAATGCAGTAAATATTTTTTGAAAACGGAAATATCCAAAATAGCCACACATTAATGTTCCATGTCTAGATAGGTGTCGCATTTATTGCTTCTCTTAATCACTAGATGGAACCACGTAAACCAAATTCAAACGGTGTGCTGTATTCGCTGGCCGGCTATGGCCAACCTGAGGAGATTCGGGGTGACCGTCAATGCCCGACTTGACTGCCAATCGGTTAATGTTTCATGGAGCATTATTTGGGGTGGCTGTGAATTTGATTGTCTTCTTGGTAATTGTTTTTAATGCAAAACTGTTACATTTGCTTTAAGCTGACGTATGAGAGTCAAATTTTTGGTGTTTCAACAGCTAGACGACACTGTGTTCATAATCGACACAGTTGTTGCTATATGACATTGTTTCTCGACAGGTTCTATGCCAAGGTGATTCACATCGACCTACTACGCCATCTAGTGATGTCCTGTTGAACCGCTCCCGAACTCCGACTCCGGCGGGAGAGTTTGATATGCAGGTAAGGGAGTGATGCTGACAGCTTGTGCTGACAAGCTGACAGCTTGTGATGACATCTTAGCATGGTATTCTGGGGCGTAATAGTGCAGTGGTGCAAAGGTGGACTCGATTGTAATCTATTTTGCTTTCACCTCGTGTTCAGTTATTTTTACAGAAAAGCAAATCTACAAAGTATTCATTACCACATGCAAGCTTGTGTCTGTGATTTTAAAGTGTAGCTTTGATAAAATCAATTGAAAAACTGCTTACTTATTTAATTGCTGCAGAATATTCAATTCAACTATTCTTGTATCACGACGTGATTGTCCTATTTCCTGTTGTTGGCTTCCTTATTCTCTCAAAAACCCGGAAGACTTTAGAGCATTAAATCACTGACATATATTAAATAAATTTATTTAGATTACATATTTATATCTGGACACCAAAAAAATTGGATTTAATCAAGGAAGCCACTTTAATCCGTTCATACACTATGAACTCGAAACACGATTTGTGATGTGAAATAATAATATTTATTTTGTATAGTTCCATATCCACAGCAATTTAGTACTTAACATAAAATATAATACGAAATAAGAAAACATGTAACTATATAAATACATAATTTAATGACATTCGTTTATAATAACAAATTATAGTGCAAAATAAATACATAAAAGCAGTTGATTCAGTTATAACACTTAGAAATTAATTAATTAATTAAAACTAAATATTTAATAAATTACAGCAAAAATGCTTCCGTGAATTAAATAAGCATCTTTACAGATGCCTTAGAAGATCAAAGTAAAGTTTTAGAAGTGAAAATAGTTGGCATAGCGTTCCAAACTGATGCCATGATGACCTCTTGTCTGATTCGCTACCCTTCTGTGGTCAACAGGACACAGACAGACTGACCAGTGAGGGGGCGTATCCAAGTGAGGGGGCATATCCAAGTGAGGGGGCATATCCAAAGCGAGCATAATCACCGAATCGTCACAGCAGTCGGAGGCTGCACTCAGCCGGGAGTGCATCATACATTGCTGAAAAGGGTCCATCGTCGTGAATCGACAACCAAGTTGGCCATGTGGACGGAAGTAGATGGCATCTCTCACCAAGTTTACTGTTTCAGCAGAAGGGCTGAATCGCATCGGGTAAATTTAAGAACATCGGCCGAATGCCGTATTAATCATATGAATTACATGTAAATGTAATAGCTTAAAATTAGTTAGTTTTCGTGTCTGTACCTGATACATTATGACCAATATGTTGCCAAGAAGTGCCACGGGTCTATGCAAACTGATGTAAATTACAAGTTTTGATTATGAGAATTTATTCTGAAAACAATTGCATAATTCCAGAGGTATATGCCGGGGAGGGGCCATTGAGACTGAGGGTCTGTACGGTGATCTTTTGTAATGGACCTACTGTTTCTTTGAATATTCAAAAGTGAGTCTACAAATGGAACTCTGACCCTCAACCAAAGCTGTGTAACACCAACAGAATACATTGAATGTAGTATTGTGTATTTCCACTGATAGTATTGTATACTGATAGTATTATATATATACTTCCGCTGACAGTATACTATACTTCCACTGATAGTGTTGCATACTTCCACTTATAGTATTGTATACTTCCACATAATTTTTATTTTTATTTTATATTTTACATAACTGTGCATGCGAGACAAACTGTTTTATAGAAGCTCAACTTATTTATCATCAGGATCAGTGCAGCAGTATTTTAGTATACATTTTAATTTCTGACTCTTTAATGTGGTAAAATGTATGAACGACTACCATCTTTATGATGGTATCACTTTTTCATTCACTAGTTTATTATTTATTGCTTAGTTTATTATATGCTTTGTATACGTCGTAAGTTTATGATAAAGCTTGGTACACTGAATACATTATAACTTGCATGCTTTTATAATTGTGATGTTGTTTTGATTTCTTGTAACACAATTGTTATGATCAGTCATATGTAGTAATTTTATTTTAAATGTTAAGGTAACCATTATTTGTTTCAATTTCCGTCCATCTTGCTTCATTGTATAGTATGCACCTACCTACATGTTATTGTTATATACAAATATTGCGTGTTCTCATGGCATACATTTTATTAGTTTATATGATGTGAACTTTACAACAAACTATACATGTCATGAGGATAAGTTTGTTTGTTTGTCCATCGGTTGTTGCCACTGTGGCAAATGTCTTGTTAAATAAATTATCAGATATATCGAAGTGCAAGAGTTAGTGGTTATTTCTTTCCTGGTCCAGCTTTACATATGTGTAACTGATATATTAGGGGGGTGGCAGATCTCTCTAACAGATCGATTTTTACACCACCCCCACACACACTTAAATTTTACATAATTAGAAAGCCCTGCATCTCCCCGTTAAGATTATTCCTGTCGTAGAGTTACGAACTGGTGTAGTTTGCATTAATCCAAGGTCACCATCAATCAATCGATTTTAGAAATTGGGCACTTCTGAAAACTTCTTTAACTTCTGCTATTTTATCCTTAATATCAATTTATGTTAACAAATGCAGAATGCTAATGCCTATCTGTGCACAATATGTGTATGTGCCAGGGGTTGAGTAGTGACTAGTAATATAGGTTTTTGTGTAAAAGTACAACATTAATGTGTGTTGAACCCATAAAAACGATTACTTAATAAACATGACCTTCTGTTGCTATGTTCCATTCCCAAGGCAATCTAGATCCCAAAAATAAATGTATGGCTAGAAGAATGAGTGGGCGTAGTGAAGTAAGAATTATACAAATGTCGGTTTTATATAAAGGTGGAAGGGATTTCAGAATGTATGGTCATGGTTTCATTTGTATGGATTTTTCTTATTTATATGTTACAGAGCAACTAAGAAATTAGATCAACCGTAACATATTACTATATAGTTTCATATTTATTTTCTAATCTCTCTGCTGTGAACGTTCACATGTTATTTGCACAAAAACAATTCCACTCCCTTGGAAAAAAGATTCAAATTTACTGAAACATAATTGTCAAAACATTTCATAAATGGCAAACATTACTTTGTTGATACAGTTCATTAAACGCGTACAACATTGCAACACTGGGACATGGGCCTTACTTACCCCTTGACTTCTTAATATCATTACTGCAGTCCTCAACATATTCTAAGCTGATCTCAACAAGAGTTATGATTGTTGTATTTAACTTGACGACTTGGCAGAACTCGGACGTTGTATATTAATCCCTCTTTGTTTGGCAACATTTATCAAGACGAAGTTCATATTCCTGCTTACACAAACACACACACACACACACACACACACACACACACACACTCACTCACTCTCACACACACACACCACACACCACACACCACACACACACACACACCCACACACCCACACACCCACACAATCACACACAAACACACACACTCACTCACTCTCTCACACACACCACACACCACACACCACACACACACACACACACACACACACACACACACACACACACACACACACACTCACTCACTCACACACTCACTCACACACTCACTCTCACACACACCACACACCACACACACACACCCACAAACCCACACACACACACACACACACACACACACACACACACACACACACACACACACTCACTCACTCACTCACTCACTCACTCACTCACTCCACACACACACCACACACACACACACCCACACAATCACACACACACTCACTCACTCTCACACACACACCACACACCACACACACACACACACACACACACACACACACACACACCCACACACACACACACACACACACACTCACTCACTCACTCTCACACACACACCACACACACACACACCCACACACCCACCCCCCCCCCCCACACACACACACCCACACCCACACACCCACACACCCACACACCCACACACCCACACAAACACACACACACACACACACAAACACACACACACACACACACACACACACACACACACACACACACACACACACACACACACATTATAAGTTTGACTACAGTTAATACATTTCTAAGATATCACAAAACCACCTGAACTGATGAAATGGAATCAATGTGTGTGCACACAACATGTAGTGTTTGCATAAAGAACACCAGCAGGGTATGAACCTACCACACACAACACTGAACCGACATTACCCTAAACTGTACAAGTGGAAACAAATTGGTTTAGAGAAACATTTAGCAGTGCTTTTGCATTAAAACACAGTATTCTGACTGCAATCAGTCACAACTGTATTATGTCACAACTGTATTATTAGAAAATTAATATACAGGTACATGAACTGACAGGAATACATAATAATTAGTACACGATCTGTAAAAGCATGCACCAACTCATTTTTATGGACAAGCCTGCTAGTTGTGGTTTTGAACTCTTCATATCACGTCATTATAGCTGCCCAACACCTAATTTCAAAGATTGTTTTTGCCAAAAAAAATTACAAAACGAGTATAACTGTTTCCTACAAGCATGAGTTATGATTATTAAACCAGAACATGTAGCATCGTCTAACACTATCCAAAATGTCCTCTAGTTCGTTATCTTCAATAAAATACTCGCTAGGTGTGCGGGCGTGTGTGTGCGGGCGTGTGTGTGCGGGCGTGTGTGTGCGGGCGTGTGTGTGTGTGTGTGTGTGTGTGTGTGTGTGTGTGTGTGTGTGTGTGTGTGTGTGTCTGTCTGTCTGTCTGTCTGTGTGGTGTGTGGGGTGTGCGTGTGCGTGTGGTGTGTGTGTAATAATGAATAATGTATGTATAATCCTACATTATATATAATAAAAAGAAAACTATGCAAGTTCAAAGTATGTTCGACATTTTTGTTATGTGTATTTAATAGTTGTTTTGTTGATGCAGGTGTTATGTACACGTATGAAAGGTTGGTAATGTACACGATTATACTGACTGGGTATTTGTATTAACTGTGTTTCTTAATTATTAAGAAACAATATTAATAATAATAATGAATATCTCAAAGAAAAGGTTATTCTAGGTAATATTATACCTGTGTAAACTTATGCAAACTCATTTTTAAAGGTATCTTAACAATGAATGATCGCAGTTATTTATTCATACATTCAATGTACTATTATTAATATACCATAGTTATATTTATTTACTTATTGATGACTAAAGACAATGTAGTTTATTTTGTATAGTAGAAATGATTGTATCTTAAAAAATTACTATCAATAAAATATTGATGATTTTATGCATGGTATTAATTCTTTTACAATTATAATTCCAGCCCAAACAGTTATTTGGATAAGCGCGATATACGAAAAATATAATAATTATTACTCTAGAATGAAAAAATCATGAAATATATCAACAGATATTAAAATAAATATTTTTTAATACAACATACTATAATTCCAACATATAATTAGGTACGTCCCCTTGTAGTTACATACAAGGCGACGTATACTTAGTATGCATTTTTATATCTTTCAATAATATTTACGTACGTACAACAAATTAACTAAAGCTTACCGTGAGGCTGAGTTGTGTACGATTATAGCTGTTAAAACATTTACAATATACCTTAAAATAAGTCAATGTGCTGTTGCGAGTATAACTGTTTCCTACAAGAAAAAAACTTTGAAAAACAAAAGAGAGGGAATGAGGAAGTGGGAGACACTGGGTATATAGCCTGTAGTACAATCTAATGTAACTAGTTCGGCCAGGGGTACCTCATCGGTTGCTCCTCATAACGTTCCCTGGCACGGTTGGTCACAATCCTTACTCCCTCACAACTGACCGACTTCCGCCGGAAGTGTTCCTATGGGAGGAAATTACCTGGCCCAAACCCCGGTTCGCCGCACCGGTTGTGACCTCCATAGGATGAGCGTCACTGGTAACCCCTTCCGCCACGTGCGGTCGGAACACTCAGTTGCAGAAGGTAGCCATTTTGTTTGCTTATAAACCCATGCCGAGCCTTAGCTGGTGAAATTGTGGTGTCAACTTGTAAAACACGTAAGCTGATATATCTGACGTTATTTATTTTGTAGCATTACATTATAACTTCGCTTATATGTCATGCTATATCATATCATACATAAAACATGTTAACATGCATAACTATAATTATTAATGTAGACTTAACCAGATTCATGGTTCTATAGCGGAAGTTGGGCAACAATATGGCGTCGCCGACATTTCCTCCTTCATAAAATTAAATAAGGCATTATTTTTAAACGCAGATACATAATACAGTACACCCTACAGTGAAAAATATAACTCGCCTTGATATACGAGAATTCATAATTTAAAATAATAAACACAGGTGGATTAAAACATTATTAGTTATTTTCTTTGATAAATAAATACAATGCTTACCTACGATTTACATCGACGCAAATCAGCAAGTGGATCCATTCATTACATATAAACTATGTTGCCAAGTAATGTTTTGATTACTGAGAAATGTATTATCTGTATAATTATATTCACAGTGGAACGATGCTAACAGTTATGCATAATGATGATAATGTTTGTCTTCCGTAATGCCTTGCTGGTTTGACCATGCATGTTAGCGATACAGAATGTCGAAACTGCATGTACCACATGGCAACTAATGTAATGTACTACCAACAGTTGCCGTTCTAAAACAACATTACACACATAGCCTACCTTAAAGCAATTGTCTGTAGCAGTCGTCGCTCTTTTTGGCGTCTAATTGTATATCCCAATGTCTGATAACTCCCCAAACTGCAACATGTGCAGCTCATTCGAGACCAACTGTCAAACCACATAGAGCGTCAAATGTATATCGTTTGCTGAATATCATACGATAGGCTGCACCCGACCCTAAACGAAGCATCCGTAAACACGTGAAGTTGGTCTTGTACTGAAAACCGGGAGAACTGCATTTCGACTACAACTGCACTTAAAATTCGACAAATCCATGCTTTCGATCGAACGCTTAAGGCATTTGTTTGTAGCAACTGCCATGTTCAACGCGACAGATGTTGCTAATTATACATTGTCAATTAGTGCGTTCTTGAGCGGGACCAAGAACATACCATTGTCGGAGGCCGCACGTCAGTCTAAGAATGTCCACGGCAGTGAAACATTGCATTGTCTGTGTTAAACTGACAATGACACATGACAGGTATTACACACGGGCAAATCAAGTTTGCCTTGAATGGCACAAGTAGCTTCGCTGTTCTTGTCGAATGTGCAAATACACATGACCGTACCGAATTGCGGCTTAATTAGAATGACTGGAGGGTTGAAAAGGATTGGTTGATGAAAGTATGGAGGAAGACGGGTGTAGAGGGACAGTGAGAAGGGAAATAGTAGAGGATAAAGAAAGTGAGGGAGTGGGAGAGGGAGACGGCGAAGGGCCGCCAAG
Source organism: Oasisia sp. SBJ-2009 (assembly GCA_964017155.1). Classification (NCBI taxonomy): domain Eukaryota; kingdom Metazoa; phylum Annelida; class Polychaeta; order Sabellida; family Siboglinidae; genus Oasisia; species Oasisia sp. SBJ-2009. The sequence continues at coordinate 26,740,221 of OZ024858.1, forward strand.
CAGGGAGGAAGGGAGAAAATGTTGAGTATTTTTAAAAGGATGGGATGGGGAGAGGTAACTCAGAAGAGAGACAGACAAAGAGAGAAAAACAACCTCACAAATTTGTTCACTCTGACACATTGTGCATCAGAACGAAAACGGATTGCAGCGCTACTCATTTGTGGATTTCTTTCATCTATTTGCTAAAAATGGACACTGAACGGTTTATATATTAATAATAATAATACAGTTTTTATATAGCGCTAATTCCCACATGACTGATCGTTGCTCTGCACAAGAAATATACTAAATGTATATTAATGAATAGAAATGTAAATTATATAAATTTATATAAATGATATTAATTTTTTGGTTTTAAGATGTACTAGTAAACCCTTGTATGTAAATTATATAAATTAATTTAAAATAAATTAAACACTGTTTTTAAGATGAATACTACTAAAACTAGGTACGTAAATTATATAAATTAATATAGAATTAAAACCTTTACTAAAACTGTGTACGTAAATATATATATATATATATATATATATATATATATATATATATATATATATATATATATATATATATATATATATATATATATATATATATATATATATATATATATGTATTGTTGGAAAGTGTTTAAAGGCATATCTTTTTATTAGACATTTCAATTAATTCAAATTGTTTTGAAATGACGGACAATGCTTTAGAATTTCATTTTAGTGCCATACACATTTTAATCAGTGTTTATGTTTTAGATTAATTTATAGATTTATGTTATATATATATATATATATATATATATATATATATATATATATATATATATATATATATATATATATATATATATACATAAATCTATAAATTAATCTAAAACATAAACACTGATTAAAATGTGTATGGCACTAAAATGAAATTCTAAAGCATTGTCCGTCATTTCAAAACAATTTGAATTAATTGAAATGTCTAATAAAAAGATATGCCTTTAAACACTTTCCAACAATACATAATGTCCCGGATGCATGAATGTTCACTATAATTTGTTCCACAATTCCTGCGCCAAATCACCAAGACACTTCTTTATAATGGTATTCTATATAAGGGATTAGATAGATGGGTGATATTAGCACTAACAAACATTATTCTGATAATGCAGTGAGGGGGTAGAGGGAGGGAAGGAGAGGGATGAAGGAAAGAGAGGGAGATAGGGGAGACTGAGGGGAGAGACTAACGGGAGAAAAAAAGAGCGTGCTTTTATGTGTAAGAGATTGTGTTGTGTGGGTATACTGTGGTCATCGTCACATTTCTTTTTTGTATTAATCTGCACCCTCCTTCCGAAGAAGACTTTATATTAGCATAGACATTACCGATAATATAAAGTTTCTTACTGATTGTTGAGCAAAAATATAGTATATTATCATCAAACACGTGCGCAGCGTACACTAACATTATCACGTCACGTAACCTCTTGCATATCACCGGTGTGTCAACACAAGATGGGATCAGTTTGATATAGCATATATGATGCCGCCCATACGTTACCATTATAAATACTATTGGCAATGGTTATGCTTGACTAAGGTCACGTGCAGCAATTGATTGTCACGTACACAAACCGCAACGTAACGGTTTAGTAAAGTAATTTGATTTTATATCTATTTTTCATAAACCATTACTAATTCAAAATTGTAAAAGCAAGATATTTAAAATATTTAAGAATCGCATAATAATTCAGCCTGCGTCTGATCTAACACTTGATCGAAGGAAGCATAGACCTCTATTCCAACGAGTAATACAGTCACAGAAAAAGCACCTATTCCCCATATTTGTATTTACTGTTGGGGTAAAATGTAAAACACAACCAGATGATCGATGCTGCATAGGTTTTCTAATAGAAGTAAGCAATTAATGTAAATACGACACACACGTACACGCACACACCCCCCCACGCCCCCCCCCCACACACAAACTCATGATAATTATGTATTCTATAATTTATATGTGATTTTGCTCTATTTGCTTGCTTTTATTGGGGCTATTATTTCAATATAGTAATACTGTGTGGAGTGTTACCACATGTCACACGTTGCTAAGCCATATGTTGAAGTTGCTGGAAAGAATTCTGGATGGCAGAATAAAAGCAATAGTGTAAGGGGAAATCGTTGAAGAACAGCTGGAGTTTAGACAAGGAAGAGGAACAACGGATGGGATGTTTGTCCAGAGGTAGGTAGTAGAGAAGAAACTGGAAGGACAGGAGGATATGGCAATTAGATTCATATACCTGGAGACGGCCTATAGCTACAATCCCAAGAAAAATGACTATGGGAACACTGGAGTCCCATAGGGGAGGTCAGGTTGGTACGTAGGGAGTCTTACCTCGGTACCAAACAAGGTGGAACAAATAAAAAAATTGGCATATCCATTTCTTTGGAACAGTAAACCCGAAGCTTTGAAAAGAGAATCACTGTTAAACACATTTGCTGACGGAAGTGTTAATATTGTATATATTAGAACTAAAATATAATATCTATTCGTCAAACAAATATTCTGCAATTAATTAAAGAGCATAGAGCCAAGTGGAGCCTTAGCAGTGTATTGGCTGGGTATACACCTTAAAGAGTATATAGATCTGCTCCGCCTTTACCCACCTTAAATGTCATGGTGCTGATTCACGTCCGGGTAATCTACCCGGAGAGACAAGCCGTCAATCGATGCCTTTTCGAAGACTTTCAATGTTATTAGTTAGATCATTTCTTTCAAATTAAACCATTATTTAGAACTGTATCAGCTTAGAACACGTTAAATGCGCTTCTTTCGAGTTTGACCCGGCTCGGCGCAACATAGTCGGCACATCCCATGATCGTTCGACAGACAGCCAAACGTGCTCGAACAGCGAGTCTCTGCCACGCCCCACGACCGTCGCCCGGTCCAAAATTACGCAACATGTACTGGAGCGCCAGCGACCGATGTCGCTTCGATCAGCGCAGCAACTTGTCTCTTGCCGCATCTATTCACGCCTCGAAGTGCTGACCCAGGGAATATCATCGGGCAACCAGAACGTGTTTACAAACACGCCGAACGCTGATATAACCATGTGTATTATATATATATATATATATATATATATATATATATATATATATATATATATATATATAAAGAGAGAGGGTCTACATAAAACAGCGGTCTACATAAGCCGGTCCTTGTGCATAATCGGTCGACATAAGCTGCCTTTAGGAGTATATATATATATATATAGCTAGAAGAGTGAGTGGGTGTTGTGAAGTAAGAATTATGCACATGTCGGTTTTATATAAAGGTGGAAGGGATTTCAGAATGTATGGTCATGGTTTCATTTATATGGATTTTTCTAATTTCTATGTAACATAGAGTAACTAAGAAATTAGATCAACCGTAACATATTACTATATAGTTTTATATTTATTCTCTAGACTCTCTGCTGTGAACGTTCACGTGTTATTTACACAAAAACAATTCAACTCCCTTGGAAGAAACATTCAAATTTATTGAAACATAATTGTCAAAACATATCATAAATGGCAAACATTACTTTGTTGATACAGTTCATTAAACGCGTACAACAGTGCAACACTGGAATATGGGCCTTACTTACCCCTTGACTTCTTAATATCATTACTGCAGTCCTCAACATATTCTAAATTCTAAGCTGACCTCAACACACACGCACACGCACACACACACACACCACACACACTCACACACACACACACACACTCACGCACGCACGCACGCACGCACGCACGCACGCACACACACACACACACACACACACACACACACAGCGTTCGGCGTGTTTATAAACACGTTCCGGTTGCCCGATGATATTCCCTGGGTCAGCACTTCGAGGCGTGAATAGATGCGGCAAGATACAAGTTGCTGCGCTGATCGAAGCGACATCGGTCGCTGACACTCCCGTACATGTTGCGTAATTTTGTACCGGGCGACGTTCGTGGGACGTGGCAGCGACTGGCTGTCCGCGCGGACGTGAACCAGCACCGTGACATTTAAGGTGGGTAAAAGCGGAGCAGAATTATATACTCTTTAAGGTGTTAATTGACCCATGCAGGATTTGTTATCTTCCTTATCATGACTTTCTAATAGCCAATGATGCACAAGGCATCTGTATTGTGTTACTGGGCCTCTCTAAGGGCTGCTTAATTGGGGGACCAGTAATGACTGGGTTCGCGCTAGGCTTTCGCCATACACTAATTTTTTTACAGATTGGCGAAACGAAAAATGCACGTTATCGGCAATTTGGCGAAAGATGAAATGCGGAACGGACGAATCTGTAATTTCATTCGAATCGAATATCCTAGAAATTTCGAAAAAGAATCGAATCGAATATGAATATTCAGTGGCTTCAAATATGATTAGAATACTGAAGACTGAACGGTATCGGGATGTCTTGCCGGGACACGGCGTCATCCCGTGGCCGTGGCTACAACGCATCGATCTTTTGGTTTTCTGACCTAACCATGAAAACAACGTCTTATTTATAGCCGCCAAGCATATCCTCACATATCCTATGTACATATACACATACTAGTTTACAAATAAAATAATTTTCATTCCTGTGAAGAATAAAATTAAGAAAACAGACTCGCGCCAAACTCGTACGCGATCTACATCGGTAAATTATCGCAGGCGACGTTAAATAAACGACCTTCACAAATTTCGGTTTTATGCTGACCCTAAAGTAACCGTAGCCATAATTAAGCCTAAGTTAATTTTTATTAATCCTAAATTTACCCGAAACTTTTATTTTAACCACAACTGCCGGATAGTGAAATATCACTTTTAAGCAGTATAACAGTAACACTTGAAGGAAGACTTGGAAATTTTATATTTTATATAATTATGTACATACTATTTTATGTAAATTGTTTATTTTATGTAAATACATGTATCATTGTGTTACACACTGCGTTAACCTCTCTGCAGTATATTTCATCCTGAGACAGCAACATATCAATGTCACAAGGTTCCCATATTATCACAAGGTTCCCATATGTCACAAGATTCCCATATTGTCACAAGGTTCCCATATGTCACAAGATTCCCATATTGTAACAAGGTTCCCATATCGTCACAAGGTTCCCATATGTCACAAGGTTCCCATATGTCACAAGGTTCTCATATTGTCACAAGGTTCCCATTTTGTCACAAGGTTCCCATATCGTCACAAGATTTTCATATCATCACAAGATTCCCAAATTGTAACAAGGTTCCCGCATTCCTTTTCGTAAATGTTCTGAAAAAGGCTGATTAGTGAGACCTCATGAGATCATACCATTGTAAACACAATCTACCTGTAGACAGACCAGCTAATGACTAGACCACCCTGCTGAGTGTAACTAGACCACCCTGCTGAGTGTGTCTAGACCACCCTGCTGAGTGTGTCTAGACCGCCCTGTTGAGTGTGTCTAGACCGCCCTGTTGAGTGTGTCTAGACCGCCCTGCTGAGTGTGTCTAGACCACCCTGCTGAGTGTGTCTAGACCGCCCTGTTGAGTGTGTCTAGACCACCCTGCCGAGTGTGTCTAGACCACCCTGCTGAGTGTGTCTAGACCACCCTGCTGAGTGTGTTTAGACCACCCTGCTGAGTGCGTCTAGACCACCTTGCTGAATGTGTCTAGACCACCCTGCTGAGTGCGTCTAGACCACCCTGCTGAGTGTGTCTAGACCGCCTGTTGAGTGTGTCTAGACCACCCTGCTGAGTGTGTCTAGACCACCCTGCTGAGTGTGTCTAGACCACCCTGCTGAGTGTGTCTAGACCACCCTGCTGAGTGCGTTTAGACCACCCTGCTGAGTGCGTCTAGACCACCCTGCTGAGTGCGTCTAGACCACCCTGCTGAGTGTGTCTAGACCACCCTGCTGAGTGCGTCTAGACCACCCTGCTGAGTGCGTCTAGACCACCCTGCTGAGTGCGTCTAGACCACCCTGCTGAGTGTGTCTAGACCACCCTGCTGAGTGCGTCTAGACCACCCTGTTGAGTGTGTCTAGACCACCCTGCTGAGTGTGTCTAGACCACCCTGCTGAGTGTGTCTAGACCACCCTGCTGAGTGCGTCTAGACCACCCTGCTGAGTGCGTCTAGACCGCCCTGTTGAGTGTGTCTAGACCACCCTGCTGAGTGTGTCTAGACCACCCTGCTGAGTGCGTCTAGACCAACCTGTTGAGTGCGTCTAGACCGCCCTGTTGAGTGTGACTAGACCACCCTGCTGAGTGTGTCTAGACCACCCTGCTGAGTGCAGAACTTACCTGTTCTTACCTGCGTTCTTTCCTTCAGGGGGCCCCTCCCTACCTGGACCAGCCCAGCCATCCGCCCCCGCCCAGTTCTACCTCCGGGAGACCAGTGCCTACTTTCTATGGGGCTGGGGGGTCAGGTAGTCGCCCCTCCCCCGGCTGACCAGCACTACGGGGTTCACATGACTGATGCCGGTCAACTCGGGTTTGACCAGCCAGGACTTATGGCCGGCCCCGGGTATGACCAAACCATGCCTCAAGTCACAACAGCTGGGGCCCAATATGGACTCTTGCCTAATGGAGGTAGGGGGTATTTCTTGATACTGCTTTATAAATATATAACTTTGTATACATTTTGCGTACACCTGTAGTTCAAAAAAATACTGCAGTTTTATGTTTTAGTGTCTATGACGATTTTAATGATCTTAATCTATTAGTATTTGTGATTTGTTTTTTTAATGATTAAACCTGCAAAGCGCCTTTGAGTAATTTTGGCTGAAAATGGCCCTATAAAGATGTTCATATTATTGTCATTATCATATTTTCATGATATAATTGGATTTCAAAAAGTTGACGTTATGTTGAAATTACAGGTGGGTGCAGTAGGTTGCCTGAAGGTTTTGGTAATTGTGAGAATGGAATGTACGACAGTTGTAGCTTTGTAAAAGAGGACCTGCAAAGTAGCTTTGACTGAGAGGTGCAGGGCATGTAGTTTTTAGCACAGCTGCACAGGCATGGTATATTTGCTGTTAAAACATGGCTCTCAACATTGGGGACTGCGTATCCATCGTGAATCTGATAATCATGTTAATGTCAGTCCTGTCTCAATTTGGGACATAAAAGAACCACTCAGGACGACAAGTACCCTTGCAGTGACCACCCTCAGTGCCAACATAGAAAGGTCGGCTTGGTGTAAATGTTGTTAAAAAGACTGATTAGTTCAATGAGACTTCATAGGATCATAACATTGTAACAACAACATATAATAATAATAATAATATTATTTATTATTTACAAAGCGCAGTATCCAAATATGCTCAAAGCGCTGTACAATAAAATATAAAGCTATTTATTATGTGTTAAAACTAATATTAATAAATACAACTGTAAAATTAACTTTCAGATAAACAAAAATGTAGAAACGTTAAATTATTCATATTAAAACTGTTAATTAAATATTATATAGAATTAACGACGATGAATAAAATAAATAAATCAATAAATACATCAAACTAGTATATAGACATATGCCGAAGGGAGGAGACAACGAGAACTTACGTGTTCTTTTCTCGCGCTGTTTGCAGCTCAGAGCACCACTGCGCCACCTGGTGGTGATTTATTCCAACCGAATCAATAACAATACCAGCTGAATCAACAACAATTCCCACAGAATCGACAACAATTCCCACAGAATCAACAACCTGTGTTCGTTCAGGCGCCTGGTGGATTCATGATTCCCACAGCCCAGGGAGCGACCCCTGCTCCTGGGCAAGTCCTCCAGCAGGGGGCTGGTCCCCAGGGGGCTGGGATGACATCCGTGCCCCGGCCACTCTTGGGGGCCAGTACCTGGTGTCCACCCCCACGACCACCACCCCCATCGCAGGGCCAGGACAGGTGTTCCTGCAGGCGACACCAGATGGCAGGACCACTCACCCGGTGATGTTCAGCACTCCGATCAGTCCCGCGGCAGGTAAGTGTCATTGCCAACCTCGATATACACCGAGTCGTAATCTGTGCTTTTTTTGGACTTGTTTTAATCAGTGTTTATGTTTTTGATTTATATATATATATATATATATATATATATATATATATATATATATATATATATATATATGTATATATATATATATATATATGTATATATACATATATATATATATTTTCTGACTGTTCTCGCGGCTTAGTTTAATGTTTGTGTACTTTTATCGATATTTTATTTAACCTATTTATTATACATACATATATATATATATATATATATATTTTTATGTAACTTCAATAATTTGTGTTATTATATTTATATATATATATTTTTTAATTGTTTATATATGTTACTAGTATATTTATGTTTTTCTTCTGGTGTGTATTTGTATTTTAGGATTTTAATGTATGTAAAGCGCCACGAACAATTTCAAATTGGATGTGGCGCTATATTAAATAAAAAATATATTATTAAGCCTCATTGCAAACCTCGATATACACTGAGTCGTAATCTGTCAAACACCTGAGATAAAATCTCAAGTAATAAAAAAATTCTTTTTGCAGTAAATTTCCGCACTTGCGCATTCATATCATCTCAAAACAAAACTGATCTTTGCTTTACATATAGTGAAACCTGCCAATACGAGGATGTGCCAAAAGGATACTTCATAATGTGTCACTGTAATAATGTCCCAGTGATATTGCAGCAGCTGTTTCTGTTGTGAAAACATTCCTTGAATTTAATAATGTTTATTTTGTATAGTGTCATACCCAGAGATATCATAGCACTTAACATAAGACACGACACATACAGTAAAATAAGACAAATTTAACAAGGAGTTTTCGGATATATGAAAATGCACAGATTTCACCCACTGCGAATTGTGCAGATTCACTCAGCATTCAGTAAAAATATTATCATTATTCAGTTGTTACTCAGTTAAATATTTTTTTGCTCACCGCTATCAGCATTACAAGATACAGTTATAGTGTCAGTGCATGTGTGATTTATACCTTTCAAAAGGGTACTACCAACGTCAACGAGTGAGGAAGTCACATTGTTGATGACATGTTTTTCTGCAGGAGGATTATGCGAATAAACTACAGGAGACAATTCGCTCTCTCAAGTCTCAGCTGAGCCAATATGGGTGGGGTACGTGCCACGCAACTATGTGCTTTCATATTCCAGATACTGTTTATAACATACAATAGTTCGTGCTAAGACTATATCTTAAAGCAAGGGTGCCATCTTCTCTACTCAGAATTAGCCGAGCAATAATTGGTAACGAGAAGAAGTTTGCTGCTAGAACGTGGCAAAGTTAAACATCAAAGTGTATTGCAGTTAAATCTGCTCAGCTCGGTGTTATTGCTAATCAATTTTGTTTTGAAATTAGATGTTTTATTTACAATTTGAACGTGTTGCTGGCGGAATCTTTCAAATTGCAAACATTGTTCTGAGGTTATAAATTATCCAAACACAAATTGGCAGAGAGTAAACCTTCAACACGCATGTTGTAGTCACAAGAACGTAATATTAAATGAATCATCAATTACAACCTGGAAGCTGGCACCATTGCTTTGATAACATTACTGTATTGTATTTACTATATTTCTGTGTGAAAGTGTCGCTTAACAGTAAGATTGCTTTGTTTAAATGTAATGAAATGTAGTGGAATATTTAAATATATTAAATATACTAAATTAAATATACTAAAATGTTAGTGTTACTGTTCCTTTAGGAGCTGTCTGCATCCGGCAGTGAAGAAAGTCGTCACGTTCTGTTTGTTGACGATATTGAAAGAAGAGCTCTAAAGAAACTGAAAGTGGAACTAAAGGTATGTGACAATGTGAAAGAAATTATGGATTGCCTGTGCTACAGTTTCTGACAAATTTAAAACATTTTATTTTATCGATACAATCTATATAGAAATGTTTTCCTTTGCTGAAGACACTAAACATAAAAGTAAAGTAAGAGTTTTAACCTTACTTTAAATGTTTAACTTGGCAATGTAGCAGTTAAGCTAAGTGCTTGCAGACATATTTTTAAAACACCTGAGATAAAACTCAAGTAATAAAAAAGGACATTTTGCAGTAAATTTCCGCACTTTTGTGCATTCATGTGATGTCAAAACTGATCTTTGCATTACATATAGTGAAACCTGTCAACACCAGGATGTGCCAAAAGGATACTTCATAATGTGTCACAGTACAAATGTCCCAGGGATATCGCAGCAGCAATATCACTGTTTTGAAAACGTTCGTTGAATGTGAGTTCTATAATAATAATAATGTTTATTTTGCATAGTGCCATATCCAGAGAATTCATAGCAGTTAACATAGACACATACAGGAAAATAAGACAAATTAAACAATATAAATACATAAATTAATGTTGTTAGTTTAAAAGTTAAAATAATAAATTATAATGTAAAATAGAGATATAAAAGAAGTTAAATTAATTAATTGCGACAAAAAAAATGAATAAATTACAGCAAAATGCTCTAAGTCACCCTCCAGTGAAACCGGTGACTGTTCTCTGGGTCTCTAAGTCACCCTCCAGTGAGACCAGTGACTGTTCTCTGGGTCTATAAGTCACCCTCCAGTGAGACCAGTGATTGCTCTCTGGGTCTCTAAGTCACCCTCCAGTGAGACCAGTGACTGTTCTCTGGGTCTCTAAGTCACCCTCCAGTGAGACTGGTGACTGTTCTCTGGGTGTCTAAGTCACCCTCCAGTGAGACCAATGACTCTTCTCTGGGTCTCTAGGTCACCCTCCAGTGAGACCAGTGACTGTTCTCTGGGTCTCTAAGTCACCCTCCAGTGAGACCAGTGACTGTTCTCTGGGTCTCTAAGTCACCCTCCAGTGAGACCATGGACCGTGTGTTGTAGGACCGCCGGGCTGAGTTGGAAGCCCTTGACCTGGCTGTGGGACGGCAGAAGTCTCAGCTCCACCACATGAGGGAGGTGGAGAGGGACTTACTGGGGAAGAGGGAGGACGCAGCCAGGGAACTCAAGGAGCTGAGGAGGAGCAACCCGAAGACACGGCCACAGAGAAGGAGGTGGGTTGGAGAGGGAGGTGGGAGGGAAGGAGAGGGAGGTGGGAGGGAAAGAGAGGGAGGTGGGAAGGAAGGAGAGGAAGGTGGGAGGGAAGGAGAGGAAGGTGGGAGGGAAGGAGAGAGGGAAGGAGAGGGAAGGAGAGGGAGGTGGGAGGGAAGGAAAGGGAGGTGGGAGGGAAGGAGAGGGAGGTGGGAGGGAAGGAGAGGGAGGTGGGAGGGAAGGAGAGGGAGGTGGGAGGGAAGGAGAGGGAGGTGTGAGGGAAGGAGAGGGAGGTGGGATGGATGGAGAGGGAGGTGGGAGGGAAGGAGAGGGAGGTGGGAGGGAAGGAGAGGGAGGTGGGATGGAGAGGGAGGTGGGAGGGAAGGAGAGGGAGGTGGGAGGAATGGACAGGGAGGTGGGAGGGAAGGAGGGGGAGGTGGGATGGACGGAGAGGGAGGTGGGAGGGAAGGAGAGAGGTGGGAGGGAAGGAGAGGGAGGTGGGAGGGAAGGAGAGGGAGGTGGGAGGAATGGACAGGGAGGTGGGATGGACGGAGAGGGAGGTGGGAGGGAAGGAGACGGAAGGAGAGGGAAGGAGAGGGAGGTGGGAGATATTATAGAAAAACATGGGAATGTAACTGTAAAGGTCAAGTCAAGGTCACAAAATAATTCACATATCAAAGGGTTTATCAAGATTCATGGTGAATTTATGAATTAATTATGCAATAAATTCCAGTATGTAGGTCAGATGTGAAATATAGGTCAAATAATTAGGTCAAGTTCTAATAACCGTTTAAAGTGTCCATAAAGTTGCTATATTCACAGTTTTGATATTTAAATGTTAGCAAGGCTCATTACCTAAACAATTTTACCAACATTATACCATTATACCATTAGTCTATCTGTAGAACACTTTTTGAAATGGTGAACATTTTTACATTAACCAGTGAATTATCGAGGGTGTGCCAAAGTTTAACCCCAGTAACAGAAATACACATATTTTAAAAGTTAATACGTACATAGATTTGCTTGAAGTTACATTTATGCCTGGATGAATATCGTGATTCCTGTATTCTGAATAATTTTTGTACATTCATTGGTAATTTATATAACAATATGCCTTAAACATAATTATAGCAGTTTTTAGTTTGACAAGATCTGGTATTTTAAGAATATGTACATTGTGAAAGAGTAAGTTTGTGCGATCAAGTCTTTTGGCACCACAAATTAATCTTATAACCCTTTTCTGTAATAAAACTAAACAATGAATAATTAACACCATACTGTGGGTCAAATCTAGGTCAGATATAATATCTAGGTCAACTTTGAAGGTCAAATCAAGGTCACAACACATTATATTCCCCAAAGGGTTGACCCATTTTTAGTTTCACATGCGTAAGTTAAATGGTTCCAATGTTATTACTGGTTTCCAACCTATTTTATGCAGTCATTATGCAACCTGTGCACAAGAAATGGCCCAAAATACAATAGAAAAAAAATGCAGCAATTTTAAGATTTAAAATGTTTATTTCTCCCTAAATACTGAAGATTTCAAAAAAGTGTTATTAACTACACATTATTATCTATCACATGGCACCATCTAAATGATGGTATAATATATTCAATTTTTGTATATACCTAACCTATATTATGATAGGACGTTGTTGCGTAGCCGAGCATCGGAACCGTGTTCGCTTGTGATAAAGGTCCGAGCACTCAACGCGCATGCGCCTACTTTGACTTTCCCCGGTGCTCGGACGCGGTGCAGCAGGCCGAGCATCGGAACCGTGTTTGTTTGTGATAAAGATTTAACAAGATTTAACAAGATTGCCACCTAGAGAATCAACTCTAGATGGCAGGTGGACAAGGAAGCCGTTTGGCTTATCGAGAGTCCAACCTATCTATCTAAGTATACCCTGCCCGTCTTAGGTATATGTCAATTTTATTTTTAAACATATTAACACTTCTAGCACCTACACAATCAGCTGATAATTTGTTCCATTCGTTTACTATTCTTTGGGAAAATGAAAATTTTCTAATATCTAGTCTACACTGCTTCTTTGCTAATGCAACTCCATGTCCTCTAGTCCTTCTCTCTTCCTTGACCGTGAAAAAAATATTTCTGTCAATATTTTCATACCCATTCAATATTTTAAAAACCTCAATCTGATCTCCTCTCAATCTTCTGGTTTCTAGTGTTGTTAGACCACATTCTTTTAGACGCATTTCATAACTAATATTCCTGAGTTTTGGTATCATTTTTGTTGCTCTCCTTTGTACTCTTTCTAGCATATCAATATCCTTCTTGCGATATGGCCTCCATGCTTGTATACAATATTCTAAATGAGGCCTAACTATTGTTTTATAAAGCGGTATTATTAGTTCTTTTTCTTTGTATACTATATTTCGCCTAATTAATCCAAGAATTTGGTTTGCCTTCGCTGCTGCAATTCCACACTGCTCTGATACCTTCATGTCAGCACTAATGGTTAAACCTAAGTCCTTTTCCTTTACAGTAGTATTTAGTACAGTACCACCCATTGTATATTGTGCATTTTCATTCCCATGTCCTGTGTGGAGGCACTTACACTTTCCAAAGTTAAACAGCATTTGCCATTTCTCAGACCATTCTATCAACTTATTTAGATCATCTTGTAAATGCTGTCTATCTGCATCACTTTTTATTTTCCTAAACACTTTTGTGTCGTCCGCAAACTTCAACACCTTGCTTGTTACGTCATCATCCAAATCATTGATATATATTAAGAATAAAATAGGTCCCAATACTGATCCTTGCGGTACTCCACTCAAAACAGATTTCCAATTTGAAACCTCCCCATCAACTACTACTCTTTGTCTTCTATCAATAAGCCATTTTTCTATCCAGTTAATCATACTATTTCCTATGCCATGGGCCTTTAGTTTAAGTAGTAATCTTTGGTGTGGCACTTTGTCAAAGGCTTTTTTAAAATCTAAATATATTATATCTACTGGTGATCCCTCATCTACCCACTTTGTGACATCTTCCAAAAAACATAACATATTTGTTAAGCATGACCTCGCTTTTAAAAACCCATGTTGAGATGTGTTTATCAATTTATTTTTAACAAGAAAATCAACCAAGTGATCTTTAATTAGTCTTTCTAATAGTTTACAAATCACCGATGTTAAACTCACTGGCCTATAGTTCTCTGACTTGCTTCTTGATCCTTTTTTAAATAATGGTATGATGTTTGCTTCTTTCCATTCTACCGGAACCACTCCTTCCTCTAATGCCAAATTAAACACTGTTGCAAGTGGTATGCTAATTTGTTCTACAATTTCCAGTAGTAATTTGGGAGGAATCCCATCCACTCCTGGTGATTTATTATCCTTCATATCTCTTATTTTCATAGCTACCATTTTTGGGGTTACAGTTAGTTGTCCTAAATAGTCACACTCTCTCCCTTCGAACTTAGTCTCTAGTACTGGTAATGTACTAATATCTTCCCTGGTAAACACCGAACTAAAGTATTCATTTAGGTTTTCTGCCATTAAGAATCCCTCCGTTATTATGTTTCCATCACTACCTTCTAGTGGCCCGACCTTATCTTGAACTTTCTGTTTACTTCGAACATACGCATAAAAACTCTTGCTGTCATGTTTTATGTTGAAAGCTATTTTTTGTTCATAGCTTCTCTTCGAATTTCTAATTTCAGCTGTAGCTTGATTAAGTGCTTCTTTATAAATGGCATAGTCTTCTTCACTTCCAGTATGTCTATATGTCTTCCACATCATTTGCTTGTACTTGATTTTTCTAATGGCGTCCTTCGATAAGTGTTTCTTCTTTGACCTTTTCCCTTGTTTTTTCAAGGGGACAAATTTGTCAACGACGCAGTCAATTTCCCTCTTTAAGATATTCCAGCATTCTGTTGCTGTCTTATTCTTCAGTGTGTTATTCCAGTCTATCTTCGCTAAATATTCCCTCATGTCCTTATATCTTCCTTTGTGAAAATTTTTCCTGTACCGTATTTTACTGTTCCGTTCTCCTTTTACTTTGATGATAAAATGTATCTGGTTATGATCACTACATCCCAGTGGCTCACATATATTGACATTATCAACAAATTCCTTCTGTGAGCTCAAAACTATGTCCAACACGTTCTTGTCCCTGGTTGGTTCTAACACATGTTGAAAAAGGAAACTATCTTGTACTAAATTTAAAAACTCTTGATCCTCTCTCCCAGGACTCTGTAGAGATGTCCACTTTATATGCCCATGGTTAAAATCCCCCATAATAATACAGTCCCGTTTACTCACTTCTTTTATAGCGTTGTGCATTTTTTCATTCTCTTCTATGCTTATGTTTGGACTACGATAAACTAACCCAACAGTTAATGTTGAGTTTCCTGTAACTATGTTACACCAGACAGCTTCACATTCTGCTTCTTTTTCTAATTTTATTTCATAAGCCTGGATGGATTCTTTAATATATAAAATAACTCCGCCTCCCCTTCTTCCTAATCTATCTTTCCTAAACATTACATATCCTGTCATTCCTAATTCGGCATCTGATATATCGGGGGTGGCCCAAGATTCAGTTATACCTATTATGTGAGGGTCAATATCTTCTACCATAATGTTTAGTTCATTTCTTTTGTTTACTATGCTCCTTGCATTTAAACAAACACATTTATAACCAAATTTCGTAGGGCTTTCCAGGCTGTTTTTTGCTGATTTCTTTTTGCTGTCTTTAGCTATGCCTCTAGTATTTGGCTTCTCTGTGTATCCCCCCTGCGAAACTAGTTTAAAAAATTGCAACCTGTTCCTCTGTCCATAGATTGAAGCAGGTTCTCGGAGAACACTGCTGCGCCCTTTCCGCTTAGATGGAGGCCATCTCTCACGTACATATCTTCCTTCCCAACAAAGTATCCCCACAAATCTACAAATCCAACTCCTTCTCCTTCACACATCTGCTCCACCAGAGCATTGATTGCCATCCTCTTACAGTTTCTATAGGTTGCTCCCCTTCCTCCGATTACTGGCAAGATTCCTGAGATAATGATCTGTTCAACTCTTGTCTTCTTCAGTTTCCCTACCAACTGTCTGTATCTTTGCACTATTCTAGTTGTCCCCTCCCTGTCTGCATTGTTCGTCCCTACATGTACTAATATCGATCCTCCCTGGCCATGCCCCAACACGTTCTCTACCCTATCTGTCACATGCTCAATCCGAGCGCCCGGAAGACAAACAACAACATCTTCTCCTTTGTTTAACGTCTTGTCCGTCTTTCGCAAAATTGAGTCGCCCATAAAAACCCTTTCTGTTCTCAATGCACCCTCGATCACTGCTTCAGAGTAGCTCCTCCGTTTTGCATCTCCCTGGTTGCTGACTTTCCCCCCTGCCGCTTTCTCTGTTCCTTTCTTTCCTGTCTCTTTTCTTCCTGACATCTTCCGTTTGGTCATATCTACTCTCAGTTCCTTTCTTCCCTTCGTCTTTCCTCCTGTCGCATCTACTTCTATCATCTCCTGTCCCCTTGTCCCTCCCTCCTTCTCTACTGTCACTTTCTCCACTGTCTCCTTCATGCATGGCATGTTTTCTGTTGTTCTTTCTCCATTTGTTTTCCTTGCTATCATCCTCCCTCCTCTCTCCATCCCCTTCACAAGATCCGTTAGCTTAGCTAGCTCTGCCGTCAGACAGTCCACTTTCCAACACCCTAAACATTGGAAAGTAAACCCTTCCTCCGTTGTCTCTGACCAAGACTTTCCGCACCCCGATAAGGCAAAATCCACCAAGCTGTGGCAGTGATCACACAGCAAGTGCCTCCTTGCCTTCACTTGCCGCTTGGAAGGTGCCATAATACGATTGATCAAATCAACTTAGTTTATACCAACTTAGTCTTTAGAAAGACTGTTTGTTTATTGTGTACAGCAACTGCAGCACACTACGTGTTATTAACAACTTACTACCTATGCTACCATGAACAATAATTTTATTGTTAAAGGTCCGAGCATTCAACGCACAGGCGATTTCTTGGTCGTACTTTCACATTACCCTTCGCATCACTATCAGTACGGGTGCGTAATCGTACTACTGCTACTAGCGATTCATAAGGATATTCGAATAATATTTATAAGTCCATTATAATAAGTCATAGCCTATGGAAAAAAATGAAATAAATACTTAAAATTTATAAGCCCAATTGCGTGATTATAATTGTTTTTTTTGCGTTAATGGTATGAATCTAAGTACGTAATATATACCCATAACGACATTATAATTAATAAATATGAGCATTAATAATTATGAGCACCGAAAGAAACAACAGGGGCATCATACAGCATATGGCTGGTTGATGAATTTATTTTATTCATAGGGCATAACAGGCCAAAGTACTTGCGTTTTGAGAACTGCAGATTGTAATTGCTGTAGTATAGCTGAATGATTTATGGACTTCATGTTTTTATATAGTAAATTTAATATTATTTTAATAGAAACAGTTCCATTAAAAAAAGATGATAAGTAATATGTGTACTTTAGAAGATAATATTTATTTGCAGCTTATATAATAGTTGCTGTGGCACAAATAATACGAATATCGTTGCTGTTTCCTGAAATTATATATCTGCTGTATTACTTTATGCAGAATTATTAAATACACACATGACGTCACATGTGTAATGTAGCAATATTGTATGTAGCAGTTTATTACTGGAAGATGACAAAAGAACATCTCTACAATGATGGTTACCTGGGTAACATTAATATTTAAGTGACGTATGTACGCGTCATGTGTGAAGATAAATCGACTTGCAATCTGACACAGTAATGTAAAGCATACTCGTGTATTGCACTAATGTAAAAAAACTTGCTATGTGATCTCTATTATCTAGAATACATTACTAATTTATGGTAACTGATTCCATACCGACATTATTAACAGGGTATATAACTACATGTCATGCACTTGAAATCTGACACAGTAATGTAAAGCATGCATATGTAGTGCACTAATATAAGCATAAAGTAAGAAAGGAGAAATGTAAAACATATATACATTTCACAAATGGCATAATACTAGTTATATAGTTATACAAAAGGGTTACCATGACACATGCTAGATTAGTGGGTAATGTAGCGAAATGGGAAAATAGCTCATGTAGTCAACACTGCCAGTTTTGAGTTTCGTTATGGTTGCAGTATTTTGATTACAGTGTTTATGTAAGAGGAGAAATGTAAAACATATACATGACATGACGGTGAATTTATTTTCGATGCTCAATACAAATACATAGATAAATGCATTATAAAAACATTGCACAAAACGGTTATCATGACACGTGAGTTTTGCGGATAATCTAGTATTTAACAGCAGGAACTGCGTAATATCTAAGGTAGAAGGGGTTATATTTGTAAAACATAATTATGCCTGGGATAATTATTAATTTAATGCACTGAAATATTGAAATGTAGGCAAACAATATCAATCATAAACAATTTAGTCAACATGACATACATCTTATAATAAACAATTATTGTCATTATGCTTGCGACATTTTAATTGCAGTTTTAGTACATTTTATTATAATTTTATATAAATAAATATTGTATTAAAACGTAATAATGCACATAACTATTTCACTAATATAAAATTAATCAAGCAAAACAATAACTTGTATACTAACATTAAGCATGAATTATATTATTATTGTAATATAAAACTGATACTTATTCTGTGGTCAAAAAAAATGTTTCATAGTGTCATATTGCAATTCGATAAAGATAGTGATAACAGCAAAATTGAGGTGGTGCAAAATTTAAACAAATGTCCCCAGTTGTGTCATATGGACGCCGAGTCGTCTCATGATCGGCGACGAGTTATCTTGAGCCGGCTCGGGCCGAGTTGTCTGTGAGCCAAATCGACTGGCATTTGTCTTCGAAGTACTTGTGCTCGGGCTTAATCTTGCCAGCGCAGCCAGGATATAGAGCCACCGACGCAGCCGATGTCTTACAGTCCCGCCTGTGGTCAATGTAGAGTTGCACAGCTGTTTTATTTCCTTTATTTGCGTCAAAACCATCGCCTACGTTCATCCCAACCTCAACCCATGCTCGGCTGCCGTGAAAAAGAGCGGAAGCAAGACGCAACACGTGACAATTGGCGCATGCGCGTTGAGTGCTCGGACCTATAACGCCGAGGTACAGGGTTCCGATGCTCGGCTACGTAACCACTTCGATTATGATATCAATTCAATTCAATAACTTTATTCCAGACTCAACAGAGCACATACAGCAAGTATATGTGACTCTGAGGTCCATATGTTACATTAGGTACACAATATGTGCAGTATATAAAAGTACAGAACAGTGACAGTGTATAAAAGAAACATGCATACAGTTATTTCAATCAAGTGTGTATATACAAAAGCTTGTTCCAGTGTTTGCGGATCCTGGAAGTGAATCTTAAGCTAGTAGTTAGTATGTCATTTAAAATATAGTTAACAGAGCTATCAATTCTACACATAAATCTATACACCATATTCCTAATAACTGATTGGCAGCATTGTACATCAAAAACAGTGCATAGCAGGCTGGTACTTTCAAATTTTGACATACCTATAAACAACTTAAAAATATTATGATATGCAATATGCAACCTATTTAAAGTAGATTTCTTATAATTCCACCAGAGTTGCACTCCATACATGGGTGAGCAATATGAACGAAACAGTGTGAGTTTAACCTCTAGGGAGCACATACTAAATTTTCGCAATATAATATTTCCTTGTACATACAGAGTTCTGCGTTGTCTATTAATATCATCATCATCTGAAAGATCATCTGAAATATAGTTTCCAAGATATTTATATGTAGCTACAACATGCAGAGTAACCCCTTTTAGGTTAAATTCAGGGATAGAACATCCTTTTAAGGTCGCAGATCTAAATATCATAACTGCACTCTTCTTAGCATTGTATTTCACATCATGGCTCATTCCAAATGTCTCACATTCGCGTAGTAGCTGGCATAGACCTGCCGATGAAGGTGAGATCAAGACCAAATCATCAGCATACATTATGTGATTAATAATATGACCATTCATGCTACATCCAACATTACACATTTTAAGTTGTTCGCTCAATTCATCTACATATACATTAAATAAGTAAGGGGGTAATATCCCCCCTTGCCTAACACCATTGGTTACTTTAAATTTAGTAGAAAGCACATCACCCCACCTTATGCAAGTGGTCTGGTTGTGATACCAATAAATTAATATTCGTAGTATATACACCGGTACACCCCTTTCACTGAGATTCTTAAACAACGTTCTGTGATTTACTCTGTCAAAGGCTTTACTTGCATCAAGAAAACATACAAATACGCTGCCATTCAGAGTTCGATATAAATCAATAATTTCCTTTAACACATATATACACTGGTCTGTACCATGCTTCTTCTTGAAACCAAACTGATTCGGATTAGTATCCAAAAATATTTCAATTCTAGCCAGTATAATTACTTCAATCATTTTGCTAAACACACTATAGCTAATGCAATTGGACGGTAATTGTCTTTAGAAGATATTTTACCAGCTTTATCCTTAATCACTGGCACAAGTACAACTGACAACATTGTCTCTGGCAGAAATCCATGAGCAAAAAAACTAGTGAAGCACAAAGATAACAAGGGTATAAGTGCCTTGTCTGCATATTTTATATGTTCTGAACATATGCCATCTGACCCACAAGCTTTATTAATGTTAAGCTTCTTAATCGCATTTGTTACCTCGTCTACTGTGACCACAATTTCAGCATAAGGTGTATCACAGTCATGTTCACACGCATCTACACTACTATTGTTAACACAGTTTAAAAGCTCACAAAAATGTTTACGCCATAGATCTACTATTTCTTTTTCACCTGATACTCCTTCGATACTAGATATCCATCGACTTCATACCTCATCGTCCAGAGATTCCGACCCGCTTCAATTTTGCCATTATAACTGCATATTTGTCTACATTGGATACCTCACACAAACTGTAATCCTTAACATGATCAATCAGCATTCCCAGGTATATTTATGTTTAACAAATATTGCATTTTTAGACCCAAATAGTGCTCCGATTTGTGCCAGTCGCAAGCGCAGCGATGCATGTGTCACGGCGCCGTGCACATGGAATGAGCGATAAACAGTTTGTTTATGCCGACTGCGCTGTCTTTTCGACTTCAAAAGTATGCTAAGACGCGCTGTTTATAAAACATAAATATGCGCAAGATGATATTAAATGATTGAATTAACAAGATCAATTATCAAATGTTGACAAAGTCAAAGATACAGTTACAATGGCAAAATTGAGGTGGGTCCGAATTCTGCATAAGTGCCGGCTAGTATGATATCCAGCGAATTCAGACGGGCACAGTTTCATAAAATGCCCATTTCACGTCAAGCTCAAACTAATAAATATCTCTTCGAATTAATCAAGTCAGTTTTAATTAATTAAAATATCAGGATATCGATGTCTATACTTACATAATACATGTCATGATTATCAGACGACGACGACGACGACGCTGGCAGAACCGCTATGCCTGGTATAATCCTTTATTTTCGACATCTTACGTCACCTGGCGCCTAGAAAACTTGCAAGGTTTACGTAACCATTGTGCCCGTTCTTTATAACTTGCGTCTGCCACATTCCACAACGAATCTTTCACGAGAAAGCGCAACAAATAATTGAGTCGAGAGTTTTGCGAAAACCATCGTTGGCCATTTACAACCTTGACCTTAAAATCTTGCTCTTCGCTGATTGGTTTGCAAAACATACATCCAGCGTTTTTTTGTGTGTCGCCGTAAGCTTGTAACTTTGCGTGAACATTTTGAACGGTTACGTTAGGGCGACACTATTTAGGCGACACCAAAAGTATATCTTTTAATTTTAACTATTGCTTACAAAAATGTTCGGCACTATATTATAGTAGATGGTTTATGCATACTAGACCAATTGTTGTGTAATTTTTATGCTTAGTAGAATATATACAAACTGTCGCCCAACCCTTGCGATTTACAAGGTGTCGCCTAACCCTTGGATTTATCCATATATATATATATATATATATATATATATATATATATATATATATATATATATATATATATATATATATATATATATATATATATATATATATATATATATATATATATATACATATATATATATATATACATCCAGCAACATTAGAGACTAATATGCTTCTTCTATCCTATCTTTCCAGACGCAGTTCCATCATTTGTTCTCTGAGAATAAACGGATGTACACAAAATAGACGAGTTCTTATCTATGATGGAACTGCGTCTTTGCAACACTTTCACCCGACATGCTTTCAAAAATATTTCCAACGCGATTCCACGGTTAAGAAACTTTGGTTATCAAGGATAACAATACCGAGAGTGACAGCAGCCTCACGTCAGACTGCGACTGCCTGCGGCGCGAGACGCCTCCACCACTACCCACAACCCTGCCATTCCCAGCTACAACAGCCAACCGCGAGAAGCTACGCCAATTCATCCTGGAGACTTACGGCTCGAGCACGTTCAACACATGTGAACACCAGCCATTGCCAATGATGGACGGACCACCACTGCACCTCATGATAGACCGAGACGCGAAGCCCGTGGCACATCATACGCCAATTCCAGTTCCAATCCACTGGCAGGAGGACGTCAAAGCAGGACTCGACCGTGATGTCAGGCTGGGCGTACTCGGCCCAGTACCTGTAGGAGAGCCGGTGACATGGTGTCATCGCATGGTTGTATGCGCGAAGAAAACTGGGAAACGTCGGCGGACGGTTGATATGCAACCCCTCAACCAGCATGCAATCAGGGAAACCCACCACACACAGTCACCTTTCCACCAGGCACGGTCAGTACCACCAGGTACACTCAAAACCGTGTTTGACGCATGGAACGGGTACCACAGCGTACGTCCCACTGAAAAGAGAGGACCAGCACCTCACAACATTCATCACACCATGGGGAAGATACAAATACCGCACAGCGCCCCAAGGATACATCGCCTCAGGGGATGGCTACTCAAGGCGTTTCGACGAAATCGTATCGGACTTCCCCAACAAGACCAAGTGCATCGATGACACACTACTGTGGTCAGACAATCTGGACGATAGTTTCTTCCAAGCATGCAAATGGCTTGACATATGTGGACGGCACGGAATCACCATCAACCCAGAGAAATTCGTATTCGGTCAGGACATTGTTGAATTCGCCGGCTTCCAAATCACATCAGATAGTGTACAACCATGCAATCGATTCCTGAGAGCCATCATGGAATTCCCTGTTCCACGTAACATCACCGATATCCGCTCCTGGTTCGGACTCGTCAACCAGGAGTCATATGCATTCAGCATGACTGACCGTATGCTACCATTTAGATCTCTCCTCAAACCTGGCACGTCATTCGAATGGGATGACACAAAGACCCAACTTTTCGAAGAATCCAAGGGAATCATCGTCAATGAGATAGAACAGGGCGTCAAGATATTTGACAAGACCAGACCGACCTAGTCTCGCTTAACCGACTGTCGGTCGGCTGCGGAACTACGCCGAGAAGACGTTTCTTTTCCCTCAACTTATTTAATTTGTGTGACGGTATCTTGCTTGCTATGTGTGATAGCAAGTTGTAGTTGTTACGCTAGTAGAATCTACGGTTAACCTATGCATTTGTTGTTCACCTGTCCTGCGTTAAAATGGCGTTTACTTCGTGCCCTTTTCCCGATTAGCTGGCGAAGGCGAGTCGTCTATAATCCAGCAGTCGATGCTTCTGCAGTGTCTTTCCCGTAGTTAGTCTCTTGATGAACTGATTAGTATAGTAGCAGTTACTATAATACTTCGACCCCAGCTCCATCGTAAGGGCATTATGAAACGGAAGCCTCTGAAGACATTTTCGTGTTTCGCGATGATGCATTCATGAATCTGTTGTTCTTTGTATGATAAATGCCGTTGCCATGTAACTTCCATGCCAACCCCTTATAGCGCTTCTTGTAGCGTTGAGATGGTCTCCTTCAGGCGGGTAGACTTTCTGTCAGTTTGCCAGTCCGTTTGTAAGCCTTTGTTCGGTCTTGCAGAGCATTCTTTCGACCACGTTCATGGGGTTGTGGGGTTGACGCTGTTCAATGATGCTGCGTGGTGATCGAAGGAATTTCGCTTGATGCCTACGCGAAGACATTTGGTTGCTTCTCCAACTGCACATAATTTGATGTTGCACGGATGCGTGCTTGTTATCTGCAACTTATGTATATATAGGCCTACTGGTTTCTTCGGCATTTTCTTTCTTTCTAAAGAAATTCTTCATGGCCAGCTTGGTTCGCTTGTTTAGATTTTTTCTGTACCATCCATCAGCAGTTATGTAAATGTCTGAAAATGGAAAATAATTATTATCATCAGATATTAACTTAATTTCTCAAAGATGATAATTATCCAATTCCAGCTAATCCTGTCATCGTTTTATCTTAATTACAACTACGTACGTTTGTCATCTACGTCACGCTCCATGTCATCTCCGTCACGACAAATATGTGACGTAGATGACTGTGACGTAGATGACGTGCCTTGCGAGTTATGGCCAATATCATGTCTGTCGTGAGCTTAACTGGCGGATGCAATTTCTGGTTGAGTTGACTGAAACAACTTAACACGTGATTATCAATAATTTTGTTTGTCTGACTGTTATGGCACGCGGTGCGAACCGTTCGTAGATGACATGCATGGAATAAACCTACTCACCTGACTCCTGCCCTGAAATGTCGAATATATGTCGCGTAAATCGCAGCAAAAACGGTTTTGGTGTTGTTTCCAATATGCAGATATAGCGGTAACGTAATTGTGATTCCACGTGGATGTGGTCGTTGTTCCGACTCTGGAGCTAGAGGCGTGGCATCACAGTTGTCGTGACGTAGATGACATGGAACCAGGGGACATAGATTTTTATGTTGGAAAACATCGACTACACAAACAAATTAATAAATAATACGGTTTTTTGGACAAATGTGAAGAGAGACATCGCAATGAGAACTTATGCAATAGATTTATGATTTAATGTGTAATTATTACACCATTATAATAACGTGCACATTGAGGACCAGGTGATGGGGACAGCCACTTTTCGATGACGTAGACTTGGAGATATAACGAGAAATGACTAGAATAACGACATAGAATGCCATTATTGTATTAGAAATGAAGAACAATACTGTACAAAGCGCCACATATAAGAAATATAATTTTACGAGATTTCTTTATCTAATATTTCTATATAAAAGAGCCGGGACACGAAATAGCCCGGTTACCGTAAAATGACCCGATACGTCATTCTTCCCAACATTAAATTATGCAATTTCATATATAAACACCGTGACAGTACTGACGTAACAGTAGTCACATTTTTGTTGGAAAAGATAAATTGTTAGTTGAAAAGATAAATTGTTGGTTGTTAAATCAATAAGTACCAAATTAATAAAACGGAATTGTAATGGGAAAATTGCAGATTTTTTAGTACATATGGTATATATGTGTGTACGTGTGCGTGTGCGTGTTGATGTGCGTGTGCGTGTGCGTGTGCGTGTGCGTGTGCGTGTGCGTGTGTGTGTCTTCGCTGGATATAGTTTTTAAACTAAATCATGCAAATGGTGAACATATAATATGCAAACAAAATATTAGTTATGAAATGCGTCTAAATGAATATGGTTTCACAACACTGAAAACCAGGAGATTGAGAAGATATCAGATAGAAGTGTCTAAAATATCGAATGAAAACATGAAAATATTGACAACAATATTTTTCTCGCTGAAGGAAGAGAGAAGTTAAGGACTAGAGGACATGGACTTACATTAGCAAAGAAGTAGCGTACGTAGACTAGATATTAGAAAATTCTTATTTTCACAAAGAACAGTAAAAGAATGGAACAGATTATCAGCTGATCGATTGTGTAGATAGTAGCATTAATATGTCTAAAAATATAATCGACATATCCCTAAGAATTAAGGGCGGGGTACATTATATAGATAGCTAGATTAATTGACCTCGATCTCGATAAGCCAAAGCTAATGGCCGGGCTACTGCCCACCTGCCATCTAGAGGTGATACTTTATGTGGCCATATTGTTAAATCCAATCACCTCTCATAGAACAGCAAATTTATTAATATTTCCCGGTATGACTTGGACATTTTGCTAATAATAATAATAAAGACGATATCTTTGAATTATCACTTAAGTTTATTATTTTAATGGCACATTGGCAGAGCTCTAAAACAACGCATAAAATAGATGTCACTTTATTTTATTTTCGCCCAATTACAGGTCAGAATATACTGAGGACACTGCATGAATTAATTGTAACGAAAAATCTGGAATCGCCCTACACTGCACAAAAACTATGGCGCTTGATAATATAATCATACACCAAATTAATGTATGTATGTGCGTATGTATAATATCATAAGTAACTTACACAAGTAAGTAATTAAATTATTCAATCACAAGAAACATAATAATTCAATAGTCACTTTCCGTAAATAAAACGTTTAGATATGCGTTTGGTTCTTTTCGGTAATTTCCCCGTCGCTTTGTGGTGCTCTTCGTTGCCATTCGGTTATCAGTCGTATCGGTTTTTTCGCGATTTTGTTCGTTTTATGAAAAGTGTCCGGGCGAAATCTTAAGCATGGAAGACGCCGTAGCGAATGCCGAGGACATTCGGTTTGATATAGAAATAGCATTAGAACAGCAACTTGGTGCCCAACCTCTCCCATTTCCTGGGATGGACAGTAAGTGTGTATTTTCGCGAAACGAATATCGTGACACTCGCCACTAGCCGTGCAGTGTTGATAGCCGTAGACGTAGTTTACGCCTAAGGAGGGCTTATAAGTTTACGTTATACCCATCCCGGATGTATAGTTGTTGTGTTTCTGCTTAACAATATTTGGTGAATGATTCATGTTGATATATTTATTATCTACATTAAACAAATATGAGATATATTCGGCCAGGCCTAGTGCGGTGTCTGTGACACGACGACCTGTCGAAAGTTGGTGCACTGGGCGATAATAAAGGTAGTGTTCGGGGTAGGTGACCATAACCAGAGCTGTTAGATAGGAGCTGGGGCACTCCCCTCCCTCATCCTGATTGGATCAAACGTGAACAGATCTTACTCAGTCTCGGACGTCTTGTCGTTTAGTATGGTATCTGTTTTTAAGTTTCAAAGTGTATATTGCACCTAAAGTTGGTACAATAGTTGTGGGACTATTGCACCGACAGTGTTTCGACGCATGTGCATTACATTTACAGCATGGGAATGCGCATGCCGTAGTTGCTGGTGTCAGATAACGTGGTTAGGGTCGGCGCATCTGTTAGAACGTTTGTCCACAGACTTTTATGCCTATAAGTCCGTGGTTTATGGAATTTCAGGATGCGCTACATTTATTTGAGCAACAAACGCATAGTCAGTTTTATATGAGAGACACCTGGACTTAAAACGTGGCAAAGAAAACGGTGCCAAACACTGTTGAAAAAGCGTCGAAACATATTATGTACTATGTCAGTTTGATGGTGCATGGCAGATTTGGACCAAACCACTATTCCTAAATGGGGGTGTGAGTTAGGGTTAGGGTAATACGTTTTATACAAGTCAAGTTGGACTCCCATTGTTATGGCCATGCAGTGGCGACAACCTCACATCCCTATTTTGGAATAGTGGGTTGGTCCAAATTGACTGTCGGTGCAATAGTCGCGCGTTAATGGACAGATTGTCAGTGCAATATCAACGGCCTTTAACTTTTAATCTCATCCATGTGATGGTGCTGTGTGTTGAAGAGCCCCAGTCGGATGTATTAGCTCTGCCATAACTAATGTAACAGTATCAGATTTCCCCAGATTTATTTCAGCTGTCCGTATGTTATCCAACATTTAGTATTAATCATGACTACATGCACAAGTAATTGCAATTGATTAATATCGGTCCAAAGTTCTATATTGTTAATTAAGACTTTAGAAGTAATTATTCTTAGTTGCAAGACATTTTAAAAACTAGTCGTGATTTATAACATTTGACTATTTTGTGTTGTGATGTATTCACCCCAAAAACTATGTTCTCTTTGCAGAATCTGGATCAGCAATATGCACGTTCTACATGAGGACAAGCTGCAGCAAGGGTTCTGCGTGCCCCTTCAGACATGTGAGAGGAGACCGCAGTGTTGTCTGCAAGCACTGGCTGCGTGGCCTATGCAAGAAGGGGGATGACTGTGAATTCCTGCACGAATATGACATGACCAAGATGCCAGAATGTTATTTTTACTCAAAGTTTGGTAGGTATCATTCATTTAGTGAACTGGCACAGCTGGGTGAAAAGTAGCTATAAAAGGGCTAATTCAACTGAAAACTTAATAAGCAGCTATAATGGGAAAAAGTAACATTTTGTAACTACCGGGGTAGTTACATGGTAGTTATTAGGCCGAAGGACAGTACATAAAGTTATGACTTCACTCTGTGTCTGCTGTGCGCCATATCTCAGAAACCGTCGAGGCTCTATGTTTTAATAATTTATTGATATCATCTGCATTCTGAGCTGGCTGAGTGGAGTGAAAATATATAACTCATCCTTGACTAAAAACCACTAATGACCAGTTGTGTCGCTGCATTCACACAATTTGGCTGTGTGTCTGGTCTTCTCATATATGCATAACTGGAGAAATTGTCAATTATGTGATTATGGCAGATACTATGTAGTTACTATGATTCACCAAAACTCATTTCATTCATAATTGCCAACTCATTATATAGTCCAAAGGTTTTAAGGGCCTTTTTGCCCATTTTTAATTCATGCTGTGATTTTCTATACACAATAAATGGTGAATATTTAATCGGGTTTTCTGGTAATGGTGCAAAGCCTGCGATATATGTCCGTGCACTGTACTGTCATGCTTAGAGCATATTTTCTACAAGAATTGGTCATTGTTTTTAGGGCAATGCAGCAACAAGGAATGTCCATTCTTGCATATTGACCCAGAGAAGAAGATGAAGGACTGTCCATGGTATGACCGTGGCTTCTGTAGACATGGTGAGTGGGTCTCACTAGTCAGGCTATAAATACCTAGTCATTGCTGTTTACTCTATGGCAGTATCAGGTAAGCAGTAAACTAGCTAGGGAAATGTTCCTCAATCCCAGACTTTCACTCAGCAATGTTTGTAGGCTGAGCCGTGGAGCGATTCTGGTGAGTTGTGTGATACCTTTGTGAGTTCTGTCCATGAGCAGATTGGACGCTCATGGATCTGAGGCAGAGTGAGTTTTTAGTTTAGTTTTGCATTCTGACACTCATTGTTTGGCATTTGAATATATATTCAGTATGGTACAAAAGCTAATTAGCAACATGTGTGAAGCAGTAAAAATCTATGCTGAGATTTAAATTTTCTAGACCTGAAGTTCATCGGTATGTTTGCTGTAAATACAATATGCATGTACCACCAATACCAATTAAATATTTGTTGGTTCGTTGGACAGGCTAAATATTCCGTTAAGTAGCCAGTTTGCAAAATTTGCTGCTTCCATATAAGTTCATTTACTGCTCAGTCTGACATTGTTGATGTAGTTTTAGTGATTTGGAAATGACAAGGTTGCTTTGCAGTAAAATATCTAATATTGCAAAATTTCAATGGTTTGAAAATGATAGCTACTTCTGAGATTCTATCCTTGAAATCATTGACATTACTGTCTACTATGTCTTTTGAAAGAAGAGTGTTTCAATAAGAAGGACAATCTTATCCATTTATGACAAATAAAAGTGCCAATTTTCAGCTTAATGCATAAGTCATGGCATTGATGGTACTTACATTTTTGGTAGCATTCGATTGAGCAGAAACAGAATTTTCAAAACTTTTTCATGTGATTCACATCTAGGAAATTTTGATACACACTTGATGGTTGCTTTGCAACATTAATGTCTAAATCTATTTCATGATTATTATTCATTTTTTATTGTTTACATTTAATTTATTGTTTGTGTTTGACAGGTCCCAACTGTAAGAATCGTCACGTCAGACGGGTCATGTGTCAAAACTACCAGTGTGGGTTTTGCATTCTTGGGCCTGAATGCAAATATATGCAGTAAGTTCATATCTTCATTTCAAATTGCATGTACATGACTAGTCTACCCGGTACAGGCAATCTGAAAAATCTTGAACTTATTGTAGTCTTGAACAGCTTATCTTACTCGTGATAAAAGAAATCTATATTTAGTTTTGCTTTTCAAAATTCTTATGATTAGAATTAAACAATGCACTCTACTACTACAGTTAAATTAGGTACATTGTCTTTTAGCAGGGGCAGCACTGTAAATTTGTCCATGAAATCTACAACCAAAATCTGTGATGTAATTGTCTATTAAAAATATGCTAACAACTTTACAATTTTAGTTGCATCATAGTGTCTTGTTGAACATGGCATTAATAGATCACAAGACATGTTGTATAGTCACACAAATTCCCATTTTTCAGACACTTAAAAGTAGAATTGCTCTACAAATAATATCTATAAACAAAAAAGAAAAATTATTGTTAACTGCATAACAAATGTGATCATTATTGTTATGATGAAATGACAATCTTGATGTTTTGTAATGTTCCTAGCTAAACTGGTCAAATTTTTTATTATCTCTTGCTGGTGCTAACAGTTTCTGTTCTGTTCTTTTTCAGTCCCAAGTTTGACCTGCCGATAACTGACTTCAGTAACAATGCCAGGAAGGCAGCTGTCACGTGTCACATGTGCAGTGAGCCTGGCCACAAGGCCATTAACTGTCCACATCAACATATATCACAGGTCAGTGACAGTAGCCCGTCGAAACTCACAATGTACCACATGACGTGGTTACCATCAATAAATAAAGCTTTTACTATCGTTACTACCACCTCCTCCACTGTCATACTTATCAAAGACAGTTTTGTTTAAAGTTGTTTCCATAATTTTCATGTACCACACATCTTGTTTGAAGTTAGTTTATTTTGCAAAGCTATACCTATCTATTATCAACATGACATGGAAATTGATTTGTATAAATGTATTATTTAGTTTTATTGAAGTCATTGACAAGCTGAAATGTGCACGTTTTTGTTAGCTTTTTATTAACTTTCCCTAATCTGCAACTTAAATCGTTACCACAGCTTGTACTTTATTTATTTATTATTAATTTATGTGTATGTATTGTATTTATACCTTTTCATCAGGTTTCTTTAGTACTTGGAGGTCTGGTCTTTAACATGTTTAATAACTTTAATTATATTATTTGCATTTTGTAGGTACTACACACCCTTGAACAAAGTACTAATGGTGCTCTGGAAATTAGTGTAAAAATAAATAAAGTGTTATTATTACTTGCAAGAGTAAAATTGCTGGAGGATTAACGTGTCATTCTGTGTAACATGTATTTCAACGGCACATGATTTCCCCCAGATTAAGACAACTTTTAGTGGAGGGGACACAAACACAGACAAGTCATTTGGCGACAGACGCCAAAGTAACTACCAGCAGCAGCAACAGCAGCAACAACAGCAGCAACCACGACGACCGCTAGATCAAGTTACATGTTTCAAGGTCAGATTAACTATGACATGTCATCACTGGGCCAATGCCTCATTGGTGACATTAACCAATTAGCACTCAAGTCTGGCATTGACGGTCACCCCGAATCTCCTCAGGTCGGCCATAGCCGGCCAGAGAATACATCACAGCGTTTGAATTCGGTTTACGTGGTTGCATCTAGTGATTAAGAAATGCAATAAATGCGACATCTATCTAGACATATAACATTAAATTGTGACTATTTTGGATACTTCCGTTCTCAAAAATATTTACCGAGTTTTAGAAATTTAACAGCAATAGTTTTTGTTTTTGAACATTTAAAAATGTCCTCTAGCCAGGAGTTGGCCACGTGTACAGCTAAAATGTGTAATATAAGCCAAGCATAAAAAGCATAATCCAAGCATAAAAAAGTTACACCGCTACAAAGTATTTTATTTACAAAAAGTTTCAGAATGTCATAGTGACAACCAAGAAATGGTCAACATATTTTAAAGTTATAACAAGTTTTGACACCACTGTGTAGGTACTTTTATTATGTACAACATGCATACTACATGCAATTGCAAGAATTGAATAATAAAGGCGCTAGAGCAAAGACAATGGTGCACATCTTTACCAAAAACTACTTATGAACAGTTCTGTCGCTGCATTCACACAATTTTGCTGTGTTTCTAGTAATCTCGTATGAATAACCAGAGAGAAAATGCCAATTGGGTGATTATGGTGAAGAGACTAGGTGGTTACTATCATTCACCAAAACACCTATCATTCACAATTATCAACTCGCTGACTATAATCTAGTCCAACGGATTTCATGGCTTCTTGGTCCATTGCTTTTTTTCAAATCTGTCCAGGTGTTGCATGTACTTCTAACATTGTTCGTGTTATTGTGCTATGATTGTATAACTGTACTGATATCTAAGTGGAACTGTGAATTGTTTCAGTGTGGAATGAAGGGTCACTACGCCAACAAATGTCCAAAGGGGCACCTTGCGTTCCTGAGCACCACTGCTGCTGCCGGATACGAGGCCCATGCACAGAGTAAAGAGAACCACGACCTGCAGGCCCAGAGACAGGCGGATATTCCACAGTTTGTGTAAAGATTGACATCTGCTATAGGATCACATGCATTCCGGTGAATCCAAAGAAGAACGTTACTGTTGTTTGCTAAAGTGCACATTTGCAACAGATGTTCAACTAAGATGTACATTTGCAAAAGAAGTTATCGTGAAGCGAACTTTAAATGATGTGATTAAATAATTATGAATATGACTGTTAGTTGCTTGCTGCTTTGAGGCAAACTATTTACTGGTGTATGGTGAGAATGTTGATTAAAGTTAGTTTATATTGAAATGTATTTGTTGATGTAATTGACTCGGTGAAAGATATTTTTGTTGTGTATCTCTAAGTCTACAAAGTTATCCCTCCTTGTTGCCAACTTCAGGTGATGCAAGTATGAAACAATTGCTGTAGGATTGTTTTCTATATAATGGTTTTAAAGCGCTTTGAGCAGTCCTAAGGACTGGATACTACGCTATAATTATTTAAAATAAAATTGCCTTATGTCAAATTGTTTGTCATCTTTCAGAGCAGGTTCCCTTAAAAAATTATGCCTCATTGCTTCACATGTAGGCCTATCAAAAAGGTCTACACAGAGGCATTCACTTAGATTACATAGAATCCAGCTTGTTAATGAACATGTACCATTACATGTGTAATGTCATGCGAATTTCTATTATCACATATTAATCAAAATTTGGTGGTCGCATTCAAAAATGCATTTGACTGCAAATGTTTGATGGTTGTGTGAAAATTTGAATGCTTGTTTGTATTACATTAAGTGTAAAAACACTTTTTTAAATAACACATAACAAACATAATATTTATTCTCAAAACCTGTTTGCAGTATGCATAATTAATATGACAACACACTTAATATAAGGCCTACAGCAACAACAGTGTTACCAACTGCATATAAAAATTATGATACCATGCTGTTACCCAAATTTCACAAATTTTCATGAAAATATTCAGTAATGTATTTTTCAGTAAAGCAACACAGTATTTAACATGCTTAGATAGTATAATTAATTTGTAGTTAATACACAAATAAAAAAAAAAACTTGCTAATATGTAGTTAAACAGTGTACTAAGAGTGACTGCTGGAGGGAGGGATCAGCAGGTTAGATACAATGCAATAAAACTATTTATCCCTGTAAGGGCAGTTACATTGTCATTCAGATGATCACAGTCGATGATCTGCTGGCCTGGGTGGACGCTGGGTAGCAGCTGCCCAGTGGACACTTGCCAGTGAAGCATAGCTTTATCTAGAGACCCGTCCACCCGTCATTTGGACGGGTAAAAACGAATATGGACGGGTAGAAATATGGAGGACGGGTTGTGGACGGGTAAAAATATGAAGGAGCTAAAAAAAAGGTCTTCAAAAACCATAGATATTGTTAGTTATGCCTTGAAAGTGTGTAAATGGTGTGAATGTGTGTTTGTAGCCCATTTCAGGTCATCAGGCACATTTTAATGTTTGTAAACTAGCTTAACAGTTAACATCCATGTGTCCATCAAAACGTGACTGGCAATAACTTTATCCTACATAAAGCCCTGCAGTGAGGCCTGTCTTACTGCCATGTGCGAACAGGAATGCTGGCTGCAAGATGCTTCAAAGAACCACTGAACCCCTTTGGCCAGACGGAAAACATCCATTCCTGTCTGTGTGTTGTTTGTGTTGAACCAATGATCAAGACTGCCTCATTACACAAAAGCTACTGGTTAAACATTACCAAAATATTAATCAGTGAATGAATGGGGAACCAGTGAAGACTGACCTATTCCCTTTCGTGGAAAGAAATGCTGGCTGGTGGGTTAGCTGGTGAATGGTTAAGAAAAACAGTTTACAAATTACGTTTGCAATATGCCAATATTTGATATGCAATCGATGAAACATTTGAAAAGCCTTATATTTGGTACGCGAATGTTTATGGTTCACATGTGAATGTGCTAAAATTGTAATGGTTGTATTAGAATGACATTAGCATTTGTTAACAATCCCCCATAGAATGTGTGCCATTCTTCCATGCTTTTTAAAATTATTTACTCTGACCTCTGCCCACATCTGTTGTTTCTAATCAGTATTTGTGAATATTTAGTACATACTGTTGTAATATTAGGTACTGCTTTAAATTAAGCATCAATGCAACAATAACTGAGAGTAATTATACAAAAGTTTTAAACATGGATTGATTTGTTATACTTTTTATTAGATATATATATATATATTATTTTATATATATATATTAAAAGAATAAACTTAAAACAATTGTTGGCAACTGTGCAAGTGACTTTTTAGTCCTTTGGGCCATGCGTCCAACAGACGTATGGCATCACTGCATGCATTGTTAGCTCCCATATCTCGGAAACAATTCAGAACCAGTTTTTACTTATTTGATGTAGACGTACCTTTGGCTACTGCCACGGGTATATCTATGCATGAGAACTCTTTATTTAATTGAGTTCTTCTAAACGCTCCCTAGTGCCTACAAGGGCTTTTCACAGTTCAGCTATTTGTTCTCAGAAATTCTTATATATCTTTTCCTCAGATTTTGCATGATCTATTTCAGGGTAGTGTCATTACACACACATTTCTATGGCACCCCAGAACTTCCCAAAAAAGCTACATATCCTCATTTGCCTGTGTCTGAACAGGTTGGATGACAACACGTGTATTTGAGACTGCATGTCCTCACTACCCTCCTCTGGCTAGAAGCCTGTGGGAACCATGGCTAATTGATAACTGACTTGCACTGTGTATTGGAGACTGCCCACCACTACACTGTAAATGCCAGGTGGCCTACATGAAAAGCATGTCTAAACGGTGTTCCATCAGTGGCAGCTGCATGCTTATATCAACAACCTTGTTAAACTGGGACAGTTGCCTACAGAGTTTAGTTTAGCTGTATCTTAAAAACTACTGATTTTCTAACAAGGCAAGATATGTTTATTTTAATGCTTAGTTAATTATCTTTAACATTTAATGCTGTGACTGCAGTGTCTACCTATTGGTATTAAAACTATATTGTCACCTATAGTTGACAGACATAAAATAGTATTCTGCATGACAACTGTAGAATAAAACAGCATATACTTTACTAACATTAACTGCTTGCATTCTAGTGAAGAAACTAGGCAGCAATTGATTAAACAAAATGAAAATACATTAAATTTTCAATCATAAATCCAAACGTGCTATTTAGGACTTAAGGGTTTGTTGGCCCCCTTTTTATTAACGATACTTGAGCAAGTTGTTTTGTTTATAATTGGCTTAAAGAAGATGTAAATAATTATGGTATGCAAAAGCCTACATCTAGAGTAGTGTAGATCTTGGAACTTCAATCTTCGCCATTTCTATAAGACGAGTCCGACTCCATGTTAATGTTGCATACATATATAACAGTCTTCTATAATACATGCTACTTGATAACTTTGTAAAAAATACAATTTAACGTACTTGGCAAATTATGTGTCTTGTTTATGGTTCACCATCATGTTTAATAAAAATAAAAATACAGTTTAACATACTTGGCAAATTATGTGTCTTGTTTATGGTTCACCATCATGTTATATGTGTGTTTAAAATGTTTAAGTTTGTGCATGTTGTGCTTTGCCAGTTTTGTTTTGTTTATCTTGTCATGAATGCTCATGTTTATGTTCATATTTGAGTCACTGTTCACATTTCAAATTTGTATTCGCAAATTAATTAAGCAAATAACAAAATAAGCATATACATAATATTTACCAAGGATAGACACATTAAAGCACACAATAGCACACTTGTTTCCAATGTGGTCCTCGAAAAAATACTAAGTATAAATTTAAGAAAATATAAAAAATAAATACATAAATAAATAAATAAACATAGTAATATAATAAGTAAAATGTAAATATTTTTAAATACAGGTAAACAAATGTCATCAATAAGACAATGTTCTAACATAAAAGGTGCTCTACTAAAATAGAATAACATGGTAGAACGTAGTAAGATTAAATTTACAAAAAAAGTATTTAAAATGCCACTTTTAGATGATAATTCGTCAGCCATCAATCTGCTGTATAGTAGGGTCGTTACCTTTTTTCTAAAACATTTTTTAACTTGACATTGTCTATCTGAGTTTGTCAGATAAGATGGAATTTGTACAACTTAACAAGTGTTAAGCTGATGTATGCGTAGGCTATACCACAAAGTACAACATAATAACAAGGCCAACAGGCGGCTGCTGGGATCATGTTTGGACCCAAACCACTATTCCAAAATGGGGGTGTGGGTGTGCGTTTGGGCTAGGGTTTTGGATTTGGATTAGGGTTAAGGCAATGATCTATTATATAGAGATCAGTGGTAATATGTTTTATACAAGTAAAGTCTGACTCGATCCCCAAAGTTGGGTTTTTATTGTTACAGCCATGCAGCGGTGACAACCTCGCACCCCATTTTGGAATAGTGGTTTGGTCCAAATCCTGCTGCACCTGTCTTCACTTAAAAAAATAATAATACATTTTTAGCGTAACTGGTTTGATTCTAAACATCATATTTGCCATTATGAATAATTAGTAGTACCACAAAAAAATGTTAGACACAAATAATACTAGCCTAATGTTACGAAATTGGTAGCTGAAGTTGAGCCATTTAACATTGAAAAGGTGGCCGGTTGCCACCAGCTTGGGAGACACATGGCCGCGGCCGGTGGCGTCAAGATAACACAGCCACGCGCTATCCAGTCTTTATATAGCCAGGTCAGTGAGCGAGACTAATAAAAGCCATAATATTCATATTGAATGTAGTTTTGTTGTTGTTGTATTGTTCACTTGGAAATAAACTTAATTAATTCGTAATTTCAAGTATCAGGTATATTTTAAAGAAGTCGAAAGTTATAGATTGGTGTTAACATGATTTCCCTGCACTAACCAAATTAATGCATTCACCAAAATCGGCGTGATGGCGGGTGGATTTGACGGTGTCGCCATCTTTTGGATAAGTTGGCTATTAATAAACATCCGGGGCTCAATTTAATGGACGCTTCCATCAGTTTACTGTAAAGATAAGACCACTGTCTGTCTGTTTTTAATTTAATGTGTGATTTGCACTTGCTATTTTACTTTGGCAACGGAGAGATGTCAAAACGAGTAACGGCATAATATAAATGGTAATGATTTCATTGTTCTTGGCTTGAATTGACACTGATTTACTTGACTTGAGTGACTTGACTCGCTCACTCAGTCACTGTGTCAGAAGTCACAGAACATCAGTACGACAGTAGTGTGTGAGTGTGTGAGCAGGGTGATGATATAATATATTTATTCAGGATGGCTCAGCTAAATACAGTGCACATTAAAATATACACTAGATTTCTTTTCAGTGAGGTCCTCACGGTAAGAAGTATAATTGTCGGCAGTTGTTTCATTTATTTAAGTGAAATATTAAGCAAATATAGGTCAGATGTGTAAAGTTATACATTTTCTGACAGTTTGCTGATATTTGTAATTTTTGTCTAATTTTGCATATGAAGTAATAATAAACCACACAAATAATTTAGGCCAATTAACTGGAAGATTATCGAATTCTAGACTAGTATAAGTAAAAACATTACAGAGTAGAGTAGCGAGCATAGTCTCAGTATACCGTGTTGTGAACCCCTCCAGCTCTGCCCGCCCCCCCCCGCCCGGCCTCGATCTTGACCAAAAAGTGTACCTTTGTGAGAAGGTTGCACAGAAATTGTAGTGACTTTAGAAACTTTCCTCTTACCCAGCTCACATCCAGCTTTACCTAATGCACATGACACAGACAATGATAATGTAAGCAGGATGTTGAGCTCCATAAACTTGCAAGTTTGAAAATATGCATAATTATGGTATATCACTAATCACATGGAATTTGGGATATTTGGTGTGTACATTAAATTTGCTTTTATTGCATGCATTATATATATATATATATATATATATATATATATATATATATATATATATATATATAGCCAAGTCAAATTTGTTTGAAGCCATCAAAAGTGCATGATGAGTGCACTGCAAATTTGCACCATTTTCTGTTTACTCCATCATTTTTATCGAACCTTCAAATTGAACTTTCACGCAGTGCAGCTGAGTGCACACACATTAGGCATTATCAATGTTTCTAGTTATCTGCCTCCATAGTATTGATCACCAATATTTTAAATCTGTCTGTGTAATAATAATATCCTTCAAACATTGTCAAATTGTACGACATTCCTATCAGGCAGTATCAACCATCATTGTTTGATTTGCAAGGAATGTTATCTTT
Source organism: Oasisia sp. SBJ-2009 (assembly GCA_964017155.1). NCBI lineage: Eukaryota > Metazoa > Annelida > Polychaeta > Sabellida > Siboglinidae > Oasisia > Oasisia sp. SBJ-2009. The sequence goes on from OZ024858.1 coordinate 26,779,197, forward strand.
CTTCGTCAGCGAATCAAACAGCACTGTGTGTGTGTGTGTGTGTGTGTGTGTGTGTGTGTGTGTGTGTTTTAATTAAGTACAAACAAGTTACTGTTCAACAGCATGTTTTGAATAACTGTTGACAGTAAATATACTGAATAGTTAATTTATACTTATATTAATTTGTTAGCAGCTCAGCTAAAATTCCCAAATCAACCAGATGAGCTTCGGTTTACTGTATTTTTCTACTGTCTGTCAGTGAGTGTCACAAACAAAATGGCTGATTTCAGTGAAAATGCAGTCATTCCATGGACAAGATTTGTCTGAGCGCACACGATCCGCCCTCCGTCGTCTGGAGATGTGTTTCAGTGACTCAAGTAGTGCCACTGCCAGTATACCAGGACTTGGCGGGGCAAGTGAAGAACATGCCGAACAGATAGTGGACGAACACATCTTCTGTCAGCCACCAAACACAGATGCCATCCACTACAAGGTAAACAGTTTGTGGCCAGACAACCTGAGGTAGTGATTTGTGAAGACTGAAACACTGAAAACAGGTTCTTAAACTACTACTGACTTTGAATGAGTATTAAATATGCAATGTTCAGTATATTCATAGGCAATATTAAATGGATCCAACTGATTCATATATGATTAATTTATGCTTGGAGTTATTAACAGATTTAGCCTCATGGCTACAGACAATTTCCATGACAGATGATGACTTTGGTGACAGCTTCTAGAAATGCACCACTTTGGAGATATTGTGTCTGGCACTCTTGAAGGAAATAGTGTGGTCTGTGGTATAAAACAGTCGCTGTTTGACAATTGTGCTTTCAGAAATTGAGTGCTATACAGGAACTGGTGATTCTGGAGACGTTGGTGGACTTCTACAAGAATCAGACGAATGAGAGTTTGTGCAACAGTGTATTCAAGACAATGTTCCATGCAGGCATGTATGACGGCCGCAAGGAATTACTCTACAGACTGGTCTCCATGGCCGTCGGTGTCGAGTGTTCCCACCTCCTCAACTCGGCAGCTGTGTGGATGCAGGTGAGTGGCAGTACATCTGTACATGGCATTGTTTACAACGTGTCATTTTTATTGATGCCCAGAGCACTTTCACCTTCACTGTTGCTTCAAGGCGATGAAGCCTTCGTGATTACAGGCAGAAGTCTGTACAGCTGAGTAAGTCAAATGTGTGGATATGTTAAGACAGATATACCCAGGAGTAGTTGTGCGAGGAGAAATGTCATGGGTTGCTTTTACATGAGCTCCACTGGCCACTGTCATCAATATATCAGTAACATAGCTACAGTTGCTGCAGTGACATGACACTGTTGAAGGTTTCGTTATATCCAAGATAAGGTAATTTTTTAAATTCCGAACTGGTTAGCCTTCATTCAGGCTGGTTTGGTAAAAAAAACAAGTAACATTTCCCCCAACTGCTCTTGACACTATGTCTAGAGACTATACGTAATAAAAAAATTAGGTTCAATTAACGAAAGCAGGCAAAGTAGATATCTGTTTCTTGAACGAAACGTTCCATGAAGTGAGTTCACTGTCATCAGTGATGGCGTTGCTTCAGATGAAGAGTTGCAGCAGTGATGTTGTCGTGCAGCTGGTGAAGACGCTGGTGCATGACTACTGCCACCTGGTGGGGGGTGTGGAGTCCCCCCTACGCCGGCTGCCTGCCCTCTCTGCACACTTCACTTGCAACTTCATCACCGCCCTGTGTCGTTCACCAGGTTAGACTTTGGCCTTCTCACATAGTTGCAGATAGTGGTACAGTGTAGTGTATAGTCTCTTATGTAGTATGTCAGACAAGACAGGACAGGGCAGGGGGCAATAGTGTGGTGTGGTGTGGTGTGGTGTGGTGTGGTGTGGTGTGGTGTGGTGTGGTGTGGTGTGGTGTGGTGTGGTGTGGTGTGGTGTGGTGTGGTGTGGTGTGGTGTGGTGTGGTGTGGTGTGGTGTGGTGTGGTGTGGTGTGGTGTGGTGTGGTGTGGTGTATCAGACAAGACAATACAAGGCAGTAGTGTAGTGTAGTGTAGTGTAGTGTAGTGTAGTGTAGTGTAGTGTAGTGTAGTGTAGTGTAGTGTAGTGTAGTGTAGTGTAGTGTAGTGTAGTGTAGTGTAGTGTACACTGTAGTGTACACTGTAGTGTAGTGTAGTGTAGTGTAGTGTAGTGTAGTGTAGTGTAGTGTAGTGTAGTGTAGTGTAGTGTAGTGTAGTGTAGTGTAGTGTAGTGTAGTGTACACTGTAGTGTAGTGTACACTGTAGTGTAGTGTACACTGTAGTGTAGTGTAGTGTAGTGTAGTGTAGTGTAGTGTAGTGTAGTGTAGTGTAGTGTAGTGTAGTGTAGTGTAGTGTACACTGTAATGTAGTGTAGTGTAGTGTAGTGTAGTGTAGTGTAGTGTAGTGTAGTGTAGTGTAGTGTAGTGTAGTGTAGTGTAGTGTAGTGTAGTGTAGTGTAGTGTAGTGTAGTGTAGTGTACACTGTAGTGTAGTGTAGTGTAGTGTAGTGTAGTGTAGTGTAGTGTAGTGTAGTGTAGTGTAGTGTAGTGTAGTGTAGTGTAGTGTAGTGTAGTGTAGTGTAGTGTACACTGTAGTGTACACTGTAGTGTAGTGTAGTGTAGTGTAGTGTAGTGTAGTGTAGTGTAGTGTAGTGTAGTGTAGTGTAGTGTAGTGTATCAGACAAGACAATACCAAGCACTAGTGGGAGGTGTTCATTTCATTATGACACAGTGGCACACGTCTACAACACTGGACTCTCACTGGGGAATTATGTGCTGCTTTGTCAAACCTGGGGAAAGTTTGTTCAGTCGACTTTGCCCCAGGTCATGCAGCTATATAAATGAATACCTGCTATACACAAGGGTGGGTATTTGTGCATTAATTGCAGTGTGGCTGAATGCTTCCCAGAGAAGTTAAGATGGCATTCGATTGAACAGATTTGCCAGAGTAAAATGCATTGAGCTGTCGTAAAAAATGTATACTGCTTTGTGTAAAAAAACTAACTTTTCTTAATCAGTATCGGCTAATAATTACGATTTTAGATTGAGATTAATTGCCCTGTAGGCCCATATTAAATTTGTTATAGTTCCCTCTGACGGATGTTTTACCTCCTTTGTTACAGCCACCAGGTAGAATGGGTTAGTTGGTGTCTCTTAGGCACAGGCATTGGTGAATGAATTCTCTCAGAACTCCCAGTTCTCTGTTAAAAATGTACCAATTTAAATATTTCAAACAACTTTTGATTGGAATTAGTGTTGCTTGCAAATTATGATTACCTGCATTTGTAAACATTGTGTTCATTATAACAAAAGTTCTTCAGCAATAATAAAATGTAGAAAATAATTTAAGACATCGGAGCTACACCTGAAGATAAGGAACTGTTGTTACTGGAGGGGTCACTATAAATCACATAAAAAAATATATTTGCAGATTTCGAAACGTAAATTAAAACCTTGAACCAGTGTGACTAACAAAAGAACGTGTTCTCGTTGAAGGAGTCGCCAACAAGCCAGGCGTTACAAATGATCTGCTGGAACTCTTTACCGAGTGGATACTGGCCGACCCAAAGCTATGCCTCGTCTCACTGAGTCACTCCCAGAATGCACTGCTGCAGCCACAGCGAACAACACTGTGGACATCGCCCACAAAGCCAAACACACAGACGCCTGTTCCGGGACTTGTGAGGTGCTATCTACTCGGGTCATTAACTGACCACCAGAGTGGTGTGGATGGACGGTGCCACTCTGCACCAATCTGGTCAAAGCTACATGTTGCGTTACTACAGACAATCTGTGCCTTTCCCTCACTGCCAGGCGCAGCTCAGCTTGAGCTCATAACTCTGGTTGACATGCAGCGAATTGTGATGGAAGTTACAGAACACATCCAGAAGGTGGCACCACCTGTCAACCAGGATGTCACATATCGGCTTCTTCAAGTCCTCCAGGTGGCACTGGCAACAGGCGCCTTCCGATGCAGCTTAGGTCAGTTTTTGCAGTTATTCGATGACATGTCAGCAATATTAGTCAATAGTTCGGTGCTCAGAAATGTACATTAACCAATAACACACTATACTTTGATGTCCACTTCGGCCATGCACCAATCCCAGCAGTTTCTATGACGTATTCTACATCTTCTTCAACTTTAATCTTTATCTCTCTCTGACTGTCCACTTTTGTGATGTGGTTAATGTACAAACATTAATGCTATTACAAAACAATTACTAATAGAACATTTAAAACCTGTTATCCTTATGCAGTTGTGTCATTGTGTGTTTGTCAAGCTAAACTTGAGGTTCTAATGTTTATTTCCAGCTGACCTTCGTGGCATCTTCAAACAGATTCCTCCCAACAGGTAAACACAGACTGATGTTTTAAGTTCAACATGAGTCATTTACAGTCAATTATAGGCAACACTCACTCCGAGCAGAGGCAACCTATGGATGGCATAGACAAGACAATGGCAAATCCCACACTGTAGCAACTTGCAAGAAACAAGAATGCATAAAATTAAGATCAGGTTATTTCGATTTAAAACTGTCGAGTTCTGGTCATTATATTCACCATTTGGTGGTCTTTGCCCAGTCAACTGGTGTGTTTGAATTGACCCCAAACATTGGATTTCCAAATGCTCAGTGACACGTGGACGTAATCACCCGAATAAACATTGTTAGATTTTGCACACACCAATTATGAAATATTGTGCAAAACATTTTGAAAAAAGGAATTTTACACAAATTGAAACCTTTACTTCTGGTTGCATGTCCATGTTTTTGTGACAAGATGGTGACATGTGTCACTGTCGTAGGTTGCTGAGGATACTGGAGTGTCAGCACCTGTCGTCTGGGCCGCCACAGATGCACAACGTCTCTATCTGTCGCCCTCTCGACCTCGCCACCAGTTGACACGTCAATCCATCTTCTGAACCATGTCACCAGCCGATATCCACCCTAGTCAGTTACTAAAGTGACATCAAACTGGTCAGTGTCAACAAACGACATCCACCTGACTATTTTGCATTGTCATAACACGTTTGTATCAGTTTGTATCTTGGGGGCAGTGAAGGCACTGTTCATTATAAACAATTTGTTGTTGGACTTATTTTGACTTGATTCAATGACAATAGATAGGAGCATTATGACAAAACACAGATTCAAATCAGAATATATGTTTAATGATGGTTGACCCCACATTTGTGTGGTCCAAAAATAAGTCGGAACAAATAGTAATTACTTGACATGTTGTCTTGTGTCCTACCAATGGCCCTCGGTGAGACACACACAACCACCGCAACACATACAAACAAACAAGGCACACAGCTGACTTGTTCAGACGTGCCTCTTTAGCCAGTCACCTACAGATTGTGTGGATTAGACTAGAGGTGGCATTCCCCATCAACATACTGCTGCATCATTTCAGTTCCATGGTGTGGTAGACAATACACAGCATTCGGTTGTTTATCACCAAGATGGCCGATCGCTATGACAACCACACACCAAAGAAGAGCAGTGACTAGTAACAATTGTCAACTGCAGCTTCAGTTGTAAGCTCAGATATTAAAACATCCTGTTCATGGGCATGTGATTTTGGCAATTGACACATTTTGCAGAAGTGTGCTTCAAATGAAAATACCATATATCATACACATTTGTAAAAGAAATCATTGCGACTAGTAAAACATTTGTTAATTCTGAGAGTTTTTGTTTTAATTCTTAACTGCTGCTTCACACTTACCAGTATATAACATTCATACAGAACAAACAACGGCACCTTGTTGCAAGGTAAACCTAATACAGCTGTACAAAACTTAGTTCTATAGCAGGCAGAAGAATAGTTTACTTTATTATGACTAACATATGGCACATGTTGAAATAACATGTCTGACCATGTTGTGTTGTAAACAATATTCAACCTTATAACAATTATCAAGTAATCTAAAAGTGACTAGTTTTACAAACTGTACACAAAGGCACACATTGCCACACTGGACTAATGTACAAGATTTTCTGTTCTGTACTTAAAATATAAGTCGTAATGTATCATATTTTTACATCAATCTTGAACATCTCTGTAGATGCTTTTCAAATTCATTATAAGTATTACATACTACAACTCATCAAAACTCGAAACTAGTATTACCATAAAAATAGTAACAACACAAATAATAGTAGTAAAATAAGCATATACAAAGCTATATAATATAAAATAAAAAGTGTTTTATAAATGTTAACTAAAGCGCCACTAAAATGGAGTAAATAAAAATAAACAGTAGGACGTAAGGTAATATGAACTTAAACAAAACAGGTGTTTATGACTTGTAATTAACACATTTGTACACTATTCAGAAGATGGCAAATTATCACTGATCAAATTTGTAACAGAGAGAACAGTTGTGCAGCAGGAAACATGCAGACATGCCATTTTTTCATGACTGAAATTTCGATTTTTGACGTGAAATTAATCTATAAAACATCTTCTTCCATATACTGGACTAGGCCCTTTCCGGGCGTTAAAAGTCCAATCGAAGCTTGATTGTTTGGGGGGGGGGGGGGGCGGCGGTGTATGCTCTCTTAAAACAGTTAATATAAAAATAAAATTTATATTAGCTAATTAAAACGTTAATAAAGTTATTCTATGGACCTCTGGTGATTTAAAAAATAAATAAAATTGCACTGTTTAAATCATCTGTCTAAACAACTTCTGTTCTTATTGAATGTCACCATTTATGAGACTATTTTTACTTCAATGGCTGTAAGTATGCCATTCAATGTTGTACGTTTAAGATGAATGCAAGAAAATGACATTTTCAAATACTTTAAAATAATTGTTCAAATACGTTGTCAGTATCAGCATTTCCGTTTCATGATCACATGTAATGCCTGCCAAACTGATTACCTTCAATGCAAATCACCTTTCACCAAACAATTTGTTTTCAACCTTCAAAATACCCATTGATTGCAACTTTAATGTGTCTTTCACCCAACAGTGCTAATTACTGAAGACACTTGACAGCAGGTGTTCCCCATGGCCCTGGCAGTGACCACAACTTCTGTTTGCTCAGAGGCAGGATTAACACCTATCCCCTTTGTTCTTTAGTCAGGCTCCAAACTGGCACCAGGCTATTCTGGTCTCCAGGCTGTCTTTCAAGTTGAGTTGTCACACTTCATCACTAGAAGTCACTGAAGGCAACATAGGCATTTTATTATGCATCTCCTGACTTAACTTAACAAACAGAACAAATAAACAGATTATGGCTGTTACCTCTGTAGATAAAGGTTTCTGAGTCAGTTGTCACTGTGACGTAGTTAGCAATAACACTAACGGTAAGCAATAACAGCACTGGCCTGCCTGTCATTGTATGAGTAAAACGCTAATTATGACTGTAAACTACATGTCGTGATATATATGATTTGCTTTATTTTTACCTATTATAGAAATATATCCTGAAAATGAAAGATATTTGAAAAAAGTATTTGAAATACTTTTCAGTGTGTTTGTATTTTTGTATTTAAAGGTATTTGTAATTGGATTTGAATCCCTCATGAGTGTTTATATTTAAACACATTTCAGTGTGTCTGACCCTACGTCTGGTCACAGTAGTTGTAATACATCCGTATTCAAATGCGATACATTCATGTTCTTAAAAATGCATTATGTAACTTCAGTTTGTGTATGTGAAATGTGGTTGATGTGACATGTATGTTGGGTGACAATGACACTATAAACAGTGGGGGCCTGAGCCGTGGACAGATGACCTGCTGGCTGAATGATCAAAAAATAACCAGTGATCACACACTGTATAGTGACAGTAGCAAGACAGTGCGAGTGTGGTCAGGGGAGGGGTATAACTAGAGGGGGGTGTCAGCCTCATGACCGTGTCCTTCACCAGTGATTACACACAGTAGCATGACAGTTGGAGGGTGGTGGGGTGGGGGGAGGTGTAACTAGAGGGGGGTGTCAGCCTCATGATGGTGTCCCTCACCAGCCCACTGGACACTCGGTTGACCACTCAGTGTCCGGCTCAGATTGCTGCTGTCACCCGGCGCAGCGTCTTCATACTGATGCTTGGCAAACTCTATGAAGACCTGGAGGGGATGAGGAAGAGAATGAAGGACCTAATTAATGCCTGACTCAACAGTACACGTGTCATCTCAGGTGAAGTAAAGTAACTAATTATTAAGTAACTATTCAACGTTAGTTAACCACAGTGCATATAATACAACACAAGAAAACATCATATACCACATTGTTAATGCAAACACACACACACACAGATATATACATACACACACCACACACTCATACGCATACTCATATGCATATACATACACAAACATAGAAATACACCATACACACCACATACACACACATGCATAGACATATACACACCAGTGACACCACACACCACACATAAACACACACCACACATACACATACACACAGGTAGTTGTTATGATGTAGCATGACACCCAGTCCTTGAGACTACAAAAAACACACAACTCCATGAGTGTGCTGTCTTGTCCAACTGCATCTTGTTATTATTGGTTCTGTTAATCCTATTCTATAGCAATCCTTTCACAGAACCTGTGTTGACATCAGCTGTCCCAGTGTATTATGAAATATTTAAAGTTTCAGGTCTATGGTAGTAACATAACATGTGTTTGGATTCGTTAATGTACAAGTAGCATATTACTCTGACCATAATCGCATACCTGTTCAAGTGTGGATTGACTAAAGCTGTAGTCTTCAATACCCAACTTTTGTCTGCCTGAAAATGAACAGAGAAACTGTTTATTTTTAGGGAAAATATGGATGCTCCACCATCCACAAAACTAGTGTCTTTCTGACAGTCTTTCTAACCAGAATAAGCAGAATGAGCCACGTCAAGTGCGGATGTGTGTTCTCTTAACCAGAATGAGCAGAATGAGCCATGTCAAGTGCTGATGTGTTCTCTTAACCAGAATGAGCAGAATGAGCCACGTCATGTGCGGATGTGTGTTCTCTTAACCAGAATGAGCAGAATGAGCCATGTCAAGTGCTGATGTGTTCTCTTAACCAGAATGAGGAGAATGTGCCATGTCAAGTGCGAATGTCTGTTCTCATAACCAGAATGAGCAGAATAAGCCACGTCAAGTGCAGATGTGTTTTTTTTTAACCAGAATGAGCAGAATGAGCCACGTGAAGTGCGAATGTGGTCTCTTAACCAGAATGAGCCATGTCAAGTGCGGATGTGTGTTCTCTTAACCAGAATGAGCAGAATGAGCCACGTCAACTGCTGATGTGTTCTCTTAACCAGAATGAGCAGAATGAGCCACGTCAAGTGAGGATGTGTGTTCTCTTAACCAGAATTAGCAGAATCAGCCACATCAAGTGCGGATGTGTGTTCTCTTAAACAGAATGAGCAGAATGAGCCATGTCAAGTGCAGACGTTTTCTCTTAACCAGAATGACCCCATCAAGTGTGGATGTGTTCTCTTAACCAGAATGAGCCACGTCAAGTGTGGATGTGGGTTCTCTTAACCAGAATGTGTAGAATGAGCCACGTCAAGTGCGGATGTATGTTCTCTTAACCAGAATGAGCCATGTCAAGTGTGGATGTGTATTCTCTTGACCAGAATGAGCAGAATGAGCCATGTCAAGTGCGGATGTGTGTTCTCTTAACCAGAATGAGCCATGTCAAGTGCGGATGTGTATTCTCTTAACCAGAATGAATAGAATGAGCCACATCAAGTGCTGATGTGTGTTCTCTTAACCAGAATGAGCAGAATGAGTCACGTCAAGTGCGAATGTGTGTTCTCTTAACCGGAATGAGCCACATCAAGTGCGGATGTGTGTTCTCTTAACCAGAATGAGCAGAATGAGCCACGTCAAGTGCGGATGTGTGTTCTCTTAACCAGAATGAGCCATGTCAAGTGTGGATGTGTGTTTTCTTAACCAGAATGAGCAGAATGAGCCATGTCAAGTATTTTCCTGGGCCTTTCCAAACATATCAAAATAAAAACAAACAGCTATCAAGAATAACTACAAATAAATAAATCTACCTACCATCTTCAAGCGCTGCAAACGTTTGAAACAGACTGTTGACATTGCTTTGTGGCACCCTGTAGGTGACACGCTCGCCAAACCTCTCCACCACAGTGGCCTGTGTGAAGATGTTGTGGATGAAGGTGTCCAGAGCCTCACAACGGCCCACTTGCCCTCCATCTCCCTGCTGCCCTCGTCCGTCCAGCTTCACCTCCAGCAGGTAGCCCTGGCCAAACTTACTCTTCAACTGCTGCAGTGTGCCGATACACCTGATTGGACAAGAATGATCACATGACTAGCAGTGGTCATAAACAGCAGGCTGATTCGAGGAGAATGATCACATCACTAGCAGTGGTAATAGGGCTTGTAAGTGGGTCACGATACATGGCGGGATTCCACATGATTGGAGCTGATTGGGGACTGGACACAAGAATAGTATTCTAACGATGGATGGCGGTTGTAGGTTCCGACTGATGGATACTAGGAAAATCAGGTCTTAAATAGCTAGTGTTATACCTTTCTTATCTTAAATGTCCGATTTAATATTGAGTTTACCACACTATCATAGACATATAGCGATTTATGCAGTGCAGATAATAAACACGATATTAGGCCGTATGTGTCTTACCTGATTTACATTTTACATTGCTGGACGTTGTGGTTTCGATAAGCACTTACATCTGACATGTTGTCAAAATGCACATAATCATAACACATGTATACCTTTGCCCCAAACAGGTTGTGCTGTGCAAAAAATGGCACCCTTCATTATTAGTCAAGATCGCAAAACACAAGTATTGCCGCTAATGTCATGGGAACCACAATAATAATCTATTAAAATTCACGATTGCCGTGATCATTGTCACTGGTAAAGTGTTCCATTGCTTCTGCTTGTAATAATCCTTCGGACAATATAACTGAAACACGTTTTTTGGTAACAGTTCGATTATTACAAACAAAAACGAAACAAAGTCTTATACGTTAACATGGAGAATAATGGATTTCCTGCCCCCAGCCTCGTTTTCGCACGCGAGACTTACACGCCCTATAAACAGCATGTGGAACATCCTCATTGGATGAGAATGCTCAGGTGACTAGCACAGGAATATATTACATGTTTAGTCCATGCAATATTTGTTTTCATTTCTGATTATCATTAGATTTAGATACATAAAATGTAACAACTTCAAACTCCCGGTCACAATGGCGGAAGCCTAATAACTCATTGGAATGTAACCATTATTTGATAAGGAACTTGCAAAAATGAGACCCCATAAAAGGCTACGGATGGCGTTGTAGATGTGACTGGTCTCACACGCGTGACGCTGACAGCAAGTGGACACTCACTGCATGCTGCCGTTGACCATGATGGCAACACGGTTACACAGTGATTCTGCTTCCTCCATGTAATGTGTAGTCAAGATGGCGCCTCGCTCCGTTGATGCAAAACTACGACTGATTACGTCCCTGGCAATGAGATGGAACAATAACTATAAACACACAGTCTTATACATGATAGTGTCTGATGGACACAGCATTCATGGTGTTAACTCCTCTACCACAGCAGATGCCAAAGTAGCTATGTGGCAGTTGAACATATAATATATTATATATATATATTATATATATATATATATATATATATATATATATATATATATATATACATTTATATATATATATATATAAGGTTGCATTCCATGATAGTCCATGTTTTAAGTACAACTGTCCAATGAGTCATCGTGACTCAGATGCTACACTATCTTATTTTCTCCAAACCTACATCAACGTTTTCGCAGAATGCACAATAAGAATCATGAACATGCCAGTTGTCAAAAAGGCTTTCAAAGACCCTTAGGATCACTATCCTGTGTTGTAAACATGTTAGTCAGGCACGTCAAATTATGTAATTAACAAGAATTCAATATAAACATACTGACTGTCAATGGTGAATATAAAACTATTCAATATTCAAAACATGCTTCCCAACTGACCAGAGGAACCTCTTCGAGCGGGGATCCATTCCAGTGGACGGCTCGTCCAGCAGGACAACTCGTGGGTGCCCGAGCATACTGATGGCGTAGCTCAGCTGTCAACAGCAGGCAGAGGTCAACGATCAGGAATTTTACGGGAAAGAGACGGGACTCCATAGAAATGTTTTTAGGTGCCTGCACTCTTTTAACAAATCAAATAATTACATAAGGAATATATTTTCCACATGTACAAGGGTAATCATATTTGTCTTGCTCATCTGGAATATATATTCTAGACTAATAAACATTTTGGTGGACTAGTAAACTTTTGACTTTACTAGTTTTGCTGTATTGTAAATAAAATGATGAAGTTCTACCCCTGGATATGGTATTAAAATTAAATAATGTAGGTCTGTTGTGCCTTTATAATGGTCAGATAATGAATCTATGATAACCTGCATTACTATACTAAAAAATCAACAAATTACAAACATGCTCTATACACATGCGTGAATTAACACATGTACACATAAACAGTTGTCTTATTTACCCTGCATCTGTCTATTACAATATTGATGCATATATATTCAATAGAAGTCACATTGCAGATAGTATGTTACAGATAGGCTATTCAGTGCACTTTGTCAGTTGTAAATATTTGCATGTAAGCAAATTTATGAAATTTATTTCAATTCAATTCAATATGATTTATTCAAACAACATTCAACAACAATACAATTTAAGACTACACAACATGCTATACAGGTAATGTTGTCTGAAGGAATACACAAGAAGTTAAAAACTTGTAGTAGTATGTATCCCCGCACACAATATTTGTGGGCACAACCATAATATAAGAAATAATTATTATAATGTAAATATTGCACACATCCTAAATACATGACTAGGATAGAAAACAAAACAACATAAACAGAATTAGTGATACAACCCCTACCCACTAGTTCATTATCTACATTAATCTCACTTATTCAAAATAAATGGATGCATACAAGGAATTATACTTAGAATTCAGATATATTAGTAATCTGAACCAGTTGCAATGAAAGTTGCAATTATATATATTCATTCATGAGTATTGACTTGTAACTGTGTCTAAAATACCTTATTGTTTTTATGTTAGTTAGATCAACATGCAAGGAATTCCAAAGACTTATGCCATACATAGGTAGAGAGAGACATGGCTGTAACATTCAAGGTGACACAGCGCCTTACTAATTGATTTTTGCGACGTGTTATTACCGAGATATCTTTTTTTACAAAATGCTGTTGTATATTAGCTGCATGGTAACATGCAGTAGTATGCTTTATACATAAACATAGCTGTTTTGAATTTCACTAGATCTGGAAATTTTACTATATGCGACCTTTAGAAAAGAGGAGTTGTGTGGTCAAGACGACATGCACATGTTTATTTGGAAGTTCTTAAAATAGCCAACTATATTTAATTGTGATGTAATTAATGGGGTGGCTGCCACGAGAGTGACCAAAATGGTCTTACTGACAGTCTCCTTGACCCCTGGTTATTTTACCTACAGTAACAATTCATAATCACTTATAATTACATTTCTGTTATTTCTGACGCAATTACTTGGCAATTTGCTACACACCGGTACTAATGTAATATTATTTAATAATTTGAGGTGTAGGTAATTTGTATGAACATTGCTTTATGTATATTTTTATTGGGTCAATAAACACTTCCGATTCCGACTTCCGATATCTGCTGGCAAAGTCTAAGTCCCCGCTTTCAACTCATGTTCAACTGCTTGTAAAATCTAAGTGCCCGCTTTCAACTCGCATTCAACTGGTGTTAAAGTCTAAGTCCCCACTTTCAACTCATGTTCAACTGCTGTTAAAGCCTAAGTGCCCACTTTCAACTCGCGTTCAACTGCTTGTAAAATCTAAGTGCCCGCTTTCAACTCGCATTCAACTGCTGTTAAAGTCTAAGTGCCCGCTTTCAACTCGCGTTCATCATCATCTCCGCGTTCAACTTGCGTTCAACTGTTGAACGCGAGTTGAACAGGAGTTGAAAGCATATTTCAACAGTTGAGATTCAACTATTCCTACAGAATCAGTTGAGCTTCAACTGAAACTCAGTTGAGTTTCAACTGAGTTTCAACTATGCATTTTTGTTTGGGATACTCTCAGTAGACATCCAACTAAACCCAGGCCCCTCTAAATGTAATCCATGTAAAAAATCACTAAAGTCCAATTCACTCATCCTAACATGTAACGACTGCAACAAATCAGTTCACATCAAATGCGCTGGAATATCCAGACATGAATTTAACAGCACTTACCGAAACCTTAACACATTGCATTGTTCAGATTGCTCTGCACCATGTGGCATTTGCCAGAGGGATGTCCCAAATAACCATAAAGCAATCCATTGTGCTCCACTGCCAAAAATGGATAAATACAAAATTCTGTGCAATAGATGACAATGAATACAAACAACTAAAACATTCTTCATGTTCCTGGGCCTGCCCTGACTGTAATAACTTCAACTTCACAAATTCCTTCAGAACGAAATCCAGACCGCTAACCCTTTTGACCCCCTCAATGGTAACAATCATAACTCAAACGAAACAACTACAGGTAGTAATAACACAACCAATAAAAAGAAAACCTATAAACAGAAGAAGAGATCACACTTCAGGTGCTTCCTCATAAACTGCCAAAGCATTAAGAATAAAGCTGCAGACATCGCAGTACTAAACGACATACATAACCCAGACATAATCAGTGCAACAGAGTCATGGTTAGATCCCTCAGTTAAAAATGGAAAACATGTCCCACAACACTTTAATGTTTTTAGAAAAGACAGGGAAACAAGTATTACTGGAGGGGGGTATTCCAAATATCCAAAGCTGATCTCATCACAACTCACCTAACAAACTTAAACACTAACAGTGAGAGCATTTGGACAGAAACGTAACTAAAAAATCATCAGGACTTGCTTGTGAAAAATGCAGAAATAAGAAATCAGGTTCGGCTTTCCAATTTACTGACGTACATCATAACAAGTCCAGCTCATGTCTAGATTCAACAATACAGTTGCAACAAAAAACAAAACAATTATATTCCCATTTCCCCCAATATTTTCTCATTTTTGCAGAACGCCTCGCGGGTCAACTGAAAACTGTGTGCAGGTCAAATTTGGCCCGCGAACCAGGGTTTGCAGAACGTTGATCTAAATACTTCAAATTATAAGTATACACAAGTAAAGCATACGAATAATCGTTTTTACACATGTTTCCTATTCTCGAAATTGGCATCTGCGAGTGGAGGAGTAATTACGGTTTATTGTGTTAACTCGCCCATCGGTAACATTATCAATTAAGAAGGGTAAATACCGCTGGCTTAGAAAATGCAAACACTGAATACTTGTACAAACCTACAGCGTTGTTTAGATTGGTTCGTTACTAAATAAAATAGTTTTGCCGACGTGACTTCTAGCCGCCAGCAGTTATTATTCATTTGTA
>OZ024858.1:26804686-26849686 GCA_964017155.1 Oasisia sp. SBJ-2009
TTGCGCTAGCTACAGCATCGAACCGTGTAGACGCGATGCCATCGCCGGAGCTACGGTAGTCTGAGGGGATGCACGGGTACACCACTGACGATCGCCTTCAAAAACATTTTGAAACTCTTCAAAAACCTGTACTCTTGTTGTCCGCTATCAGTCGGATCATGACGGTTGGTGAAGTAGGGATGGCGTGGGAGGAGCTTGCAGTCGAGAACTGTGCCGGATTAACACCGTTGCAGATGTAGCACATGCTACGGACTCGGCGCTTTCAGGGGCCCGCTGGTCGACTCACAGACATTATGTTTTAGCAAGGGCACGTTACGGTTACTAGAGCTAGCGACGGCAATCAGAGGATATAGACGTCTAGAAGACTACTATGCCTCGCCAAGCAAAGTAAAACAAACTAGGCTGTTAATTACGAATTCATCACTCCATGATGTTTGGGTTTAATGGTATTTACTATAGTTATTAGTGATTCACCACACAATAAGTTTATTAAATACTTTTTTTTTGTCACTATATGTTCAGCCTATGGCATACTGTGGAGAGAGTTTCGTTTGTAAACCTGAGTCATTATTTAAGGAGCTTTGTCAATATAAAACATTCTAATAATAACAACAAAGTTTGGGATAGGATCGATACTTAAACCCTCATCCACAACACATTGGAAAGGCCTAGAAATTGCAGTGATATAATAACAAATGTGGAGATCTTATTATTCAACAAATTCGAGTGATGTGTTTGTTTACGTTGACTCCACCCTTGGGGGCACCAGGCTCCCAGGTTAAGAGAGTGGTTAATTAATAAAAAACGACTTTACAACTGTGCTACCTAGTCACTAGTAGATCAGACAATTATAATTCCCCCTGAGTCTAAACATTGCTTTTAAGGATATCACAAAATTACAACGTGTTCAACATTGCTTAGCAAGTGCTGTGACTAGATATTCACGTTTAAGTCGTTGTTTGCCACTTCTAAGGTCTCTGCATTGGCTTCCTGACCGATATTGTATCATCTTTAAGATATGTACTATTACTTGTCAGGCACTTTCCTGTTTACGCTGGAGCCTCTACACCGCTCGGTGCTGCTTGGGGACCAACCAGATCCAAATCCAGAGGGAGCAAGTGCTTCCCGCGAACGCCTATTCTATATAATAACTATAATCGCCTTTTATCAACAGAGCCGTTTACCTGAAGATCGAAGCGCCAACTGGTGGCCATGCGGTGCGACTGAAATTCTACGGCTGCGAGACGTGTATGTAGGACATCACCAGAGTGTTTGTGTCATATTGTATAGTAATATATTGGATTAAGAATACGACAGGTCTCCGTTCATAATAGTATTACTCGCTACACATGCGTGCAGATCAAAGACGTCCAAAATAACCATTTACAGAAAAGTGCTATTCAAATTGTTCCTTGCAGCAATTTCGAAATTATCTTTATGACATTTTTCACTGGATGAATGAGCTAGAGTAGATTAAAGCTGAATGCAGATAAACCAGAGTTTCTTATTATTGGCACACAGAGGCAGGGTGTAATAATAATGTTTACACTATACCCCTATTTAGTCAGAATATTATGCCTGCCGTTTCAACCTGGCATTTAAGAGTAATGTTTGATGATAACTTTAATTTTAGATAATAATTTGTTTCAAATTTGTCGAACGTGTTAGAATCGTATTCGTGATTTGTGGCGTATTCGTCGGTATTTGCCTATTTCTATTGCCGTCACTACTGCAACTGTACTCCCTAGTCATTAGTAGATCAGACAATTCTAATTCCCCCTTAGTCTAAACATTGCGTTTAAGGATATCACAAAATTACAACGTGTTCAACATTGCTTAGCAAGGGTTATGACTAGATCTCCACGTTTAAATCGTTCTTTGCCACTTTTAAGGTCTCTGCATTGGCTTCCTGGCTGATATCGCATCATCTTTAAGATCTGTACTAATACTTGCCAGGCACTTTCCTCTAAGCAACCATCGTATTTACAGTCATTGCTTACTTCTTAAGAAAACCTGTCCAGCTTCAACCATCTAGTTCTGATTTATGTTTTGTCCGTAAAGTCAGTACCAATATCGGGACTATACGGCTTTCGCTGTAGCTGCACCTCGTTTTCGGTATATACTTATTTCTACACTAGCTAAAGTCCGCCGTCATTTAAAACCCACGTTTACAACCTTCATTGCCTATCCACCGTAGCTATCTCGCGTATACGAGTATATATATATATATATATATATATATATATATGTATATGTATATGTATATGTATATGTATATGTATATGTATATGTATATGTATATGTATATGTATATGTATATGTATATGTATATGTATATGTATATGTATATGTATATGTATATGTATATGTATATGTATATGTATATGTATATGTATATGTATATGTATATGTATATGTATATGTATATGTATATGTATATGTATATGTATATGTATATGTATATGTATATGTATATGTATATGTATATGTATATGTATATGTATATGTATATGTATATGTATATGTATATGTATATGTATATGTATATGTATATGTATATGTATATGTATATGTATATGTATATGTATATGTATATGTGTATATATATATATATATATATATATATATATATATATATATATATATATATATATATATATGTATGTATGTATACGAGTATAAATAGGATTAATTTGTAAGCAAACTCGGTACCCGGTACGCGAATGCCGACGCCTGCGAGTAACGAGTATTTCAACCCTGTCCTATTCCGTTTCCAATTGGTGCATTTTGTAATACGTGGAACTCTTTGCAATGGCAGGTAGCTACGACAGCGGCCAAGTGGACGACCCGCACAGGACGTATGAAGCAGCCAGGCATTACATTCACAGAGAAATAAAACTGCATGAATTCGATGGTAACTACTGCAACAACTATAATGTCGTTCTTTGTCAAATCTCCTCCCATGATGTTATTACACCACGCGCTAATCTGTTTAGTTGTACGTTTCTGTGCAATGTAAATATAATTCCACTGTTTTGTTTTGAAACGTTTGTGTTTTGCCCAAACTGCAAAGGTCGGTGTTCAAAACTGCGTCTTGTGGCTATTGTCCTTCTTCGAATGGCGTTGCACCGACGTTGATGCAGAAAAGCATTTCCTATATAAATGGTGGACGAATTACATTGAGGGTGAAGAAGACGCACATCATGTGCACAGGGACTAGATGAGTAGACTATAGAATGGTTGAAGTCGGACTGACATCATTTTGGAGACGAATTTATAAAGAAAGCTGGAAGAAATTAAATGACAATTGAAGGAACACGTTTATATGTGTTGAGAAAAATTATATTTATAAGGAATGTGAATACCTGTGTGGAAAGATGGACAAAATAGGCATCAATGACGGAAAGCCAATAGCTGTGATTTTTCAGAAAAGAATCTAGTAATTTGGTCGACACGAGCTGATGGCTCAACACAACTAAATTCGTGTTCACCAGCAATGATAAATACTCTGTAACTTTGTCACTTGTCTAACCGTCAATCTCATTAAATAATTAACAATTAATAAATTACAATAAACTAGTTAATCTAATATCTTGAACTTAATTGAAAATTAGAGCATAGGAAGGTTTAACGAATGACGACCAGCCAAGTTACAACTACAATTACAATTAATTACCTACCTGCGAACTAACTATAATATACTTCAGATATAATGTAAAATAAAATACTACTTTACAAAATGTATACCTGCTGGAAATAGCAAACCGATTCATGATCAATGTCGAATGTTGTGAGACGATAATTGTTTTCTTGTATGATTTGCCAGGCCCAATTCCATTTGGCCATTATGTATTTCCGTTTGAGAAGAAACTGCCAAAGTCTTTGCCCGGTAAGTACATGTCTATTAAATACGTCACGTAGTTGCCGTTGATGCTTCGGCCATTATATAGTCAATAATAGTAAACATTGTCTATATTAGGGATATAGATTACATCATAATTATAACGTCTTCGTACAATGCAAAGCAACACCAGTTATTATTATGCCATTGTGATCACTCGTCTAGACTTCTATATATTTTAGACTTCTCTCTATTATATATTATATATTTCTTGGTTATCGTTGGCTTTCATTTTACAGCTACATTTGCTATGCATACGAAACATCTTGCGGCGTCAATTGCCTATAGCGTCGAAGCAGATATTCTTGGGGCTACTGACATTAAGGTAAGTGCAACTTGACTTAAAGGCACCAGTGCCATAAGCTTATATAAAAGACAAAGTATATTACCCACTCGTAATTTATCTGAGAGACTTACTACTACAGAAGTGGATTGACTAAACGGCAAACAAACGAGCCCGGGCGGGCGGGCGGGCGGGCGGGCGGGCGGGCGGGCGGGCGGGCGGGCGGGCGGGCGGGCGGGCGGGCAGGCAGGCAGGCAGGCAGGCAGGCAGAGACAGAGAGACAGAGAGACAGAGAGGCAGAGAGACAGAGAGACAGAGAGACAGAGAGACAGAGAGACAGAGAGACAGAGAGACAGAGAGACAGAGAGACAGAGAGACAGAGAGACAGAGAGACAGAGAGACAGAGAGACAGAGAGACAGAGAGACAGAGAGACAGAGAGACAGAGAGGCAGAGAGGCAGAGAGACAGAGAGACAGAGAGACAGAGAGACAGAGAGAGTGAGAGACAGACAGACAGACAGACAGACAGAGATAGAGAGAGAGGGAGAGAGAGAGATGGATTCGCGAAAGTGGGAGCTGTCACATATGTAACCAAGTCAACATACGGATCGAGCCACCGTTTATTCTATTGTTGCAGGTTGCCCAAGAAATAGTTGTGTACCAAATAGATACCAGCACTGACAGAGTTGTGTCGGAAGTGTTCGAACTGAAATGTGGTTTTCTACCACTTCACAGAACGATCACCTTAACAGCAAGGTAAGCGAGATACCTAGTAGACAAAACGAAGAATAAAATGGTTTGTTTGTCTATCAAATGCTTGGTTTGTCGACAGATGCTTTGATAAATATATACTGATTGAGATTTTGTTATCGAATTGAATAATTGTTCACAGTATATTCAGCGATATGCGAGACCTTAGACATCATTAGTAGTGACGAGATTATTAGGCCGGGAGCATGGGCCACCTCTCAGGATGTTTTCTGCTAACTTTTTTCAATTGTATTTCCTCATAACTGATATCTTAGGGCATCGCAAGGTGGTAATAACCATTCCCAACTCGGGGCCTTTTGGTCTCAGGGGGCCAGAAACCCCTTTTCGGGCCTAAAATGAAGTAAATTCAAATATTGTCTCACTGTGTGGCCAAACGTAACCGTAGAGACATTACATTTGACAGAAAGCATCCTGGGACATTGGAGAAGGCGGTGGTGTATGTGTTAAGGGTTTGGTCCAACTAATTTCCGTAGTGTGAGCCAATGCGTCCCAAAAAAATGAAAGTAAGTATCTCTCTGACCTGATGATCTATCCCCTCACTCTGACGCCATACTCAGTAAATGATGGTATTGTTCATTGCCTGGAGATGACAGAGTTGATCTGGGGTTTGCTAGAACAATATAATATCAGTATAATGAAAAGGTGTGCGTTGCAAAGTTGGCTAATATTGTCGCGAGGGAAGACTACAGGAAGACAGGGCTAGATCCTACTGTTAGATCCATCTAGGTTTGCTAAGTAACAACTTGTCATATTTCAACTTCGAATGTCGTGAAGATGTAGTATTAGTTTATGAGTGTTTCGGCGATAATAGTTTTTCGTGAGAGTGAGCGATGATTAATGTATCACAGTTTGATTAAACCATGCCTACTCCGGGCAAAATGGGATACACTAATGCGGGCAAAATGGGATCATCTCGTTGTGCATGTTATGCATATTATCATTGAAAAACATATGTTTCTGTAGATCGCATAATTTAACTAGTAGTTCACTAAGTTACATAAAGATGTGAGGTACCAGGAGATACCAGGAGATACCATTTGTACAAGGGAGTCCTAATCAATATCTTAAAGGAGTGTATAGAAATTCAATGTTTCTACTGCCAGCCACACCAGATGATATAAGAGGAATCATTAATAATTAAAAAAATTCTAGTCCTGGATGGGATGGAATAACACCTTTCATTCTTAAGCAGGCCTTCTCCAACTTACTTGACTCACTATGTCACATTGTAAATTTATCATTTGATCAAGGATGTGTTCCAGATCAACTAAAAATAGCTGAAGTAATTCCAGTTTTTAAAGCAGGTGATACGACATCAATTGGCAACTACAGGCCGATTTCTATTTTGCCTGTGTTTTCAAAGGTTTTTGAAAGATTAATGTATACTAGATTAATGAATTATATAACTGAACATAAAATCTTGTCTAATCTCCAGTTTGGATTTAGGAAAGGTTATTCCACTGAAATGGCAATTTCAGTGCTAATTGATAATATTTGTAAGGCAACTGATAACAAAGAACATGTAATTGGTGTATTTCTTGATTTTGCGAAAGCGTTTGATACTGTTAATCATAGAATTTTATTGGAAAAATTAGCTCATTATGGAATTAGAGGAAACATACTTCAGTGGATACAAAACTACTTAAGTAATAGACAACAACGAGTAAAATTAAAAGGAACAACATCCACCCTTAGCAACATAACATGTGGAGTTCCACAAGGCTCAATTTTTGGACCTTTACTCTTTCTTATTTATATAAATGATCTAACTACTTTATCTGATAAAATGCTTACAATTATGTTTGCTGATGACACAAGTATCTTTATACAAGGTAATAATATACATGAAATGGAAATTGCTATGAACTCTGAGATAAAAAGACTGTCCATATGGCTCAAAATCAATAAACTGTCTCTAAATATAAAAAAAACTCATACAATGACCTTCAGTAATACGAAAAGTATAAGAGAGAGAGCAAATGACATTTATATAGACGACATAAAAATTGACACTGTAAACAAGATAAAAAAATTGGGTTTAATTATAAATAACACATTGAACTGGAGTGCTCACATTAAATATAATTATTATGTGTAGTAAAATATCTAAGAATATTGGCATTATGAAAAAGGTGAAGAACAAACTAGAAAAAAGATTATTGCTAAATCTATATTATATGCTTATCTACCCGTATCTAACTTACTGTAATACTATTTGGCGAAGGGCCCCGAATGTATATCTAGATAAAACATATATATTGCAAAAAACAATTGTGCGCATATTTAGTCATGTAGGATTTTTTGACCACACAGAGCCTTTATTTTCAACATTGCAGATAATGAACATCTATCAGATAAACAAATATATGTGCTGCATATTAATGTTCAAGCATAATAAGGCTATGTTACCTACCTTATTTAATGACGTATTTGTATTGTCACCCATGACACATAAATATTGCACAAGGCAAAAATTCGCATATAAAATACCGTTCTGCAGAACAAAGTGTAGACAATTATCTTTGGCGTATGTCGGACCAAAAATATGGAACACTTTTATCTTAGACAACTTTCTACAACATTCTGCCACTTTACAGATCTTTAAAAAAAAGTGTCAAATATCTGCTTATGAAAAATCAGTAATATGTTGTTTCTGTTCTGAATGTACTGTTATTATTCATTGTTTTTCTATAATTATATTAAACAATTATTTTAATGCAATTTTACTTGTCACACACGTGCATCGGCGTATTTAATTTTGTGGTACACTTGTAATTCACTATTTCACTATTTTAGTTGCTGCTGTATAGGTTTTTGTGTTTATGTTCACGAATTATTAATTGTTGCGAAATTGTTAAAATACATGAATAAGGAAAATAAGCATTGTTGCTTAAATCCAATTGTTACATTGTAACATGTACTTTGACATGAAATTATTACTTTACTGTATTACTTTACTGTATGTACATGACATTATGAAACAATAAAGCTATTATTATTATTATATTATAGGTCTATGGATTACATAATTATACAGGAATAGTAATCCGTCCAAAGTACGGCAGTCAAATTCACATTACCGAATGACACAACTAAATATGCATCCCATATTTCCCGGATCAAAACCCCATTTTACCCGTATATGCGGGTAAAACGGGATGGTCCGTATTTATCAAAAAATAATGATGTCAGGAAAAAACAATACCATGCCCTGCTGTGTTTCGGTGGGTTAGGCAGATACGTAACAAACTGTTACCCTAATGCGCAAAATGTGGGTGCGACGAACAGCGGAACGTTAACTCTCCCATAATATTGCCCGGGTTCCCCCTACATGGTGTGGTAGATATTTGAAGGATGGGTCGACTTACCATGAAGGCCGGTAGTGTCTTTGGTTGGTCCAAGTACCTGGACTATTCTCCTTTGCCACTCTTTGCACAGTGCGGTCGGATTCCGAGATAATCTAGAAAAAAAATCCCTGTGTTCTGTACGGCGAGAGGAAAGCGGAAATGGCCTGGCGCATGGGACAGTGACGTCATTTGCTTGGTTACGCGTCAAACGTCATCAACACGCCCCAACGTTGTAGTCTTCTCTCGTACAAACTTGCGTCGTGGACCTCGATACTGCACTTTTTAGTAGCACACTATATGACCCATTTCTACCACTGTCATATGCCACATGCACTAGCATCATCTTCGAACAGAAACACCTCTTACACGTTGGTGAGGTGAGCCCAGAACCCAGAAGCGGACGAATCGCTATCAAACAAATGTCAAACACATCGTAGAGAGAACTAATGTGTCGTGAAGAATTTAAAGATATGATTTTAGCACACTTGCTTAAATTCATACTTGAACTGACTGACACTTTCCAGTGGTCCCCGGGTTTCAAAGACTCGTTATCTTTTACTTAAATTTCATTTCTGTGTCAAATTAATGCTGTGGATGACGACAACGTATAAAAGGAACTCCTGGACTTATGCCGTGACAACCGAAGTAAAAATGCTGCACGAATCTTCGGGTTGTCGAGGGACACATATTCAGAAATGTGTTACGTAGTGATGCAAGTCCTAGTTATGTTCCCAGCTATAGCTATCGATATGTGAACTTACTTTCTCATGCTCCGCAGTGATAAAAACCATAGCTGGTCGATGTCGAGAACGAGTTGAGATTGCTCACTCCGACAAGTTGTGCACAACAAGGAAATAAGAGTGACATCGAGTCTTGTCTATGTTTCCTGTTGTGTGAACGGTAGGGGGTCGCTGTAGGGGTCGCTGTAGGGGGTCGCAGTGATTAAATACCAGGGTGAAGGGGTCGTTGGGTGAATCAGGCTGAGAAACACTGTTCCACCTTTTACCTTATGTTATTTATTTTATGAAGTATTTTTTATTATAAAATAATTATAATGTTGTTTGACTATATTTATACCATACTCTTTACACACGTGTCTTAATATCTATGTTTGAAATATGTATTTTAATATCTATGTTTGAAATATGTATCTTAATATCTATGTTTGAAATTTGTATCTTAATATCTATGTTTGAAATGTGTATCTTAATTAGTAAGCATAATAATTATAATCTTATAAATGTTTATGTTAATGCAATATTTGCATATATAAATTAATATATATGATTTCTATACTTTTACAATGTTTCTATGTACGCCTACGAAATAATAAATCTTTCAAAAAAGTAGTCACGAGACATTGATTTAGTACCGGGCGGCTAACAGGACACGGCACTTAAGGATTCAACTTTATTATATGTGTATTTTGGAAATCCGATTGCAGCGTGAACAGCGACGGGTACTACTCGGGCGAGACGGCCCTACTCAGACTGCACACGGAAACCACAGGCTTCCTCAAACCCACAATTTCCACCATAGACGTTGAGGTAAACGCGGCCGAGTTTGGCAGACGCTAACAAGTAAATCGGCCACTCACTTCTCATGTACTACGCATTTAACACAGCGAATTGGTGCGTGCGTGACTGAGTGGGCACTTGCGTGGGCTTGGCCATGCGTGTGTGCTGTGCGTTCATTCCAAATATAAACAATAATTATAACCGAGTTTAACTCGCATTTCATAACTAAGATTCCTGAGTTTTTGTGTCACAAAGGAGAACAAAGGAGAGCAACCCAAATTATACAAAAACTCAGGAGTATTAGTTATGAAATGCGTCTAAAAGAATGTGGATTAACAACACTAGAAAACAGAAGACTGAGAGGAGATCAGATAGAAGTGTTTAAAATATTGAAAGGGTATGCAAATATTGACAGAATTTTTTTTTCTCGGTTAAGGAAGAGAAAAGGACTAGAGGACATGGAGTTACATTAGCAAAGAAGCAGTGTAGACAAGATATTAGAAAATTCTCATTTTCACAAAGAACAGTAAATGAATGGAACAGATTATCAGCTGATTGTGTAGGTGCTCGTCGTGTTAATATGTTTAAAAATACAATCGACATACCTACCTAAGAAGGGTGGGGTACAGTTAGATACATAGGTTGGACTCTCAATAAGCCAAAGGGCTTCCTTGTCCACCTGCCATCTAGAGTTGATTCTCTGGGTGGAAATCTTGTTGAATCTTGTTAAACTCTCTCCGGCGACAATGTTAGTTGCAGAGGTCCGTGGTGCTGGAGATCAAGAGAGACGGCGCCGGTGAAGACGCCGTCGGCAGGAGCCAGTCACTGGACGTGTCGTTCCTCCCGGCCGTGTGTAGTCGCGGGGTCGACATGGTCGTAGAGACGGCGACGCGACCGGTGGAGTACATCAGCACAGAGGGCGGTGACATGACCATGCAGAGGATACACTTGACACTACCCCCCTCGAAGAACTCGTCAAGGTAAATATAGGCTGGTCAACATGAACACGTCGCTTTGAATTAATAGCGTAATGATTACATATACCTCGTTCACTGTGTAAATTTTAAATAGCATAATCAACATCACACCACCACCGGACCTACTAAAAACCATTAAAAAAAACGTGGCCATTGCGTAGCCACAAGGTGCCGCATCAACACTGCAGTGTATGGGTGGCCGTTCGGGTCATAACGCGCCAAGCTTGGCGCGGCAAGTTTTATGTTGGCGCGCCAACTTTACAGCTGGCCGTTCGGGTCATAAAGCGACAAACTTGGCATGGCAAGTTTTTGTTTGCGCGCAAACTTTACAGCTGGCCGTTCGGGTCATAAAGCGACAAACTTGGCGCGGCAAGTTTGTCGCGTTGTATGTCGCGCATGCGCAGGGTCGCGTAGGGCAGGTAGGGCAGAAAGACGTAAACAATAGCGGCGCTAAGCCGGGGAGTGCTATGTTATGTTGGTTAGTCGTTCGTTTTGTGGCTGTTATAACTGTTATTAATCAGTTCTTTTTGTGCATGGACATATGTGAGTAATGGCACACTTGACTGACCAAATAAACCATCTTGACAGTGTGTCGTTGAATCGCTATAGCGCAGAAACTGTCATTATCGGGATAGATGTCCCAGACCCGTACAGCTTGGAGGCTTGACACTGACAGGACGGAATGGGTAGATGATGTGTCAAAGTGGCCCTCTGTAGATTATTGCTGCATTTACACATAGTTCATAAACACTCCGGGTATGTACATTGCAGAAGCCCTGAAGTCATTCAGAAGTCACGATTCGTTCGCACCGTATCTCGCAGCACATGTGCAGACTGTGGTGTATCATGCATGCATATGGTGTTTCGTACATGTTACTGCTGACATTTTAAATATCCCATAACATTTAAAGACATTGATCTAAATATTTTATCTTGCCTTATTTATATACATAACAATTATGTACAATGTATGTATGTATATATATATATATATATATATATATATATATATATATATATATATATATATATATATATATATATCCTACCTAACAAGTAGCACTACAAACTCCTGCGTTAGCCCAAGTTTGGGCTGTTTGGAGTAAACTACCTGATACCTGAGACCTGAGACTACATGAGACCTGAGTGTACCAACTTCAAAATAATTAATGTTTAACTATCACTATCAACAGTTGATAAAAAGAAGCGTGCATCTAAGTTGCGTCTAATTGTAGAGACAAGATTCTATGAATGGACATGGAACCTGTCCCAGCCATCACACACTCGCAATCTGCACCTGACGAAAGCTGTTATATAGTTATTCTGTTGAATCTTGATATCCAGGATATTTGTGCCTATCTATCTCACAATCACGCTTGTACGCCGTGCCCACTATGTCTATGGCCTATGCCCCCGCTATTAGGATTCAGTACGTTGTACGTCAAAACACAAACCTTGAAAACGCCTACTAACTACATCAATAGAAGGGCCCAGCAGTTGTTCCACGTACCTTTAGTTTCCTCTGCTGCTCCCTAGACGGTGCGGCAGGATTCCGGGTTAATCCAGACAGATTTCCTTTGCACTGTAGAAATGCGAGGAAATGGCACGGCGCGACAGAGCTTTACGTCATTTCCGGTATCCTCGCGGTCGGAGTCCGCCGTGCATGAGTTGGCCAAGAGCACATAGTCTGGTAGTGGTGTACGTGTTTGTGTGTGGGTCGGCATGTGATATAAGAAGCAGTTAATGGGAATCTCAGGTTCTGTAACGCAGGTCTATAGCGCGGTCAAATTCCAAAGGTTTAGTGGATCACGTGCCTCCGTGTTCCCCATAGACTCGCCTGTTCTATGATGCTGGGTGGTGCAGAGGATAAACCCAAACCGTTTGTTTAAGAGGCCTATCCCTGGAGGTCCGCTTCCCTAAACTTTTGCAATTACCTATTACTATAGATCTCTTTGAATGTATCCTATTAATTGTCGCTCTCGTAGAAGAATCTGAAGTTTGACGATGGCTTTTTCAATACTTCCCCTGCGCCGCCCTCCGATGTCCTGAACGGAACCGAGACATCAGAAAATCTGAATATATGTGACAAGTTACGAAACGCTTTTTCCATTGTTTCCTGTCTCAACTGTGAGACAAGTCGCATGCAGGTTTGGCATCTGTATTTTTTCACTGCTCAAATATTCTTAAACTTCAAGATTTAATTACACATAGGACTATGGTTGTAAAGCAACCAACCACTGTTTAGAAGGTCGTGTCCAAGCGTTTTTTGAACCAACTGCAGCCGTACATAAGCATGATACCAGACAATCTAAACTTTTTTATGTTAAAAAAACGAAAACCACCCATAGACTACTGTCAATTACTGTCAGAGGTATACACATACGGAACGGTCTAGCAAGTGGCATAACACAGTTGCCAAGTTTGCAACAATTTAAGAAAAGATTAAAGTCGACGTCACTTTCTTCGTATTTATGAACAGTAGGCCCTATAACACAATGATAGAAAAAAACATTACTGCTGCTTTGTATTCAATCTTGTAACTCTTACTACAACTACTATGCATTTTAGTTGAAAGGGGCATAGCGCCTTACAAGTCACTGCTATGTCCCTTTAACAGCAGCAGCGATTCACCAATCATGGAATTGTATTGTCTTTACCATTATGTATTGTATTATTTTCCCATAATATGTTGTATATTCCTGTGTTGTTGTTAAAGAAACTGTCATTCATTCATGCATGCACTGAGACCGGTGTGTCTCTCTCGATGGCGTCTCTAGGGTTCTGTTCGGACGACCTCTTCAATGGTGGCCCTCGGGTTTTCAAAAGATAACTCGGTTGGCAACTTCACCATCGTACATCACATGTTGTGTCTGACATAGACGTCGTGGCCTCACTTTGATGGTGGCTCATCACAAACAGTTGTGTTAACTCCTAGTTGCATGGTGATGCGATCGCACCAAACGCTGAAGATTTGATACAGAAACCTTGTGCAGAGCTGCCAATTTGAATTGAGTATGATACGGGAGATCTCCCTCCTACAGTATGTCAAGAGGGAGAAATATATGCAAAACGCAAAGCGTCTTGCCCGAGGTTGCGAAGCAACCGAGAATGCTAGGAAGGTCCGGGGGCATGCCCCCCGGAAAGAAATTGTAATTGAGAATGCCAAATACGTGATTTCCTGCTGTTTTTGCTTATATTTAGCACCTATAACTCTTCGAAAGTGAACTATATGTTAAATAATAATATTTTAAATTTAAACTTTCATGTGTGGATATATAATTAGTTTTTTTTTTATTGGGGTTTACAGAGACTTTCAAGATTCTTTCACTAAAAATGGACATGGCTGTGGTATTGTAACAGTTTATTTTAGCTAAAAACAGCAGTCACAAAATAAATAGTTCAAGCAGAACTGCATTTCTGTCCATTTCTAGATGTGCTCTTCTAGCGTCTTCATTTCCATCATGTGTTCTTCAGTTCTTGCTACTGCAAGGTCAGCTTTCGCCTTGCTGACTGCCTTCCTGACACCATCTGCCAGGCCTCTGTCAAGTTTTATCCCGTAGCAGCAGCTGCTTGCATTGACCTTGAAGGCCAACAGGTCACAGACCCTGCGGTTGGATATACTTCTATAGTCTCCGCTCGGCTGCTCTCGGCTCTTTCCGTATACCGTAGATGACTAACAGCTGGCAAAAACGGTGCGCCGGCCAAACAAATCGAAAAATACGCGTAAAAAATACAAAAACAATTCTTTTGCGGGATATTGCAAATCAAAACCGGGAGATCGGGAGATTGGGTTTATTTTACTATATTTCCGGGAGATCTTCCGATAAATCGGGAGACTTGGCAGCTCTGCTTGTGTATGAGTCTAGTGTTTCTGCCATGTCCATGATGCATAGCCATAGCGATAATAACTTCAGCTGTGTACCTAACATGTTTGTGTACTGGCAATCGCCATGTTATTCAGCACAATAATTACCATACTATTGGTTAGCTATTTCTTTATAATAAGTGGCTATATGTTTTATATTTCAGAGAGATACAGGAGATATCGATTCCTCTCGTTGATGAACAATCTCTACCCCTCGCATCGTCGACTCAAGCAACATTTATCAATGTACGCTTCTCTTCGCTATAATTATAGTAGGATGCTTAGGGTCCATATATATATATATATATTCAAGTGTTACCAAGTTTACTATGAACAATATTTGACGTCCTAATTGCCGACATTCCACGGTGTGTATATTATTATTATATTCGTTAGCCTCCTGTATTTGTTAATTTTAATGACGTTCAGTCTATTTTAGCTCTCTAAAGTCCCACCGGACTATTAATTTTATAGCCCGTTACTGCACTGCCTCAAAATAAAAATGTAATATGTTATCCTTTTTTCTATTTCAGTGTATATACTGGTTGAAGATACGTTTACAAGTGAAAGAATCGGAAACAAAAACGATGGAGTTCCCACTAGCGTGTATAAAGAAGCCTTTCACAGAGGTAAGTCGTTCCGAATATCTACAAAGACGCTGACACTTGCTGTGATAGTGGCATTACTATGGTTAGGGTAAACGTTTCTGCAGTGGTCCACAGACGCTGATACAAAGCTACTTCAATCGTTTTCAGTGGAACACGTGGCAGCCGCCCGATTGGCTGTTCTCCTGCCGGCTCATGCTGTCTGGTGGCGAGTGCGCTGTGTCAACTCAACTATTAGGTAACTAGTGAAGTGACACGTCACTTCCGGTATCTGCAACTATCATCTCAAGCCAGGGGTGAAAATAGTCAGAATAGAAGTTCACCGAGTCGGTTGTACTTCATCCCACTGTGGGTCTGGAGCGTGGGAACCAGCTAACTGTAAAAGTCGTCTATCATCCATATCGTGAAGTCTATCATCTCAGAAAGAGCCAATTAAGCAACAGCAGATGTTAATTAGCTGCGATTTGTTTACAATTTGAATGTTGCAGAGGCAAGTTTGAATGTTTATGCCGATTCAACAGATTATATTATACATTCAGCATAAGTTTAGTATCAAGAACAAGATATTACAAATGAAGAACTGACAAGGTTGTCATAAAGAAACCACGCAGTGTTCTTGTTGTTCCCAACAGGATGCAAATATAAATTCAGTATACTTTATAATATAGTTTGTTTCATGAAATCAGAACAAGGAAATACACATTTCTACTTATTTCTACCTGTGTATAATTTAGGACAAACAGAAAGCAGTTGAAAGAATACTCATGCGAATAATATTTAGGTTTTTAATAATAATAAGTTTTGATCAAATTCCCTTCAAGTAATGCGATACATTAGCATGCATTTTATATAGATCATAGTTCATTTTATAGGGACTCCAAAATGCATATCATATAATGTTAAATATGTTGTATCATATGTTACATAATTAATAAATATATTCTGTTGCAGAGTCAGAAATCTTCTCAAGGCTTCCGTGTTTTCAGATGGCCGACTGAATTAATTCGACATTGCAGCAAACTGAATTCATCCAATATTACATGCATAATATGTGCAGACAAGACAACGTCTTACATATTATGCTGCAGAACTGACATTTCGCAGTGTAGCAGAAAAATCAAAGACGCTGTCTTGAATGGAATATTTGTAAATGGGAATCAGAAAAATCTTCAAAATGAAAAACGTGCAGTTTTACAGCTGGTATGGTTAGCATAATGTATATATTTATTCAAATGATACTGATATATCTAGTTGTATAAGGCATAATTCTGAATTACTGTATATATATTTTAGAACACATTAAATATGTTGTATGCACACAAATTCAAATGCGTTATTAAATGTCACAGAAATTCAATCAGTTCTTTTATTTATACTTTCAGAAATATGTCAGAAGTGTTACTTTAACAAAATGCTGCCAACTTAAAATATGTCACACACTTTGAATCGTTGATTTTTATGAACAAATGCACAATAAAGTTGGGTGAAATATTTTATAACTAACAACAAAGATCTACTTTTCTCAATAGCACACCTTCACGTTTGTCTTGTCGGGTGACAGTACTCCTTTGCAAACCGTTTGTAACATCATAAGCAGTCGTCCAAGAAACCTATAGCAACTGATATTACACTGTGGCAGCGGTAGACCACGTCAGTGACAGTTTGTTGTTTGTGCTACTTGGCTGCATTTTTCTTCTCAAGTAACCGCTTCTCTGCTGCCTTCTTTTCTGAATCCTTTTCTGTAATGCAAAATGTATTGTATACATTAAAGTAAACAACCATATGTATATGTTAGGGTGGGTGGGGTGGGGTGGGGTGGGGTGGGGTGGGGTGGGGTGGGCACATCTTGCTATTTGCAACTGATGTGTTGGTTCAGATAGTAATGTAAAAAAATATTTGCATAAACAAATGTATCAAAAAACAAGTGCATAAGAAAAGTACTGATCTGTTATCCCTGAATATTTAGAAGCAAAAACAATATATTTTCATTTTAAATAATAACATTTAAAAACACAGTTCTGTTTGGTAATGAGGTGTTTGCATGTGTACAAAAACAGAAACAAAATAGTTAAATTACTGGTACATATATCAAGGAGCTGTTACATACAGAAGTATTATGTTGTGATGGTAATATCATATTATGATCACACACAGGCAGGGATCAGATGCCAACAATTGATGTAAGAACCCATTCAGTGAACATGTGTCATCATTGCCACAGTTCTCAGAAACAACCAAAACACAACAAGAATGCATTTCATACATGAAAACCGTAGCACAGAAGAAATTACTCCACAACAAGACCTGTGTAAACTGGGGTAGATGTCTAAAACCACCAACAATGACATTGATCCATTTTATTTCAAAGTACAAGTCTGACGATGACATAACGTTGATGTATAAATTTTTAAACAGATAACAATCCAATTATATTCAAAATAACGCTTCATTAAAACACATTTCAGTGGAATTTTTTATTTATTTTACGTAATGTATTACTATATGTGTACAATAAAAATTATACTTTTAACATCTATCTTGGTAGCACATTTGCTGGACATATACTTACGTTGTTTTACAAGCTCTACATGACTGTCATTAGACCAGTACTTCTGTATGGAGCAGAATGTTGGACAGTTAGAAAGAAAGAGGAACAGATTCTCGAGAAAACAGAGATCAGGATGTTGAGAAGAATCAAAGGAGTAACATTGAGAGACAGAGTAAAGAGTTTGGACATCAGAAATGAGCTAGGTGTGAGTAGCATACAAGAGAAAGTAAGAGAAATGAGACTACGCTGGTATGGACACATCCAGAGAATGGAAGAAAACAACAAAGTGAGAGCAGTTGGTGACACGAGAGTGCCAGGAAAAAGGCCAAGGGGGAGACCAAGAGGGAGATGGATGGATGGCATCTGAAGGGATATGCAGGCACTGCGGATCACCCCGGAGGATGCCCAGGACAGAACATTCTGGAAATCAAGAATTCGGGCCCCTGACCCCACCTAGTAGGAAAAGGCGAAGAAGAATACTTACGTTGCTTCTCCTGGTCTCGTTTCTTCTGTGCCTCCTCCCGCTGCTTCCTGATCAGTGCTAGTCGGGCAAGATCAGCACGCGCCTCGTCCGTCTTACCAGCGATGTGCAACTTCTGGTAGTGAGCCTTGGCTTGTTGTTTCTGGATCTCTTCCCTTAGAAGACACAGAAATATAGTAAATATCAATGTTATTACCCCATGTATTCGAGTACATATCTCAAGACTGGTTGATTTATTTATGAAATAACTAAAAAAATAGGGAACATTTATATCAGTCAGATAACAGAATGTCTTCAGTTTATTATAAAGTTGCTAGCAATTACAATATTAGTAAAATAGATTGTTGTAAATGTGTCAATCATGATCGATCATCCCCAAGAATAGTTGTCAAGAAAATAGGCAACAGCAGTCACTACACTTACAGGGATTTGAAGTGTATCCGGTTTAAAGGACACAAAATTGCAACAGTTTCATGTTATACACCTAATAGAGTTTATATAAAGTAACAATTTCCACATATACTCAATTTTTTAACGTTAGCGGTTTACTCAGAATGTGACCTTAAAGTCAAAAATTCTACCGAAATCCACTATGGCCTAGACGCCGCCATCGGTGACGGGTTAACTTGGCATGGCCAATCCGCGCACGGCATTCTAGGTCTCTGCTGAAGCCGGTCAGGTTCCTGCGACGTCGTTAAGGGTCAACAACTTCGAGTCTTCGTTCAGTTGGCGTGACATGTAGCAGCTGCTTAGACATGTATCTAAATCTGTGGTCAAACCTATGGTAAACTTTAGTAGAAATTATGCCTTACTGTTCGGCATACGGTTGCAGTGCAGTAATAGTTCCGTGAGAAATTTTGAGCTATGTTTTTTCTTTCCCGTTGAAACAACCGGTAGTATTGAACATTGGATTCACAATTGCGGGTACTTTTGCAGTTTAGGCCCGCACCTCGAAAACACCATCAAAATGATAACCTACGATGACGAAACTTTGCAGGGCATATCTACTACACCTGTACTTCGCGTATGCACATGTCACGTGATCAAAAAAAATTAATGCCTGAAATCGATCAAAATGTGTAAGTAAATAACGCCTCGCTGAGTCACTACTGCAACAGTGAACTCCGTCAGGTGGCGCCACCATCTTGCTGCCGTTAAACTGTGGGGGTAAGACCATATATTTACTTACACATTTTGATCGATTTCAGGCATTAATTATTATTTTTTGATCATGTGACAAGTGCATACGCGTAGTTCAGGTGTAGTAGATATGCCCTGCGACGTTTGGTCATCGTATGTGATCACTTTGATGTTTTCTTCGAGGTGCGGCCGCGGGCCTAAACTGTGCACAGCGCCTCTAGACGGATTTATGAATAACTAATATGCAGGGAATCTGTGGAGAGCGCCGAAGCTTCGTGACATCATTCTTCGTCTAACATGGAGTAGCTCATAGTATTTCGATGGCTGGGTCTTCAAAAATATTTAGCTTGTAAACCGCTGGTGTTAAAAAAAATGAGTATATGTGGAAATTGTTACTCTATTAGGTGTATGCCACGAAACAGTTGACCTTTTTTTGCCTTTAAAAGAGCAATGTTTTAACATATTTCTGGATGACAAATGAGACTTAGCAAAGTTGGACAAAAACCTCCTGGAGGTGGTTCTCCAGCATGGTAGAAAACCAACCGATTGCTCCATGCTGCAATGTTTGACTCAGTATTCTATACACAAAAAAGATGAACTTATCTATTGTGTCATACAACACCACCATTCTCACCCGGCAGTATTTTTTATTCTTCTCAACAGAACGCTGTCAGCTTCCAGCACTTGTCAATGTAACCAGTCACTTAAATAACATGTGTTATTATATCAATCTTCTCATATAGAAATATACCTTTCCCTCCTTGTCAGAAATGGTTTTGCGTCATCTTCAGCTAACTCAGTCACTTTCTTTGTTGTCTTTGATGCTAGTCTGTTGGGGTTTTGTGTTTCTATTAAGTGTGAAATTCCCTTAGGCTTTCCAGGCTGAAAATAAATGATGACCAGTTATTTGTCTAATCATTACACCAAGCATTGTTTGAGCCCACATACCATTTAATTTAAGCAAAATTAATGAATTTTCCCAAAAGACAGCTGGGTTGAGGCTTCAGTAAATAATTCAGTGCAGTTTAATTGCAACCTTCAGTTAGAGTAATAATAATAATACGTTTCTTCTATGGCACCAATATCCCAGATGAGATTAATAGGTACGCTTTCATGATTAAGATACCACTGACAATGGCCACATGAAAAATTTAACCTTATGTCAAAATTATGCTTACTGTCAAACTTGTATTTAAAAAGCAATCAGAAGGTTCCTTAGTGATGAAATAAAATGATATATCAAACAGCTAAATACAACCCTATACTTAAAATTATTTGTGAAATAGTTTTAATACAAAATTGTCGGCGAATTTAATTTGAAATGTAATACTGTATAATACATCATCGTCTGATTCCTCTTCACTCTCCGAGCCCGATTCTTCCTCTTCTGCAACATCATCAGGCTTAGCAGCACCTTCTCCCTTTCCTCCTTCAGCCTCCTCCTCCTCATCACTGGCCATTCCCTTCATCTCCTAGAAACATCACCAAGGTCAATGTATGAGAAGAATGCACACGTTTATGTCCTGCAATACATTCATACCAGGTGCAAATTTATAGTCCTGAGAGAAATGTCACAGAAAACAGTACATAGTCACTGGTAATGAGTTTAAAAAAAAAATGTTATGTAATATACAGACACTTGTTTATTTCTCGTGAAATTCACTATTTAAAACAAAATTGAATATGGACGGCTTGGATGCTTAAAAATACAAATCTTATCATGAAATTTGTTGTACCTCAGTAAAATATGTACCATGTGAATTTATAAGCTCACAAGTCACAACATAACATTACCCTCCATTCTCGGTTTTTTCGAGCCTTCTCCGCATCGGCAACAAGCTGTTCTTCATTTGTGAAATGTCGGTGCTGCCCCTTGTGCTGACCTCGTTTTCCTCGACCTACAAACGTCGAAGTTGAAATATATTTATGATACAACTGTATCCAACAAATATACCCAGTAACCTACATGCATTACATTACATCTGTACATGACATCTGCCAAGGGTAGGTAGTCAACTGTGGCTTGCATATGACTAGCACAGGCTTACAGTCGACTAGACCCACTGCAGGGGTCGACAATAGCGCTGGCCCGACGCGTGTTTTGAGGGTGTCGGGCCAGTTCGGGCCACCAGTTTTTATATTTTACTGGCCCGACGGGCCACTGGTTGCAACAAGTTACAATGGAATTATTCACCATTGTTTTATATAGTTTCCATGAGTTGTCTCTCATTACGCAACAATTAAACATAATCTGTGACAGCGTGGACTCGCGTTATCAGTCGAAACTAGTCACCATCTTGTTTACGAATTGCAAGTTCTCCATAACTTCGCACGGTGTCGCTACTGGTGACGTGAGGCGGAGACGCGAGGCAGACACCTCCCTAGTGAATTAGCTAAGATAACGCTTTGGAGTTTGTAGTAATAGCCGAGTGGTACCTAAATAAAATGTGTCATTGAATTTCGCGTTCTCCTTTATTATTATTGCTATCCTAATCTGTAAAACTAATAGACAAAATATGTTGAGCATGTCACGACGACCCCTTGTGGACTTCTTGTGAACTTGTACTAAATAATAGTATTAGTAACGAAATAATGATATTGAAAGTTATAGACCGTAACTATAGGCTAAGTAATAACTCACATAAAACATAGTCGTGTTGTAGCTGAATTTTCTAACTTGTTTATTCCAAAATATATCCATTCCAATAAGTAAAACGTCAAGTTGTCACAGGATTTCGCCATGCCGCAAACGGCGAAACGCCACCAACGACCGTCTACGATCCCCCGATTCCCGTTCGGCTGTCGGAGATAAGCAGTCGCCTGCAGCAAATACTTCTATGCACGCCATCGTCGCCTTCCATTTCTTTCTCCGATTAAAATTAATTCACACCTTGCGGTAAATTTATAACGTTTGGCAGTGACAGGATCCACACCAACAACGTCGTCTAGCTAGCGCCATGGCATTATCTAGGTCACCTCGTGTCACGCGCATAGCGACCGAAAGTCCCCGAAGCCACAACGGCGAACGCCAAATAAGGAGATTATCGGTCGAATATTTATTTGGATTTCCCATATATACAGGTCAAAGGGCGGGGATGCCGTCTATGCAAGCAATTAGAGGACAGTTTGGCGGTTCTATTCGTACCACACAACATGGCGAACGGTGAAAGTACGGTGGCATTACTAAGGTCTAAACATCGCGTATTTTCGAACATATCCTGCGTCTTCAAAATTAAAATGGATTTCACAGTCGATAGGGGCTCATTTGTTATGGCAAACAAATAACTTAGAGGTATGTAATTAATATAAAAGTGAACTTTATTGACAGAATACATCAAATAAATTAGAAAACGGCAAAAACACGTTTTTTTTTATTTGTCATTTCAGCTGCCGTTTCTATTTTAGTGTCCTAAATATAAACAAATATATTTTATTGTACAATGTACCTGTTTTTATGAGAATAAATGTGTATTCCTACAAAAAAGTTCGGGCCAGTAACTTTTTTGGCGGGCCAGTAACTTTTAAAGTCCACTGGCCCCCCGGGCCAGTTAATACAAAACGTTATTGTCGACCCCTGCACTGTCACTGAGTACAACTGCCAGGTCAATTAGCTTATAAGGCTAACTAAATACGTGAAAATTCTATTATCAAGGTTAACAAGAATAACACAACCCGGACATATGTAGTGTAGTGGTTTACGTATCAGGCATAATCAGCTTGGCATATTGGTGCATTAATTTCGAAATAGAACAGCGGGGGGCCATCGGAAAAATTGCTAGATTTAGAAAGGTTCAATCATGATGAATTATAATATAAACTAGTTCATGTCATGTTACATTTGCTGAGAAGCAATCAAGCGCATCGACATATTTTATTTGTTGTTCTATAATCGTGTTTCAAACAGGATTGTAAAACAACAAATCAAATATGTCGATGCGCTTGATTGCTTCTCAGCAAATGTAACATGACATAAACTAGTTTATATTATAAAAACCGTGTTTCGGGACTAAAAAAAATCCGAACCGCCGGATAGGCACGGTACTAAAAACTTGTAATAAAAAACTAAAACATTTGCCAACGCACACGCCAAACAGAACCACAACACACACACACACACACACACACACACACACACACACACACACACACACACACACACACACACAAACACACACACACGACACAGACAGTCACAATGTCAATGTGCCACAACTGCCACGACAGAACTTCATAAGTAAAGCCAGCACAGTAAACAAAGTCAAGCGAGTGTGTTTGTGAGCTACATATGATAAATATATAATAACCATACCTCTTGGCATGTTTAGGTTTCCAAAAAATAAATGACAATTAAGTGAAAATGATGAAATATGCAACAAACAGCCAACAACACTTTCGTCTACCACTAACGGAAATGGCCTTCCACGCACGCGCATAGAAATTGACTTACTTCCTGCAGATAGTAGCTTCGTTTGATTTACGCAGGAGCCGGAACGCTTACTTACGTTGTAATTATGCCTAAAGTTAGACGAAGTAGGAAACCACCGCCAGATGGATGGGAATTAATAGAACCCACTTTAGACGAATTGGATGCAAAAATGCGTGAAGGTATGAAAATAAGTATTTCTAAATATATTTTCTCGTGGGCGATATTATGCTGGTTTAAAGTCTAACTCCGAACAGCAGGAACAACAATTTCGTAATCAATGTATTTGCTCCATCCAGCCAGGTCAACATTAGGAATAACATTCGGCGACAATTGTGTCGCATCTGCATTCAACTCGAATTTTGTCGTGATAACCTAATACATTTTAGTATATTTTTGTAATTTTACATGAATTTGAGAGGAGAAACTCAGAAAGATCTCTGACTCTGCCCTAACTCACTCTCAGTCTCTGAGTCAATACTTGTCTACGATGGATAATTCCAGTGGTATTATAATTACCAAAGCGCTAAGTTCCATCATCAACATCATCCCAGACACTAGTAAAACAATTTTATTTTTGTAAAATGGGTTTCCCTCAACTGTTAACATGCAACCAGACTGATAAGTTGTATGTTTTTGCCAGATGTGTGAATAACCCAATGATATGTTATTTTTGAAAACTGCATATGACTGTAGACTACTGCCATGTATGTAGTTTTTGCTTCATATTTGGTTGTATTGATTTTTATTAATTGTTAATTTGTTTTATACAATGCACTCTAGGCTAGCGCTGTGCCTAAAATCTGTTTAGCCAATTTGGCTAAAGATCAGAAATTTGTTTAGCTAAGTTCCATCATCAACATCATCCCAGACACTAGTAAAACAATTTTATTTTTGTAAAATGGGTTTCCCTCAACTGTTAACATGCAACCAGACTGATAAGTTGTATGTTTTTGCCAGATGTGTGAATAACCCAATGATATGTTATTTTTGAAAACTGCATATGACTGTAGACTACTGCCATGTATGTAGTTTTTGCTTCATATTTGGTTGTATTGATTTTTATTAATTGTTAATTTGTTTTATACAATGCACTCTAGGCTAGCGCTGTGCCTAAAATCTGTTTAGCCAATTTGGCTAAAGATCAGAAATTTGTTTAGCCAAATGAGATTCTCTTTAGCCATTTTTTTAAGATCAATTTAATTACCCTGTATAAAAATGCAAAACAAGACATAATAGAATATAAAATTCTATACAATATTCACACGAAAAAATGCCCATTAAAACTAAACATTTATATATTTTGCTA
The DNA here is from genome assembly GCA_964017155.1 of Oasisia sp. SBJ-2009. Taxonomy (NCBI): domain Eukaryota; kingdom Metazoa; phylum Annelida; class Polychaeta; order Sabellida; family Siboglinidae; genus Oasisia; species Oasisia sp. SBJ-2009. The sequence continues at coordinate 26,829,853 of OZ024858.1, forward strand.
AACATATATAACGCAAACAAACATCCAGTATAATTTAACAGAACATTGTTTATCCATAAAATGAAAGCTAAACAACTGTTGGGAACTTTGCACAAAATATAAAGAAACAGCACCTAACACATACTATTAATGTAATAAAATTGACATTACAGGTGTGTATAACAAATTGAAAGATACACTTTTATAACAAGGCAAAATAATTAAGAACCACCTATTCTACTCTTATTGCCCCGCAGTGACTCAAATAGTGTCTTTATAATAATTATTACCTGTCTTAAAACATCACTTAACTGCTCAGTAATTGATTAAGTGAATACAGTAATTCACCAAATAATCCTGGCCTGGGTGACGCAGGCTATATTTGATAAAACACGTTTTTGACATGCATCTTTCTCTCTGTAATGTTTCTGGTGGTGAAACTTGTCAAACATAGATGAATTACAATATATATTGGCATTTTATTGAATAGTTACCAGATGGCACATTGATTAATCACTGACAATGCCATGTGACTACGCCGCCAATACTGAGCGATAATATGGAACCTATCAGGTATAGCGTTGTACTAGTCTCAAACTTGTAATTGGTGCCATCAGGCAGGTCCCCATTGTCTAATAAACACAATTCTTGATTGATTTAAGCCCCCCTATTGTCTGTGTCTACTGTGAGCATGGCTAAGTGGAGGGATTAGCGATCTATTGTTTACCCAGCGGGTCACGTTAAGCTGACTGTTTATTTGGGTCAGTTGCATGTGCGATCGTTTAGGCAACTTCAACATAGTCGGGTGTTGAATAATGCAGTCATGTATTGCTGATAACATCAATAATAATGACAGAAATAATGTTTCGCCAATTTGGCGAAGAGTTTTAATTTATTTTCGCCAAATAGCAAACCATTTCGCCTATGGCGCAAATGGCGATCGACAGCGCTAGCCTAGGCACTGAACATACAAATTAATGGAAATATTGTTACACTTGACAAGCATGGGCAAATTCTAAACCACTAATCAAGGTACAACTACAGAAAGCTGACAAGACAATATACATGTCCTTTGCATTTCAGTCGAAACCGATCCACATGAAGGAAAACGGAAAGTTGAGGGATTGTGGCCAATATTCAGAGTTCACCACCAGAAGTCTAGATACATCTTTGATTTATTCTACAAGCGTCGCGCTATAAGCCGAGGTAATTAATTTCACTGTTTCTATCAATTTCAATTAGTCTCTTTAATATCTTAGTCTCTTTAATGTTTTCCATTATGTATGCAAAGGTGGGTTGTTAATACATGTGATACATTTAGCAACATACTGTTTCTTACTTTGTTATTTATATTTAAATACATTTAAATATATTTGACCCCATGTCTGCTACTTGGGATTATTACTTATTTTGTGTTACTTTGCCATTATCTGCATCTCTGTATTGTTGTATGATCAGATGAATTAAGGTTGAACGGGCAGTTTATCTGTTTAATATACTGAAATTTTATTGTTGTGAATTGTATATTTTACAATATAAATTATATAATTTTATATATAAATAACAAATTATGAATATAAATATAGTAGCTGTTCTGTTCAGATTAATACAGTCCCTAATACTGGATACTGTGACATACAATAAATTACCTTTAAGAGTACATTGAAACTACATTACAATAAATGATTTTTTTTTTACACAAAGTCCAGTAATTGCTATCGGTAAATAATTTTATGTATTATTTTTTTGGTGAACTACCTAAGTAGGTATGTCACCATGTGATGGTTTAATACACACGTTGACAAGGACAAGATGTGTTTACAGAGTTGTATGAGTACTGCCTGAAGGAAGGCATTGCTGACAAGAACTTGATTGCCAAGTGGAAGAAGCCAGGCTATGAGAACCTCTGCTGTTTACGCTGCATTCAAACAAGAGACACAAATTTTGGCACAAACTGCATATGTCGTGTACCCAAGGCTAAATTGGAAGAGGTTGGTGCTTGCAAACATATAACTATATAATTATTTGTTAACATATTTGTCTTTGTAATATTATAATCAATCTAGACATCCAGTGTCGCCCCTTACTCAAAATTGCAGCTCGTTGTACTGCAAGAACAAAACGACAAGTGTAATGCATTGATCTACTCAATTGTGTTTACCACCACTACCAGTATTCTCCCCATGTACCCCCTGTAGTTATGCTGTATGTACAAGTGAATTTTTTTTTCTTCATAATTTCGACATCATACCTATGCATACAACAAATATAGTAGCATAGAATACCTTAAAATACTTCTTTGTGAATTGTAATATCCTTGTACCATCATAGCTTTATGCAGAGACCCGTCCACCCGTCATTTGGATGGGTAAAACCATTGTGGACGGGTAGAAATATGGGTGGACGGGTAGAAAAATGAAGGAGCAAAAACACGGTCTTCCAAAACCATATGTATTGCCAGTTACACCTCAAAAGTGAGTGTAAATGGTGTCACATGTGTATTTGTAGTCCATTTGAGGTCATCAGACACATTTAATGTTTGGCTTAACAGTTAATATCCGTGTGTCCACCAAAACATGTGTGACTGGCAATAATTTGGTCCTGCATAAAGCTCTGTGTACCATACACAGTTATTCACCAATCCTGTTAATACTACTGATGTGTGTACTTCTGTGCATTTTATTATTAGAATTATGTTTTATTAACCTTCACAGTATATCTGTATCTTAACTCCACATGTACAGAGGTTTCAGGTTCCCGCCAGTATTCATTATACATGTATGGATTGCTCCGGAATATTTGTTGCCATCTGTCATTCTTCGGTTTGTTCCACTGTCTTTTATGGCGCAAGAAAAAAATTAGCCTTCTATTTACGTCATGGATTCAGCAAAGAAAAAAGGGAAAAGTTTTGTCACATACATATCTATATTATATATATGCATCTGCAGACACCTTATGCATCAACATATGTATAATATGTATAATATTTCTCTGTTCTTTGTTATAATCTAAGAGTGATGTTGATATGTTACTCAGCTATGTTTATTACTTACATTACTGACTAATTAAAAAAGTAAATGAAAGTGGATTTGTTTTATTTCCAGGGGAAAATTGTAGAATGTGTACACTGCGGATGTCGGGGCTGCTCTGGCTGACGAACGGATGGACTTGATAGTGTTAATGACCGAGTTCTCACCATGCAGAAACTGACATTACTTCATATCAGAACATCTGATCGTGTTCATATGGTCTATGTTAGTCTGTGTCCTAAAGGCAGCTCTCTTCACTGGAGAAGAAACATATTGCAAGCTGTATTGTAAGTTAGACTTTAAACCATTCATTTTAACATGTTCTTTTTAAAAATACTTTGTGTGTATCTACACATAAGGACAACACCTAACGATAGTTAAACTGAGATACTGGCTATCTAGGGTGATCTAATACTGCCTATGATAACTCAGGTTTTCACCTTGAGCGGTTTGCCTTAGTAAAGTTGTCATTGCAGTATGAGTGTTACAAGCTTTGAAGAACAGCTACTTTTTATGTTTGCCTGACTTTGACGTTGCAAATACAAGCATTGTTGCAGTTACTATAATAATTACTTCATGTTTCAGATTAAGCATTTTTAAGTACACTATTCCTGTAAAATTCATTCAAACTGTTGAACTTGACGTAATTATTTTTAAGCACTTGCCATGGCACTGTTGTGTGTTGTTATTTGAAATGACAGCTACATACGTCATACAAATTTGTGATTGTGCAACTATAAACACTTGTACGTTACACTGTTTTTGCCTTTGATGTAGTTTTAGACGATGCGAGTTACAAAAAGTACTGCCACCCACGGCTCATGGATAATCAAGGTTTTGTGAAATCATGAAATGCGAAATTTTTATCGCCAGATGGCCCCACAGTTTTTACAAACAAAGTCGTTATGAAATAAACGCCGTGTGGTGGCAGCACTTTGCACCCCATTGGTGAGTTGCCGAAAGCAAACGGAAGTCGCGTAAAGTGGTATATCTGTCCCAGATGGCTACGTTATTACGGTCATGCAACATTTCGATGTCACTCCTTAATATTGAGTAAGGACGGTCAATTGTGTAAGCAATTGATAGCGCTGCGCAGGCAAGTAGGTCGTTAGCAGGGTTTCACAGAGATGGGGAAATGTTTTCCATTTGTGGCTCTTTCGAGAGACACGTGCAACATGACGTGAAACCATTTTTAATTCGAGAAGGCGACCAGAAGTTGGCTTTGCAGCTGTACGTGAGAGGTGGAAAGCAGGGTGTTGGATATTGTGGGGTATTGGGAATGTGCCTTAGTCAGTTAAGTTCCTATGTGTACAATATTGATATCGAGAATAATGGCCCATGTTTTTACAAAATGAATGTGCTTAATTGGCATGTTGTGGCGCCAAGCGAGCCACTGAACTAACGGAAGAGGATATATACCGAAGTACCGCTACCGTCATTTCCGCCAACTTCCATTATTGCAAAATCAATTGATCTTCTTTCTGGATTTACCCGGAATACGACTGCATATATATATATATAGTGACCAATGGTTAGTATCAATATGATGAGCTGTCACGTTATACCAGTTGGATTTATAAATGCGGGACACGCAGGCAGGGCTTAGTCACATACCTAAAAGCTGAATGATATATGTCATAGAGATAAACCGCCAGGCCAAATGCACGGAGAATAATCTCAATATTGACATCTCACCAGAACTGCTCCACGCCGTTGTCAACGAACACTGGCCGTTGTCAGTTTCTGTTCTTGGCTCACATTGTGAGTGTTGGACTCCGCTCGTTTTCGAAAGTGGAGGCTGCTTTTGCGCCCTGTAATATGTCGTCTCCTGGTTTATTTAGCGGGTTTATTTAACCTGAACGTTTTCGTGCCTGCCTGCGCAGTAGATGCTGAAGGGCAGTTTGCGCTGACTGGTTCGTCGGCCACGGTTCAAGGAGTTGTGGCGGCGACAGTAAAAACCTCAGAACGTAGGTTTTAGTTCAGCATTCAATGCAATTAGTTACCCTTCCGTCCTGGCCTTTGGTTCAGCACGGAATACGTCCGCCCACTGATGCAGTGTCAACACCCACCCTCATAGTCATTTGGCCGCCAGCGGAGAGAGTTTCCCGGGGTGTGAGACCAGACGTAAGAGAATTACTAGATGAACAGGGACCAGGAGTTTCTCGGGTGTGTGAGACCAGACGTAAGAGATTTACTAGATGAACAGGGACCAGGACATTTGTTCACGTTGTCGGGTGGACAAAGGTACTGCCTCCGTCCAAAGCCGTCTCTAACTTGTAGGGTCTACAACTCTACATTATGTTGTACATACAGCTCAGTGAGAAGAACTGCGACAACAATCAAAGGAAAATGTTGGTTTCACGCTAAAACGACTGATAGTTTATAAATTATATCTAAATGATTGTGTAGATAAAGGCAGAGACATTGCAATTCGGAATGAAGCCTTCGTATGTAAGATTGGTACATAAATCCTGAGATGGAAGCTTAAATGGGTCTTACAAGAAATCTTGCAGGACGTATGCCCACACTATGTCAACAGACGTGAATCTGTTGACGTAATCCTGAGTGTGGTAACTGATACCGTGTTGGCACATGTGAACAGTGTCAAGACGAGACCTACTGAGTTGATCTACAAAGAACCTACGTTAAACGTGGTACAACTTAAGCTATGAATTCGATTTTGTAACTGAGTAGACTGGTCTGCATCCGGAATTCAATATGATGTATTCTGATTTACTTTTATAAAACTGAAATCTTCAGTGGTCGTTACAATAATTACGCCTGCTTATAGTAGGGCCTAATGGTATCATGAATGCTGGACAAAGTTTTGTCCTCAAATCAACCACTCCGACTGTCAAATGAAGGTCACACTCATTGTTGAGGCAAAGTTAAGTTTGCACCAGTAAACCGGCGCATTATGCATAAAACAATCTCACGAAACATATATTATTACTTCATATCGGCAACGAAGACACATACTTTGATGACACTGACACCATGATTAGGACACATGCATTTTAAGGGAATTAGGACACATGCAGTCTGGGTGAATTCCCTGTTTCAAAGGGACTGACGCTAACACGCACATCCCCTCTGTCACACGCACACATACAAACTAACACGGTTTCCAAATTGTGCCAACTTTTAAAATAAGAACATCATAATATTATGAGCTAATATTCCACACACTGTCTCGCGTCTAGGCAGGTGTGTACTTTGCGGCATGTATTACGCTACTAAACCTTTACGAGTATTAGTGATATTTGTATGCCAAGGAAATACGTGGAGTGAAAAAATAATGTTCTGTGCCGTGATGGTGGTTGCCCGCACCACGAATAGAACACCGTCGGTCTGCCGTCAATGCTGCTTGGAACACTTTCTACAACGTATTAATTCCAAACACCAGTTCTAATGAAGTACTTGATTCTCGGACACAGTTTATTTAACCTACTTCATGTTTATAATAGCCACTTGTTTTTGTCCATGTTCCCTTTTCCCGAAACGTATTCATGAGACGCGAGATTTACGAGTTTGTGACCAGGGAAGGTATGTCTCACACAGGCTAGTGACGTCGTTGGCTGCATTTTCTTGGGTCTACAGTGTTCTACACACGTCTCCAGCCGTTGTTTTACTTGCTTATACACAAGCACGTTTGGCGATAGAAGTGCTATCACCTTGTCAATACCTCTGTTTTATATTCTGGATGTTATAATTTCGCATCAGTATTCACTTTGAGTTGCAGTTTAACTATTCAAATGAACTCTCCAACCTGTGAATATATATACTTTTGATAATGCATGACGTCATTTGCCGATATGTCCGTCTGGTTGGTAAAAGTTGTCATCAACATGCAGGGTGACATGTTGTAGTGGTTTTAATGTTGAGAGGATAACATTAATATCGCTGTGATATGGCTCGGTCCCATAAAATGGTGTCATCGACTAGTAATCGATGCACCGATATATTTGTATATAAATTATATATATATATATATAAACACACTTATATAATTATATATATATATATATATATATATATATATATATATATATATATATATATAAAACTATATATATAATGATTTATGCCATTTAAAAAATCCGGTATACTAATCAACTAAAACAACCTTTTAATTTTAAGAACTATTATACGTTGCCAACTTCACATGCATAATATAAGGACGATAATGTTGGGAAACAGGAGTGTGTTTTAATTAGCCGAGCAGAAGGACAATAGGAGGTCACTCCAGGGCACCTTAAAGAGCTGTTATGCATTAAAATACCAGGTGCGGTTGCCGAAAACAGACTTGACAGATTGGAAATGGTGGCCTGGATTAAAGTGGTACAGCTGTGGCCTTGGCTGGAGGTTGGACAGTGCGTTGCCCAAGCAGCCATTGTGTGTGTGAGTCTGTTATTAACGAGCCAACAACGTTCCACTATATTGGCTCCATGTTACTGCTGGCACCGTGATTATACTTGTGGCGGAATATATGCAGTTCATGGCGTATTAATTGTCCCGCGGCTTCAGTGTCCATACTCAAACACAACATGCGTCCAGAGAGAAGAACACTAGCATCGCTTGTACGCCGGGCAATTTATGTTTGAGTATATTCCTCTTCGTGTGATTTATGTCGGTCTGGAATGTGCAGATAAATATTATCATGTGAATTATTACTGTGTGAGCATGCATGCTCTGTACGCGTGACCCATATTTGCCCAAGTCGTTCTAGTGCCGTGTTACACACAACACATTTCAGCGCTGATTACTTGCATAGCGTATTCGTGTTGTGTACCGGCTACGGTTAGTCCAAGAATCGTTCGCCGAGTTCTATGTCACTGTCATTACATTTCAGGCCTTGAGTTGTACCTATCGCCTCATCAGCCTGGTATGACCCTGAACCCACATGACAAGTTATCTAAATTCAATAAACACGTCAATAAACGTGTTTTTCTGGCGTTTATTGGCTTAGATAATGTTTACGCCACGTAGCGATCAACAGGCTTATTGCAACATAAACACATTCGTTAAGCAAGCACAAAGTGCGCATATACGTTAGGTATAAGCATGCACAGACAATCTGATAGTGTATAATGCAAAATCGAAGTAGTTTCATTGTTTTTTAATACAAAATTGTTTTGCGTTCCGAATATGTAAACGCCGCAGAACAAGTCATTTACATAATGTGATATCACCAGGTATTTCGGACGAATTCAAGGTGAACGTTGTCTTGAAACAGAGGAGTTCCCCCAGGCCGCCCACGGTTGTTCATAGCAAGGATGTAACTGACAAATGCGAGAAACATTTTCCGGAAGTCACTGTAAGCCAAATCTTGCGATGGTACGTTTCAGGCGGAGAAGTGGACCTCAAAGAACAACTGATACAAAAGTATCAGCAGACAGAAAGATTGGGGTAGACAGAGATGCCACACTTTGGACCGCAGTACGAAGACCTGGGAATGCACTTGGAGAGGAAACACTAAAACGGCCGCGCAAAGACGTAAATTTCGTTAAGAATAAAAGCTGGAGCAAATAAATGTCTATGGAAATCTCAATGGAAAGTAAGTTTGATTCTCGCATGATGATGATTATGCTTTAACAACATGAACAGGGAGGGCGTTGAGAATAGATTTGCAATAATTATTGTTTGAGAACAATTGGGCAAGTGTAGATAATGGACCAGTGAAGACTGCAATGACTGATGGAAGAGAACGTGTAAAGGAGATCACGGTGTGGAGTAGGCTAAAGTGGACTGGGAACGAAGAGAGCTGCCTCCACGAAGTTGGACGGTGAAAGGATGCGAGGACAATCAAGCCTGAGATGAAATTAGGGCTGGAGGATCAACGCGACATGTAGATGAGAGTGGAGGTGGATGGTAGAGAAGAAAAACATAAACTATATACAGGTCATTATAGTGGATAACGTCGAACTGGACATCCAAGAGGAAGACAAAAAAAACATAACTATTGTGAATACGGACCATGGAAGATATGTGAATACGTGTCCATGGAAGATATGTTTGATCGGGTATGGCCAATACACACATAACAGTGTAATGTGCATTCTTGTTGCCTGTTTCTACAGGCGGCCATCGTTGTATTGCTGTTGGTGTCGACACATGTCTACTCTAGTTTCACTTGCGCGAATAAATCAGCCTGCGGATCTTTGGTGTCGTTGCTATAGCATAATCTCAGACAAGTTCGACCACACACACGTGGACATGCGGAATATGATACGTGTACGTCGTTTTAGTTCCTTTTGCAATCTCCGACACTCGATCTTCTCAGCTGCTGAAACAGTACAATACGACATGAGAGTCACGCCAGTAGGATAACAGTGCAAGAAAGGTGCATTCAAACAGTGGCAACACTATTCATGATAAACAGTTATATCTACACTCACATTTCTGTTTTGGTAATGTATATCCGATTAGACGTGTCTGCAAAACAGCCTATATGTTATATAAGGTAGATTTATGACAACCACATTAGAACAACACCCGCTGAACTGTTAAACAATAGTGCTATCTAAAACAACAAAAGAAATGTTGCATTGCCCGAAGTGTTCATGTCAGATTAGATTTGCGATACGAAAACGCAACGCGAACTACATAGAATATCCAACAGTCTAAGAAATGTTAAACGATATATTTACACCAACCATACGCAATTCTGTTCGGCGAGTGCTCAGATGATAACATGTTACCAATGGTACACAAAGAAACCTGCAAACAACGCCACAAGGAGGCGTGACGAACCGACGACATGTAACCCGCGTGTGACGTTTACTTACGGGCCTGCTACGGGCGGCGGTGTAGAATATAAGTTGGGCGGGGGATAGGGACTGTGTAGATTATGTTCTGGTGGCAAGTAGAGCGGCGGTTGGTCTTGCAGCACGTAAGGAGGGGGAGCTGTCCCGGGCTGCTGGTACGGCGGAGGCGCGGGTCCCATCATAGGGCCACCAACTATCATTTGCCTGGACGTGTACGAGGTGGCAATGAGTGGACCTGCTGGCATCTGCAAAGGATAGAGGTAAGGATAAAGATACTTTTATTTTCCCAACAGTTAACACAGACACACACAGCAGACAGACCACCACACACACACACACACACACACACACACACACGCACGCACGCACGCGCGCGCGCGCGACTAGGGTTTAATATAAAGATGCACTTAGACTGACCGTGCCACCGGCCGGGTGCACATCGTGTTTCGGACTGAAGAAACCGGTACATATGAGGACAATGAGGACGATGGCTGCCGCTGTGATGACGACAGATATCGTGAGTACGACGATGCCTGTCACACGCCTGCAAACAGAACGACCGTCATCAAACAGAACGACCGTCATCAAACAGAACGACCGTCATCAAGCAGAACGACCGTCATCAAACAGAACGACCGTCATCAAACAGAACGACCGTCATCAAACAGAACGACCGTCATCAAACAGAACGACCATCATCAAACAGAACGACCGTCATTAAACAGAACGACCGTCATCAAACAGAATCACCGTCATCAAACAGAACGGCCGTCATCAAGCAGAACGACCGTCATCAAACAGAACGACCATCATCAAACAGAACGACCGTCATTAAACAGAACGACCGTCATCAAGCAGAACGACCGTCATCAAACAGAACGACCGTCATCAAACAGAACGACCGTCATCAAACAGAATCACCGTCATCAAACAGAACGACCGTCATCAAACAGAATCACCGTCATCAAACAGAACGACCGTCATCAAACAGAATCACCGTCATCAGACAGAACGACCGTCATCAAGCAGAACGACCGTCATCAAACAGAACGACCGTCATCAAGCAGAACGACCGTCATCAAACAGAACGACCGTCATCAAACAGAACGACCGTCATCAAACAGAACGACCATCATCAAACAGAACGACCGTCATCAAACAGAACGACCGTCATCAAACACAACGACCGTCATCAAACACAACGACCGTCATCAAACACAACGACCGTCATTACGGGTCATGTATTATATTATTTCTTTTTTTCGATAGATGGAACCAGTTATTTCATACCATCTCTTCCGAAAGGCACTGACAATGTAGGGTGAACGAAATCTCCCAAATGTTCACACGGCGACCGAAACCAATATCGATCAAAAAACCGGACCTCGACCGATACCACAGTTCGAACCCTGGTTCCTACGGCCAACAGTCCAGCACCCTAATTGCTTGACCACTACGGTCCGTGTATATACCGTCTTTTCCTTTTTCGTTTTCACATTTGCGAACGAAAAACGAATTCCTTTTTCGTTTTCAAATGCGAAAAAGGAATCCGTTTTTGTTTGCAAATTGAAAAACAACAAAGGAAAAGACCGTATATATACGAACCCACTACTCCCCACTGAAACAGGTTGTACGTACAGGAACTCGGAGTGGAGGAGGATGACACCGGCGATGATCATGGGCACCCCGCAAATACACATGGCGACAGTGAAGACGACAGCCACGGCCGACCCCACCGCCACGTCGTCGCCCGTCGTCTCCCCGCTGCCTTGTCCCTTCGCCATGCCCACTGCTGTAACAGCAAGAAGGGTATTGGTATGCTAGAAAGAGTACAAAGGAGAGCAACCAAAATGATACCAAAACTCAGGAATATTAGTTATGAAATGCGTCTAAAAGAATGTGGTTTAACAACACAAGAAACCAGAAGATTGAGAGGAGATCAGATTGAGGTGTTTAAAATATTGAATGGGTATGAAAATATTGATAGAAATATTGTTTTCACGGTCAAGGAAGAGAAAAGGACTAGAGGACATGGAGTTACATTAGCAAAGAAGCAGCGTAGACTAGATTTTAGAAAATTTCCATTTTTACAAAGAACAGTAAACGAATGGAACAGATTATCAGCTGATTGTGTAGATGGTAGTAATGTTAATATATTTAAAAATAAAATCGACATATATCTAAGACGGGCGGGGTATACTTAGATAGATAGGCTGGACTCTCGATAAGCCAAGGGGCTTCCTTGTCCACCTGTGGCCAGGTGCATGACACATACCTAAGTCCAAATCACACCCACATTATGGTAAATTACCCCTAGGTGACGCATAGCCAGTAGGTGCGGTTGCATGACACACACCCAGCTGGGTTTTGTCACAAGTTACGCCGACATTTCTGGGGCAACTCGAAGCAGCCCCAACTGCAGCTAGGTGACTCACAGCCCGTTGTATCAATGGCAGCAGTGGTGTACTGCTTGTATACATTCTACGACTGTCCTCATAATCATGGAGATAAGGGTGTTTACTTACATGTCAGTCTGTCAATGTTGAATTACAAACTTTTGACAAATTAAATTGCTATTATTATTAAATGATTTGTTACTTTGTATTTATTACCACTGTATATGTGATTGTACGCAGTTCATAGTGACAGTATGTATATCTTCATAAATATGGACATTATGGTCTTTTTGGCTAAGATATGTAGGTCTATCAAAGTGGCGTGCTTATAAAATATTGACTAATTAATTAAATTCTTATTAAATGAGTTATTAATTTGTATTTGTAACTTTATATTAATGTAGCTATACACATTCCATAATAATATGTTTAATTATCTTCCTAATCATGGACATTATGGCCTTTTGTTTTTGTGTTGGTCTGTATGCAAATATTGGTTTATTAATTAATTTATTAATATTACATAACTACTAAATGATATGTCTTACTTATTACAGTTTTTGTTTTACAAATTGTATGTTTATATAAACATATATTCACTGACATTGTGGCATTTTACAAAAACCATTTCTGTCTGTCAAGGTTACCCGCTAATTATCACTTATTAACAAATTTATTTATTTATTATTACATGACTAGTTAATATATATTTATTCTCATAATAAATGTGGTTACGCACACTGCATAATATGTATAACTATCTTCATATTTATTAATTCTGCTGGTCTTAATTAGAATGTGTTGGTCTGTTAACTTGGTGCACTACTGAGATAATATTAACTAATTAACTGAATTAATTAGTATGAATTATAAATATTGCAAATTTAGTACTCCATTCAGTGCATTTCAAAACACTGCAAACAGTATTTTGATAGTTATATAAATAACACAGTTATGCAATTTCAAATTCACTTTTATTCAAATATTTATCAACAGAAAACAAAACAAATGAGCTCATTGCCAGTTTTTATTTAGGTACTCCACACTCCGCAACGTCGTCGATAGTGCACTGACCTCTGCCGTCACAGCATTCCATCCCTTTTTCTGTCCCTGTTTGACAAGGTTGATTTCAATCGGCCTTGTAATAGTTCTTATAATATAAGTTACGACTTATCTGGCTGTATGCCTGTATTAAGGCCATAACCTCGGCATGACAAAGGTTGTCCTTATAATGTCGCTGTTGTCTCATTGCTTCCACCATGAGGACTGTCCGAGGTGAACTGAATTCTGGGAAGATTTGTTCTCAAAACGCGGCAATCCGCTTATCGGTTACTCGTGCCGGTATCTCCTAGTTGGGCGGAATCTATGTGGCTGTTGTGCACCGCACCCAATGCGGTCGCCCAGCTATGTGACACCTAGAGAGTTAGGGGTAATTTTTCAGCTTAACTTGGGTGCGTGTCATGCAACCGGCCACTGGCATCTAGAGTTGAATCTCTAGGTGGCAATCTTGTTAAATCTTGTTAAACAACGTGCCGATATGAGTGTCCCGGGATAAGTCTCAACCCGTCCGCCCGTCGTTGCTGGTGGCTAGTTTACTGGCTACTGCGTGGGTCGTTAACAATTATAAGTAGGCGTGTACCTAGAACGCCTTAAACGTGTAAATGTGTAAGTTTGGAGACCGAAGAACTAGTTGCTTTTGTTCTGTGTCATTAGAAACACCGGCAAATGATTATAAATAGTAGTGGTTGTCCCCACTTTCTTTTTAACAATGCACCCACATGACAAGTGTACCAGGAACCCTTGGCGTATTAATAGTCCAACTTCCCGTCTACACGTATCCCGCCATTCCGAGTTATTTAACCGTAAGCCGTGACATTTGGATAGACATTTCTCTCTAACAGTTGTATCGCGGATAGTCGCTGTTAATGTAACAGAACTCACCATTACGCTTAAATTTAGGTACCGAGCTGTTAAGGGCTCTATCCCAGCCTTCCCCACTGAAACATTCTTCCGCCCCCCGCCCCCCAAAAAAGACACATTCAGCCAAAGCACTTCCCAGACTATGTATCCTCAAAGTTTGTACAACAACTAACAACCAACAACATCAGATGTTTCATAGTTCTTACAGCCCACACTGAACAATTTAAGAATTACATTTTTGTTGTTGTAAAAACAGTAGTTGACTGGATCACTGGAACCACCTTAACGAGTCGCAGGTCCACGCTGAAACCATAATTGATTTCAGCCGCCTGATCCGCGGCTCAAACACTCAATAACGTACATGCGCGCACACACACCCGTCGTATATATAATAGCCAATATTGGCTCCTTACGACGTAACCCACTAAGTTTAACCACAACTATGCGAAGATTTCGCCACGACATAAAATGGTCTGTACAGACACTAACGAAGACAGCACTTGATAAAACGGGTGCGAGCTAATGTTTATCTAACATATAGACCATGTGTCAAATTGTTTCCGTTCGAACACGCTCATATGCGACTGAATCAATGCTTACGCTACAGGACCATTTTTATTACACTTACTTCGAACGAAGTATCTAGTTTTACGCTATTGATTGTGTATGTACGGGAAAGTTTGTCGAAATGCAACAGGCATCAGAAGAGCTTACCTGCGAATTGCAACAGAAATCCTGTGAAGAAAGCTGAACCGGATGTTGCCGGACGGAGTGTAAACAGAGCGAGTCTGTTGTGGTAACTTCGACTGCAGTAGGCGTTACAAGGTTACCCCGAGTTGACACACGTCTCACTTTGTCAACAGCTCGCTGGCCGACTGAGTACAATGTATTCACGGGCTTGTTAGTGACGCAATTGCGTGATTAATCACTGAATGGAAGGGGCATAAATAGACCAGTATTAACGCGGCTTTCAAGAACAGTTGGACATGCTCACAGGAATCGTAATCGACGCTGATCTTTGTGAGTTTGTAGCCACTTCTTTTGAAAGTACCACGGCTGCGCCAATTTAGATAGGCCGATGAGTTATGGTTGTCCTCAGTTCTTGCATCCAGACTCTCGTTCGGTGCATAATAGCTGTGTAGATTAGTAGACCTGCGCGGCCAAAATGTGTTAATTTATTTCGTGCTACTATACTGGTATTGATAGTCTGATTACATATCTACTCAGAAATATCAAGTAATGCCACTTAGAAAATGGATATAGACAATGACGAAGTAATCTCCGAAATAACTAGTTAACTAAGAAGAGCTGTTGCTAAAATGTTCCGCGTCATTTGTCGTTCTGTAAACTTGCTCTGCTAACTTCATCCATTCGTTTCAAATGCAAATGTGGACCACGGCGACACGGCGACTAAATCAAATATTTTTTTGAATTTGAGCAACTATCCATTATAAAACATTTCATTTATCAGAGAGAGAGAGAGAGAGAGAGAGAGAGAGAGAGAGAGAGAGAGAGAGAGAGAGAGAGAGAGAGAGAGAGAGAGCGAGAGAGAGCGCGCGAGAGAGAGAGACTGAGAGACTGAGAGACTGAGACAGAGACAAAGACAGAAACAGAGAGAGAGACAGAGAGAGACAGGGAGAGACAGAGACAGAGAGAAGGGGACGGAGAGAGAGAGGGGGGGGAGGGAGGGAAGGAGGGAGGGAGGGAGAGGTAGGAAGACAGGGGTAGAGAAAGTGAGAGAGAGAGAGAAAGATAGTGAGAGAGAGAGAGAGAGAGAGAGAGAGAGAGCGACAGAGGGAGGGAGGGAGGGAGGGAGGGAGGGAGCGAGGGAGCGAGGGAGCGAGGGAGCGAGGGAGCGAGGGAGGGAGGGAGGGAGAGAGAGAGATAGATAGGGAGAGAGAGAGAGAGAGAGGGAGAGATAGATAGGGAGAGAGAGGGGGAGGAGAGAGAGATAGGGAGAGGGAAAGAGAGAGATAGGGAGAGAGAGATAGGGAGAGGGATACGTTTTCTGGAACTAGTGTGGTAAGAAGCCAAGAACACACTCGATATTTGTAGGACAACTGGTCATCTGTTCTGCCCATCCACTGGCCAGTCAGACAATTGTAGTCACACTGGCTTATTTGCCCCGCTTTGCACTGGGACACATCGCCAGATTGCATCATGCAACATCATTATCTACAAGTAATACATGCTAGAGAGGGCTCCATAAAAACAAATGGAATGTGACACTACAACCGGACAGTGAGATTCAATTGCTATTTTGTATATAGACGGTCATCATAATTCAGAACACGGAAGATTGACCAAACCCCAGTCATACATTGAATTCTAACTCAATTGCAAAATGTGCTGCATTTAGACGTCCAGTCCGAATTTCATTTGCCCATCGCGTTGCTAAATTATTAAATATACATGGCGTAGTTCCTATAAGATATTTAGCAGTGTAATTTGTAATACATATTAATAGTAGGCCATATAGTCCAGTTAAAAGTCGTAGCTACGTTGAAGATGGAACATTGTTTTGGAAGTATGGGAGCGTCTTTGGGGAGCGATAGTAGGCATAGTAACAAGGCAGTGGCGCAGTGACGCCGTGGCTGGAGCTTCGGACCCTCGACTAAGAGAACCCGGGTTCGAATCCTTGGCTGCACTGTCAAACCTGGGGCACGTGCGTTCACTCTACATAGCTCAATTTCATTAAAGGGATACTCCAATCAGTGATAGATTCACAGCATTTACTTACATCTGTATATTATACTTGTTGTGTATAGTAATTATGCACAAAGATCGTTAATAAACAATTAATTATAGTACAATTGTACAATAAACACTCCATGTTGGATTCAGGGCGCTGTCATCTTGAGACTTATGCGCCAGTGACGTAAACCGCTTACGTCACTGGCGCATGCCGGTTCGAACATCCTTCGTCTGTCCAATGGTATTTGATGTATCCAGTACTTCACGGATTGCTTACGTCACTATCACAATTATTAGCGAAGATTCCGCCAATCCTTGCCAGTTTTAACAATGCGCCAGTGACGTAAACGATTTGGCTTACGTCACTGGCGCATAAGTCTCAAGATGGCAGCGCCCTGAATCTAAGATAGCATGTTTTTGATACCATTAAACTACAACTAATTGTTTATTAACGACCTTTGTCCACAATTACTAGGCACTATCAATATAGTATACACGTGTAAGGTAATACTCTGAACCTCTCACTGACTGCACTATCCCTTTAAGCTGTATGAGTGAGTCCCTGACTACACTAATTGCGGCGTGACTGGATGCTTCACAGAGAAGTTGAGATTGTGCTCAATTGAACAGGTCTGCCAGGGAATAAAGTGTAAACTGTTTGAACAGTCCTGAGGACTGGATACAGCGCGACATAAGAACTTACCTTTACAGCAAGTTTCATATTTATTACCTATTTTTACAAATCGCAAAAACGTTAAAATAATGTAAAATGTATGTTATCTGTAGGTAGCAGTTACATTTGTGATGACATCGTATAATTATGTTGAACTCACCAATATTAAAATCCCATATTTTCAAATTGTTATAATATGGAAACTATCCTCTTTCTTTTACCGCAGTCATAGACATTCATGACGTGTTGTTTATCCAAAACAACTTATTTTATATATATATATATATATATATATATATATATATCTTCTTTTAAATATATGTATATATATATATATATCCTCTTTTAAATATATAATATATATATATCCTCTTTTAAATATATATATCCTTTTTTTAAATATATATATATATATATATATATATATATATATATATATATACATATATATATATATATATATATATATATATATATATATATATATATATATATATATATATAATAAAATGGTTGTAAATATAAGTTGTTTTGGATAAACAACATGTCATGAATGTTTACGAGTCCGGTAACAATTAACAGTAAGGCCTAATAATCGGACCGCCCTTTGGTATATTTGTATGGCATGACAAACTTATAATCAGCTTATATATTCCGGTACCACACTCGCATTACTCACCACTTACGTGTCCGTTAATAAGGGCAGGTGTGGACGTACACATTTCTCCATGGTTGTAACTGTCACGTTTTTCGTAGGAACCTATACGTTTTTCAGTTGTTGTCACTTCTAATGCAAACATACGAAATGACGTTTGTAACTACTCCTCTTTATTTACACTCCTCGACCATATACGATATCGACATCCATTTGTATAGTAGGAACTCCAAGACATATATCATTATGACAATTATTGACTAAGTATTCCTTTATCAAGTGAGTAGCGATTGGGGTTTAAGTGACTTTTCTGAAGAATTACAATACTCCAGTTTATACAATAATATAATAGATAAGCCACGGTTTCACATTCACATGTCAAACAACCTTTCTTTAGAAGAATCGACAGCGGTGTTCCTTCGTTAATGAAACGGAAGGGATATGGAACTTGTTAGTTGCTTAACAACGTACATGTGATATTATTGTGAAATATTTTAAAATGCACAGTTGGCGAACAATCAACTGCAAATTTTACTCTCTCTATACCGAAATAAAGCTTAGATAAATCAATCTTCACATATGAAGGTCTATCATATTGTTCACCAGTTGACTGGTGTGTTAAATTCCTACTTAATATGCTATTTCTGATGCTAACCTGCGTGTTAACTGCCACTGAGATAGCAACATTTCAGATAATATTCGCTCTTTAATCGTACAAAGCTGCGTGCCTAATTAACAAAAGAAACCACTGTACAAGACTTATGTTCTATTTACAAACACAGTTAATATACATACTATGCTATTCCTTTCAAACAGGTAACTGTAATATAATGGTGAGCATGAAATGCAGAACAACCTCGACATTTGCATAAGCCAAACATTACCGCAACACTAGTAAACATGGGCCATTTAGCCAGTAATATGACATTAGGTTTTAAACAGTATTGTTACACTTTTAGGCAACCGTAATAATGCCAAGAAACATTGCGTTTTAAACAGTACTTTTTGGTCTTTATGCAATACTAACAATGCATACTGATTTCCCTGTGTGTGTATGCCTCTTGGTCGAAATTAATTATTTATCAAACAAATGATCTGTCCACATTAAAATACGTGTTTCGTTATATTAGTTTCAATGAATATGCTAATGAAATGTCTCAGCCATGCGGCAACATTTGCAGATGATAACGATTACAGTAACCAGTGTACCCTTTTCCACTTGTACGCATGAGTGCGCATGTTCCAGTTCAAAGCTACACAGCGCCTAACATCTTAGGGAGAAAGACTCACGTCTGCTGGTGAAGACAGTGCAACTCACACAAAACACCACCGTCCATGTCAACAGCGTACTTGTTTACACGTCAGTTCGTGTAGTTCGGCTTCTAGGACCTGAAGGCACACGTCTTGGTCGCTTACCCTGAAGAAGCTGGATAACTGCATGATGCAAGCCGAAAACATACACCACGCAGCTAACCGTTGTCAACGCTACATTATAATAGCTACACAACACGGTCTTGCCCGGACGTTACTTGGACGCCGAGCCGAATATTCGTGTCCCGGTGGACCACTGACTACTTTGGCACCCCGCTGGTCGTCTCGACTCCGTTAACGGCACACGTCGTCATTGTCAGTTGGCTGGTTCCCGACTCACTCGCTCCGCATACGCGCTGCAAGAGATACAGACATATGTAGATTTAGATTTAACAATATTTAACAAGATT
>OZ024858.1:26852186-26892186 GCA_964017155.1 Oasisia sp. SBJ-2009
GACTGGTCAGCGCTCTAACGCTAGGTCCCTTCTCTCTTCACCGTGTCCATGACGAATGGCCTGCGCTCTACCACTAGTTCCCTTCTCTCTCTCTCCACCCTGTCCATGACGACAGGTCGGCGTTCTACCGCTAGGTCCCGCCTTTCTCCACCGTGTCCTAAACGATTGGCTGGCGCTTTACCACTACGTCAATTCCCTCTAGGGATCTCTGGTCAATGAAAGTCGCCCACTGTCAGTAGAATATCAATTGTGGCGAAATACACTGAGTTTCCCGTCTCTCTTGTGTGCGACAACCGCTGTGCCCCACGAAGCTGTGGCTGAGTCATCAAGAATAGTCGTTTACCCGCACAATCAGTGTCCGCCTGGTTCTCGTCTACTCAGTACGCGAGGCGCCCGTGAGCGGTCGATGTCTGACGAACATAACGTGGCGAAATGACGACCGCAACGATCGTGGTTTGACGATTCCTAATGCAGTCATTTCTTCGTGTATTTTTGTTGTGTTTTTTTGAATGATTTGCACTATATTTCACCGCCAAAAGACAAACATTGTGTATAATTTTGTATGATAAGATGACAAGATCTCAAGTAAAAAACGTTTGTGTTGTCCATGTCTAATAATCAAGATAAAATGTCCGTTGTACATGATATGTACAACTTACATGCTATTATTCAGTAATCATCAAATCATAACTGTTGTGACCAAATATCGACATAGCTTTGTTGTAATAAAACACTGCTCTCTGGAGCAATGTCAGCATAGATACACTAAATCGAGTCAGTTTATATAAAACAATTAATGCTTGTATCTTTATCTTACCTGGAAACATTAGGTTAAGCGAGTTCGTTTTTATCAAAAGCAAGTCGCTTGATTGGCAGGCTTGGCGAGTATCACTAGTGCAAATCTGAAGAGGTGGTATCAAAGGGCGGCCGTGTAGTCACTGCTAATCAAGATAACGTGCACCATTAACCGTAGTATTTCTTTTTTGTTTCTACTCTACCTCTACGGTGACGAAGCTAAATTATCGCTCTGGTAATCCATTGTGATCGCAATGAAACGCGGCACGCAGCGGCGAAGGTCTTGGGGGCCAATTATGTTGTTAATCAATAAGTATCATGTATCGTCAAAACCGTTTGGCACAATAGCCCGCGAACAAGCATTGTTAAGACAATAATGTCATTAAAAGCAGCAGCAACACATCGATTATGTATAGACCGTGTGAGTTCGTGTTTGTTGTCAAACGCACGAACTCCAGTTGTGACTACCACGAGTGCAACTGTTACTGAGTTATATAAAGGAACAATATTCGACAACTCACTCAGCCTATCGACGGATGTCAATGTCTTCCATACGTACACATGAAACAACACGGTGCTTGTGCTAGTTAGGGAATACAATCGGTGCTTCTGCTTACTGGCGGTTATTATTATTGCTGCTGCTGCAGCTGCTGCTGCTGCTGCTGCAGCTGCTGCTGCTGCTGCTGCTGCTGCTGCTGCTGCTGCTGCTGCTGCTGCTGTACAGTTGATGAACTTGGTGCTATAGTTACTATTTCAGGTTATTTCATCAATGATAATTCTACATGTATTAGTATTTCACTACATAAAGACTACTTCAAAAGTACGCCATGTATTATAATTCGGCGTGGCCATTGTTTGATATTCGCCTTTATCCAAGTAGTACACTTGTACAGATGGCCTGTCTGTGTACGTACACTCAGTGGCAGGTCGAGCTCGTCTCCCTTGCTGGGCGGCTTCTGTCCTCCCTTGAGACACCAGACGACGAGCAGGCACGTGCCGACGGTGATGAGGCCGAGACACGTGCACAGCAGCGCTAGGGACAGCGTCCACTTGTCCGACCTGGCGCCCGGCAACGGAACAGTATCAACACGGACTTAGACTCGTGTAGCCTTCCACGTTCAACAACACACGCAGCTCCAAGCGGCTGTCACAGTACACATTGATAACAACAGCCTTGCTAATTTATCTTTACGTTCTGATACTTTACATTCTCATAGTATTCGGCAAACGTTCTTTCTACCGGTAAATTTCACATTAATAAAATCGTGAAGCTTTCCTCTGAAGCTGCTGCCCATTCTATGAAATTGGTCGACGGAAATAACAGTAAGTGGATTAATTTCCCCCGGATACGACAGCAATGGCATACAACCGAGGCAATAACATTTAGGCTGTATATTTTTAGGTCGGTAATATATTTGTGGTTAAGTGTATATTTGCTTACAAAGTGTGAGTACGTGCGTTCGTGCACGCGTGTGGTTGTATGTGTGTGCGCGCACGTGAATGAACAATTGTGTGTATATGTCTGAGCGAGAGAGAGAGAGAGAGAGAGAGAGAGAGAGAGAGAGAGAGAGAGGGAGAGGAAGGGAGTGAGCAGGAAAAAGAAGGGGGACGGGTGAGGGAGGGAGATGTCAGGGAGGGACGCATGGACGGAGGGAGGGAAGGAGGTAGGGAGATCTGGTAAAAGAGAGCGATCGTGTATGTGTTATACATGCATGCCCGCTTTCGTGCTTGCGTACGTTCGAGAGTGTAGTGCTTATTTTTTTTATACATCATCACCACAAGTATGGGTCAACAAGAACGTTAGGTCCAAGAACAATTACGACATTGTTTAGCCCGTCTGTCACCGGAACCCATTTCATCGACTTCTTCCTTTAGACTCACTTTAATTTCCTCAGTGTCATTTGTATGAACGGTATGAATTGATCTTATGAACTTGCTGTGGTGCATATTTCGATTGATTCAAAACGGGTGTTTGTTTCTAGGATATTTCACGTTTGACAAAAGTTATTCAAGCACAACGTTTAAATGTTATCACAAGTGCAACAGATAATAAAACTGTTCAAATTATGATACCAATCTAAACCACAATTACATGAATAAATTTACCAGTAATGGGCACACTCAATGTACAAACCGCATTTTAAGACCCATACATGTAATTAGTTATATTTTATAAACTTACGTTTCAATGTATGAAGAGCAATCAATTTTGATTGTAAACATAGAAGCCATTTGGCAACGGTTCAAATAAACTTACCGTCAATCAATCTTAATTAATCGGATGAGTGTACTTAAACAAACAACGGCTACGGATTAAGATGTTAAGATGGGCGGGGGATGTTCGACTTACCCAGTTCCCGAATAGTGGCTGCACAGAAGCGAACTGAAAGGCAGCAGGAATATTCCGAAAGCGAGAAGAAGGAAGGACCACGCCCCCACGTAGTCGATGGGTCTGTTCCTCAGCATGGCCCGGCTATAGGCTCTTCGCTCCGACGTAAAGACGGGACTCAAGACATACCAGCCGGCGTACGTGGGTCGTGGAACCGACAGTGACGTCCAAATATCGTTTCGAATCCAGACGTGCGCCGAACGTCAGTGTTTGGCCTATACCTAAAACGAACAAACGCTAGTTGACGACACACAATACCACAGTCCTTATTTATACCGCACAGTCCAACGTGTGTGCTCAGAAATCCATTGTGAAGTGTTTGCTCAGCTAACTGCCAGCGCCAACAAAAGTATACACGATTAAGTTGTGTGCGTTACGTTGTGCTTAAAAAGAACAGCATTTAACACTCAATAGTCTACTCGAGACGCCGACGTGTAGGGGCCTATATGATATCGTCCATACCGGCGAGGAGCCTATCAGTCATTCTGCGTAAACGGACTGGTTCGGGCGATAGGCGAAAAAGTACTCACGATATGATATCGTTCTCGGTGTTTCCCGTCTGGAGCGAGGCTGAGGCTCACCGCTAACGCACTGGATCCCCCGACCGACCAGCTCTCGGTCCCGTTAGCGACCCGCGTAGCTGCGTGTACCCAAAACACCGCCTCGCAGTCAAGCCGTTCTCACAGTCTTGGACGCACAACATCAGCGTGGACTCGCGTGCATTCCAAGCCGGTTACCTGCAACAGCGGGCTTGGCTATAAATGGAATGCAAATTAAACGATAATCAAGTAGCTGCACTTAGGCCAAAGTGACGGTCGACCGGTGTTGGCGCGATAATATCGCTCGTTCTTAAACAAAGCGAGACAAAGGTTAGCGCTACACTGTGTGCATGGTCTCAGTAGGCGTTAACGCACCATACACTGTGTCGTGTGTCTCGGGGCAAAGCCGTTCTTAGTTATGAGTCTGTTTGCGCTGCTGCCGGCAGCCGTGCGCCACTGAATCAGTTGAGCTTTGCGAATTAATTCTACCAAACACTCGCAGTCTCCAGCGCAATGACCGCACTCATGATTTATTTATCGACGCAAAATGTAAATGTGTGCGTGGCAGGCGACGTCGCTTCCGGATGAACTCGGGTATCGCTACGTGATCTACCGTATCATAGCGACTTCCAATTAAAGATGTTACAGCACTGAAAGTGTAGACTGCATATAATGCTTAGAAACTGTTTTCTTCTTCCTAACATATACTGCATATTAACCGAACGTTACGTGTCCGTAACTCCGGGCCCACCTTTATAACAGCTCCGCCTACGTATGTAGTCAGTGAATGCACCTGGCTGATTACTACCTTCACAATTAATCAATGGCTATAACAAGTAGCAATCCCCCAGTAGTATAATTCTAACAATTATTTTGACATATACATTTTCTGTGATTACTCCCGCCTAATATAGTCACCACGCGGCATCTGGTTATCACGTTCCAGGTTATATTATTTATATTGATCCAGTTTGATTCGTCTATACCACCAGTCAGTATATATGTGCGCATACTTTAGCACATATCAATTATATGTGCGCATACTTTAGCACATATTCGTATATAAAACGACTGCTTAAGTATTTCGATGAATATGGCATAGGTTGTATGCATAATTCTATTAAGTCTATTAAATGGAAACAAACTGCATATGAATGTAAGAGTTATTGAAAACTAGCCATTAACAATCAACCGATGTTTACTAAAATACCTTGTGGATGACACGGAATAATAACCGACACAACGACCAATACCTACTCGTCCCAATTCGCCAGTCGCCAAACTAAGAATAGCCTCACGTTTGCGTCGCCGAAATAGTGTTGGCGCTGTAACTCACTAACGTGTTATGGCCAAGTGGTTCGCTGTATTGCGTCGTAACATTTGTAACAACTGTAACACTGAGTTGAAAGTTGAAAGGAACACGATAAACCGACATGTGAGAGGCTATATTCATAATACAAATCGAGGAAACAATTAGGGACAGTGCTATGATGGATGAAGGCATTCGTGGGCTCGCGGCACGCAGCACTTTTGTGGGCCTGGGAAGGCCAGGGGAAGCTAACCTCACGCCTGACGACAGGGATGCCAAAAGAAGAACTGTGACGCACAATGCAGTATTACATCTAGGATGTCTGTTAAATATTACAAAATACAGGGAAATTCAATATATATGTAAATACATTAGGAATATCCCCATCCTGCTGAACTCATTGGTCCACCGAAATACTAATGGAACTAATTGTCTTACGTTGTAAGCGTCATTTGCCAACTATCCCAAGCCCGAAATCATCTCGATTTCGCCGTTATAACAATAGCTTTGATATGTCAGTTCCATCATTCTACGTCATTCCAAACACATATACAGGTATTAAGAATATATTGCGAACATATGCAAAACACTAACGCTGCATGAAAGGTTTGGGTGTTTCATATATGGCTTACGTTTACACTGTACAGGGGGCCGACCCTTATTCAAATAAACGTTTTGAAAATAAAATATAATAATACACCTTCATTTTTTAATTCAATGTTGTTCATACAGATTATTGTATTTTGCAATTAGAGTTATAATTACTTTTTCAATTATTGTTAAAAACATATGCAAAAAACCCGTGCAGTGCCCAAGCATGCATCATTCCGCCACACTGTTCAGACATTTCTATAAGGTTTACGACTTTGTACCAGATTTTAAGGGAGGGTGCCTACTCTGCCAGCCTCTGAATTGTTGCCAATCAATTTTGTTTTGAAACTGGATGCCACATTGTTCCGAGCTTAATAAACTAACTAAGCACACATTGGCAGGCAATAAACCTTCACCATGCATGTCCCTTATAAAAAGAGCCAATGGTGTACCACTGATTACCATTGAATACCACTGAGTATCATTCAGTACCATTGGACCATTCAATGATATTTCAGCTGGACTCAGTGGTACTCTCAACGGTAATTTAAAATACCATTCAATACCACTTAACGGTACAAAGAATCCAAAATATCATTCAGATACGATTCAAATACCCTTGCTATGGCCATAATACCCCCAGGACCATTCAATGGTATTTGAATGGTAGGAATAGTAGTTTTTTAAGGGGTTGTAGCCGAAGAATGTAGTTTTAATTGACAGAGATTAAACATAGGAGCAGGTATCTTCACTTTAAAAAGACGTAGTGGATGTAGACAGATTCAATCTTTTTTTATTAGCATCATTTTATTCGTTCAACATAAAAATTAATATTGTTAAATAAACACAAGGACCTGTGCAATAACCAATAGTTTTAGTTATTTTACAACAAATGTAATACATATGAAATTATTATGTGTATGTATATAACGATAACATATATTCACTCCTAGGCTGAGCACTGACGTTTTGTCCACATTTAAAATGAATGGTTGGGCTTTATTCTTCGGGGTTTATTCCTCGCATTGCGACAGACGGCATTGCTGCGGCTTTGTGTTACCGCATTGCGCGATGTAGCAGTGCATGTTAATGCAAACCTGGGCTCACAATAAGTGTGCTAAAACACAGGATTTTCGTAGTGTAAACGAATAAGAATGGGATGCCATCGAATGATTGAACTGTCGCACTGAGATATACATTTAAGAAGTCCAGATTCGACAGAAGTGCTGAAACATGTGTTGACATCTGCGTTTTGGAAACATTCACTCTAAGAAATGCTCGGTTAGTTTCGTTGGTCGCTGGCCTTCGTGTACTCTAGGCACGTGCGTATGGTGCATGTAACCCGCCACTGACAGTGACAAGGGGCATTTGACGTGTTACCGCAACGCACGGTCAACGAAGTTCTAGAACCGGGAACTGTGACATTTCACCAGAATCCGCCGTGTTGAATAAACATTTGGAGTTAAGCCACAGGCGTGATGTGGTTATTGTTGTTGTAGTTGCAAACGGTTATAACGTATTATCTCGTTATGGACCAGACCCACACTGTTGCAAAAAATGCAGTCATCCGAAGTAAACTTTGGGACAGGCGCATGCGCAAACAGAAAACTGAATTAAAACACTAACAGGTAATTCTATCAATGCGCTGTAAGCAGCTGTGACACGCACGCAAACTATTATCATGCATATCTTATCAAGTTCCTGTAGCAAAACAAGTCTCAAATTGTTATTCATTTTGTTTCCACAATTTACTTTAAAATTACAAGCTCGATGTACGTGAAGCAGCACGAACATATCGTTCGGGACAACACATTTCGTCGACGCGAGGGTGCCGGTTGATGGTTTGCGTACACGTGCGTATGTTGCTTGACGTACGCTCCAGTAGCATACCGAGTCGTTGTCGTTGTGTGCGCGAGGCCAATCGCTGACGCAAAGCAGCCAGGCCGCGTCTAGATAACCCTACTGCAGACACCTGGCCGCACTGGCCGGCTCGGCGAACTGTTGCACTTCCCGTCTCAGCGTAGTGGCGTCGCTGGCCGCTGGCCAGCGGTAGTTGCGCAATGAACGCCAGTTACTTAACACACCAATAGTGCAAGCTACAAAACACCCATTATTCGCCGTTACTTATAAACGCGAGCATTTCGACCCGGGCAGGAAGTGACGTGAAAATCCGGATATGCGCCAATCGCAGTCGTGTGTGGCGCGTCCTATATCCGCCGAGGCGCCTGTCGGACGGCGCTGATTCTAGGCGCTGCGGCAGCACCAATAAATCGACGTTTCACTAGACCTCTTATAATCATTTCATGTCGGTGGAGCGGTCGATCGGCCAATAATTTGAATTAGGATGCACAGATCAGACGTCAGACAGATATTTACAATTGCGTACTTATTTAAGATAGTTTATGTATCAAACATATAACATACATCGACGTGGTAACAACTGTTTCAACAGTATGCGAAAACTGTCAAATACAGAAAGTTAAATTAGCCTCGGTTACCCAGGGTCCGTGAGGTGGCAGCACTTTTGAGCCCTTCAACTCGGCCTGGGGAATTAATGGGCTGCAGTTGTAACCGCCAGGGCGGTGTGGTGGTCCAGGTTTTGACCAGTCCAGGATTCGACCAAATCTGGGACCGCGACGGTAGTAGCCTCGGTTACCCAGACTCCGTGAGGTGGCAGCACTTTTAAGCCCCCTCAACTCCGCCTGGGACAGTATATGGGCTTAAGTTTCTACATCCGGGCAGCCTTACCCCAGATTAGAGTAGAGACGCTGATTTGCTCTCAGGCCAACTATGAAATAAAAATTAAAATAACGATATACTTTTACAAGATAATGATATCATATGAAAAGTATTCACCATTGAACTTATATTAACACAGAGTAAAAATTCAAATTTATCGTTGTTTATAAAATAAGTATTACGGCAGGATTAACCAGTATCCCTGAGGTGGCAGCATTGTCTAGCTCGACACGGATAGCATACACATTAAATCAGGAAACCTTTTGATCAAATAATGCTGTATTATAAAAACTATTAAAAAGTAAACTTATATTAACACAAAATAAATAGAAATACAAATTTGCAGTTGTTTTTAAAAATATATATTACGGCAGTGTCCGTGAGGTGGCAGCATTTTATAGATCACGGCTGCTACCCAAACAAAAGCCGTTAATGTAGCCAGACTGTCTTCTCGGCGTAGTTCCGCACCCGAACGACAGTCGGTTAAGCGAGACTACGATGGTAGCGGTCCCAGATTCGACTCGGTCCAGGATTCGACCTTTGTTACTAACGTAGTTTCCGTTAGTAATACGTCAAATATTGATACAATATTGTTATCACACACATCTTTAATAAAAATAGATTAATTTATGTGATCATTTTCATTATTTAGAGCGTTGTTTTCGTCAGTCGAGGTTATAATTAGTATCGAGGCTACAGCAATAGGCTGCGCGTGGCGCTGTCTATATGCACAGCCGCGGTGTCCTGCTTCATTTTATTGGGAGATGGCTAATTGCTACCTCTCCACGAACAAATGCATGTAAACGCCTGGTGTAAATCTTGTAAAACGTACCTTCAGTCCAGTGGCGTAGCCAGTATTTAGCATTGCAGGGGCCATCCGGCAACCAAGCAAACTCGGTGTGTGTGTGTGTGTGTGTGTGTGTGTGTGTGTGTGTGTGTGTGTGTGTGTGTATTATATAATTATATATATATATATATATATATATTATATGTCTATATATTTATATGTATATATATATATATATATATATATATATATATATATATATATATATATATGTACATGTATGTATATGTATCAAACATCCCTTACAAAAAAATACCATTCAAATACCATTGAATGGTACTAGGGGGTATAATGGCCAATGGTATTTGAATGGTATTTGAATGGTACTTCAATGGTACTTTGGTGGTCTGTGTATATAAACAGTTGAATGGTATTTGAATGGTATTTGAATGGTCCTAGGGGGTATAATGGCCAATGGTATTTGAATGGTACTTCAATGGTACTTTGGTGGTCTCTGTATATAAACAGTTGAATGGTATTTGAATGGTATTTGAATGATACTAGGAATACTGTTCAGTGGTATCTGAATGGTACTTGACTGAATGGTATTCTGAATGGTCCAATGGTATTCTGAATGGTACTTATAAGAATCTTTTCAGCTTCTTCGTCAATGATATTCTGAATGATATACCATTCAGAATATCATTGACGAAGAAGCTGAAGAGCTTATTATAAGTACCATTCTGAATATCATTGGACCATTCAGAATACCATTCAGTCAAGTACCATTCAGATACCACTGCACATTATTCCTAGTACCATTCAAAATACCATTGACCAATACCATTCAAAGGATAAACTAATCAATATATACCTAGCTTTACAGAGATCATATGCACATATAGATCAAACTGAAAACATAGTCAAGATAAATTAACAATGTTTTAATATGTTAAGTCTGCTGCTCTCGAACGTACATAGTTATATACATGCACATCAAATCTGAAATATCATAAAATATTATGTCCGTCGATCAATCTTCACATTTGTCTTGATTTGTGTTCACTTTGGACAGCTTTGTCCTACGCGTCCAAGGTAACCTCAAAGCCTTTCTTCTGGTCTTCGCCCAGAAGTGCATATAACATACATCGACGTGGTAACAACTGTTTCAACAGTATGCGAAAACGTGGGCCCTCTACTTTTCACTGTTTACTGCGCTGGCCTGTCATATATCTTCGAAACGCATGGTGTTCGTTACCATGTGTACGCTGACGACACACAACTCTATGTTGACTTTCCACCTAACGATTCGGCGTCTGCAGCCGACCAGATATCCCGGTGTGTCATCGACGTGAAAGCTTGGCTAGCGTCGCGCTACCTACTTTTGAACGAAACAAAAACAGAGACAATTCTCTTTACCACACCGAACCACCGCACTCCGCAGCCACGTCCCCTTGTCATCGACATCTGTGGACGCAACGTTACTACTTCGGCCAGCATTCGCGACCTTGGCGTGCACCTCGATTCAACTTTGTCGATGACCGCACACGTAAGCCGTACCTGCCGGACTGCCTACGCCCAACTTCGTTGTATAGCGCAAATACGATCTGCGCTAACTCTTCGAGCATGCAAGACACTTGTTCATGCGTTAGTCACGGCGCGACTTGATTTTGGTAATGCTGCCCTGTATGGCATTACTGGAACGCTGTTGTATAGGCTTGAAATGGTCCAGCGTTCAGCAGCGCGCGTCATCCTACGTTTACATCGCCGTGACCAACACAGCATGACGGAGGCTCTGCGAGAGTTGCACTGGCTACCCGTGACACAGCGTATTGATTTCAAACTGCTGACTTTTATGCACAGCGCCGTGCATGCTAACATTGCACGCTATCTGGCTGATCGAATCACGCCGTACGTTCCCCATCGCAGTCTGCGTTCGGCTGACCAGGCTCTCGTTTGCGTTCCAAGGGTCAACCTAAAACGTTTCGGGCGACGAGCCTTTTCATGTGCGGGACCTGCACTGTGGAACTCGCTTCCACTTTATCTCAGGAAACAACAAGATTCCGGACATTTGAAGAAAGACCTAAAAACTTTTTCTTTAAACAGGCATCTTCGTAATTTATTCTAGACATTTTAGAAAGAACATGAACACTTTATATTTTAAATGAGCGTACATTTACTTTTTTACTTTTTGTGTGCATTATGTTATCAAAATGTGTACTTATAATTTGCTGAACTGTTGTAATGTATTTAATTTTTAAGCTATTTTACTTGTACACACCCCTGAATTTACTATGTAAAGAAATGAGGTGTTTAAATAAAGTTATTATTATTATATATATATATATATATATATATATATATATATATATACACATACATATCAATGTATAGACATATATATACATACATACATACACATAAATGTATAGACATATATATATAAATCGGTCCCCATATGTAATCATGTTATATATATATATATATATATATATATATATATATATATATATAATATTACTAAAATATATTATATATATATATATATATATATATATATATATATATATATATATATATATATATATGTTATATTACTAAAAACATTGTTATATGCATTCAGATGTTGTGTATGTATATATATATATATATATATATATATATATATACATATACATATACATATACATATACATATACATATACATATACATATACATATACATATACATATACATATACATATACATATACATATACATATACATATACATATACATATACATATACATATACATATACATATACATATACATACATATAAGC
The DNA here is from genome assembly GCA_964017155.1 of Oasisia sp. SBJ-2009. Lineage (NCBI taxonomy): Eukaryota > Metazoa > Annelida > Polychaeta > Sabellida > Siboglinidae > Oasisia > Oasisia sp. SBJ-2009. Next base: position 26,864,162 of record OZ024858.1, read on the forward strand.
ATCATCTGAATGCATGTCACATTTTTTTTAGTAAAATAATATATATAATCATTTATTGTTGGTCTATTACTAATTATAAATTAAACAAAGGTGTTTATTGTATGCTATTTAAAATAGTTATGTTGACCACATGACTATATTGTATGTTATTTTAAATAGTTATGTTGGTTACGTGTATTTGAATATTGTGACTGTGAAACAAATTGTATGATCAACACCATTTTATATTTGTAAATAACATTCGAGTAGCAGAGGGGAGCCTCGAGGATCATGGTCTGCCCTCAATCACAGAAAATGTAGACTGAGGACCTATGGTTGCCTGATGAATAGAGTGACAAGGTGCAGAGGCTACAGGGGTGCCTGTCTAGGACTTCCCAATCCTGTCTTTTGACAAAGACATTTTTCATCACTCAAATAGCACTAAGTTACACAAAGTGCAGGAATCCACTGTTTTAGCCACACGTGATAAGCATCCTATTAATATACTAAAGTATATCAAGTTGCATTATGTTTTCAACCAAGCAATTTATCTAGTCGATGTTTCCTCTGGGTAGTGGGAATTTCATATTGTGAGTTTATTATTTTAACTACTAGATCTATGTAGGGGCTTATGAGATAGGTGAGAGGGAGACAGATTTTTTGTCTGGAATGAAAAGGTGAAGGGGACATTTCCTATGCTGTCCCACTAAAGCTAAAAGGTGGGGGGTCACCCTCATCCCCCACCAATCAATGCATTATGACAAAACATATATAGATGCTGCCATGCACAAGAGGTTCTTGTAATATGTTAGTATGACAGATTCCACCACAGATGACGAAAACCCTCTGTTGAGTGTCCCATTAAATGCTGATATTAATACTAGTAAATAATATATAACTTCTATTGTGCCTAAATCCTTAGAAATTATGCTGGTCAATATAAAAATCGATAAGAGGCATTTAATTTGTCAACAAATTTATGTATACGACAGGGAGCTATGGTGGTTATGAAGGCGTGACTTTAACTAATGGCGGAATTTGGCTACAGGTTTTACTGATTTAATACAACTTTCACATGAATATCAGGATAATTACAAGAGGAATGCAATGTATCGGTCAATAAACCCATATTTTGCACAAAGGCATACAAGTTGGAATTGAGCCAACAAGTGAAACCGAGACATTAATACTTACTCTTAATTATAATGCAAATATATAATTCAATTGATTAATCCACATGACAAGTTAATTGTCTTTGTAAAACTACTTTATTTTGTGAATGCAAGCCCACTTCTCTCTTGGCTCCCCTTTGTCCAGGTTGGGGAAACAGTACTGGTGACTTACAACAGGTAGAAGATATAACGAAAAAACAAGTTAGCAACTACATAATGTTTATGTTCTCTGCAGGAAGTTCAACAGACAATTAAACAAGTTGTTAAAAATAAGAAAATTTGCAACATACATTTGCATGCCTTTATTATTAAAGCCAATAAAGCATCAACACACTCATTTTTTTACTATTTCACAACACAATTATCAATAACAGATTTCTGTTTTTAATAAGTGAAACATACATACAGAAAAGAATACAAAATTATGAATATGTGCATGATATTTTATTTTAGTTAATACAGTATTTACTAATACAGTGTCTGATTGTGTTCATGCTTGGGGCTGAAGTACTTGTTAGTACTATTAGTATTCGTGGTTAACTAAGAATAAACTATTATTGTCGTTATGCAATAAATAAACTGGAAAGTATGTTCCGACAATAACATTTTCATCAAGTAGGTATATAAATAAAAATGAAAACAATCTTATATTAAGAGCGTGAGTCCAAAAGTGTTATGTTTTATTTTTACAATATCCTCATATCAGTCACAAATATGACTACTTTCAAAAGTACTCATACTTGTTAGACAACTATTTGGGATGAAATCCTCATTACTCACGCACATGTCACATATAGACATGTCACCCAGACATGACTTTTCCTGGTTACACAGTGTAAACAAGATACACGGTTTTAGAGAGCAAGCATATATTACAACATCTGCATTTTTACTGTTTTATATTCGTATAAGTACATCACTCCAAAGAATGTTTTAAAATATTTTTTAGAACAACAATCATGGAATTACAGACATAGCACACTGATATACTGTGAAAGATTGTTCTGTTGTGTGTAGTACCAATAAATTGGTTTAGCCTAGGTAGAGCGAATATTAGTCCTACCAGTATGCGCTGAGCATCTGTGCGAATAGCCTCTGCCCTTTGGGAAGTGTCGTTGCAACAAGCTTGCGTCATAACGGGCTCTTACGTACATTGCGCATGCGCAATGTCCGTTTAGCCGAATCTATGACGTACATTGCGCATGCGCAATGTCCGTTTAATCGAATCTCGGCCCGGTGTCGCGGTCCAGCACGTTGATGCAGTCCAGTACGTCGAAGGTTAGCAGTTCATGTCAAAAGGTTAGCGGTTCATGTCAAAGGTTAGCGGTTCATGGCGAAGGTTAGCGCGACGGTGTGCAACGTCGAGCGGCCCAGAACGTCGTTCCACGTATGCATATGCGCGCCGAACTGGCGTAACCTCAGGTGACCTCAGGTGGCCGATCAACTTTGACCCCGTGCCTGAATGTCTGAGTTCATGACGCTGCAGCGACGACCTACTTTTCGACCTCGTACGTTAAGTTTCCTGCGCGCACGTGTTCTTCACAACGATCAGGATGACGAGACGTGTCGGTAAGACATACAACGAGTACATTGAGTGCATTAAGCATTATATAGTCCAAAAGACGCACTTGGCAAATGACACGCGCTTGCGAAATGCTGTCGTTAGAGCGGTGAATTCGGGGAATTATGAAGTAGACGGTGAGTAAACAAAACACTGTGTATTGCAGTTTATATGGCTACACCTCGAAAAACCACGAGTGACAACTGATCTGTCAAGTAAAATGTCACATCGTGAATTTATTACACGTATGCTGCAAAAAATTACCCTGTGATCAAACATTTAAATTACTGTCATTTATCTAAACAAAAGTCACGATGTGCACGCGTATACATTCATTAGTTTTCATATTAGTCTTGGACTTGGTAGATGGCGTGAGTTCAGTGGGGATAGACCTAACTTCATTATAAGATTACCTTACAATTAGTATAATATATACAGCTGCTTAGCCTTAGGATATATGTACTGATATGTAGTTGTAGCAATTACTGCTGTGCTTGAAATGTTATTTACCAGACATGATGTTTAATGTATGTTTTTTAAAACAACATAGTTTTCAGATAATAATTATAACCATGATTTATTATATACCAGTACACCATGTGATTGTTCAACTCTTGCAGTAATAATGTGTGTGTGTGTGTGTGTGTGTGTGTGTGTGTGTGTGTGCGTGCGTGTGTGCGTGCGTGCGTGCGTGTGTGTGTGTCAGTTTATATATATATATATATATATATATATATATATATATCAATTTATATATAATATCATAATGTTCTTCCCATATTGTTCTGTTTATGTTATTAATATTGTATGTTATTTGCCTTAATTTAATTGCTCTATGTTATTGTAAAGAGCAACAATAAATTAGATTTGTGTTAAACTGTCTTCTTTTTCCTTGCGGCTTAGTTTTGAGCAATTCCAACATGGCGTTACATGTGACTTTTTGGGTATTTCAACACTTCTTATATATAAAATATCTATTAATGATCAATCTGAAACATTTAAGGCACGTGATGACTTGGGGTTACAGTTTAGCACTTTTAAATGTAACAACTATGCTAAATCTGAAGACTATGCTGCCTGATTATAAAATTCATTTGACAAACCACACACCCACACAGGCATTTAGAGGTTGGTAAAGGGTCAGCAGGTGCCTGGGTGGGGGTCCCACATTTACTGTCAGGTTCCTGAGATGTCCAACTCATTGGGCCTGAGCAAACATATCAGACTGCAAACAATGATACACATCAAAAATCTGTAACATTTATAAATAATGGCCTTGCAACTTCTATCCCAGAGGCCAAAGCAAAGAAATGTCGTTATTCACTTTATCAGTAAATTACACTGGACGCTGTGGGTGCAGTCGATTGCTGCCCTTCGTCATTGACTGACAAGGGGTTGCGAAGTGGACAGGCAGCCCAAAGAGGGAGAACTACCAGTTTCAAGCAGCACTGATTAAGAGGAAAATGAAGACGCAACCCTCCAATGATCTCTTGAAATGATCATCAGAATTTACTAATGAAACTGCTACATAGGCTATCGCCATGATGTTCGTGGCATGTTAATTGTGTTGAATAAAGTTATAGAATTACAATATGACATAAAAGTGCATTTTGTCTGGATGGTTCCCACTTTTTGTGTCCCTTAGATTTTGTATGAAAAGTTGGGGTCCTGCTGGCCCCCATTAATTTTATGCTAAATGTTAACACTGGTAAACAAAGAGTAGATGCTAATGTATTGACTTATGTTGGCAGTTCAAATCTGCCAGGTAAATGCACAAACCTTTGTGCACAATTACCCCTGGCATGGGCTATTGTCTGATACATTGCATCTGCGCATATTATTTCCTTCATAGGTTGACATTTCATTAAAACGAATGTCATTGATGCAACAGTTTACGCATCAATTGCATATACATATATAATCCAATTAAAATTTGTCAACTGATTTACATCATAAAATAAATAAATAAGTATACTTATATAGTGCAAATGTAGTTAAAACTACTCAGGCCGTTTTACATATACATGTAGTAGGTATTCATTAAAAAATAATTACTTAAATATATGACGAAAATTAACTCTACATTACCAAAGTGCCATGTAAACAGATTAATGAAAACATAATTAATAAACATATAAGAATATAGAAGGCTAAAATACATAAAACTAAAACGTCATTTAAGAAAGTATGATTTAAAAATTCACTTTACTAATGATGCAGGCACTGAAATAAAAGTTAAGCATATATTTATACAGCCACCGTCATGGAATTTATGTAATCGTTAAACAATTTTACCTCACATTATGGTGTTACAGAAACTGCTCGTGTATTACAGGGAATTATATACATCATTGAACTGCTAATCGTATTAATAATGCCAACTGACAAGTTTCACTGGGTGGTCCTGCGTAAGAAAACGTCATCATCATCAATCACTTGTAGGGATTTATCATGAAATGCAGTTGTCGTATGTGGGCTGGGGAACATAAAATGTATGGGGAAGGAAAAGCCATTTCTTAATTTAAAGTAGCACCAATGAGGACAATAACAAGCATAATTATTTATTTATATATCAACACATTTATTCACATTTATTATAAGTAATATATTATGTCTATTACGAATGCTGCAGCAAATCAAGTGGCCTACACTGTAACATCAGAAATGACAACAGATTAGGAGTGCTCTTTACATATAATAAGTGACTAGTAGGGGAAGGGCGGGTAAAATGGGCTCCTTAAGCCCTGATCAACCTTCATTTCACAGTAATGTACAAAAATTGAAAATGTTTGCTATAATACCCACCTATGTATATTGACTACATACATGCACAGTCTGGTTACTCTATCTTAATAAATATAATACGTTAGACAAGTTTTAAATAGACACTCATTTTATTATTTCTTAAAACATGGAGGCCAAAATGGGCCCCCTCACAATGCTATGCAATGACACATAATCGTTGAAGCAAATCTTGCACATAACCTGCCACACTCATACCCGACGTACACATGGTGTGTCCACAGCCCACACTCCCAACCAAACATCGATTTTTGGCGTGTTCTGCTGTTGGAATACAAATTTACGAATCTCACAGATAAGGCGTAGCATCGTAGTCTTCCTTCTATGTTGTTTACGTTCTCAGCTTTTGTGTGCCTTCTCATCTTTGAAACAGTTGGTTGTAGGCACGGGACCAGTTTTGCTGTGACCTCGACTTGTTTCTTGTAATGACTGCCAGCAATGTTCCAGGTCGTACCTCTGTAGCTTGGCGCACTGTAGCCCCATGGGGCCCACTTTTGCCTCTGCCATAGATTATCGGGCGGACAGCATTTTGGGATTATTGTGTTTATTCACTTCAAACTGAAATTGTTAATTTAACTAACTATGGCCTATTGCTCCCTATACCACAGTTACTGTTATGTAGCCTGATAATTTATGAAAAGGTGGTCATTATGGTAAGGCACATCAATTATTTTAAGAAAAGTACCTACAACACAAATTTGATTTGCATTCGTGCCAAAGAAACAAATACAACGTTGAAGTGTGTCATATGGAGGGTCTGTAAATACTACTACCGTTGCTTTGACTGGATTGATTACTAGGAATGCTGTGACAGATGGGGCCCACTTTGGCTGATGGGCCACCTTTACCCGCCCTTCCCCTACAAACTGTATGTAATTAATTTGCGCGAACTACCACCACTATTGCGACCAAAGTACAAGAAGCTTTTAATTATGTTCATCACGAACATCAATATAACTATGATTATATAACATATTTGCAGAAACTGGAGTGTTAGTGTATGTCCAGCGACATACAAACATCCGCCAAAAAGTCATCACCAAAGAAAAGGATAAAGACAAGATCTTGTGGCAGGTCCACTCTGCACCCCATGCTGGCCACAGTGGCGTCAATGCCACTGTGGACAAAATCACCCAGCGATATTACTGGAAAGGGGTCAAAGGTGACGTAAAATCATAACGTAAGTGTTCAGGAGGTGTAATGTGTATGTATATAAACACACACACACACACACACACACACACACACACACACACACACACACACACACACACACACACACACACACACACACACACACACACACACACACACACACACACACACACACACACAGACACATACACACACAAACACACACACACACACGATAGCATGCATGCGCATTCACAACTCCAACAGGGCTAAATAGTTTGAGTGCATTGACAGTGTCATAATAGGCAATATAAAACTGGCTGTTTTAGGACAGGGAGTTATCTTAGCTGTCCATCTAATATACTAATTATGCTTAAATTTATAAAATATATTTAATGTCACACTTGATTGTTACAGATCATTCATGCATACCTTGGCATGCTCACTTCAGGAAACACGAATGTGTACGTGCTGCCCTGTTTTTTGGCAACATATCTTGATATGGGTCAATTCAGTACATTGTTATTTGACCAGGTTAGTAGTTGTTCATGACAATAGACAATTGTTTTCTAGAATAAAAATTGGATTAAAAAACCGTGCTCCATATCACTCAGCTGTATTAATAATACCTGGCCATAGACAGTGGTGGATATTAGTGTATGAATAGTCTTCATGTAGTATTGCTGAATGCTTTCCAGAGAAGTCAAGATGGTGTTCAGATGAATAGGCCAGTGAGTAAAGTGCTTTGAGCAATCCTGAAAATTGGATATTGTGATATATAAAAATCCATCTTTACCCTTACATGTGTATTCTGTATTTTTGTAGGTATGCTTTGACAAATATCACTGGATATTGCTACCCATCTGCCACCAAAACCATTGGTTCTTGCTGGCGGCCAACACCCATGACCACACTGTGGCAGTTCTAGATTCACTGGCACAGAGGCAAAGGCGAGACAAGTTTGTGGCGCTATGGCAGTATGTGTGTTACCGTCAAATGATTTAGTGCAAGCATTCCTACTGCTTGCATATAATCAACCCAAAATCATTATAAAGTCATCTCACATTATAATCACCTTTTGAAAAATCAAGACGTCATATTTGTTTGAAATATAATTTCAAATCTAAACTTCATGCGGTTGCTTACACCCGTTTATGGCAACTCTTAATGATTTTGTATGTTGCATCTGTGTCATAAGATTCTCGATGATATAGGCATTATGGATATGTTACTATTATTATACAACCATTTCCTTTTACTTTCTATCATAAGCTTGGTTAACAGATGCCACAACACTGCTTATTGTGTATATGTGTGTCTTTAAAACTTTTTCATACCCACGTTTTCATTGCTATAGTAAAACAGGGAAGACATGGATTGTTGCCTACTTAGTCGGGGCGCACGGTGGTCGAAGTGGACACCTCGTGCTATTTTTGGTTGCCCTGTTGTTTTCTAAACTTCAAACCTTCCTTAGCAATAATCCAGAGGGCAACCCTCTGAAATCAGTGTACCTCACTCCGAAAATCGTACTTAAATTCAGACGTATAGGGTGCCGGAATGGCCGTTTAGTCACAATTGCAATTTGTTTTTCTCATAGTTTGTTTAGGGCTACAAAGCTAGTTTTTATGGCAAACTATTCGTATTGCAGAGGAGCATAAACACAATAAATATCTTATTGAAATGTACATTTTAAGGCAACAGATTCAGCAATATGTTAAAATAAACACTTCCGTTTCGTCATCGACATCATATCACGTTTACCGTAGTTCTCTTAATATATATTCAAAATATATGGTTAACATATCAAAATGATCCCCATTCATTCCTCTGTTGTTATATACCACGACATTGTAAAATGTGTCAGCACATCACATGTTTTTGAACTAACATATACGTCACCCCTCATTTTGGATTGACGTAATGTTTTGACACAAAATGGGAATAACTAGTAAAATGGGGAGCCTACAGGATCGATAGGGGGCGGTGATATGCAACTCAGGCATGTGATGTAATCGGGCTAATTACGTGCACGCGCTGTTTGTTTACTTTTTTAGTTTATATTTGAATTCTTTAGGCTCCAACTGTTATTCGTGAATAGTCGGAGCGCACGGGGGTCGAAGTGGACACCTCGTGCTATTTTTGGTTGCCTTTCAGCCATGTCTGTTTTTGTCGTAGTGATATGTTTTTTGCAGGAGTAGGTAGAGTATAATTATTATCATGTGGCCCTTAATCAGCCAATACATCAACAAGTCGCGTTATTTTCAATACACTGTTATGCTATATCTGGATTAGTATAGATCTTGTTTCTGAATAAATACGTTTGCTTTTTAAAGAGGTGTACATTTGATAAATGTGAACCAAATTTCTGTTCTTCTTCCAGGAAGTACACAGACGTGCGGTGCAAAATATTTGGCATGCCAATACCTAAGTGGACACCAATCGACATTACATGTGGCCAGCAGCATGACAACCACAGTTGCGGCGTCTTCACTTTGATGGTGAGCATCATTTGAGAACCAGTTATGTCTTACCATTACTTAGATTTTGAAATTCTAATGTAATTATTCAGACAATAGCAATTTTAAAAAGCGTCAGTCCTCTGCATGGTGCTGTAAAAACAGAGGAACGTCTGTTACTGATTTAGGAAAGAACACGTCATATTATAATTATATGCGCTCTGTTCAAAGCTTAAAATACACATCTTTTGTCATTTATATTATTTTACTACTGTGTGAAGTGTTGTTATAATTAACTGAACAACCACAGAAACGATGTGACTAACAATATTACTAGGGGACCATAAAGACGTATTCAGATGAATGCGTTGTTAAAACGGGGAAATATTAACAATAATGTGTATCTATATTTCAGTACGCAAAGGCCATCTGCAACGGAATGGAAACAAACGAAGTAGGGCAGGCTGACGTTGTTGCTTTTCGGCATGCGTTGTTGCATGAGTTAATAAATCTTTGAAAGTTGTCTTATTTATTTGTTATTAAATGCAACGGTTTATTGAAAGAGCTTCTTTTGTTGTTAATGATATTGTTTGCATTTCATTTAACACTACTATTGAACTGTCAAGTGACACATACTTCCACCAGTCGACATGTTAATACAGTTTTGTAAGTCTTGAATGCATGGCTCATTTCCCAAAATATATTATTAAATCATTGCCGAGTTGTTTTGGTAAAACCAACTATTTGGATATGGTAACGTCTAGATTTCCACCCTTTGTACTGATCTTGAAGTACCTCAATGGGATTTACATACTGCAATGCTAAGCCCATATTTGCAAAAGTGTTGGAGGAAAGAGCCTTATTGAATAAAAAAATATAATTCTACAAAACATTCCAATAGGACCACTATCAAAGTGTGTTCCACCTCGTTTTGAGTGTTGTTTAATGACTTCTTACGTGCATGACAAAGGCTAACGTATACTGTGACCAGCGTAAACATAGTGACTGCCGAATTAACATGAGTGAACCAGGCATATTATAGTTTATGTTAATCATTTATTGAATTGAAATGTATTTCAACTACAACAATTACTACTACTAAATTATACGTACAGTGCATACAATACAATTTTTTTTTTAAAGGGTAAAAGAAGTACAATACTTATCATGTTTACCATTATAATTGCTTAATTGCATACATAAAGTATCTGAACAGTGCAATAGAAGGTGCGACAACACTATTTACATGTATAACCATATGACATTTAATCAAAAATAAGACATTTTGACATTTATTGAAGAAAAAACCTTTATAACAATCAACAATCTGAATGTTTAATTTAGTTATCTAATTTATGTTGGCAAAATAGTCAAGGACTCTAACACATATAACTATTCAACAGTCTATCTGTATAACACTTTTTCGAGGGTGTTCCATAGTTTAACCCCAGTAACAGAAATACACATATTTTTTTAAGTTAGTACGTACATAGATTAGCTTGAACTTACATTTATGCCTGGATGAATATCGTGATTCATGTATTCTGAATAATTTGTGTACATTCATTGGTAATACATAGTGATATGCCTTAAACATAATTATATCAGTTTTTAGTTTTACAAGATCTGGTATTTTAAGAATAAATTATGTACATTGTGAAACAGTAAGTTTGTGTGATCAAGTCTTTTGGCACCACAAATTATTCTTATAACCCTTTTCTGTAACAAAACTAAACAAAGTATATTTGTAGCATGTGTCACCCCATACTTCAGCACAATACAAATATCTGCAGTTATTCTGCGATTACCAAAAATCGTGTAATTGGTTTTTTTATATATTATGAGACAATCTATTTAAAAAAACATGTCTGCAGTTCCACCATTTATCACCCGAACAAGTTCATTTAAGTCTCTATCACAACATAATAGATTTGTACCATCAGCAAATAAAATATACTTGAACACTTGTGAGACTTTACAGATGTCATTAATATACATGATAAATAATTTTGGTCCCAAAATGGAACCCTGAGGGACACCACAAGATATTGGCCTGTTTTAACGTTTTTTTATCCAGACTTATATAGCGGAATAACTAGCTATTTTCATATTTCTTTGGAAAAACACCTGTTTGAAATGAAACGTGACATATATGAGCAAATGGCTAACTATTTTTGAAATTACTTTCTTTAGCAGGCTTATGCTAATGTCACTGAAATCAGTTGATCTTTTATATTAAAAATTTTGAACAGTTCTAATAATTTCTATGTCATCAACAGGATTTAGAAACTTAGTATGTTTAATGATTTCTTCTAAGTAATCATAAATAGTTTTTAGTTAAGGGGGTATTTTTGGCTAAGTTGGGGCCAACATTTGTAAAGAAGTTATTAAATTCATTAGCAATATCTTCTTTCTTTGAAATTATCTTGGTTTTTTTTATAAAGTATTCTGGACATGTTGGCTTTTTAACATTTGCTTTTTTCTAACACCGAGCTATAATAGTTTGTTATGTAATTCTTAATATAGATGTTAATTTATTTTTGTATGTTTTGTATTTTTGTTCTGCTTCTGCAGATCTCATTACAATGAATGCTTTATATAACTTATTTTTCTTTGTACAAGCACGTTTTAAACCTTTGGTAAACCATGGTTTTTTTTCACAGCTTTTTGGGGGATCTTTTGTTACTGGTTAATGATTAACATCATAAATTTTTAGCACACTTTCCAGGTTTATTGACTTAGTTCGATGCCATTTTATCCTCATTCATATTTCTGATAAATTAAAATTCTTTTACATTATACCTGATTATATTGATGCGCTTCCTTTCTTGCAATTATTATTAATAAACATAACAAAACCTCACAATCATCGTTATTTGTAATTATTTATAAACAGTGTTTTCTTAATGTCCTTGTCTCAGAGCGTTGTGCATGTTATGCCTTATGCCTATGACTTCGTTACAGCCATGGTTTTCAATGCAGTCTATAGTACGTGCAGCATTGAATACAAATCCTCGCGTCTTCGTGACATATAACTTTGGCAGTTTAGGATATATGTAACTGTCTACTAGCTGAATGTATTGATGTAACGTGCCTGTAGTGTGCAACGGTAGGGGGTCGAAAAGTACGTCGTCGCTGCAGCGCGCAGAAATGATTTATTATGTAACACTGTCGCCGCGGGGGTCATGAACTTAGTCTCGACATTCTGGCACGACGTTCTGGACCGCTCGACGTTGCACACCGTCGCGCTAACCTTCGCCATGAACCGCTAACCTTTGACATGAACCGCTAACCTTTTGACATGAACTGCTAACCTTCGACGTGCTGGACTGCATCAACGTGCTGGACCGCGACACCGGGCATGACGTATGCCGTTGCCACTACGTCACAGAGCGTAAACAACAGCTAAAAGCGGTCACTCCGCATGCGCGCGCATGCGCGATATGCGTTTAGTCGAATCCTGGACTGGGTCGAAACTGAGACCACCACAGCGGCCCTACCCCAGCCAGATTAGAGTAGAGACGCTGATTGGTTCTCAGGCCGAATTTGAATTAACAAAATTAAATAATGATACTGTTTTATCAGATAATGCTGTATTATAAAAACTATTAAATTTATACTAACATAAAATAAATAGAAATACAAAGTTTCTGTTGTTTATAAATTGGGAATTACGGCAGAATTAAACAGTATCCGTGAGATGGCAGTATTGTTTAGCCCCACATGGATACTATTCAAAAGCCGGCAAAGTCGTCAGACTGTCTTATCGGCGTAGTACAACAGCCGACCGACATTCGGTTAAGTTAAATAGGCTATCACAATCAATATGTCGATGCACATCATAATACATTTATTATTACATTAATTATTTTCATCTCAATAAAATTATAATGCACACATTGTGTCATTGTGCATAAACAGAGAATATAGCGATATTCGAGGCGGTGTTCTGATAGACAAAGCTGGATTTCACGTATCTACGGAGTGACGTAGGCCTACTGTTGCCGAACGTTGTCTGCACATAGAGACCCATTTGCCGCATAAACGTTGTACTAGTGGCGACACATGGCGGGTCGGGACAAACCAAGTTGTGAGACTCGCTCGCTCGCTATTACCATTAATCACACACAGTACATTAGAGTACCACTGCTCTGATTTGATTAGCGCCCGTGGGTGGAAGTTTGTTTACAGGAACTCTAAAATCCAGTTTGACGCAGTATAAGTATATCTACGTCACAATCAAACTTATGAGGCATCCACGTTCTAAACACGGACATCTCTTGAACTATGTTATTCGTCGTGTCTATGACCATAATAATAATCATTGTAAAACTTCTGTAGCGCCTATGTCATTATAAATTGAAGCTCAGAGGCACAAGAAACACAATTATTTAGCTAGTCATACACGGGACAGCCAAAAATTGTCATTGGAGCATTGAACCGCCGACAATTTATGGTGAAAAGCAATTTCCAACAAATAAGTGTTCAGGTTTTTACGATAGGTGTCTATAGTTTCAAAATATTTAATCGTAATAGGGCCACAAAGAAAGTGTTTGTCAATATTCAGCTTAGTTTTAGGAACAAAACGTTGCTTGGAAACGGATGATCTAAAGGTCCTAGTGATATCAAAGAAATGTAGCAGATTAACTACGCATGGCGTTTGTTGAGTAGAAAGATACCGATTTGTAACAGTAGCCAATTTAAATTTAATTCGGTATACAACTGAAAACCAATGTAACTGCTTAAGTGATGATGAAAAACGGAGGGCCTTAAGTACCACGTGTGCTAAACAATTATGTACACTTTGGAGTTAAGATAAGTCTTTTTGACAATGTTATTTAGAAGTGAGTTACAATAGTCCAGTCGACTATTAATTGGAGCAACACATTACACGAGCAATGCGCAAAACAATTGCATTTTCAATCGGCGCGATCGATCATGAACATTTGCTTCGCTCGCAAACATTGTCAACGTCCAATTGGCATGCAACAAGAAGTACAACGTCAAATCCTCCAAGATCCATACACAAGAGTTAAGCTCCAGGAATCTCCCTCCTCTTGTTTTGTTGTTCATCCTTCAGTTGATGTAAATGTTGACCAGCAGTGGGATGCATGCACTTACATCCGCCATGTACAAAGCATGTACCGAGACACACTACCTCAACCCCGTAGGTAAGACGAGCTGCTATCACCGGAGATACAGTCGCGGCTGTCGTCATAGTAATTAGTGGGAGTTTAGGGGGTGTCATAGGTCATTGCAGAGCCCAGACTATCACGTGTATATCTTTTTCATTTGCTTACATCTCTACACACCCAACAATACGTAGTGTGAGACAAGCGACACCAGATGCTCTACAAACCACAAACAATTCAACTGACTGATTACAACGTAATGTCAACATATTACCCTTTACCCTGTTTTACTCTGATATCAGTGATAGTGTCAGTGTGCGTATCGGACTTTATGTGGCTGTTTACTTTACTGTAGGTGTCCTTTCGTTTCAATAAACATAAACGTTTAAAAGATCTTTGTTAATTGTGCACTCCAAGAGCTGTTGAATACATTCGAGGAATTTATTCTACACGAATCACTATAATCCACTACGAGTGTAGGTCCCGACACTGTCATGTTCGAACCTGGATTAATTATAGGGGAAACCCCGGGCAAAATGGGATACTCGAGTAATATTGGAAATCGCTATATGCAAAGAATAGTGCTGCCACAAAGCGTATTTTCGCTTCGAAACTAATGTAGCCGCATGTGCTGACTACTCTACAAACCAATTGGTATGCAGTTCTTCGCGCGGATTGATACAGTCGTTATATATCCTTAGCTTTGATCCCTTGCTAAACTGTTTGACGATCCATCTAAGTTTGCTAAGTAACAACTTGTCACATTTCAACTTCGAATGTCGTGAGGATGTAGTATTAGTTTATGAGTGTTTCGGCGATAATCGTTTTTCGTGAGAGTGAGCGATGATTAATGTATCACAGTTTGATTAAACCATGCCTATTCCGGGCAAAATGGGACATACTAATGCGGGCAAAATGGGATAATCCCGTTATGCATGTTATCATTGAAAAACATAAAAAATGCAATTTACTTTGACAATATGCCCGTTTCTGTAGATCGCTTAACTTAACTAGTAGCTCACTAAGTTACATAAAGATGTGAGGTCTATGGATTATATAATTATACAGGAATAGTAATCCGCCCAAGGTACGGCAGTCAAATCCACACAGAAGTATGATATTTTGCTTATACGACCTTACCATATCGCATATCTTGGCTATTCTTATTGTCGCATACTAGTTCTAAAATGTCAGTTACTTAAAATAACTTTTCTGAATATATCCCATTTTACCCGTATATGCGGGTAAAATGGGAATTTTGCGGGTAAAACGGGATAGTCCGTATTTATCAAAAATTATGATGTCAACAAAAAACAATAGGGGAGACCGGGGCTAGTTGTAACAGTGGTAAGTTGTAACAGAGGACTTGCAGACAAAACTACTAATGCAAATAATTCTGCAAGAAGATAGCATGTTCATCAATAGATTTGAGCATGTCATGTGAAATATCACACGAATCCGTCGACACGCCATTAATTTATGACGTTTTTAAAGAAAACACGTACTATTCTGATTTTTTTCAATATTTTCAAGTTAAGTGTATGTGTATCCATAATTCATATTTTCTGCTTTTTCATTGATGGATGTATTTACGATTATATTATTGTAACTCTGAAATAAACCTTTAAACAGGATTTGAAGAATATTTTATGCAATATCGTGTTTTATGAAAAAGACGGGTCGGGGCAAGTTGTAACAATCATCTCGGGGCAAGTTGTAACACCGTTAGATCATGCCACAGAGAGCCTACAAATAAAACTGCTAATGCAAATTCACCAAGAAGGTGGCAGCGCATTCATCAATAGATTTGACCATGTCACGTGTAATATCACATGAATCCGTCGACACGCCATCCAGCCACGCCATTTTGAAGAAAAAAGGTACTTTTCCTCATTTTGTCCTCATCTTCAAATTAACTGTTTGTGTATCCATAATTCTTAGTTTACTGCTTTACTGCTGATTTATGTGGTTATTTGTATTATTAATATTATTATCGACATGTGCCCACTACTTCTCTCTCTCTCTCTCTCTCTCTCTCTCTCTCTCTCTCTCTCTCTCGCACACACACGCACCCACATACACGCACGCACACACACACAGGCACACACACGCACGCGCACACACACGCACATACTCACACAGTTGATCCAGTGTCAGATGTTCCTCAGATGGGCACACACTGAATGCACCACAGGCGACGACACATATCTGTGTCACTTGTGCGACTTTGACAGCGAGTAGGCCTTATTCGTCAGGTTCCTGTCGTTGCCGATCTGATGATATATGTCATACTAGTCTTGTTTTTAATTTCGATTTTCATCTTTCTTTTAAATTTTATTGTGGAAAGGAATACTTAACGAGTGTGCATAATTGCCCATTGCATTCACAATATACGTTACATCAGATACTTAGTTAAAACATGCGACTAATTACTGGGCCTACTGTGTTTTGGCAATTATAAATAACCATCACGTTTGTAATCGAAATGATTGTTATTGCAATTTATGGTAATAAAACTATGTTTTGTTTGGTCAGATACTGTGTTTAAAAGCTGAACTCCACTTCGGAATATACTATATATGCAATGATGCATAGTTATTATTAAGTCTCATATAATGTATATAGCTTACAGAAAGCAGTAGCTTCAATTGTGTAATTTTATGTTGTGTTACAACTTACCTCAATGGTAAAACATACGTGTTACAACTTACCCTGCACTCTGTTACAACTTGCCCCGTATCGGGGTAAGTTGTAACACTTTAGGACACCTCATATAATACATCATACCATAAATGTGAAATAGCCCAAACATTAATTATCTCCAATTAACTGCGGGAGATATGTGAGGATCTATTGGCATAAAAAAAGTTTCGCTCGGTTACGAAACCCTCCCGCAATCCCTAAATATGTTGTTTTTGTTACAACTAGCCCCGGTGTCCCCTACCATGCCCTGTTGTGGTTTGGTGTGTCTGGCCGATACACAACAAACTGTTACCCTGATGCGCAAACTGTGGGTGCAACGAACAGCGGAACGTTAACTCTCCCATATTTCCCGGGTTTCCCCTACTAGCTATGTCGCATAGCATATATATCTTCTCTCACCATCTCACGTAGACGGCCTGAAATGCACAAGTTGTCGCCAAATTCACCTCTTCCTCCTTCAGCCCATTGTTTCCTGTCATTGCATTTCCATAGTTTTATTGCGTTCCCTATTGTTCTCTTCCAAGGGACTGGCAATTATGCAGCTTTTCTCTGGTAGTGGTCTTTGTCTCTGGTATGGTCACGCGCAGCGAAGAGAGAAAGACCAGTACCTCAGCCATACCGCGTAATATGGTGATGTTAAATGCCTAACATCTATTTTGATTTTATGCAAATCGATGGCGGCATCACTGCATGCCTATTGAAACATACTATCGACACGAGTACGGTTTAATGTGAAACATGAATGAGACAGGGGAGAGAATGAAAGGCTCGAGACAACGACACAAGTGTTATTAGAATCGCTTAAGCACCGGTCTAGCGTCATGACACGACTGGATTTATAGTCTTGTGTCTTGTTCACACAAACATATTATGAGACTTAACATATATATATATATATATATATATATATATATATATATATATATATATATATATATATAACCTGTTGAAATAAGCTAACGTGCGCGCGCACACACACACAAACACACAAACACACACACACACACACACACACACACACACACACACACACTCAAGCACTCAAGCACTCAGGCACGCACGCACGCACACACCATGTCTTTGTGTAACAAACAATCGATACAACTGTCGTACAGTACAGTGGTACACAACCATTATATTTCCTATGCCAAAGGGTGCATGGTCCAGTGTCTGCACATGTGCCACCGTTTCTGCTGCACATGTAACAGTTTCTTAGTTACAGATACGATCGCTGAACATATCACATTTCCCCTGCACACGGGAATTCAATAATACAATATCTGATCAATGTTCTAGTAACAACTGATAAACATAGACTGATATAAAATATGTATTATTTATAAGTATAAAATACAGTCTAAGCAGAATGACTATACAATTTCATTAAACGTCATGTGCAATAACATTAAATGCACTCTATATGACATTAGACATTATATGCCCATGATCAAATCGATATATCAGGGAGTTAGTCAGAGAACGAAAGTACATGTTAGATGAATGATGGGGCTTGTGTACACGCCTTGGTAGCACTGAACCACACAGCTGTAGGACGTCTCACTGCAAATACAACACAAAATACAGGGTATTTGTCATCACAAATACAGGGTATTTGTTGTCACTGTTAGAAAAGAGCATCTCTAGAACAACATAGAAGTTCCGTATGACAAATATCACATATATCCTATCTGTCAGATGTAAGATGTAGGGCCTATTGCACAGGTTCGATTATGCTATAAATATGTTTTGTTTCTAATCATCACTGATAAACAAAATCACTGAATTTAAGCTAACAAATATGTATTATTGCGTAGTGAAAATGATTTGAGAGATTCTTTACGCGAACTAGCAAGTTATGATTCTACTTTTTCAAAATATGTATCAATATTATAGACATTGGCCAACATAACAACAATTATAAGAGTGTTAGGTGCATAGAACAGAGGAGGAAAATATCAGGAAACCACCAAATCATACACCAGCGATGGGAGGACTGAGTGAAGGTGGACATAGGCCTATATGAGGAGGAGGCCAGATGGACAGAGGGCGCCACTGATTGCACACATGGGAGAGAAATAATTGGCTAAGACAGTTGCCAATTGAGGAGTCACCATAAACTGTAAGTGTAGTTCATAAACTCTATTTGTACGTGTTACAATGAAGACATATAGTTCTTGGGAAAAGACTTGAGCAGGATTCAAATTAATGAGTGAAGTGAGAATAAGAAATAGAATGTCGTGTTTCTTTTGTATGCAAAATGGTGGCATGAACAACGCAACTAGTATCATTGTCCATACAAATGTGGTTAAATGTGATGTGAAAATGTGATTTTGACCACACACAGTAAATTCAATTCCTTAGACACTGACACATATTCCCTAGACAGCGACAGAGCGTTAAACACCGACCGACGCTTCGAAATAGACTGAACATAAACACCGATACCGTCTTTAGACACCGAGAGAACCTTAGAATCCGAAACAGCGTGGGTCTCAGACACCGACATAGCTTTAGAATCTGAAAGAACCTTAGACAATGGCAGAGTCTTAGACACGGACAGAGCCTTTGATTCCGAAAGAACCTTAGACACTGGTAGAGTTTTAGACACGGACAGAGCCTTTGAATACGAAAGAACCTTAGACAATGGCAGAGTCTTACACACGGACAGAGCCTTTGAATCCGAAAGAGCCTAGTCTTAGACACCGACAGAGCCTTAAAATTCGAGCATTGGAAACTGGCAGAATCTTGGACACCGACAAAGCCTTAAAATTCGAAAGAACCTTAGACACGGGCATATTCTTAGACACCGACAGAGTCTTAGAATTCGAAAGAGCCTTAGACACTGACAGAGTCTTATACAGCGAGAGAGCTTTATAATCCGAAAGAGCCTTAGACACTGGCAGAGTGTTAGACACCGACAGAACCTTAGAGTCTGAAAGAGCCTTAGACACCGACAGAACATTAGAACTCGAAAGAGCCGTAGACACTGGCAGAACTTGGACACTGACAAAACCTGGGCGCCGACAAATCCTCCTTAGACATTGACAGAGCCTAAACACTGACAGAGCCTAAACACTGACAGAGCCCATGGACACTGACATGGCATATAATAACAGAAATTCCATTACTTTTTTAGTACAGCGCTTTTTAAGTAATTAAATGCCAATCAAAACGCTTCACATTGACATATTTAATCAGGAAGAGCTTGAACACTGAAAATGATCTAGATACTAATTACAATTCCGAAATAATCACGGTTTAGATATAACTGTATAACAGCAATATTTTTGGAGAAACATATAGCATAGAGTGGATAATATATGAATACAACAGGTACATTGGTAAAACAGCGCGCCGGTGCTATCACTGATCATACGCCAGGATAAAAGTGAGACAACACCAGAAACAGAAGAAGGTGGTGACGAAGAATTATATTAAGAAGGATCACAGTACAGCACAGGGCAGGTGAAAGTAACGTCTCCCCAAAAGAGGTCAAAGTGTAAGAAGACTGGCTTTTCCCTATATCACAGTCAATGTAGATGCTTACATGCTTTGGGCAAGTTCATGTTTTAAGACAGCGTCTCCTATAGCCGACTCCAGTGGGCGAGTTGCTTATCACACTTGGGGCAACTGTGAACCGCGTCTTTACAGCCTTCGATGCAGCATGGTATTAAAAAGCATCCTAGCCAACCTCTGCAAACAAGATACAATGGTTATGCACATTACACATGTTCTCATGACAAGCACATTTTACAAACATGAAATAAGATGTAGTTAATTTGACAGACATGAAATGGCTAGTGCCCATGGAGACCTAAGGCATACCAAGAGTCCGGCATGACCGTGTCTGCCTCTAACACACATTTTGAGATGATGTCAACTTTACTTTTTATGCATTCACACTGTCACCATCTGCACAATCTTTAAAATGACCTTCAAATTCAAAATCGAGAACGGCATCAGCCACAATGTTTTTCTTCATAATACGAGTGCTTGATCCAGCATAAATGCCCACTATTTTAAACAACTGCAGTTATACATTTCATTAGGATTTTTCAATGTGTAGTTGGTCTGCTAAAAATAGTAACTTGATGGGGACCTTGTTCATCTTCCATTCATATGTTTATATACATCAATTTACATGTAGGGCATGCATAACATACATTATTTTGAAGGGTTAGCGCACTTCGACCATTTTTCGTTTGATGGTGACCATGTTTGACCTTTAATTTAACCTAATGCACCATTCGATAGCGTCCTGGGTAGCCACAGTTTTTACACGGAGACTACAAACTGTCTAATTTTAAGGGTGTATCTTAGCTGACAGCTATAAATTCATCGTGGAAATGGAGAAGATGCAGATTCATTGTAACTTTATGACATTCGCAGCATTCTACAAAAAGTTAAATATTCTCCGTCATTTCACCTTTAGAATAGCAGGCAAACATGTATCTCATTTCGACAGGGAGATAATATAATTAGCAGTCAACAAATATGTGATGAGGCCATTTTGTAAATAAATGATGTAGTTGTGCCATTATTGTTATAATTATTATTAAGACGTGTTGATGACGCACACGCGTGGTCATTCTACGACATGACTCGTTGGAATGCGAGACTAAGCGGCACAACGATGGTTTGTCATGAATAATGGAAGTGTTTGACATTCAGTAAATATGTGCGCTAATTAAGCAGAGAGCATTTGGGCTACAACAACTTAATTATAACTAAAACCATTAAAAACAACGATACTATTAGTTTACAAACCATAAAAACGCAACACTGAAAATACCACAGTGATCTGTTATAAATGTAATAACTACTATTTTAATATAATGCTAACTGCAAAATCATAATGTGCCAGTAGTCCCTGGCAAAGAATTAACAGAATAAAACAGTGTAAAAGTAACGTGAACGTATGCTACTTTGGGCAATTTACTGGACGCCTGGGGACAGTGTATGATGCACCATGTTTTACTGGTGAGATGCCCAACTGGCCTGGCGCAGCATCTGTAACGTCAAAGCTATAGCAATACTGACAACGTCCATCTTGCAATGCATGCCAGCACTATCCGTGTGCGCGAGTCTGCGTTGCTGCGAAGCAGACTGAACAAGGCCTGCACTAAACCTGTCAGGCAGGGAAACCGTAGTTGCTGTTGAGCCATCTTCAACACCATCACGTCAGCCAGATGGAGTCGAGACGACATGCCTGACTAAGCCTCATAGTGTGTGTTTTGAAGACTTTGTCGCCCATCGGCTGTAGGTTCTCGAATTTGTCTTTCAGGGAATCTCTGTCGCACTTACCTTGAACAAATCAGTCATCGGTGTGCGTTGTTGCGCTGACTACAGTTGCCTGGTTTGCACTTTTGACTTAATATACTCGTGAACAGCTCGACGCCAGACTCAACAACTTTGACGTCACACAAACACACTGCACACAAGGCATGATGCTCACCACGCTTCGACTTGGTTAACATGCCATCAAACAACCGGACCCATTCTAGCTGGAATCCAGTCACATACGTTGTCCATTTATCTGCTTATGGAGCATCCATAATGTTCTAGCGCAGTGGGATGTATGAAGTCATGGTCGGTGATGGGTAGCATATCGCGACAGGTTGTCAGAAATGGGTCCACAGTAGACCATGGAATATCAAAGTCTGCGTCGTATGTTAACAAAGCAATTGGTAAAGACGGTTGGAAAACATTAGTAAAATTATTTAAATCTATGATCAACACGGATGTGAGCTTGTGCAAATCGAAAACAAAGAAATGCGTGAGACTCACGGAAAAGAGACATTACACCTCTGGAGAAGAAGTCACGACCTGCTAGTACCGTCTTTAAACCTAGGCGGTTGCATCCATCCTACGTTATCGTGTAGATGTTAGACAATAAACAAACAAAAAGTCATTCTTCCCGTCAACCTGGTATCTATGGCAGGGAAACTCCACACACAGAAAATAAAAAAATGAGAACAATCTTAATCTATAAACAAATAAACAATTCAGGTACTACATTAGCTACAGTCCTCACAATGTTTAGCTGGATTCTGGTGAAACCAGTGTGTTTCATACATTATCAGTCACATTTCAACAATTAACCTACCCTACAAAAAAGATAGCTCCTGACATGAGGTAGGCGAAGGTTCCCACGCGATAGTGGACGGCTGTGATAATGGTGGCTCCACAGTACGGACAGTTGGTCAGGATGGGTGATTCCCCAATATGCTGCATCAGCAAGGTGGTCTCCCCTGGGTGAACGTCGGACATAGCTGGAAACGCACGAAATCATGGCAAGACACAGACAGCGTAGCATTGTAGATCATTCGTAGTCTTTGCGTGATTACACAAGACATGTCTTACAGACCGGTTGAGTACTGTAAAGAGGGATCTCAATGTTTTAAACTGGGCAACATCCCATGTGGTCGAAGATTCAGTTCTAGTGTTTTGTCCACGTGCTATTTACGCGCGTGTATGTTTGGAACTGAGTGTATTAAAGCTCCTTTGAACTGCTTTCTGAATTGTTGTGGTTATGTGATGCTGGCTGTTGTGCTTAGTAGCGAGTTCTAATATTTTATTTTTATTTAAAATAGGAACAGTTTTTAACAGTTCTTGTTGGTGTGGATGGTGACAAAGACTTTGCTCTGTGTAGGAATAGATACGTCAGTATTGGTACAACTGCGTATAAGAACAGAAGCATTATTATCTTTCACACTGTGTACATGAATAAAGTGCAACTGGTATTGTAACACAGTGAGCATGTGAATAGAGATGTTAGTACTGGTACACACTCGTAACACTTGTGCAGTTATGTAGATGTTAGCTTGGTTATAACCGTGTACAGGAATTGAAATGTTGGTAATGTTATATGCTGTGTAAAGGAATAATAATGTTAGCATTGTTACAACTTTGTGCAGGAATTGAAATGTTGATAATGTTATACGATGTGTAAACGAATAATAATGTTAGCATTATTATGATTGTGTGCAGGATTAAAGATGTTAGCATAGTTATAACGGTGTACAGAAATACAAATGTTAGTACTGTCCCACACTGTTTGCAAGAACGGAGGAGTAACAATGTCAGTACTGCTACACACTGCACGCATCAATGGATACGTTAATATTGTTTGACAGTGAGGACAAACTGTTAGTAAATTATAATTAGCGTTAGAAGGAAGACCAGTTAACTTACCACGTTGTTGTGGAGAAGCTGGTTGTTGATGATGACCAGGTAGCTGTGGATAAATGGGTTGTTCCGTGTAACCTGGGCATATGTAATATACCATATTACCAATATTACAATAACAATAAATCTCAAATGGCTAATTTCTCATAATATGTATACATACATTTATATATTTACTTAAGGTAATGAGTCTACCAATTTCTACTGTGATATTTAATTTTCAATCTATATGAAATACATTTAATATATAGAGGATTTGCGTTCCACAGAGTGCATGAACAAATTTAGAGCGCACCTTAAGACATTCTATTTCAAAATTGCTTTTAGTGTCTAGTTCCTCTATACCTTTTAGATTAATGTTTTAAGTGGTTCAGCCAGCCTATAATTTAAATTTAATTGGTTTTTAGATTTAGATATACGTATTCAAAATGTTTTTTTACTTGTAGTATATTATATTTACTTTTTACAATGTGAACACTACTGAACAGAGTTTGTACTTTGGATTTAAGTGTATAAATAAAGTGTATTATTATTATTATTATTATAGATACCAGATATATACTAATTTGCAACGCATCAGTATTAAAGTAACCAGCTCGAAACAATTCACTCTCACTATTCTATATGAAAAGCAGATACTGCGTAAACACCATTAAAATAATTAATGACAATACACATATTCTACCTAACGAGTACGTCCTTCTGCCCTCGTCCAGAAGGTTTAGAACCATCACATTCAAAGCAAATAGGAAGGGTGGATCATTCATTCCAATGTCTGCACCACTTTTCAACGACAAGCACGTCTGACGTTTCCGTGAGAGACACGTCGTTCATTATGTGTATAAGTTGTATTTTTTTAATTTTATTTTTTTATGAAACGACGACCACAATTATAAATATAATTACAATTATATTATAATGTTTTTATTTTTTCCTGTATTTGGTTTTTGAACACTGTAAAACAAATTCAGGAACAACAAATTGTTTTGTACTGTATTGTATTGAACTTCTCAACAAACATGTAGGAATCTTACCAGACAATTACGACAGATCAACCAGCCACAAATCAAAGGCTAAAACCGGTAAACTCAATGCCACCGGGCATTTGTGCACTGATTACATGCTATTCCTTCAAATACTAGTAAACTATTCACAACGAACCCAAATTTGCAATATTATCCATGTTTCAAGCAAATATCAATTGAACACATTGCAAGCTAAACAAACAATCTGTACACGAAGTACTTCAGATAACAGGAATAGTCTAGTCGGAAAAGGGGGGTACCGTGCACCCCGTAAAATATACTTTTAATTGGTATTACTAGATCGGAATAAATACGTAGAAAACGGTTTGCTATGTTAACAAGTCAGCAAAATGTCCCACGTATCGTTTTTATGCAAATTAGTGCCGCCATTATTGAAAAATCAACGTTTTGCTGTATCTCACCCAGTATTGCAGATAACCGACAAAATAAGATACATAGACCCATGTTATGAGGGTCAGCGACCATGTAATAAAATTATTGCTGACATGATGACATGAGTCTTTGACAGTTTAATATGCAAATTAGTGCCGCCATTATCGAATAAAATTATTTTTCACCATATCTCGGCCAATATTGCACATAACAGCATGAACAAGGTGTCCAGACCCATGTTTTCAGGGTCAACGATCATTACAGGACCATTCTTGAATTAACTACGTGTGTCCCTGTCAAGCAATGCAAATAATAAGGTGCCAGCATTATCGAAAATGTGACATTTACGCTATATCTCAGCCAATACTGCAGGTAAGTTGAGAGGGTTTTTTGAGGGCATTTACTTACGAAATCGTGTTCTTTTTATGACTAAAGGTTGATATGGGGATCAATTCAAGGTATTGTGAATAATGAAATTCCACTAATATTCGTGAAAATGTTCATCAAGTTGGAAGTATATCATTCAAGTACAATTTCTGATTGCACAACTAATAATTTCTACTCACTTCGACGTGACCACTGAACATTCAGTTCCTGAAGAAGGCCGTCGATGGTGGTCGAAACATAGAAGTGAGTAGAAATTGTTAGTTGTGTAATCAGAAGTTATACTTCAATGAAATTCCACTAAGTTCATATATCAACTCGTTTACTGATTCAGGTAAACAGCAAACCGGAATGATAGTTTCTTAGGTGCCGCGCCTCAACCTCCCATGGGCTTCTTACGATAAGTGTTAGATCATTATTCACCATCGCTTTAACTGATATCGTCAAAGTCAAACTCGTCTTCCTCGTTTTCATCCTCTTCCTCTTCTTCTTCTTCACGATGATCACCAGTGTCCTGGAGATCAACCAGTGAGTTTGGTAACGCAGCATCGCAGGACCACACAGGTTCCAACACTCCATCCTCAGTCCTTATCCACCCTTGACCATCATCGTAGGGATTTGGTTTTTCCAGGATGGATTCGTCAGCACGCTTATATAACACTACGCGGTGGTTCACCCGCTCGAGGTGTGGCTTCAAAGCAGTGTGGCAGGGAGGAAGGCGAGCCAGGTCGACCGTAAGTTTGGAAGTGAGTTTCTCATCCTCACCCACGATCTTGCGCAGGGGTTTGGTACGGAGGCCGTCCATCGAAGACTCGCGGTTCTGTCCGTACACCAGGCAGGGGAACTCTTCCGACTGCTCCAGTCCTCACCGAATTGCAGAAAT
Organism: Oasisia sp. SBJ-2009; assembly: GCA_964017155.1. Taxonomy (NCBI): domain Eukaryota; kingdom Metazoa; phylum Annelida; class Polychaeta; order Sabellida; family Siboglinidae; genus Oasisia; species Oasisia sp. SBJ-2009. The sequence goes on from OZ024858.1 coordinate 26,890,974, forward strand.
AGTTTATGATACCTGGAGTTCTTCTCCAGCCTTTTAACGGTCCACCTTCCCTTCCCTTTGAAGGCACAGGTGCAGTCTTCTCCACTTAATACATACATCCCAAGAAGAGTCGCACTGAAATCTTCTCCAAAGGATACTGCGAGATCAGAGAGGTTGATTAGTTGTCGATGTTTCCCTGACCCGGTATCATGGTATACAGTCAGCTTGCTTGATGGTAACTATCAGTCGAGAACAAGAAGTGCTTCTTAGCCACCATCTAATAGAAACTTGTAGGCGTACCCTTACCAATCTTCTCCCGATCTGTGGTGAGATATAAAAACACAGGACAGGTTGAGGCGCGAGAGTTCGGAGGAGATTATTCTGGCTGGAGCAGCGACAAGGAAACCATATGACTTTGAGATGTTCCGTGCAAATGACGAAAACAAGAAGCAGCCCTGCCACCTCCTGCTGTGAGTATGGAGTGCTCAACAGGCAGCTTCAAGCTGGAGAGAACCGAGATGACTGTGCTGATCGTAGAAGGGCGATCGTGAATGATGATCTAACACTTATCGTATGAAGCCCATGAGAGGATGAGGCGCGGCACCTAAGAATAAATCATTCTGGCTTGCTGTTTACCTGGCTTAGTAAACGAGTTGGTAAATGAACTTAGTGGAATTTCTTTATTCACAATACCTTGAATTGATCCCCATATCAGTCTTTGGTCATAAAAAAAAGAACACGATTTCGTAAGTAAATGCCCTCAAAAAAAAACCCTCTCAACATACCTGCAATGTTGGCTGAGATACAGCGTAAATGTCATATTTTCGATAATGCTGGCACTTTATAATTTCCATAGCTTGCCAGGAACACACGTAGTTAATTCAAGAATGGTCCTTTAATGATTGTTGACCCTGAAAACATGGGTCTGGACACCTTGTTAGTGCTGTTATGTGCAATATTGGCTGAGATATGGTGACAAATTGATTTTTCGATAATGGCGGCACTAATTTGCATATTAAACTGTCAAAGACACATGTGATCATGTCAACAATAACTTTATTATGATCGCTTACCCACGGGTCTATATACCTTATTTTGTCGGTTATCTGCAATACTGGCTGAGATACAGTAAAAAATAGATTTTTCAATAATGGCGGCACTAATTTGCATAAAAACGATGTGGGACATTTTACTGACTTGTTAACATAGCAAACCGTTTTCTACGTATTGTTTC
>OZ024858.1:26894686-26944686 GCA_964017155.1 Oasisia sp. SBJ-2009
TGTGCTGATGCCAAATTTACCTGTTTTGCGCATTTTATGTTTCATCTGGCGGTAATTACAATCGATATCACTTTAAGTTGAGTGTTCGACTCGCGAGCATGTTCGACTGGCGGGACAGACCGCGGGTCATTGTCCATTGACATTGTCATTGACTATACTTATATAGCTTTTGTCTTCTTCTTCTTCTTAACTTATTATAATTATATAATTCATAGATTCCTACTAGGAACGTACAACGCATAAATGGAAGACGCAATACGGTCTATCAGTCATATAATCAATAGTATGGTTCCTTACTGGCCAAGTTTCGTCCGCCTATCGTCGCCGTCTGGTGTTGCATGGCGACGTTGCTAGGTAGCGCTGATCGAGGGTTTAATCCACTTAGTGGATGCTGTATTTTTTATGGCGTGCACGTTTAATCTACAGCCTTTTGCAACAAAGAAAACATTATTATATTCAAAGCATGATTAGCAAGATTGTTCTTGGTGATATTGAGTGTACTTAGATTTTGATAGTTTGGGTTCGCTGCTTCTTCGTGGTTGGCGTTTATCCAAATCTAAGATGGCGATTTTCGGCGGGAAAACAACAGATCGTTTGAACGTTTTGTTTTGTGATTTTAGTATCTGTCATACACGTTACGTTTGCAATTTCGGTTTTGTAACACTATGCCAATAAGTGAGATTATCTATTGTGTGCTAACATGTGTATAAATGTGACTTTTCAATACAATTTTGCGAATCGTCAAGCAGACGCTTATGCATTATTCACGCAGGCGCACTCAAACCCACGTGATGTTTAAGTGCATGAAAAATGACGTAATGTGTTATGTGAATGACGCGATCTGACAACCTCGAAGGTAGGACATCATAGTTGACGTGTGTTGTGCCATCATATTCGTATCGCATGTGTTTTTAACTGTACACGTGTAAAACAGGGGAAATGCATCCATAACATTAATGCCCGTATTGCGGCGTATGGAACTTTGGAATCATCCGTTACTCGCGTTAGCGTGTGGGTACCTTTCATCGACAGGGTCCCTAATCGGCTAATGATCGACCGTTTCATAAATGCAATAAATTCGGTGATTTGGTGTTGACTGTTCTGTACTAACGTAGGCCTAATTGTTTATGTGTAAACAAATACGCGAACTGATGTCATGGGCCATGTCTGATGGGCGAATAAAATCATTGTTGACACATCATTACTCAAGTCAAGTTTATGTGCTGAACCGTGAACGGTCGATGAACCGTGAACGGTCGATAATTACTGACATTATGGACCCTCCTGTGACCTATTGGGTGAGAAGGTAATCAGTGCCGATATTTTGTCACCAAATTGTATCAAACAATTTTTTGTGTTTGTAGAAATCGTCAATGAATATGCTTTGAATAGAGAATAATTTAAATTGCGTAAATTTACATCAAAGGCGAATAAAACGCGGAAAACTACGCAAAAACGGTCGATCATAGGTACCTCGACGCTAGTTCGGCGCGTACAGAGGCCGGTCCCGTGGCTGTGTCGCAGTCGCGGGCCTGGACGCTTTACAAACCCAAAGAAACACCAATCCTTCTAACACACTCCTAGTTGTCATAACGGTGTAGCGGCATAAAATTGCCCCACCCCGCTCTGATTCATGTCAGAAGACAAAGAGTGGTAGTTGATGGGGAGGTTTCAAACTGGAAATCGGTTTTGAGTGGAGTACCGCAGGGATCAGTATTGGGACCTATTTTGTTCTTAATATATATCAATGATTTGGATGATGATATAACAAGCAAGGTGTTGAAGTTTGTGGACGATACAAAAGTGTTTAGAAAAATTGAAAGTGATGCAGATAGACAGCAATTAAAAGATGATCTAAATAAGTTGAACGAATGGTCTGATAAGTGGCAAATGCTGTTTAATTATGAGAAGTGTAAGTGCCTCCACACAGGACATGGAAATGAAGATGCACAATATACAATGGGTGATGCTGTACTAAATACTACCGTAAAGGAAAAGGACTTAGGGTTAACTATTAGTGCTGATATGAAGGTATCAGAACAGTGTGCAATTGCAGCAGCAAAGGGAAACCAAATTCTTGGATTAATTAGGCGAAATATAGTGTACAAGGAAAAAGAACTAATAATACCGCTGTACAAAACAATAGTTAGGCCTCATTTAGAATATTGCATACAGGCATGGAGGCCATATCGCAAGAAGGATATTGATATACTAGAAAGAGTACAAAGAAGAGCAACCAAAATGATACAAAAACTCAGGAATATTATGAAATGCGTCTAAAAGAATGTGGATTAACAACACTAGAAACCAGGAGATTGAGAGGAGATCAGATATAAGTTTTTAAAATATTGAATGGGTATGAAAATATTGACAAATATTTTTTTCTCTGTTAAGGAAGAGAGAAGGACTAGAGGACATGGAATTACATTAGCAAAGAAGCAGTGTAGACTAGATATTAGAAAATTTTCATTTTCACAAAGAACAGTAAATGAATGGAACAGATTATCGGCTGATTGTGTTTAAAAATAAAATTGACATGTACCTAAGAAGGGCTGGGTACATTTAGTTAGGTAGGTTGGACTCTCGATAAGCCAAAGGGCTTCCTTGTCCACCTGCCATCTAGAGTTGATTCTCTAGGTGGCAATCTTGTTAAATCTTGTTAAATGTCCCCAGCAATATCGAAACGAACCTCTAGGACTAGGGCCTAATCATGACTAGGGCTAGTTGGACAATAATACACTCAGTCGTTATTATAAACGTCTATAGTGGGGCCCCTACCCTACAATACATATAGGGAGTAGACAGTCTGAGTAGTAGGCCTATAATTGCATGCATGCATGCATGCATGCATGCATACATACATACACACATACACACATACATACACACATACATACATACATACATACATACATACATACATGCATATATATAATATAGTATATATGTATATATATATATATATATATATATATATATATATATATGAACATTTATGACTAATTTATTATTATATATAATGAGCATATAAGCATATAGAAGGGTTAGAATTGAAAAAAAGTAGAATTAACACACTGCCTGTGGCACAAACACAGCTAAATTGAGGGACAGTCTGCGACACTTATACCTGTGTTAGCTTGCTCTTGGGGTAGATTTATACAGATATAATAAAACACTTAAGACAATGGTCACATGATATGGCATTCAAAATGGTAAACAAAGTCTGAGTACTTAGGCAGATATGGATGAATTTTTGACAGCTGATGAAATAGATTTTTTTCTCAGCAAATTCAAACTACCCACGGTAAGTGAAAATATGTTGCACATATGTCATTGTATAATATGATATATGTATATATATATATATATATATATATATATATATATATATATATATATATATATATATATATATATATATATATGATATATAAATAAAAAAAATTGTATGCACAAAACATTATTTTACCAAATTAGACATATTTCCAGTTAGTTGATTTATACATGTTATAAGTGACATACTTCTTGCCCTTTTCAATTTTTATAAATAATTTACATTTGAACATTTTCCTTTTTTGTGTATTGTAATTGTCATTGTTGTGATTGTTAACATATATCAGCATGATGCCAGTGCTAAAATGTGGTCTAGATATAATGTCAAATGTGATGCTAATGACATAATTTGTATGACCTAATGTGGGATCGTTCATACACACTGAATACACATGAATTCAGGAGATTTAGCAAAACATATATCGCTTTAGTTTGTCATGTCTAGGAGCTGTTCTCGTATGACACAAACTAAGACGGCTGTGAACAGTTAAAAACCAAGCAATAATAGCTGTAGGATCGGCCATGTCCAAAAGAGGAGTAACTGACCTGATTATGCAGTGGTCAGTCTGTCACTCGATACATGATATGCACAGTGAGTGACAGTGTAAGTTGACTGACCCAGTCTTATTCTCCAGTGACTTTGATGTTGTTGTGCAGCCTGTCTGCCTCTGAAGCAGACTTTGTGAATAATATATGCCAAATTATGCATGGATTGAAACACCGTGTAATTTGTTCTAACACGACATTTTCAAATGTCTACTTCATCAACTAATGGACATATATAAAACATACCTGAACAAGGCGTCTGATATTAGAACATTGTTACAATAGTTTGATGATAACCTAACATTGAAAGTATGTTATTGTTCCACGTACAGCCTACCCAGAGCAACATAAAATGATGACTGGATCAATATAACCACTTTAGCTGTATGGGATATTATGTAGTGACGGCATATTTATGAGTTATGAATTTATGTGATTATAAATTTATCGATGCACATGCAAGCAGACATTGTCACACAGTGATGAGAGGACAGTGGTTTGCTGATTGTCCTGTGAGTCGAATAATTTATGCCAAACTTAAACATCAAATACAATGAAAAGTATGTAAATGCAAATATACTTTTAATGCAACTGCAGTGACGTTTTATTTGTCAATTTTTATGCAAATATATTTTTTTAATATTAAAAATACTTTTCAAATTATCCTGGCTTCCTGGTGCCCATGCACAATCAAATATTAACAAACTAGCGGCATAAGCTAACATTATTTATTGTTAAGCAAGCAGGTGAAATTCTGTCTTTACTAATAATAATAATACCCAAAATGAAACAGTAATTAAACAAATTTGAAAAAGTAGTTGAAAAGGTTTTTATTTTTCAAATATTAAAAAATATCTAAATGTAATTTGTTCAAAAGCAAAAGTATGGATTAGTTGCATTTAAATGCACTTCACCCTATGTGTGGTTGAAATGTTGTGTGTTATAATGTTGACCACATAATATTTCAAATTCCCGCTATGTTTTACGGTAACTGTTTTCCTTGTTATTCTTTCTGAAAATAGTTAGTGAATATCTTCCCTTTCTCCAACAATGAACTTATGAGCAGCAGTTATCTTGTGAGTCATCTGTATTTACCAAGCAGGTCTAATAAGAGTATGTTTTATTTTACTATTTATTGATGTTATTCCTACTAGTAGTTATTGCATCTATTTAACAGGTTTTGAAAGAATGGGTCTTAGGTGTTTTACCTCCAAACAGCCCAAACTTGGGGTAACGCAGGAGTTATCAACACAGGGTCACCAAGTCCCATGGCAGAAATGTGGGACGCAGTCAAAAAAGTGTAAGAACCCTGTTATAATAGTTTCACTTGATTGTGAAGGAAGCAGGAAGTGTGGCAATAAATATATCTGTGGTGACTCAGAACAGATGATTACATAAATATGTTAGGGTGTGTTATCAAAATACTCATGTTGCATATCCTGGATATATTTATTATAATTTTTGTATAATTCTCTAAAAACAATTCCAACTAACTATGCTAAATTGCCAGTGCACTAATCATGTCCATGTGGTGCTTTTATAGTTATCTCTACCTCCCAAGAACATTTTAACTTAAAAGGTCTCATTGAAGTCTGCTTAAAGTGGAGCACGTGTAAAGATGTGACAGTCTACTGTTTATATTTTATACATAATTGACATTTAGTTTGGGGCTCCTCCTATAAAGAACATAATATTTCATGTGGTGGTTTGTCTGATAGAAGATGTCTAACCCTCCGCCGTACAACCCGGCCGTTCAAGACAAGAGGGGAGGACCACCACAAGGTCAGTTCAACTATGTAGAATTTAGACCTGTTCTGTGTCTTTAGATCTACTTTTATTTGTTATATGCAATTCATGTTTTGTAAAATTGTAATCTCAAACTTGTTCCAGCGTAACTTTTAAATTCACCAGCATATTTACACGAATGTCAGTGTATTGATGATCAAACCTAAAAATGTTATACACATGCACGCATGCATGCACGCACGCACGCACGCACGCACGCACGCACGCACACACGCACACACACACAGGTATCATAGCCCTGTTTGTTTGTGCTCAATTACTGTAGAATTGCTTTGCAATATATATATATATATATATATATATATATATATATATATATTATTTGTTATACATCTATTTACATACTGTTGACAAGTGATTGTTTGGCAGCTAGTGTCTTAGTTCTACCGATTAGACTATTGATCATGTCGTTCCTGTTGTCTGAAGGATTATATTCCTTTTATGGTTTGTCTGCTTCTTTAATTTCCATGAAGTTTAAATTTGCCTGAGACATGGGTTATATTGTGAATGTTTAGCTTGAATTGTTAGCCAGTATGTGAACAGATGCTCCATTCCTTGATACAGTCATATTTAGTTGGTGGCATTTAACTTTTGGTGGTTAGCTTTGCATTTAACTTTTGGTGGTTAGCTAATGATTTTGTCACAAATATCTGAAAAATCCTGCATGTTTGTTGGGTAGGTCAACTAAAACTTTTAAAAGAGTACTTCAATGAATCAATGTAGACTGTAAATATATGATTATTTAAGTAAGTATTGCTTTGTAACATAATTATGCAAGACAGTTGAAACTGATAGACTCATTTACTCATTACCTTAGGAGACTGAAGTCTTTATTATGATACTGAACTATGATATGTTATATATGCCCAGATTATCCAGAACAACCGCAACCTGGTTCTCCAGAACAACCACAACGTGGTTCTCCACAACAACATGGTTCTCCACAACAACGTGGTTCTCCACAACAACATGGTTATCCACAACAACCCGGTTATCCACAGCAACCTGGTTATCCACAACAACCCGGTTATCCACAACAACCTGGTTATCCACAACAACCTGGTTATCCACAACAACCTGGTTATCCACAACAACCCGGTTATCCACAACAACCTGGTTATCCACAACAACCTGGTTATCCACAACAACCTGGTTATCCGCAACAACCTGGTTCTCCACAACAACCTGGTTCTCCACAATCACCTGGTTCTCCACAACAATATGGTTCTCCACAACCACCTCCATATTGTAAGTAATTTGATATTTCTTCTCTAACGATAATTATAATTCCTGCACACAGTGTGGCACAATACTAACATCTCTATTCCTGCACACAGTGTGGCACATTACTAACATCTCTATTCCTGCACACAGTGTGGCACATTACTAACATCGCCATTCCTGCACACAGTGTGGCACATTACTAACATCTCTATTCCTGCACACAGTGTGGCACATTACTAACATCTCTATTCCTGCACACAGTGTGGCACATTACTAACATCTCTATTCCTGCACACAGTGTGGCACATTACTAACATCGCCATTCCTGCACACAGTGTGGCACATTACTAACATCTCTATTCCTGCACACAGTGTGGCACAATACTAACATCGCCATTCCTGCACACAGTGTGGCACATTACTAACATCTCTATTCCTGAACATAGTGTGGCACATTACTAACATCTCTATTCCTGCACACAGTGTGGCACATTACTAACATCTCTATTCCTGCACACAGTGTGGCACATTACTAACATCTCTATTCCTGCACACAGTGTGGCACATTACTAACATCTCTATTCCTGCACACAGTGTGGCACAATACTAACATCGCCATTCCTGCACACAGTGTGGCACATTACTAACATCTCTATTCCTGAACATAGTGTGGCACATTACTAACATCTCTATTCCTGCACACAGTGTGGCACATTACTAACATCTCTATTCCTGCACACAGTGTGGCACATTACTAACATCTCTATTCCTGCACACAGTGTGGCACATTACTAACATCTCTATTCCTGCACACAGTGTGGCACATTACTAACATCTCTATTCCTGCACACAGTGTGGCACATTACTAACATCGCCATTCCTGCACACAGTGTGGCACATTACTAACATCTCTATTCCTGCACACAGTGTGGCACATTACTAACATCTCCATTCCTGCACACAGTGTGGCACAATAATAACATCTCTATTCCTGTACACAGTGTGGAACAATACTAACATCTCTATTCCTGCACACAGTGTGGCACATTACTAACATCGCCATTCCTGCACACAGTGTGGCACAATACTAACATCTCTATTCCTGCACACAGTGTGGCACAATACTAACATCTCTATTCCTGCACACAGTGTGGCACAATACTAACATCTCTATTCCTGCACACAGTGTGGCACATTACTAACATCTCCATTTCTGCACACAGTGTGGCACAATAATAACATCTCTATTCCTGTACACAGTGTGGCACAATACTAACATCTCTATTCCTGCACACAGTGTGGCACAATACTAACATCTCTATTCCTGCACACAGTGTGGCACAATACTAACATCTCTATTCCTGCACACAGTCTGGCACAATACTAACATCGCCATTCTTGCACACAGTGTGGCACAATACTAACATCTCCATTCCTGAACATAGTGTGGCACAATACTAACATCTCTATTCCTGAATATAGTTTGACACAATACTAACATCTCTATTCCTGCACACAGTGTGGCACATTACTAACATCTCTATTCCTGCACACAGTGTGGTACAATAATAACATCTCTATTCCTGCACACAGTGTGGCACAATACTAACATCTCTATTCCTGCACAAAGTGTGGCACAATACTAACATCTCTATTCCTGCACACAGTGTGGCACAATACTAACATCGCCATTCCTGCACACAGTGTGGCACAATACTAACATCTCTATTCCTGCACACAGTGTGGTTCAATACTAACATCTCTATTCTTGCACACAGTGTGGTACAATACTAACATGTCTATTCCTGTACATATATATATATATATATATATATATATATATATATATATATTATATATATATATGTATATATATATATATATATATATATATATATATATATATATATATATATATATGTGTGTGTGTGTGTGTGTAATAGTGCTAGCATTTATTTTGTTACACACATTGTAAAAATACTAAAATTTATACTCATTTGCTTTGTGTATACATAACCATACAAACTTCTCTTTTCCTGTACACAGTATGTAACAATACTAACACATCTGTTCCTTTACCCAGTGGGTAACAATACTAATACCACTATTCCTGTGTCCAACTTCTCTATTCGTGCTCACAGGTCTCTCCCTGTGCCAAGTGTATAACAATAATTTATTTACACGTAGATGTGTTAATAAATGATTGTTACACATAATGATACTAAAAATGTAATATCAACATTCTTCATTTAGAACTGGGAAGGTCCCTTCTATAATGAAGCTTGACTCCAGGACAAAGTAACATTGATGAATGTTCACTGTAGCAGTGTCTTTCTGAATACAAATGCCATTTTAAAATTAGAAAGACTGCCTCAAACTAAGCCATTAGATGGCATTACTCTGAATTTATAGGTTGTTTTTTACAAGGTATTCATTACTTGGGATCACTCGATATTACTGTTAGGAAGTCATGACACCCCTGCAACAGTATTGCAACAGCCATCACAAATTCACAATACCAATAGGTCAACCGTCATGTAGACACCCACAATTGCAATGTTATCATAACACAGTGTGTAGTTTCAAAACTACTGCACCAGTGTTTCAGTACATGTATTATGGAATATGTACATTAAACTAGCTATTAAACCTAGCTATTAAACTATGTCACATCCAGACAAACTGCATGCATTGACCAGGGTTTTTTGTGTGTCCCCAGCACCCAGCCTGACATTTGTCCAGGCACCAATGATGACCAACATAGTCATGCAGGAGTTCCGGAGTTCGCCCGTCCAGACTGTATGTCCATTCTGTCACGCCACCATTATGACCACCATTCAGTACGATGTGGGAGCATTAACTATGCTCCTGTCAATGGTTATCTGTCTTGTCGGGTAGGTGGCTTCAATGTGACCACTAATGTACAACATGTGTGGTCTCATCATCACAGGCAGTTACAGTATGAAGACGATGATAATTACAGCACATACAAATCTACAGTTTTCATTTTTCACGTCAGACGAAAGGCTCTGCAGATAAAAAGAAAGGTCTTGATTTTTGGATATGAAAAATTAAAACTTGATTTGGAAAATTACTATACTGAGAACTGGTCACTCAGTAAAAAGTACAGCGTACACAATTACAGCATACAGTATAAGAACATCACAAGGACAATTCCAAGCATGCTCGACATGAAAAACCTGGAATGCAGTCACTCAACAGAAGTATTCAGAATGCCCAAAAAACAATTCTGACCAGTGTGTCAATTGTAGTTAAATGTAACAGATGTGGAGAGTGCAATACCTGGATAATGGATTGTGTGTGCGTGTGCGTGTGCATGTGTCTTTGGGTGTGTGGTGTGGTGTGGTGTGGTGTGGTGTGGTGTGGTGTGGTGTGTGTGTGGTGTGGTGTGGTGTGGTGTGGTGTGGCGTGGCGTGGCGTGGCGTGGCGTGGCGTGGCGTGGCGTGGCGTGGCGTGGCGTGGCGTGGCGTGGCGTGGCGTGGCGTGGCGTGGCGTGGCGTGGCGTGGCGTGGCGTGGCGTGGCGTGGCGTGGCGTGGCGTGGCGTGGCGTGGCGTGGCGTGGCGTGGCGTGGCGTGGTGTTTGTGTGTGGTGTTGTGTGGTATGTGTGTTTGTGTGCATACATATATTCTTGTGCAGTAGTATATTTGAATCATATTTGTGAAAATCAATTATGATTTGTCTGGATAAATGACATTTTAAATTGTATAACATTTTGTGCACACAGTTGCCATTTTTTTATTGTGAACAAATTATTTCCACTAATTATTTATATTTACAACCAATGCATCATCACATAAAATGAATGTTTTGGCATATATTACTCTGTGAATTATATAAAAAAGTGTCAAAAAGAAATCACCATGTCAGGTCCACGATTGAAAAAAAGACTGCAACTAGCTAACATGTCTACTGACTGGGCTACTGAAGACCACTGGACTTATGCATTACTGATTTGAGTTGTTGTGCCTATGTTCATTCTTGTCAAATATGCTTGCCTTGAGACTACGTTTTAAATGTAACCGTTGAATGTTTGCAGATGTACGCTAGGATGCTGTTTAATCCCATGCTTCATTGATGGCTGTAAGGATGCTGTTCACACTTGCCCCGTCTGTCATAAGGAGATCCGCCGTTGGAGTCGGCTGTAGAGGACACTGTCTCAAGGTGTCTGTACGTGGGCCAGACCATGTAAGCATTTACGTTGGCTGTCATGTAGGGAAACATCAGTCTTCTTCCACGTTGACCTCTTTTGGGTTGCGGTCACTTCCCCCTGCCCCTTGATACACTGGTATCCATCTTAATCTCAATCTATTTCTGCCACCTTCTTCTGTTTCTTGTGTTGTATCTATGTGTCTGCAGGGAGATGTCTGACAGATGGATGTGTGTTATGTTTGCAGGTAGACGTCTAACAGATGGATGTGTGTTATGTTTGCAGGTAGATGTCTGACAGATGGATGTGTGTTATGTTTGGAGGTAGACGTCTGACAGATGGATGTGTGTTATGTTTGGAGGTAGACGTCTGACAGATGGATGTGTGTTATGTTTGGAGGTAGACATCTGACAGATGGATGTGTGCTATGTTTGCAGGTAGACGTCTGACAGATGGATGTTTGTTATGTTTGCAGGTAGATGTCTGACAGATGGATGTGTGTTATGTTTGCAGGTAGACGTCTGACAGATGGATGTGTGTTATGTTTGCACGTAGACGTCTGACAGATGGATGTGTGTTGTGTTTGCAGGTAGACGTCTGACAGTTGGATGTGTGTTATGTTTGCAGGGAAACGTCTGACAGATGGATGTGTGTTGTGTTTGCATGTAGACGTCTGACAGATGGATGTGTGTTGTGTTTGCAGGGAGACGTCTGACAGATGGATATGTGTTATGTTTGCAGGGAAACGTCTGACAGATGGATGTGTGTTGTGTTTGCATGTAGACGTCTGACAGATGGATGTGTGTTGTGTTTGCAGGGAGACGTCTGACAGATGGATGTGTGTTATGTTTGCAGGGAGACGTCTGACAGATGGATGTGTGTTGTGTTTGCAGGGAGACGTCTGACAGCTGGATGTGTGTTGTGTTTGCAGGGAGACGTCTGACAGATGGATATGTGTTGTGTTTGCAGGGAGACGTCTGACAGGTGTGTTCCAAGGCAGCCAAGATGTGCACACAAGCCCCTTTATCCAAGATGTGCTTCCAATGGACTCTCCAAAGAATTGGTCTGGTTATTGGTGGATATAATGTCTATGATATTTAGAGTACATTTAATGTTGTTGTTCATGAAGTTTATTGATGTTTTACATGATTTCTACTTTGACCATGTTTTGCACTTGTAAATAATGTATTTTTTATATCACTATGTTTATCATTTGTTGCTAGAACATTGGTCAGATTTTGTATTCTTGAATTGCTGTGTGCTTTGGGTTTGTGTTAGTTATCTAATTTCTATGATCTCTTTATGAATGTTTCATATGGGAATTTAGTCACTTGTTAGGTGAAAGGTAAGTTCTTGTATAGCGCAGTATCCAGTCCTCAGGATTCCTCAAAGCCTTTCACACTTTACTTCCCTGGCAGACCTGTTCTTTGAGACATCATCTCAACTTCTATGGAAGCATCCAGCCACATGCTATAATTAATGCGCGAAGGCTGCTCGTACACATATCCACCACTGTCTATAGCCAGATACTCATTTATACAGCTCAGTGAACTGGAGCAATATAGAATGAAAAAACTTGTCCAAGGTTCTATCACCGCAGCACAGGATTTGAACGCGGTTCCTCTTAGTCGAGAATCCGAAGCTCTACCTCTGGGTCACTGCACTCTAGGTAACACATTTTTCGCAATTTGTGACTATTGGCTTCAGTTTGCCATATATTTTATATTGGATGGAAAGTGTTGTTTTTACCAGGAAGTCATTTTATGGAAAACCTGTCGTCTTGTCACCTTACACTTAAGATGGGTGTGAAGTCATTTATGTTATGATTACAGTGTAAACATGATATTTTTTGCAGGTTTTGTGGAATCAACGACTTATTGATAGCTACACAATGCTGTATCTGGATATTGGAAAGTGTTTTGTGAAGCTTCAGTCATATGTAGCTGGTTATGTTAGGATGTAGTGGAACGAGAGGATAAAGTATTTTTGTAAACAGTGGTGACATGGCTCATTGAATATCTTGTCAGTTGTTGTGTGTTGAGGTAAACTGTTGATTATATCAATTGATCCTTGGCATCATAATGGTGCTTCATTTCTACATGATTGTTTGTGTAGGTTGCAGTATATGTTTGTTTGTATTGCCCTCCATAAAACATCAAGACTAAGATGGTAGCTGGTTACATATCTGTCTTGCATTTAAAATACATTGCATTTAAAACACGTGCACAAGTGTTTATACATGCTGTCTCTTTCTTTCTCCTCTCTCTCTCTCTCTCTCTCTCTCTCTCTCTCTCTCTCTCTCTCTCTCCCTCTCCCTCTTACTCTCTCTCTCTCTCTCTCTCTCTCTCTCTCTCTCACTCCGTGCCAAATGATGACAATTAGTGTAGGGTTTTGTCCATGTGTTTTGCTCATCAGTGGGAGGTTAATCCAATTTGAACTGCTAAGCCTCTGTCACAGTTGATACAGAAGATGATAGGTGCAGAAGCATCTGGAAGGCCATGGCAGAGACTGATCATGTTGGTATTGTTGAGATAACCTTTCTTCAGTAAGGCTCTATCCTTTGTGAATGACCTGCCTCCACTCTTGTCTCCCACGTGTCTACGGCTATGTGTGTACCTTCCAGTGTCAATGTGTACACAAGTGTACATATTTGTATAGTCTTACTGTGTACACACGTGGGTATGCACACACACATCTAACTTCGGAGATGACAAACCACCTCAACAGGTTTGGCCATCACGTTCGTTTTAGAATCAGCCAGAAGGCAAGTCATGGCCGGAATGTCAACATGTATACATATAAATTATACTCGGTGAAGATAGGCACTATAATAGCTCCGGTTATGCTGGATGGCACGACTGGTGGGTGACATATGTCACATATCTTAACAACTACTTATTACTATTATTATTAAACGTTTTGTTATTTGACTTTTGTATAGCATAATCCTACAGGAAGGTATGACATTTAAAATGACGAATAGGGCTTCAGAGAAATCGGATACATGTGTGAATAAATGTACATTAAAATGTATGTGATTTCAAACAAACCTAGTGTGATTTTTGGGTTGGATGTCATATAAATTGTTTTCTTACATATATCTTAACCACATCATATACGAACATAAGGTCTTTCTAATATGATTTTGATGTGTTTACTTGTCATATCTTGGATGTCAAGATAAACCAATCTGTGGATAATATAAATTAATTACGTTTCCAACACTCGAAATTTGAATGTATACATTTCACAACTTCATGTATTTTCTGACAAACAGCTGCAAAAGTAAGGTTAGTGCCATGGAAAGACTGTATTAGGGTATTCACCGTCTTTCAGGGGCAATATCTTATTTGCCCATACCCATGCAATGTGTGTGTGTGTGTGTGTGTGTGTGTGTGTGTGTTATGTATATGTATGCACGTGTGTATGTATGCGTGGGGAGCGGTGGTTGCATGGTAGAGCGCCGGACTGTCAATTGAGGGGACAGTGGTTCAATCCCACCTACTGCCATTTCGAAGCTTAGGCTAAATTTTGTTCACCCCACATTTGCCTGTGTCTTTCGGAAGAGACACTAAAAGCCAGTGGTCCCTTCTATCTGGTGTCTAAGCCAGGGGAAGTAAAAGATCCCACACAGGGGGTAAATGTGTAACCTGTAGTGCCTCACAAATTCTCGTTGGGACTTTAAACACCCTGCAAAGGGCCCCGTCCAGTATCTGGGAGAAAGAGAAAAAAGTGTGTGTTCACATATGTATGTATGCGTGTCTTCAGAACCAGTTTGATGAGCTGAGCTTCCAATATTTTGTGTGTGGGTTGAAGAAAAATATAGTCACTAATAGAGAATGTTGACAAGGGTTGTTGCAGTGAGACATGTTCCGTGAGCTTTAACTGGGGTTGCAACTGGACATTTTAGATCACGGGTACTGCTGGAGGGTTTCTGAACCTCAACGTTCAATGTTTTTATTAATAATATATTTATTTGGTATAGCGCCACATCCATAATCGTTATACATAAAAAGATATATGTATGCAATAAGACAAATACTAATGTTTTAAAATAAATGTAAAAAATATTAAATAGCGTAGCACTTTTAATTAAATAAATAAATATATTACGTATTAGTCATAAAATATATAATAATCAGTCTAGTGTATAATTACAATGATACTGATAAATGACGGTATATGTATAATTATTATTAGTAATAAACTGTTAAAAAAAATTATGCAACAATAATGCTAATAAGTGTAATTATTATTACACCACGTGTATGTGCATTCCACTCCTGCGTCTGACTCCAAGCTGAACACAATGCAATGTATAAGACAAAGTGGGTACTACTGTATTACTACTGTGTTCATGACAAGGAAAACACAACGTAACACAGCTGAAGGGTTAAACCTTGTTTATGCCACACATCATAAGATCTTGGATACATACAGCAGCAGGCCTGTGAATTACAAAGCAGCAACATTCATCTCGTGCCATTTCATATGCAATAATTACACGCCCGAATATATATTACACCATCCACCTTAGAATCCCAGGTTAAGACAATGTTTGTGGAAATTCCCTGACAAAGTGGATACTAACCAATTACTACAGTATTTTTGACAGGTAATAAGTATACATCCTGTTTATGCCACATAGTCATCTTAGCTATGTTAGCTTTAATACATTATACTCAGAACAGCATGTGTGAATACAAATGACGACTTTGTCTTTTAAATCCTTCGAAACTAAGCTTAGAGATGCACCAAGAGAACATCTCCGAGTCCATATACATTCCAGTAGTCACCAGATTGATTGACACGTCAGGAAGCTGTAGAGGAGGGGCAAGGTACAAATTTAAATGATGGCACAATTGTGCAATATTTTCCACCGATCTAACACTAAAAGAAAGCATATTCCGGTCGGTAATAACGAAAATAATATGTTCTATTTTAGCACAGACATCATCTTAGCCTTGGTGTTGTTTATGCAAGCCAATATAAGCAAACATATTTACAGCAACCGCTGCAAACAATCGTGTAGAAATTAAACACCATACCATACGACAACTGATTTAACAATTAGATTTCCTCAACAGATCACAATCAGTACGACATACACCAAGCCACAGACCATTGTTGACAGTTGCAGCAAAGACATTATTTCTCCTGTTGTCTTTCTGATATAACAACTATGTGTGAGTAAAGCTTCGAAACACTTTCCAAACACAGACACAATGTGGCTCTTATTACCACTGCATAGGCATCAATAAATTGTTGTTTCAAAAAACTTGCTAAATTATCTTTACAGTGTAATTACAACAGAAATATCCTCCCACACTTTAAACACATGTACGAGATGCAGCTGGGCAAGACAACAGTCTGTCTAAAAATGACACATGGTGATGACTTGCAACGTCCGAATAATAATACCATTTTCCTTCTGATACAAAATGGGTCAGATTGTAAAATCTTTGTTAGCCAAAGGATGAATATTTAATTATTGCATTTTCCTCTCTATGTTATATTTGCAAAAAATAAAATATGTTAAAATACCCTACACAATTGGTTTATGTTAAAGTACTGGAAATGCTGCAGAAAACATCACACAATCACAGACATGGACAGGCTTACACCCAATAATATGTGGTAACTCCAATATTCCCAACACAAAATTAATACACATTTTTAGTCATTAGAAACCTTTGTAAAAGCACCAAGACTGTCTAGCACAGTAGATATAACTGCCAATACAGCTGAAATAAATTATCTGTTGCTATTTTTGCTGCTGCAGCTATCAACAGCCTTTGATGACTAATTTATAACTTGCACATTCAACAGCTTCCGATCTGTGAAGCATCTAGAATGTGGAACGGGAAGCGAGAAATGTTCTAACATGTAAAACCATGATTAGTTTGTTATTTAGCGGAGCAATATATTACAAACAAATATATTATAAACCCAATGGGGAGCCATATCCCCCTAAATACACTACTGCTATGTTTGCAATATGATCATTGAACATATCATGTTACCCAAAACGGCGCAATTCAGGAATATAAAACTGATCAATACCATGATATAAAATATACATTATTTACCCACATACAAGAACATATGGTCTAAGCAGAATTCAGACAGATAAAATATGTATACATAGTATTATCTTAATAGATATTATTTATTTTATATATACTTGCGTAGAAGTACAAGTAACTCAAAGTACTTTAGTAAAACTGCATTGAAAAACAACCTGCTCAAGTAAAAATAAAATTCAAAAGTGACTAGTAAAATTACAGCATCGCTTATTAATCTGAACGTCCATAGTAACTTCTTTCCAAACAAAATAATTCCAAACGATTCCTGCTCAATGAGCTGTTATTTATCATGCTGCATGCCAAACTGCCAATATGACCTGGCCACTAGTCTTCACCATTCATATTAATAGATTTCAACATGGCGACAGAAGCCGAAACTTCTACCACAAAATGTGTGAAGTAAACAAAAGTAACTTAGTATTAGCAAAACGCACTGTTACTATAAAAATATGCATTTGTTACAAGCAAAAGTGAATGAACGTCACGTGCAGTAGCACTAAATGCACTATGTAAATGTCTCTCGACACCTCATGCCCATCCGCCAATCAGCACATCGGTTTCTCAGGGATTTTGTTACACAAGGAAAGCACATCTTTGTTGAAGGAAAGGGCCTGTGTAACACCAAGACATCTCCCTGCAAGCACAACACAGCCAAATATCACATATAAGAAATAGTAACCTGCCTATAAATACTGGGGCCTATTCTGGGGAATTCTTGAAGAGTGCCAATGAAACTACAAGTGTTTTTTCTAATCCTGGTAACAGCTATACCAGTGAGTCTAAGCTGACAGGTTAGCGTCATTGTATAATGATTTATATGAAACGTTATGCAAACAAGATAAACATTTTATTTATGGTGCTACACATTACAAAACATTGATCAGAGTTATAGATAATAACCAATATAACAAATGTTAGGTAAGTGTGTTTGTAAAGCTAATGTTTCAGAGGCTGACCAAGAGGGGGATGTATCAAAAGATCACAGGTGAGTTGGGAGCACCGAGTGAAAACAGATACAGACACTAACAGAACCCTAGACACCGACAGAGCCCTAGACACTGACAGAGCCCTAGACACAATCACAGTACCCTAGACACTGACAGAGCCCTAGACACAAAGAGATCCCTAGACACTGACTGTACCCTAAAAACTGACAGAGACCTAGACACTAACAGAACCCTAGACACTGACAGTACCCTAAACACTGACAGAGACCTAGACACTAAGAGAGCCTTAGACACTGACAGAGGCATAAACACTGACAGGGCCCTAGACATTGATAAAGCCCTAAACACTGACAGAGATCTAGACACTGACAGTACCCTTAACACTGACAGAGACCTAGACACTGACAGTACCCTAAATACTGACAGAGCCCTAGACACTGACAGTACCCTAAACACTGACAGTACCCTAAATACTGACAGAGCCATAGACACTGACAGTACCATAAACACTGACAGAGACCTAGACACTAAGAGAGCCCTAGACACTGACAGTACCCTAAACACTGATAGTGAGGGCTCTTAATGTCAGAAAAGGCCATAAATTTTCACATCTGGACAAAAGCATGACATTTTGCACAGATGACCTCCATGCCATACTATTTCAGAATTTTGATGGAAGCAACCTGAAATTTTGATGCTTCCACCATTTTTGGCAATATTCAAAATGGCTGCCATCGAAAATAAAAAACTTGCTTTTCCATATTTCATGAACAGTTTCACATAAAACATTAACATTAGGCTTAATGTAAACATATCCGGGTATTATAATTTCAAATATGGTATATTTGGACTTATCCGACATTCACATCCGCCATTTTTAAAGATGGCGGCTGTATTCACTAATGTTGCTATATCTGATTAAGTATGATACTTAGAGTCGTTATTTTGGCATCAGTGTATAGATAAGTGGATAGCTTTTTCAAATTTATCAAGCATCTCACATCTGACCTTAATTTGACCTTCACAACCGCCATTTAATAAAATGGCGGCTGTAAAATCGAATTGTTTATATATCTTTAAAACAAGATATTTGGAGGGATGCTATACGGACACTTTTTCAATATGTACATATATTGGGGTAGATATTTTAAATATTTTACTTCTTGACCTTGACCGACATCCACATCCGCCATTTTTAAAGATGGCGCCCGTATTAATTAATGTTGCTATATCTTATCAAATATGGCACCTAGAGTCTTGATTTTGGTATCAATGTATAGGTACCTGGATAGCGATTTCAAACTTGTCAAACATTTTACACTTGACATTAATGTGACCT
The DNA here is from genome assembly GCA_964017155.1 of Oasisia sp. SBJ-2009. NCBI lineage: Eukaryota > Metazoa > Annelida > Polychaeta > Sabellida > Siboglinidae > Oasisia > Oasisia sp. SBJ-2009. The sequence goes on from OZ024858.1 coordinate 26,914,137, forward strand.
TCACAACCGCCCTTTTATAAAATGGCGCATGTAAAATCGAATTGCTTACATATTTTTTAAACAATTTATTTGGAGGGATGTTATATGGACAGTTTTGTCAAAATATACGTATGTTGGGGTAGCTATTTTAAATATTTTACTTTTTGACCTTGACCGACATTTACATTCGCAATTTTCCAAGATGGTGGCCCTCAAAGATAATGTCGCTATATCCTGTGAACTTTACCACCTAGAATCGATATCAAAGCTACATGTACAGCGCAAGTGGTGCTGACTCTGTCATGGAATATGATGTAGGCAATGCATATCACATTATGATAATTATAAAGTTAAAACATAAATATGTTGTGGTAGAAAACATGAAGTTTAATTCAAATCGGTGAAAAGAATATCCTTCAGATCATGACGTAAGGCGTAACATCAGTCACAGATGTCCGTATTTGTAGCATCGCATAGCTTACACTCCATCGTTGTTGATGCACCCGCCTTCACAGTTACACAGAATAGTGCACTTGATTCCTGCTCTGGCACACGTACAGTTTCCTCTGCACGCCTTTCCACATCCACAGTGTTGGAGGAGAGCACACGCTTTGCTGGCGTCGTCTAGAAAAGTCCAGAATGGCACAGAGAGTTTCGTGTTCACGTCTTGCGTCCAGCCCCATGCTGAAGCAGCCGGGACATCTTGGTGTCGCTGCCTTGCTTGTCTCCAGATGTAATCTGCCTGGTACAGAGCTCGCTTTGCATGTTGAAGCAGCGTTTCCTGTGAGGGGGGATGTGGCCGAGCGTCCTAGTACCATGGGTGATGAGTTGCCGTCTCACATCATTCACCCTTGAGCAGCCACTGCCCTTGCTGTACATGACAACAGTCCAGCATTCAAGGCGTGCCATGTGGATGGAGTCGAGTGTCAAGAGCGTAGGATCATCGGAAAGAGTGAGTAGTGTTTCCGTAAGGTCAGGGTATGCCTGCCATGCTGCCCAGGCTGTCTTCTTCCCGATACCAAGGAACGATGATGTCGTATCACACCCCTTGAACGAATCGAACAGTGGACATGACAGCGACTTCTCAGGACCAAGTGTTTGTGTGATTTCATGTACTGGGATGTGTTGGAAGACTTTTCCAGTTCCAAAGCCTATCCACAACACCATCACACCCAGGCTGCCAAAATGTCCAACAGCAATGATGACAACATCACTGTCGACTGTGCGGATGAAAGCTTTCGAATGACCTTGTTGTGCGGCGTGAGAAAGATGCAGAAATATCCTGCTATCAGCCTCCTGGTGATTGCATGGCATGATCGTGTCGAAGTCAGCCACCGACTGGCTGTCGGAGGTATTCACCAATACATGATCGTCATACGTGGAGCAAACCACAACATCGGTGAACTGAGATGACAGCTTTTGAAAGGAACCTAAACAGCTGCACCTCGTTTCTTGAATTTGCTAGAAACATGTTCCAGTCACTAGGTACTGTGCTGTCATCAAAGCATCATCTCAGTTGTTGAATACCTCCGACAGCCAGTCGATTGCTGTTGGACATTTTGGCAGGCTGCATGGGTGTGATGGAGTTGTGGATAGGCTTTGGAACTGGAAAAGCCTTCCAACATATCCCAGTTCATGAAATCACACAAACACTTGGTCCTGAGAAGTCGCTGTCATGTCCACTGTTCGATTCGTTCACGGGGTGTGATACGACATCATCGTTCCTTGGTATCGGGAAAAAGACAGCCTGGGCAGCATGGCAGGCATACCCTGACCTTACGGAAACACTACTCACTCTTTCCGATGATCCTACGCTCTTGACACTCGGCTCCATCCACATGGTACGCCTTGAATGCTGGACTGTTGTCATGTACAGCAAGGGCAGTGGCTGCTCAAGGGTGAATGATGTGAGACGGCAACTCATCACCCATGGTACTAGGACGCTCGGCCACATCCACAGGAAACGCTGCTTCAACATGCAAAGCGAGCTCTCTACCAGGCAGGTTACATCTGGAGACAAGCAAGGCAGCGACACCAAGATGTCCCGGCTGCTTCAGCGTGGGGTTGGACGCAAGACGTGAACACGAAACTCTGGGTGCCATTCTGGACTGTTCTAGACGACGCCAGTAAAGCGTGTGCTCTCCTCCACAACTGTGGATGTGGAAAGGCGTGCAGAGGAAACTGTAGGTGTGCCAGAGCAGGAATCAAGTGCACTATTCTGTGTAACTGTGAAGGCGGGTGCATCAACAACGATGGAGTGTAAGCTATGCGATGCTACAAATACGGACATCTGTGACTGATGTTACGCCCTACGTCATGATCTGAAGGATATTCTTTTCACCGATTTGAATTAAACTTCATGTTTTCTACCACAACATATTTATGTTTTAACTTTATAATTATCATAATATGATATGCATTGCCTACATCATATTCCATGACAGAGTCAGCACCACTTGCGCTGTACATGTAGCTTTGATATCGATTCTAGGTGGTAAAGTTCACAGGATATAGCAACATTATCTTTGAGGGCCACCATCTTGGAAAATTGCGAATGTAAATGTCGGTCAAGGTCAAAAAGTAAAATATTAAAAATAGCTACCCCAACATACGTATATTTTGACAAAACTGTCCATATAACATCCCTCCAAATAAATTGTTTAAAAAATATGTAAGCAATTCGATTTTACATGCGCCATTTTATTAAATGGCGGTTGTGAAGGTCACATTAATGTCAAGTGTAAAATGTTTGACGAATTTGAAATCGCCATCCAGGTACCTATACATTGATACCAAAATCAAGACTCTACGTGCCATATTTGATAAGATATAGCAACATTAATTAATACGGCCGCCATCTTTAAAAATGTCGGATGTTAATGTCGGTCAAGGTCAAGAAGTAAAATATTTAAAATATCTACCCCAATATATGTATATATATTGAAAAAGTGTCCGTATAGCATCCCTCCAAATATCTCGTTTTAAAGATATATAAACAATTCGATTTTATAGTCAAGTCAAATTAAGGTCAGATGTGAAATGTTTGATAAATTTGAAATCGCTATCCAATTATCTATACACTGATGTCAAAATAACGACTCTACGTATCATACTTTATCAGATATAGCAACATTAGTTAATACGGCCGCCATCTTTAAAAATGGCGGATGTGTATGTCGGATAAGTCCAAATATACCATATTTGAAATTATAATACCCGGATATGTATACATTAAGCCTAATGTTAATGTTTTATGTGAAACTGTTCATGAAATATGGAAAAGCAAGTTTTTTATTTTCGATGGCAGCCATTTTGAATATTGCAAAAAATGGTGGAAGCATCAAAATCTGAGGTTGCTTCCATCAAAATTCTGAAATAGTATGGCATGAAGGTCATCTGTGCCAAATGTCATGCTTTTGTCCAGATGTGAAAATTTATTACATTAAGAGCCCTCACTATGACAGAGCCCTAGACACTGACTGAGCCCTAGACATTGACAGTACCCTAAACACTGACAGAGACCTAGACATTAACAGAGCCCTAGATACTGAAAAAGCCCCAGCCACTGACAAACCCTATACACTAATACAGCCCTAGACACTGCCAGGAGTTACTTGATTAGAGAAATAATAAGTCTTTAATTTGTCATGGTGCATAGGTTTAACAATATTTGCAGCAGGAGAAACAAATAGTTTTGAGCTGCCAACTTCTGGAAACTGTAGGTGCATTGGTAAAACAGCTCAGTGGCCCTCTCTCTTCATACGCCATGGAAAACATCAATAACACGGGACACAGAAGGAGTTGGCATAAGACGGCTGAGATTAAGGGGCTTTGTAAATGAACAATATTCTAATAAACTAAAAAAATGTTGCGGCGCGTGTGTGGGTAAGTAAATGTGGAATAATTGTTTTTGAAACAATTATTTAATACTTCATAGTGAACACAAAACATGAACCAATTGTACTCCCTGTATACATGGTCAGCTGAGCGTATGGTTAGTTTTTGTTACAACAAACCAGTTGCAACTCACTGATGTGTAATAATGTTCCTTGTAGAGCGCAGTGGCTCAGGGGTAGAGCGTGGGGTTCTCAACTAAGACGGCCCGGGTTAGAATCCTGTGCTGCGGTGTTAAAACCTTGGGCAAGTTTTTTCTCTCTACATTGCTCCAGTTCACTCAGCTGCATAAATGAGTACCTGGCTATATACAGTGGTGGATGTGTATGAGCAGCCTTCGCGCATTAATTGCAGCATATGGCTGGATGCTTCCGAGACGAGAGAAGTTGAGATGGTGTGACTGGCTGATTGAACAGGTTTGCCAGGGAAATAAAGTGTAAAGCGCTTTGAGCAATCCAGAGGATTGGATATTGCGGTATATAAGAACTTACCGTTTTTAACCATTCTTTTCAACAGAAAGAATTAGGACCCTATTAGTTTATAAAACGCCTGTCAGAATTTTAACAACCCTATAACTTGAAGACATAGACACATCAATGTATCACTGCAGTATACTGAATTTTCCATTTGTTTGGGGGGGGGGGGGTGACGTGTAAGTCGGTGGTGGCATCAATCCTATCCAATTCTGTTTCGAATTTATTTATTTTCAAAGTTCCTAGGATGGGCAACAGTGTGTCAATGGGCTGGAAAAGTGATCGCCACACCAACAGGTCAAAGTGGAGGAAGACTTATGTGGGGAGTGGTGGTCGCGCGGTAGAGCGCCGGACTGTCTATCGAGGGGACAGTGGTTCAATCCCACCTACCGCCGTTTCGAAACTTAGGCAATTTCGTTTACCCTACATTTGCCTGTGTCTTTCAGAAGAGACACTAAAAGCCGGTGGTCCCATCTATCTGGTGTCTATGCCAGGGGAAGTAAAAGATCCCACACAGGGGGTAAATGTGTAAACTGTGGTGGACTCACTAATTCTAGGACAATTCCTGTGTTAGCCCAAGTTTGGGCTGTTTTGAGGAAACCACCTAAGAACTAAGAACTCTTCCGCACATGACAGCCAATTGAAATGCTTACATGGTCTGGCCCACGTACAGACGCCTTGAGACAGTGTCCTCTACAGCCGACTCCAACGGCCGACCTGCTGACGACAGTTGGGGCAAGTGTGAACGGCGTCCTTACAGCCATCAATGCAGCAGGGGATAAAGCAGCACCCTAGCCAACATCTGCAAACAACATCCGACAGTTACATATTAAAACATGTCCCCACAACAAGATAATTTCACAAGAATTAATTAATCTGTGCTTAACTTATTATAATCTGAATAACAGGTAGAAGTTTCTGCAAACTTGTCGTCACGAGCCCATTGACAGATGACTCTGTTAACGAAGGGCCTTACCTACATTGTGCCAATGGACGCTGCGTGTTCGCAGCCGCTACACTCAAGCCGGGTTCAATATAGCCAGCTCCTATCTAATCAACAACAACAAAATTCTGATTGATATTTTGTAATAGACATTTCTGCATGAAAACAGGAATATGGTGCCACACAGAGAAATCTAAAACTGCTGTAGACTCATACATACCCAAAGATGTGCGCAGCTGCAACGACATTGGCGTTTTTAAGAGTAAATTAAGGACTCACTATTTTGGTGTAGCCTACAACTAACTTATGGTTGCACATTTTATTAGTTTTACAAATGTTAGATAACTACTTAGGCTACATCGGATGTTTGTACTAAAAAATAATTTTTATTATTTATTTAATATATATTTTTATTAATTAAACAATGTATTTATATATTTAATTAGCAAATTTATTTTACTATTTTATATTATATCAATATTATGTGTATTACGTTGAATGTTTATACTGACTCGTATATTGTGCAGCACCATAGAATATCATTGTATAAATATGGTGCTATAGAAATTAATAAAACTTTACACTTACAACTGTCTCAGCCTATATCAGGGAAAAACTGGGTTTAGACAGGGCAGTGGGAACAACCTGGTATTTACCGGGAAATATGTGGGAATAAGTCCATAGTTTTTATTACAACTGGCTAGTTCCTGTAATTACACCTAGGCCAATTAGAAAGTTTAGTTAAAATTCATCTAAAGCTAACAGGTTGACTAGTTGCTAGCTCAGGTGTATCCTCATATTTGTTTAAAGCATGAGTTCAACAAGTTGTGCAAGAGTGACTACAGTCTAGTATCTACAGTCATGTGCCAATCTGCAGTCTGTTTAAAGAACAAAAGCAATGTTGAGCTCTGGACACTGGCAGACTCTACTGTTCCCACTCGGCAAACATTAGTTAGCCACACCATGCCTTGTTCTTGGCCAGTGAGTCTGTATTTGTCCCTTGGTCTAAATGACCAAGGGACAAATACATGTTAACTGGCTAAGAGCCAGCACACAGTTGTAGTCATTGTCTCTGTGAGCCCGAAATCAGCTCCAGCTTAATATTTGAACTTGTTGTCTGATAGGATCCTAGGCTAGCGCTGTGCCTAAAATCTGTTTAGCCAATTTGGCTAAAGGTCAGAAATTTGTTTAACCAAATGAGATTCTCTTTAGCCATTTTTTTAGATCAATTAAATTACCCGGTTTAAAAGTGCAAAACAAGACATAATATAATAAAAAATTCTATACAATATCCACACGAAAAAAATGTCCTATTTTAATTAATGCCTTAATATAATTTAACAGAACATTGTTTAACAATAAAATGAAACCTGAACAACTGTTGGGAATTTAGCAAAATATAAAGAAACAGCACCTAACACATACTATTAATGTAATAAAATGTACATTACAGGTGTGTATAACATAAATTGAAAGATACACTTTTATAACAAGGTAAAATAATTAAGAACCACCTACTCTACTCTTGCTGCCCCGCAGTGATTCAAACAGTGTATTGATAATAATTATTACCTATCTTAAAACTTCATTTGACTGCTCAGTAATTGAATACAGTAATTCACCAAATTAGTTAATTGTGTCTGACTGTAATCCTGGTCTGGGTGACACAGGCTATATTTAATAAAACATGTTTTTGACATGCATCTTTCTATCTGTTATGTTTCTGGTGGTGAAACTTGTCAAACATACATGAATTACAATCTATATTGGCATTTTATTGAATAGTTACCAGATGGCACATTGATTAATCATTGACAATGCCATGTGACTGCGCCGGCGATACTGAGCGATAATATGGAACCTGTCGGGTACAGCGTTGTACTTGCCTCAAACTTGTAATTAGTGCCATCAGGCAGGTACGCTTTGTCTAGTAAACACAATTCTTGATTGATTAAAGCTCCCCTATTGTCTGTGAGCATGGTTAGTGGAGGGATTAGCGACCTATTGTTTACCCAGCGGGTCACGTTACGCTGACTGGTTATTTGGGTCAGTTGAATCATGAATGTGCGATCGCTTAGGCAACTTTGACAGAGCTGGGTGTTGAATAATGCAGACATGTATTGCTGATAACATCAGTAATAATGACAGATATAACGTTTCGCCAATTTGGCGAAGAGGTTTAATTTATTTTCGCCAAATAGAAAACCGTTTCGCCTATGGCACAAATGGCGATCGACAGCGCTAGCCTAGGGCTAGGCCTAGGGCTAGGGATCCTATTCAGGGCACTTTACATGTACATGTACACTACATGCCATGTATGTATGTATGAGTCATTCTGGTTGTATTGCATTTTTTTCTCCTTTTAAGAGTTTTCCCAGTTAATCTGGTATTGACCATGATTTGGAGTTTTCCAGGATGGGATTTACCGGTAATTACCGCCCGGTTATTAATTTACGATTGTGGGGGAAACATGCCTACCCTGGCGAAGGTACAAAAACAATTGAAGTGCTGGGGATCAGCTGCTGTCTTCATAATGTTTAGACGGACACTGGTGAGACCAGATCAATAGATCCAGGGTTGGAAAAAAATTATGATGTTTTCCCCCGAATAAATTTGATTTTATCCATTAAATTAGATTTTTTTGACTAAATCGATATATTGGATTGTTTCAACATTCTCGACAATCATAAGAGATAATATGTGATTCGGAAAATAAATAAATATGTGGAATATCATATTCCCAATAGGCTGAACATTGAGCCCAGCTATAACACCATGTGAGCCAAAATGTCAGCTTTCTTACAATACTGTTGAGTGATGTTGAGGATTATTATTATAAATTTGCACAAATAAAGTGAGTAATCACGTAAGTATAAATATAAGATAATCTAAAAAAATCTAAAAAATCAATATCTTGATTTTTTCATGTTGATTAAATCAATGATTTAATCGATGATTTAATCAATTTGATTAAATCAACGCCAACCCTGCATAGAACAACCCTTACTTTACAGCCACGTAGAGCGCAGTGGCTCAGGGGTAGAGCTTCGGACTCTCGACTACGAGAACCCGGGTTCGAATCCTGGCTGCGGTGTTAAAACCTTGGGCAAGTTGTTTCACTCTACATTGCTCCAGTTCACTCTGCTGTATAAATGAGTACCTGGCTACAGACAGTGGTGGATGTGTGTACGAGCAGCCTTCGCGCATTAATGGTAGCATATGGCTGGATGCTTCCCAGAGAAGCCGAGGTGGTGTCTGAGTGAACAGGTCTGTCAGGGAAGTAAAGTGTAAAGCGCTTTGAGCGGTCCTGAGGACTGGATACTGCGCTATTATTATAAGAACTTGCCTATTTTTTTACCTACCCGAAAATAAAGATGACTCCTCCAATGAGCCATGTGAAGGTCCCTACATCGAAGTGGATGGCCGTGACAATGTTGGCGTGGCAGAATGGACACACCGTCTGGACAGGTGTGTCACGGAACTGCTGCACCATAGTGGTGGTCACCACAGGCTGCTGGACAATCATCACTGGGCCAGGGCCTGGGGACACACATAAAAGACAATACTCAGTAAAAAGACGGCCTAGCACTGTGGATCACTGGCTGCCATTTAATGACTCAACAAGACATGTCTTACGGAAGAGATCACTGCTGGGATGGAGTCAAACAATCGGGTCAGCAGTATACTCAATACAATACAATACAATACAATACAATACAATACAATACAATACAATACAATACAATACAATACAATACAATACAATACAATACAATACAATACAATACAACACAACACAACACAACACAACACAACACAACACAACACAACACAACACAACACAACACAACACAACACATTACAACACAATACAATACAACTTTATTTATCCCTGTAAGGGCAATTACATTTTCGTTCAGACGGGCACTGTGTATGCCAAAAATATGATATAAGATACATACATACATATATGTAGTTTTATTATGCATATATATACACACACAAGGTGTATACATTTATATATGTATATACACATACACATAAAATGTATACCTTCATTTTGCATCGTTAAAAAGAGAGATGGCAACAGGAATAAAAGTTGACTTTTTGTAGTAGGTTTTGCACGTGGGACATCTAGTCAGGGGGCTTGAATTAATCATATAATTGTTCAAATCGTTCTACAAGCACCAATTTTGGACTAGGTGTAGATATGACCATAACACACCAATTTCTTGAGGGAGCCAAGCTGGATTCCCGCGGTGGCGGCCATATTGGACAAATCCAAGATGGCCGCCATCCGGAGTAGGCCGCTGTCATAACTTGAGAACAGAAGTGGTACAACCATGAATGGACCCCAGCTTGGCTCCCTCGAGAAATTGGCGTGTTATGGTCATATCTACCCCTGGTCCAAAACTGGTGCTAATGTAGAACGATTTGAACAATGATGGTGTTTTCGAAGATTAACTGACTAATCCAAAACAACGTTCCAGTGACATAGTCTGAAACACTGGATAAAGGACACAACTTTCATCGACCAAAATAGTATGTTTGGATCTGAGCATACCAAAACATCTTTGAATTGCTGTGATTCTTTAATTGAAGCTGGCTATTGTGTATTATATTTTTCAAGGATACATTCTAACAATTCTTGTTTTTGTGGATGGTGCTGGAAACTTAAGATATTTAAATGGTGTGATTGGACAGGCATCAGGCTAGGACGGGTGACCGTGGATGACACTGTGGAGCACGGTAAGGTCTCTCTGTTGTTTTAAGTTTATTTCAGCAACATTTCTGATACACATTCCATTTCACCTGATGTGGGATAAGTTTATTAACTATTACAATACCATACAGTCGTAACTACACCATACCACTGAAACACTGGTGCAATAGTTTTGAAACCATTGTGATAATTATAAAAGGATACTTTTTCTACTGTGAATTTTTATAGCAGTATAACTATAGCAGTACTATTGTGATACAGTGTGTACTGTACGTGTAGTGTCCTAGAAAAAACCCTGAATTATACCATCGCAAAAGGTAGCTTCAGGTAGTCTGTTGAATTTCAAAATGGTTATTGTATGAATGACACTGCTACAGTCAAGTGAGTCAACACATCTCTATTTTTCTGTCCCCTTGGGGTAGTCATGCTTCAGTTAATATAGGGGCCAATCTAACTAGGCTAAATAGATAGATAGATTAGATACCCTACATCTCAATTCGTACACTGCACAGTCAGACCCAGTTCAAAACAAAACACATTATATTACGCATTCAGCATGAACACTCTATTTATTTTACAAACATCACAATCAATAGAAATGTCTTCACACTGAGCGAGATGAATTAAAACGTTGGTGGTAGCGTGAAATGCATGAGTTTTGAATTTCACCCAAATGTGTGCCTTTTCCAATGCTACTTCTCATTTTCATGTTATATATATACACACCCACACACATATGTATACAGCTGTTGTATATACATAATTATTGTGATGAAGCAAAGGATTATAGGTGTGTCCCACAAAGCAGCAAGCATTAGTTGCTATGACAAATATTAAAAGCAGACCCAGTCACATAGCTTTATGCAGAGACCTGTCCACCCGTCATTTGGATGGGCAAAACGAATATGGATGGGTAGAAATATGGGTGGTGGACGGATAAAAAAATGAAGGAGCAAAAAAGTCTTCCAAAACAATAGATATTGTTATTTATGCCTTGAAAGTGAGCGTAAATGGTGTCACATGTGTGTCTGTTTGTGAACTGGCTTAACAGTTAACAACCGCATGTCCACCAAAACATGTGTGACTGGCAATAATTTGATCCTGCATAAAGCCCTGCCCAATCACCACTATAATTAGCTGGTTAATACATCAGTAAGGCTGGCTACACAGAGACAGGTGTGTGTGCTGTGTACACTGTACATCCACCTGATCGAGATAACAGTCAATGGCCAGGGTCACTGTAACTGCAAGCAGGTGAAGGTAAACAACCCACACACTGACAACCAGTGACCCCAACGTAACTGATCCATGCCAACCGCCTGTGGGGCTGCATAACATTAACAAACAACATTAAATCAAGACTGTCACAAGCACACACTAGCTTACAAGGTGATATTTATGTCTCCAGTATGTGTGCATGGCTACAACAAACACCATTCCACTCAGCAAAGCTGCATAGACAGAATCATTGGGGCTTTCAAGCCATTGCCACAATGACGACACCGCGATTTTTAAATGGACACAACCAATGAACCATATAAGTCATGTTTACACAACTATGGCTTCTACAAATATACGTGATTGATTCTGTATTTACTGACACCAACATACATCATACGATATCAAAAATATGTCATCCACCACACCAATCCCATCAGCTCTATAATATTAACTGCTTCAATTATTCATATCCTAAAACTGGCAAATATGAAAGAAATCTGGATTGTCTATAATGCTGATTAAAATTATGTGCTTCTTAATATGTTGATATGTGTAACTTAATCATTCATTCAGACATTAAATTATTTAAACGTATCATTGTGTCCACATTTGCATCCACAAAATATGAAATGCCAAAAATACAATAACCGGTCATGTTATTAAAAACATGTGTCATTTATAAAGATTAACTGTGTGAACTTTTTAATCACCTTATATTATGAGTCCTCATTCTAGCCACCCTGTGAAATACTTTTTAGGTTGAGAAATAAATCGAGGGAAAGAAGTTTCAAAGGAACATGATTTACTGTCACTGTTAGTCTTTTCAAACAATGTTCATTTATCTACATTTTAAGCATCTTCAATAATCCAGGCATCTTCAATGATCTGCATGTTTTATATGGGAACCATTTTGATACCATGCATAATAACGTGTCTCGCATATGACTGTACTAATACAAATTGTTTTCTCTCTTAAATAACAATTCATCAAATATGCTTGTTAATTTATTTGACATATCTGTTTTAGCACTTCTTATAAACCAGACAGCCATTAAATGTGTGCGGTTTAATTAAATTAGCAAATGTATATATAATTAATATCACCTGGACAACACCACCAATTTCACACTGACTCACGGTGTACATGAATACAGACGTGTTAGTATGGTTACACACTTGATACAGGCCGAGATACGTTAACTACTGGTACTGGTAACAACACATTTTGTGCAGGAATATAAATCATGCATTGTGGTTCAATATGCTGGGCACCAGAAGTCCAAAATAGAGATAGTATTGTTAGAACAGTTACGTCCACAGAGTCATTTACACTGTTACACATTGAGCAAATGAATAGAGATGTTAGCACTGTTACACATTGAGCAAATGAATAGAGATGTTAGCATCGTTACACATTGAGCAAATGAACAGAGATGTTAGCATCGTTACACATTGAGCAAATTAATAAAGATGTTAGCATCATTACACATTGAGCAAATTAATAAAGATGTTAGCATCGTTACACATTGGGCAAATAAATAGAAATGTTAGTATTGGACACCAAAGTCCAAAATAAAGATAGTATTGTTAGACAGTGTACGTCCATAGAGACGTTTACACTGTTACACATTGAGCAAATGAAAAGAGACGTTAGCACTGTTACACATTGCATAAATTAATAGAAATTTTAATATTATTAGATAGTGTGCGCAGAATGTTAGTATATTATAATTATAATTATTATTCAAAACAAAATTAAATAACTTACTAGGTTGTTGCGGATAACCGGGTTGTTGTGGATAACCGGGTTGTTGCGGATAACCGGGTTGAGGTTGTTGTGGGTAACCTAGGAACATGTAACACATTGTAATCATATAATATCAGTATTGTATTAAAGACCTCAAATGATAATTTCATTAGAATATTGAACTAAAAATGTAATTGATCTACTCAAAGAACACATAGGATTATTGCCAGACATGTGTGAGAGAATTAGCGTATTTTGCTATTAATCAGTAGTCAAAACTGTAACCCAAAAATGAATGTCATCAGGCATCTGTACACTGACTACAATGTCATCAGGCATCTGTACACTGACTATGATGTCATCAGGCATCTGTGCACTGACTACGTTGTCATCAGGCATCTCTGTGCACTGACTACGATGTCATCAGGCATCTGTGCACTGACTACAATGTCGTCAGGCATCTGTGCACTGACTATGATGTCATCAGGCATCTGTGCACTGACTACGTTGTCATCAGGCATCTCTGTGCACTGACTACGATGTCATCAGGCATCTGTGCACTGACTACAATGTCGTCAGGCATCTGTGCACTGACTATGATGTCATCAGGCATCTGTGCACTGACTACAATGTCATTAGGCATCTGTACACTGACTACGATGTCATCAGGCATCTCTGTGCACTGACTGCGATGTCATCAGGCATCTGTGCACTGACTACAATGTCGTCAGGCATCTGTGCACTGACTATGATGTCATCAGGCATCTGTGCACTGACTACGATGTCATTAGGCATCTGTACACTGACTACGATGTCATCAGACATCTGTACACTTACTACTATGTCATCAGGCATCTGTACACTGATTACGATGTCATCAGGCATCTGTGCACTGACTACGATGTCATCAGGCATCTGTGCACTGACTACGATATCATCAGGCATCTGTGCACTGACTACGATGTCATCAGGCATCTGTGCACTGGCTACGATGTCATCAGGCATCTGTGCACTGGCTACGATGTCATCAGGCATATGTGCACTGATTACGATGTCACCAGGATCATACAAACTGGTAAACAATTCAAAACAAACTGACATTTACAATACAAGCCAAGTGTTGGGCAAATTTAAATATTTTGCAGGTTAAATAAGCAGATAACCTGCAAATGGGTGTCCTTCAGACCAGGAATGACATTGCCACATACCTGATCAGAAGAACTAGACATTAGCTGCCAAATGGTCAATCACTTTTCAACAATAAAAATATATACTTTGTAAACACTTCTATGGCAAATGGATTACAAACACAAAAAGAATGATACATGTATATTTTTAGGTCGGATTATCAATGTAGAGAAGTTTACATTGTTACACGTGTAACTGAAATTTGTGTAAACATTGTGGGTAAATACTGGGGCAAGTTTGAGATAATATAAAAATCACAAACATATATGATAAATAAAAGTAGATGTAAACTAATTTACAGACAGACTAAAAATATTGAGTTGTACTCAACTTACCTTGTGGAGGTCCTCCCATCTTGGCATTGCTGGGGGCGTACGGTGGCGGGTTAGACATCTTCTGTCAGACAAACCACTGCATGTTATAATTATGTCGATATAGGAAATGCATCCAATTGGCTGTCAACCATGTGTAAGGTACAGTTATACTTTGGCTTGTCAGTGTGAAATCTAAACTGGCCAGTACTTGGCAACCTCGGCTGTAGCTTATAAGAATGCTTCCATGCTCGCAGTTCATGCGCTAAAACTACATTTTAACACAAACGCAAAACTGACAAAACAAATTTCTTGCTAACGGCCATCAGTATACAGTTGTATGCATAGTTGCATATTCTACAATGACTGTCAATCACATGGTGTGGGCAATGTTTGATGTTTCAATTTATGCAGATTTCAATGAGCGTTTTTTTGTTTAAAATGTTCTTGGGGAAGACAAAATTCAAACAGCACCACCTGTATACAGGCCTTTATGTAGGAACCTATTGTTGTCAGGCCAAACACATCCTGCTAGATTTGTGCACCTCAAACAGGGCTTTATGCAGGATACAATTATTGCCAGTCACACATGTTTTGGTGGACACATGTATGGATGTTAACTGTTAAGCTAATTTACGAACTTTTAGATGTGCCCGATGACCTGAAATGGGCTACAAACACACATACGACACCATTTACACTCACTTTCAAGGCATAACTAACAATATCTATGGTTTTGGAAGACCTTTTTTTGGTCCTTCATTTTTTTACCCATCCACCCAGATTTCTGCCCATCCATATTCGTTTTTACCCGTCCTAATGATGGGTGCATGGATGGGTCTCTACATAAAGCTATGACCTCAACTCGTTACACAAAGGCCATGCAGTCCAGACAAGTGCATTTGTCCAGAAATACACATTAATTCATGCATGTACATGTATGACACCAATTTTGAAAGCATAATTGACAACATAATTATTGACAGGGATTCCCTTTGGCATGTACCATTGTGCAAATTGTCATTATATGCTGAAATAGCACACTCGTTCCTGCCACATGTGCCCAAATAAGTGAAATAACACACACAAAATAGCATGTTAATCTAAGAAAAAATAAGCTCTCTCTTTCTTGATCACTAAACGTGTAGCAGCAAATTGTAATACAGAAAAAAATTGATTTTATCGTTTTTTTCCACTATGCTGTGTATTACACCTGTTGGCCAGTAGAGTGCCTCCATAGGCATGATGAAAGTATTGTGTCTCGCAGAATCGCCTCACAGCCACCCGGGGTAGAGATATAACTCCAAAATTTCTGGTAGTCAGCAGGTCTACTTAGTTGGGAAATCTGGTAGTCCACAGATATACCTGGCAGTCATATAGCCCAGATTTAAGCAAAATAACATGACAAATATTTTTTTTTTTAATATTCCCAGAATTTGTGGTAGTCCATCGGACGTACTACTGCTGTCATCAACATCATCTTTGGTAGTCTTACCAAGTTTCTGGTAGTCCTTGGACTACCAGACTATCATTATTTCTACCCCTGACCACACCCCAGCACTGTGACCCAGTGACGAGTCTTGAGAGTAATGAATGAGCCTGAAGGAGGTTTGCTAACAGTTAAACTTCCTGCTAGCTCTGATACGCCCTCTGACTCTGTCTGTCAAAGACGCGTGGCAATTAATGCTGGGAGAGAAACATACATGAACTGAAGTCTTAACATTCAAGTAAAAATGACACGTTACAAGTTTGTAAACCGACAAACAGCCGACACCGACAACGAACAGCACCGGCGTCTTACTAAGTTACTTGATTTCATTCAAAACTTGACCTAACGCAACAACAGGGCATGACGAATCATAAGATACAGCCACCCATCCTTATATTGGAGATGCTCTGTCCCCTGTACATTCTACGGATGTACACATAAAACTACGTGCAACACGAGTCATCAGATGTTTAATCACATAACACATGTTAACTATAATGTCATACCTTAGGTTGTCAGATCATTTATTCACAGCAGTAGAATTTTGTTTCGTTTTAGTATACACGCCCTGCTCGCTTCCTAAACAGGATGTATATCACGTGACAGACGATGCGCCACCTTGCGGATGACCCTGCTGAACTATGCGTGACGTCAACTATCTCTGACTGTGACGAAACGTTCTCACGATTCCAGGGCGCGTTTGGAAAGACATTTTGGCGAACTTGTATCCCTCAAAGTTCAAATCCTCGTCCATCGACGTAGGGGTAACGGACGAAATAGGGGATTCCTGTGTTTGGAAAATGTATGGCGTGTACATGTAGTATGTAGAGAAGTGCATTTATTCAAAAACATTGACTACATAGTACATTATACAAAATACATAGCCATAGGCCTCCTACGACGTCGGCTACGCCTACGTATATTTGTGTATGTACTTAATGTTTGAACCAGCAGACAGTAAGTCGTTGACTTTTTATGTAAGTTTACCCCAGACAATCTTATTAAGGTAAACGTATTATAGTTGCCTCGTAAACGAGCACTTGTCTGCATATAATTAAGAGAACAGTTATAATTTTTATGTTAAAATAGCAAATATCATGCAGTATTTCAGAACGGTAACAATCACATTTCGTTGGTAACATATTTGTGAAATATACGCTTTTTGTATTTAGATTTAAATGCATTTATAGTATTTATGTTTCTGTGTCATTACTCAGAGAATTCCACAATCGTACTCTGTAGGACGCAGAGATTCATCGAGCTAAAAAAACAGCGAACAATTAATATAGAATATGTATACTAGCTACTCCTATTAAGCAGATGCATTAAACCTATACTTTTAGAAAGCTTTGATTTTACATATTTAATATGATTATTCCAGTTAAGGAAGTAATAAATTTTCCCTCTTAATAGTAACATTCGGTATATATTTTAGCCTATTTTTTAAAATAATTTTAATCACTTATTCAATTTGTTTTCATGACCTATTCATTTATTTTTATTTATTTATTTTTATTACCAACTGATTTATTCTTTTTCTTGTACCCCATAATTGCTTTAATTGTATTTTATGTACTGTATTTTTTTTTTAAATTGTATTTTATGTAGGCCTATATATATGGACTTTGTCTGAAAAAACATATATATATATATATATATATATATATATATATATATATATATATATATATATATATGTATGTATTTTTCAGACAAAGTCCATATGTATACATACAATACAATTTAAAAAAAACATATATATATATATAAATCTCTACTGAGCATACGCTTTCCAAATAGTATGTAATTTGTTATTTGTTTTAGATATGTTTAGTGTTAACCTATTGATTGATTGCAAACCAGGTAGACATTTTGTTCAGCACATTACAATCACTTAGTTTTCTGATGTGTCACCATAGGCACAACAATTCTCGTATCATCTGCAAAGAGAATATGTTTGACAATTATAGATGTGTTGCACGTGATTATTCCTGTGCCTTAGGTAGTCATAAATTGTAACGTTTGCTGGTACAATTATATCTTTCGATAATTTCGAGCCAATGTTAGTAAACAATATTTGAACATATTTGCTGTATCTTTCTATTACTAGCTGTTACACCATTATTTCCAAGGTTGTCAGGATAGTAATAGCCTGCGTGAGATGTTCCCATTACCTGTTTTAATATTTTCCAGGTACCAGCAATATCGTTTATTTTCTCCTCAAGAAAACGGTTAAAATACTGAAATTAGGATATTAGTTAATTTATGTTTTTATAGTTTTTTATATCTGGTGTCCGAGTTAATTGATCGGCGCGATAAAAATGTTTTAAATAATTTATTATTCTTAATACACGCGTTTTTCAAGGCTTTAGTAAGCCCCGAATATTTCATATTCATGTTAGCTATTTTAGGTTGGCTGTGTTTTAGTGGACAATATTTGTTGTATATTTGGGTAAAGGTGTTTAAAAACAATCATAAGCTAGATTAGTATCTTCATTATTTGTTAACCGATGAAACAAACATTCCGTGGGACCGCAAAACCACAATAAATCTGAACCAGGGCACCTGCACACACAACTGACTAATGCGGTTTTGTTGCGGATACTTCTAAATCCAACAGTTACTCATTCAAGTACATCGTCACTTACCATCAAGTTGGTTCCATACATTCTCCCATTAAGCTTCTCCTTAATATAATTAGCCACACCGCCACCTCTTTTGTTATCCCTGACTTCGTAGAATTTATTTTCCAAAAGGTTGGACCGATAAGAGAAATCTTGCATACAGGCATCCCTATGGCTATATAACATTATGACCCAGTTAATGTTCCTCAGTTCCCTCCGGGCCATCCTCAAAAAAATTCGGGATTGGGGGTCTTTTGCTGGAATTATATATAGACGTCTATGGACATGATGATTGTCTTAAGTAATATATTATGTATTTATCCGTGGAAAACAAATACAGAAACGTGGCAAGACTAAGACTTCCGAAGTGGCATCGAGTGATACAAACAGCTGTGATGTTAGTAGTAATGTAGGGTCCTATCATTGGTGGCCTGCCGCGCCGCGGGGGAATTCCCCCTGGGGGAAGGTGGAAGGTCAAAGGTCACGTGACAAGACCAAGGTCAAAGGTCAAGTATCGCCCCCTAGCGGCAAGGTCATGAACCAATGTCGCCCTCTGGCGGATAGGTCGTGTACTAGTGGTGCCCTCTTACGGACAAGTCACGAACTAGTACTGTCCAAATTCGTGCGTCTTATTTGTTTTAAAGTGGCGTCCCCTGGCGGATAGGTCGTGTACTAGTGTCGACCCCCTTACGGACAATTCACGAACCAAATTCGTGTGTCTTTTTTTTTTTATTACGTCAAAATGGCGTTAGGGGTCATGTAGCGTCCCCTCGCGGATAGGTGATGAATTATACATTAGGTGAAAGAACAGGTGGAGTCATCTGCCGGATACGTATTCGGCTAATCGATCACGTGACTTAATATTGTACTCTATGACTGCTGTTGTTCCATCCAACAATGCTGCAATATAGTAAAATATGAAAAACATGACTAAGTTATGGCATGTAAACAATAAAAACACGTAAAATCGACAAAGTGATGGCGGTGAAACGCTTAAAAAGTTGCGAAATGATACAAAGTTGGCACATGGAGTTAGTAAAATATGAAAAACATGACAAAGTTATGGCATGTAAACACTAAAAATACGTAAAATTGACAAAGTGATGGCGGTGAACCGCTGAAAAAGTTGTGAAATGGTACAAAGTTGGTACATGGAGTTAGTAAAATATGAATATCTTGACAAAGTTATGGGATGTAAACACTAAGAACACGTAAAATTGACAAAGTGATGGCGGTGAAACGATGAAAAAAGTTGTAAAATGGTATAAAGTTGGCACACCGAGTTAGTAAATATGAAAAGCATGACAAAGTTATGGCGTAGAATAGAAAACTATACTATTTTACTACAAGTTACAAGAATAACTTAGTTAAATTTGTAAAAACACTGCCTGTATAACACAATGAAACGGTTAAACGTTACGAAATGGAACGAGGTTAGCAAACCGACTTAGCAGAATATGAGAAACTTGTCAAAGTTATAGCATGTAAACACTAAAAATACGTGAAAATGACAAAGTCATCGCGGTGATGCGTTGACAAATTGTGAAATGGTACAAAAATCGGCACACCGAGTTAGTAAAATATGAAATAACTTGACAAAGTTATGACGTATAATAGAAAAATATTCTATTTACTACAAATTACAAAACTAACTTAGTTAAATTTGTTAAAACACCACATGTCTAACGCAATGACACGGTGAAACGTTACGAAATGCTATGTAGATAGCACACTGACTCAGGCAAATAAGAAAACTTGTCAAGGTTATCGCGATGAAACTTTAAATGGAACCAGTTTTAACGTTATGACTATGGTCGAAGGTCTAATTTTACAAGAAATTGTGTTATGGTGCTGGTCTGCCCCGCCATTTTTACGGAAGTTGTGGTTTGCACGTGGTAGGAAACGTCATTAACAACATGATAAAGAACCAGCAATACGGTTTGTACATTTATTCTAGTAAAACACAATAATACATTTAGAATGTACCGCCAACGCAGACACGCCTTGGTCAACATGCTTGTTGTCCTAACCACGGAGGTTAATCATAGCACGATATACATGTGCGAGGTTCTATTCTCTGCAGTAGCTTCGAACAATTCACCTATCGAAGTGTGTTGTTAACAAGTACGAAATGTCGCAAGTATGATTGTGGGTGCTGCCTCTCGCGAAATGTGTGGGTGGACAACCTCAAGATGTCACGTGTCTCTCCCATGGGATTCTGTGGTGTGTCCACCAATGAAGACAGTCGCTTGGTGGATGAGTAGTTCCACGCCGGGTGTTTTCGCTTGTTGTTCTCGGGTGTGTGCTCGTAGCTGACCCAGTCCTGTATATGATCGGTGTTCATGATGATGTTACCCATAACTATTTCGCGTCGTAGACCTATAACATATGACAACCTCGAAAAACGGCCGTCTATTCTACGGTTGCGAGATAGACCACCCTAGTCAACTCCAACACCATTGTCTCTTGCCTTATGACATTTTAATTGACATGCACTTTGACGAGGCTGTGGAGAAAGTTAACTGCACTGCAGTCATTAGGGACTGGTTGACCCTTTTACTCGAGGTAGATCTTAGACAATCCGACGTGGCACCCGACCAGTTGAATGCCATCAAGAGTTGGTTGAAGGAGTCTCCTTCAGGGCTATGGCGAAATAATGTTAAACGAATGGTACTTGCTGCGTTAGAAGATGAACTGTAAATAAATGCACGTGTTGTCAGAGCGTTGGAGACATAATGTTTAACGTTAGGGTAGTTAGCTTCTTTGAAAATCACCTGTAAATACATGTGTTGTGTTGTGTTCTGCTTTATAATAAAACATTTGCAAACCTTGTTGGTTGGTTGGGTTCTCTCTCAGTATAAGTATAAGTACCGTCCACCCTGGTCCCGTTGGTCAGTTGGTTAAAGTATGGACACGAGGTTAGTTCACCCGTTTACCAGCATCGTCGCCGGACCGACAGGTTGTGGTAAGACAACCTTTGTTGTATCTTTGTTACGTCACTCCCACACACTGGTAAATTTACCACCCGAAAAGATCACGTGGTGATACGGAGAATGGCAGCCATTGTATTCCACCCTCTCTACCATACATCCGAACTTAGAATGCGTCGAGGGTCTTCCCGATTTGTCGTCTTTCGACCCTAGCAATAGAAACTTGGTGGTCATCGACGATCTCATGTCGGAAACGGACGAGAGGGTGACAAAACTGTTCACGAAGAAGAGTCACCATTGCAACACGTATACGAGTATATATTTGGTGCAAAATGTATTTCCAAAAGGGAAAGAGAGTCGGACCATCAGTCTAAACGCACAATACATGGTTCCTTTCAAGAATCCTCGAGACAACACACAAGTAGTCAATTTAGCGAAACAGATGTTTCCGGGTCGTGTAAAATACATGCAAGAGGCATTCAGAGACGCAACGTCCGTACTTCACGGCTACCTATTCGTCGACTTGAAACAGTCCACACCGGAACATTTGCGCCTGTGCAGTAACATCATACCTGACTCTGGAACGTATCAGTGTGCTTACATTCCCAAGATATAAATAGAACCACGCCGTAGTCACGTCCATCATTCAATATGTCGTCCCTACTGAAGAGAAACGTACTGTGTATTATTACTGTGCCTTTGTCTCTTGGCTAAGACTGACCCTGCATTAGTTAGGGCCATCATTGAGAAGGGAAATGGAGGTCTGGTTCAAAGTTTGTGCGAGTGTGCTCTTAAAAGGGAACGTACCACTGAAGAAAAGTCAGAAGGGGAGACTGCGTCGGTACAAGAAGGACCTGCGAGCTTTGGTAAAAGGGAAGACTGCTTTACACGAGAGGAAACGTATTCTACAGAAAGGTGGTTTTGTTGGGGCGCTGTTAGCTCCGTTAGCCAAGTCACTTCTCGCTCCATTGGTTATTAGCTTGCTTCAATCGTAAGCATTCTGCCCGCTATGGATTACGCAAAGAAAATGGCGCTGGTCGATCCCCGTATGTTGGAGTCCGTTCCATCGCAGCCACTTTCCACCAATCCTATTGGAAATATTATGCGACGTATCGACGAAGAAATGAGATCCATTCTAGACCGCGGTGACTTAAGCGACAGAGAGAAAGTCGTTTTGTATAACCAGGTGTTAATGCGTTATAATCTCTTTTCTAACAAGTCTAGTCAACATCCCGTGCGTGTGACTACTGACAAAGCACCCGTAAAAGAAGACGAAGAAGTGAAAGAAACGAGAGCAGAACCTGGTGTGGAAAACGAAATCATAGATAGTGTACCAAAAAGCTTGAAGCCAAAAGCACGTCGTCTCCTCGATAAAAAATAAAAGGTACCGTGAGTTGGAACGATCGTGGAGAGACGGTGTATAAAAATGTACCGGTGCCCGGAAGTAACATCGTTGATCTCGTGAACGACGCTCTGAGAAAACGGAAGTCGTTTCAACCGGTGGGTTGGATAACGTTCGCTCGAGGTCTCAAAGACGTGAACGCACCCATGGATTTAGTCGGTAACCCGGAACGTTGGAGTTACATACAGACGACAACTTCCTCCGTCGCCGGCGGTGCTTCAAAAGAAACCACCCCCACTCCCACTCCCATCGCGGGCAACAGTGGTAGACGTCCTTCATCATCGTCGTCGCGCATATCTCGCGTCTCCTCCACCATCACCACCACTTTGCAACACATGCGATGGGATCCGTATTAAACAATCGCGCACTACACTACGGTGTTATTACGTCATGGCTGGTCGCGTAGATAACAAGACACTTTCAGATAGCCGTATTTTAAATAGCATTTACTACGACCCGAAGCAAACCGGAAGCTATGGGGGATTCGATAGTTTGCGTCGTGCTTCCCACTCCGCCCTGGGGGCGTCGGGGAACGAGGTGAAGCGATGGTTGTCGGAACAAGACACGTACACTCTTCACAAACCTGTGAGATATCGTTTCAGACGTCGTCGTGTTGCTGTAGGTGGAATAAATCACCAATGGCAAGCCGATCTAGTCGACATGTCGCGTTTGAAATGGTACTACGACGGCCACACTTTCATTCTGACCGTCATTGACGTGTTCTCGAAAAAAGCCTGGTCTGTTCCTTTGAAAAACAAGTCGGCGTCCTCACTCACGGCGGCATTTCGTCGCCTGCTAAAGAACAACGATGGACCACAGAAAATGCAGACGGACAAAGGAAAAGAGTTTCTGAATAGACAATTGCAAGATTTTTTGAAAGAAAAAGGCATCCGTCATTTCACAACACACAACGAAGAGACCAAAGCTTGCATCGTTGAACGATTTAATCGTACTCTCAAGACCCGAATGAGGAGATATTTCACGAAATATCAGACTTTGAGGTACCTAGACGTGCTACAACATCTCGTGGACTCGTACAACGCCAGTTATCACCGAAGTATCGGTATGTCACCGGTGGAGGTGAACGTCGTCAACCAAGAAGAGGTGTGGCAGCGATTGTACGGAAACGAAAGAGCCAGCACAATCGAACCTGGTTTAAAAGTCGACGATCGCGTTCGTATCAGTAAAGCCAAGAGACAATTCAAGAAAGGTTACTTACCCAACTGGAGTGACGAGATATTTACTGTTAAGTCAGTGCATCGTACGGATCCACCGGTTTATCGCTTGATCGACGACCAAGGCTCGCGGATTGAGGGTACGTTTTACGAACAAGAACTCCAGAAAGTGGTAGTAACCAAGGACAAAGTGTATCGTATCGAGAAAGTGTTGCAGCAGCGCAAGCGTGGGAGAAGGACACAGGTCCTAATCAAATGGTTAGTCTATCGCGAGTCGTTTAACAGCTGGGTGGACAAGTCGTCATTGGTAGCGTATAAAGGGTGACGGTCGTCACTCGTACGGCCATTGTTGCTATGCACGTTACGACAGAGTTGGTGGTTCCTCTCGAAGACACCGTCGAAGACACCGTCGAAGATACCGGAAGTACCAGCAAACGTTGGGTGTTGTTTGGAAGTTCGTGTCCCAAAGCGGAAATCGTCTTCTTTTGTCAAGTCGTCGTGCTGTACACTGTGATAGTGGTCAGTATTTACAATCTGACTAAGACCGACGCTAACTCTAATCTGTGGACGGCGTTACTGAGCAGTTGCCTTGGATACCTGTTGCCGAACCCGTCGATGAAACGAGATCTCTACCGAGCAACGCGTCGTTTGACTTGCACCCCGACAACACGTTGACCCACTATATCACGATTTTGCCGCAACGTGTAAGTCTATCAGGTCAGTGGGAGTGTGGGTTGGTCGAGATTCAATACCCTCATACCTGGTACAACGTGAGAAAATAGAATTCGTGGTTTGCAATAGTGAACGGTTCGGGAGATAGTTATGACGTTGACAAGGGTAACATCGAGGTGGGTTATTATGATAGGCCCGAGCGGGTGATAGCGGCAATCAACAGATCATTGAAAGCGGCGTCAGACAAAAAGAACGTGATACTGAGCTACAGCAAAATCACACAAAAAGTGACTGTAGACTTAGACCCGGGCATCATGTTGTCTATGGATATGTCGAACATACTTGGGTTCAACAACTCTCTCATCAGAACGGCAAGAGAGGGTGATTCCGTGGTAGATATGGCGCAGGGTTTTTACTCGCTTTACGTCTACACTAACGTCGTGGAATCACGTGTCGTTGGACATGGCGTTGTGCCGCTGCTGAGAATTGTACCAATAGAAGGCAAACACGGAGATGTGGTGTCCAAGAGCTTTGACAATGTGCAATACATTCCCGTCTTGCACAAAGAATTCACGACGATCGAGATCGATATATGAGACGACGCGGGGCGTCGCGTACCATTCGAACGTGGTAGAGTGACAGTGACGCATCATTTTCGACGACGCAATCCATCGTTTTTCGAAACATGAGTCACTGTCTCAACAGTCGCGATAGTCGCGACAGTCGCAGTCGCGCCTACGAAGACTATTACGTCAGACAAGTGGGTGAAGGATTGCCCGTGTTTGTCGGAGCTAGAGTGCAGCGAGGTCACGGACTCGGTAGTTTGTTCGGTGGCCTTATTCGAAGCGCTATGCCGCTGATCAAGAGAGGGGCACTGGCACTGGGAAAAGGAGCGTTGAAAACAGGTTTGGGTGTGGCCGGCGACGTATTGTCGGGACAGAGCATTAAATCGTCGGCGAAAAGACGCCTCAAAGAGACCGGGAAGGACATGATTGGTAAGGTGCTAGGAAGCAGTACCCACTGACCACCGAGTATTCGCCTAGTGCACCGTACTATAAAACGCAAGCCTACGAGACGTTTGGTCAGTGTCGCTAGGAAATGGAGACGGCAGAACACGCATCCAGACGATATATTCGGCAATTAGACAACCATGGCTTTCGTCCATCAGTTGTCGTGTGAGGGAATCAAGAGTGAATTGGACCTGTTTAGTCTACCGACGACTCAAACAAGCATCGAACATGCTCAATGGGTCGAGCATCAACCTGTAGCGTCGATAGGTACGGGTGGACCTATAGAGTTCTTGTTGCCTGGTTCGGGTGACCATTACCTGGACTTGGCCAATACTTACCTGTTTGTGAAAGAACGTGTGGTCAGAGGAGACGGAGGTAACCTCCCACCAGATGCAACGGTCGGTCCCGTAAACAACTGGATGCATTCTCTGTTTAGTCAAGTCGACGTGTCTTTGAATGGAACCCTTGTCACACCTTCCACGAACACCTATGCTTATCGCGCATACATAGAAACCTTGTTGAGCCACGGGGCGGAAGCCAAAACTAGTCAGTTGACTAGCGAACTATGGTACAAAGACACGGCTGGACATATGGATGCCACCAACGACGATAACAAAGGTCTCCTAAAGAGAAAGGGTTACGTTGCCGGTAGTTGAATCGTCGATATGATGGGGCGGCTACATGTCGACCTTTTCTTCCAAGATCGCTATCTTCTCAACGGCGTCGATGTAAAAATTCGTCTAGTGCAGAACAAGAATTCCTTTGCACTTATGGCCGGTGGAGCCAATCCAGATTACAAGATAAGCATCGACGAAGCGATTTTGTTTGCTAGGAAAGCCAAACTGAATCCTGCCGTGCAGATGGGTCACGTGAAAGCACTCGAGAAAGGGACCGCCAAGTATCCCTTGAGAAGGGTACACTGCAAGGTGTTTTCCATACCGCGAGGTGCTATGTCGCACACACACGAAAACGTTTATTTGGGTGTCCTACCGAAGAGAGTAGTGTTGTGTTGTGTGGACAACGACGCCTACAACGGCACGTTCGCCAAGAATCCGTTCCATGCCAAACACAACAAATTGAACTTTCTAGCGTTGTACGTTGACGGTCAACAAGTGCCGGCAAAACCTCTGCAGCCTAAATTCGGTGCCGATGGTACCTATGTAAGAAGTTACTTTAACCTGTTTGCTGGAAAGAGAAAGGTGTTTCAAGGAAACAATATCACGCGACAGGAATTTGCGGAAGGGTACACCCTGTTTGCTTTTGATATCACACCGGATTGTTGCGACGGTCCCCATTTCAATTTGGTACATAAAGGCAACCTGCGAGTGGAAATGCATTTCGATGATCCACTCGAGCAGACGGTCAACGTCATCGTCTACGGAGAATTCGAGTCGGTTTTGGAGATTGATAGAAACAGAAACGTAGTCTACGACTACTGATAAACACGGTCACATCATGGACACGGAGCAAATAGAACGCCTCCTTGCGGCGGACTCGTACACCAAAAGCATCGTTGTCGGTGCCCTACCAAAAGACTGTCTACCTAAGAACGGCATCGCTAGTTATCCGGCGGCATTCGTGTGCAACACTCATTCGAGTGATAAACCTGGACAACACTGGATCTGCATGTTTTTCACTAATGACGGGCGTGGAGAATATTTCGACTCTTACGGTTTGCCACCTCGACAAAGGGAATTCGTGTATTTTCTACAGAGCAACTGTGCGACCTGGAATTTCAACGACAAAACACTTCAGAGCCCGATGTCTAACGTGTGTGGACAATACTGTGTCGTGTATTTGTTGCACTGATGTCGAGGCATCCCCGCGAAGACGATTGTGAACAGTTTCGGGAATGACCTCGTCAACAATGACTGCCGTGTATTTGACTTTGTTAACAGTTGCAAGCAATGTCTGCGTTGATGACATTTGTCAAGGGTTGTATGCAATGTTCGCATTGCTGACTCGAAGCG
This sequence comes from Oasisia sp. SBJ-2009, assembly GCA_964017155.1. Classification (NCBI taxonomy): domain Eukaryota; kingdom Metazoa; phylum Annelida; class Polychaeta; order Sabellida; family Siboglinidae; genus Oasisia; species Oasisia sp. SBJ-2009. The sequence continues at coordinate 26,941,888 of OZ024858.1, forward strand.
TGCGCGCATGTTTGCATACATACATACATACATACATACATTCATGCTTGTGTGTGTGTGTTCGTGTATCTTCTTAATTACAATAAAAATGTCGACACCATTTTGTGAGTTTTCAATGTTTTATTCACAAACTCAATACAACAATGTATATACACGTGTCCATACTTTAACCAACTGACAACGGGACTAGGGTGGACGGTACTTATACTTATACTTATACTGAGAGAGAACACAACCAACCAACAAGGTTTGCAAATGTTTTATTATAAAGCAGAACACAACACAACACATGTATTTACAGGTGATTTTCAAAGAAGCTAACTACCCTAACGTTAAACATTATGTCTCCAACGCTCTGACAACACGTGCATTTATTTACAGTTCATCTTCTAACGCAGCAAGTACCATTCGTTTAACATTATTTCGCCATAGCCCTGAAGGAGACTCCTCCAACCAACTCTTGATGGCATTCAACTGGTCGGGTGCCACGTCGGATTGTCTAAGATCTACCTCGAGTAAAACGGTCAACCAGTCCCTAATGACTGCAGTGGAGTTAACTTTCTCCACAGCCTCGTCAAAGTGCATGTCAATTAAAATGGTGTTGGAGTTGACTAGGGTGGTCTATCTCGCAACCGTAGAATAGACGGCCGTTTTTCGAGGTTGTCATATGTTATAGGTCTACCACGCGAAATAATTATGGGTAACATCATCATGAACACCGATCATATACAGGACTGGGTCAGCTACGAGCACACACCCGAGAACAACAAGCGAAAACACCCGGCGTGGAACTACTCATCCACCAAGCGACTGTCTTCATTGGTGGACACACCACAGAATCCCATGGGAGAGACACGTGACATCTTGAGGTTGTCCACCCAGACATTTCCATAGAGGCAGCACCCACAATCATACTTGCGACATTTCGTACTTGTTAACAACACACTTCGATAGGTGAATTGTTCGAAGCTACTGCAGAGAATAGAACCTCGCACATGTATATCGTGCTATGATTAACCTCCGTGGTTAGGACAACAAGCATGTTGACCAAGGCGTGCCTGCGTTGGCGGTACATTCTAAATGTATTATTGTGTTTTACTAGAATAAATGTACAAACCGTATTGCTGGTTCTTTATCATGTTGTTAATGACGTTTCCTACCACGTGCAAAACACAACTTCCGTAAAATGGCGGGGCAGACCAGCACCATAACACAATTTCTTGTAAAATTAGACCTTCGACCATAGTCATAACGTTAAAACTGGTTCCATTTAAAGTTTCATCGCGATAACCTTGACAAGTTTTCTTATTTGCCTGAGTCAGTGTGCTATCTACATAGCATTTCGTAACGTTTCACCGTGTCATTGCGTTAGACATGTGGTGTTTTAACAAATGTAACTAAGTTAGTTTTGTAATTTGTAGTAAATAGAATATTTTTCTATTATACGTCATAACTTTGTCAAGTTATTTCATATTTTACTAACTCGGTGTGCCGATTTTTGTACCATTTCACAATTTTTCATCGCATCACCGCGATGACTTTGTCATTTTCACGTATTTTTAGTGTTTACATGCTATAACTTTGACAAGTTTCTCATATTCTGCTAAGTCGGTTTGCTAACCTCGTTCCATTTCGTAACGTTTCACCGTTTCATTGTGTTATACAGGTAGTGTTTTTACTAATTTAACTAACTTGTAGTAAAATGGAATATGTTTCTGTTTCAACACCATAACTTTGTCAAGTTTTTTTATATTTTACCAAACCGGTGCACCAACGTTGTATAATTTCACAACTTTTTCAGCGTTTCACCGCCATCACTTTGTCAATTTCACTTATTTTTAGGGTTTACATACCATAACTTTGTCAAGTTTGTCATATTTTACTCACACGGTGCACCAACTTTATACCATTTCACATATGTTTAGCGTTTCACCGCCATGACTTTTTCTATTTCATGTATTTTTAGTGTTTACATGCTATAACTTGTCGTTGCCCAATCCATACATACGAGACTAGGACAGTTTTATGTCATGCGCAGACCATAACTTCCGTTAAAATGACGCTTCCTACCACGTGCAAAACACAACTTCCGTAAAATGTCGGGTCACATCAGGACCATAACACAATTTCTTGCAAAATTACACATTCAATCATAGTGATAACGTTAAAAAATAGTGCCATTTAAAGTTTCCACGCAATAACCCTGCCAATTTTTCTTATTTCACTGAGCCAGTGTCATCACCTCGTTCCATTTCGTAACGTTTCACCGTTTCATTGCGTTACACAGGTGGTGTTTTCACAAATTTAACTAAGTTATTCTTGTAACTTGTAGTAAAATAGTATAGTTTTCTATTCTACGCCATAACTTTGTCATGTTTTTCATATTTACTAACTCGGTGTGCCAACTTTATACCATTTTACAACTTTTTTCATCGTTTCACCGCCATCACTTTGTCAATTTTACGTGTTCTTAGTGTTTACATCCCATAACTTTGTCAAGATTTTCATATTTTACTAACTCCATGTACCAACTTTGTACCATTTCACAACTTTTTCAGCGGTTCATCGCCATCACTTTGTCAATTTTACGTATCTTTAGTGTTTACATGCCATAACTTTGTCATGTTTTTCATATTTTACTAACTCCATGTGCCAACTTTGTATCATTTCGCAACTTTTTCAGCGTTTCACCGCCATCACTTTGTCAATTTTACGTGTTTTTAGTGTTTACATGCCATAACTTAGTCATGTTTTTCATATTTTACTATATTGCAACATTGTTGGATGGAACAACAGCAG
>OZ024858.1:26949686-27039686 GCA_964017155.1 Oasisia sp. SBJ-2009
AATTATGTATAATAACTTACACTTACCACATGTTCCAGTCTGTGGCACACGTATACGCAATAATTACATGTCTGTGTTAATTAGTATCATCTCTTTGTGTTCTTTAATCAAGCGTGAATACCGAATATTTTACGATAACTGATACTTGTAATATATTGTAGATATTTTTCTGGGATAACATACATGTATTTACACATATTGGTATATTTAGGGCTCCTAGGCCATGTATGCAGGCTAAACATGATATAATTACAAGGAGGGCTGTTTACCCCGCCAGAACAGACCCGCAATGGAACGTTTCCTATTCAATTGATATGCTAATTTGTAGTGTCCAAATGTTCACTGGCACCTTGCCAATATTTCTAAGACTACAAGCTAGCCAGTATGCTAATTCCTAGGGCCATCTGGTCTAGGAAGTCTGAACCTTACCCGGTTATTTTGGAACTCTGCAGGGTTGCAGCGTTCACTGCCACCCTGCCAAGATTTCTAGGGGTATACAGCGCTGGACAAAGTGGCATAATCGGGGCTAGCGTCTGTCCTCAGGCTAGAGTTTAGGGGGTATAAATAGGGGGAGTTATCATTATTCGTGGCAGACTACTGAGGCCTATTACTGAGGAACACATAGTTGTTCACCCCGGGACACGCCGCACCAGAGCGCCCTGTGACAGGCTTACTGTATATTGGGCAGACTACACTGGGGCTTGCTGCCAGGGAACACCGAGTTGTTACCTTGGGACACGCCGCCCCAGATCGTCCTGAGGCAGAGATATTCTGTCCGGTACAATACATTGTGCTGGGCTGACTACTGGGGCATAATATCGTCTGGGGAACACGTACGTTGTTCACCCCGGGACACGCCGACCCATGCAGAGCGCCCTGCGAAGATAAGTTCGTCCCTCGACACCTGTGGCTGAGTCATTTGACGATTGTGCTAATTACTGACCGCGTATCCTAGACGCTGTCTGTGCCGTCTCGTTTGTTGAACTTTGTATTTGTTGGAGTATTTTAGCTAGTTTCTTAGATTTGTATTGGTAGGATTTTGATATAATAAACTGTGGAAAACTTATGTATATTATTGGTTTGTGGTTAGAATGGGTGAGTGAACGTGTGCCCGAGTCCGTGCTATAGACGCCTCAATGTCGACCTCTCGCGCCAAACACTACAATTGGTGGTGGGATTTATCTCGCAAACGCTACTATATTAGTAAAAAATGAAAGAGCTGAAAGAACACCTAGACGGGAAGAAGCTTAAGCAAAGAGACGGTTTTGTGTATCTGGGTGAGCGATATGTGGGGATGGCAATTCGACTGCAAATACGACATACTCGTTCAGACTGAGCTCGAGTGAATCCGATATAATCGAGGCTTCTTTTCTAACATTGCTTGATAACGTTCGATTATGTCCGCCCGAGTGACACCAATTGTAAAATCGGAACATTCATATATATTACATGCACACACGTATAATGTGCGCATGTGTGTATGTTTGCACGCACGCACGCCACACACACGCGCGCGCGCGCCACACACACACACGCGCACACACTAATACACAAATACACACGCGTATGTCGATCTTATAAGCACTAGCTATGTGGTATGTACAAGACTGTTGACATGTACACGTTGTCTTATTATGAATGAATGTCTATTCCTCTTGTTAGCAAAACCTAGATCGCCAGGATTTGACGCGAAAAATTAAAATAAGCAGATCGAAAGGTGCGCTAAATATATAGCGACCATAGACTCTATTTTCTAGTTTTAGAGTCTATATTTTTGCTTATTTATTTATTTTTGATAAGTGATGATTTTCAAAACATACTAGGGGGGCCTACAATTATTGGTAATTTATTTGCAATCTTATAGGAGCGCATATATTTGCCTAATTAAAAATATTCAAATTTGCATTTGAATATGCACTTTTACCAAGCAGTTGCTTTTGGAGAACTTGCATTTCCATTTAAATGCAATCACGTGAACAGTGCGCTTTGAATCATTTCAAACATCTGTATGTAGGCCTAAATGCTTTGACTCGTATTTGAACCGTAAAAGACGCTTTTACATCGTACCAAAGCAAACGTGTATAGCCATAGGGCAGGCCTACATTCTTACAGAGACATGTATCTATGGTTCGATATGTAGGATATGATATGCAACAGTCAATATTTCAGAACCACAGATATTTAGACAAGCGTTGATGCTGGAATAATAACAAAAACATCGATCAGGAGTTGGCCAGTACTCAACTAAGCCCAAAACTAGCCTCGGTTACACAGACTCCGTGAGGTGGCATCACTTTTAAGCCCCTCAACTTCTTCTCGGCGTAGTTCCGCAGTCGACCGAGATTAGCCCAAAACCTACCCAAAACCTGCTTGTGCCGCGTAGCGGAAGAATGGTCGTTAGGAAAGGATCGTAAGAGATCCGCTAGATGGCGACATGCAGTAAAGACCGGAAGCTTACCTTTGGCGTGGCTGGTAACATAAATTTTTAATAAACATCTGTAGATGTTTATGACTATGTGATAACGGGTCCCGTGATAACAGGTGAACATTCTTTAATGACTTTTTAGATAGGCAGATTTTATATAACTGTAGCTAGACTTCACGTGAGTATTACCTGGAAACGTAGTTCACTGGTAGTTCAGTAGTTGTCTTTGGCGAGTGTAAAATCGGAACACATGCAGATGCACACAGTGACACACGTTCTCGATTTTGGACGTAGGCCTAAAAACCTCTGGCTCTGAGTAGGCCGGCCACGCCTCGCCAATCAGCGCGGCACACGCCAACGTAGAAGAAAAATTTTTCTTTCGAAAAAAAAAATGTTCCCTGATAGTAGTTAACGTTACTATAAGAAGTATAACGGTAGTTGTTTCATGTATTTATGTGAAATATTAAGCAAACTTCGGATGTTTAAAGTTACACATTTCATGACATTTTCTGACGGTTTGCTAATATGTGTAATTTTGCTTATAAACCACGCACGTTTATTTTTTTCTTCTATTTTCCCCTTGTCATAATCACTAATTGAAGTGTAACTGTGCTTGTTTCATGTATGTAGATGAAATATTAACGAAACTGCAATTTTATGAAATTTCAAATTAAAACAAATTCCGCCAATTTTCTGACAGATTTAATTTTGCCAATAAATCTTTAGAATTGCTTTCAATTTTTCTTCTGATAATAGTAATTAATAAAAATGCAATGGTGCTGCCTCCAATTACATAGATTAAATATTAATGAAGCTGCAATTTTATTTTGTTTAATTTTTTTTCTGAACATTCTCCTATTTTATTTTATACATAAATCACAAGAAGAATTGTTTTTAATTATATTGATTTTTTTGTAAACTATGATAAAGGGCAATACATACATATTAAAAAAAATCAATTAATATATATAAAGTATCATAATTTTTCAACAATAGGTTGTACAAATTACATATATATTCTCAAAACTAAATACTAATTCATGTAAAACTGTCATCAAAGAATACCCCAGTAACAACATACAAAAGTCACGTATAATATAATTTTATAAACATTAATGATAAATTATCAATTTTAATAAAAACAAATTGTATATTTAATGTAGCCTAACCAACACATAAAAGTATGAATAGTATATGCTAAAAAAGGGAAATATTACAATAATACCAATAAACAAACTAATGTAAATTAGCTACATTAAACATGGCACTAAATAATTAGTTTACACAGTTACATGTGCAAGCATAAGTACTTGCTAACTATTTATAATAGTATTAATCAAAGACACCCGCTATCGATCACATCGATATCAGAGTGCTGCGCATACCACAATGCATCGCGCGCGCAGGGAATAAGGCAAAATGGCGATGTCTTTTGAGACAGGGGCTCCATAAACGGACTTTGTGGCCAAATGCGCTATCAACTAGTAAGCCATCACAGTAATCATATTATCGTCCACACAATTCTTTACACTTCTGCGTATGAAGCAAGTTGAAGCAACCAAAATAAATAGTCACAAAACATCGTTAAACATAGGCCATTTTAACTGACTAATTACTACAACTTTTTATTGACGGATTATCATGATATTTGTACGATCATGTTCATTTATCTTTCTTCTTTAATTACAACTTTTCAAAATGGCCGTACTCATTACCATAATCTCGCAAACAATTTTTGAAGATGAGGCCTGTCAGCGTCATCCAATATGGCCACGGGTGTAAACAATGAAAACCGAAATACGACACCGAGAGGGAAAAAATCATTAACACCTTTTAAGCACCGCCAAAAAATCAGTTATCGGCTCAGAATCATAGACTAACATTATAACAACATAAGAAAAATTATACAAGAACAGGTATGTTGCGTGATAATAAATTACGGCGACTAAACCCGGACCCCTGTCTCCCCATGTTGTCAGAAGGGGCAGCAAATCGGTCTGACCTCCCTACTCTGAGGACGACAAGCACTTTGGCCAGTGACCATCCTCACCAAGTGCCAGCATAGAATTAGAAACGGCGGCTTGGCGTAAAACTAAATATTATGAAAAAGACTGACTAGTAATTTTCGATCGATCAGCCGGGGGTTTCACTATATAGCTATGTGGAAAAAAATTAAAAGTTAACCCTTATAGCCATTCAATATCAGAAAACATCTAGTGTCACTGCAATAATTAAATGACCCCAGTGTCCTTCTCTGCAGCATCACAGGAAGATGGCAAGGCTAATTACTGAAGACTCTTCACATCAGGTGTCCTCCATGACCCTGGCAGTGACCACAACTTCTGTTTGTTCAGTGCCAGACGATTAGCACCTGGCAGTGATCATCAGACATAGGCTCAAATACTTTGAAATGTATTTAAACACAAATACTCTTGATGGATTGAAATACAAATACTTTTAAATACAAATGTATTTAAATACAAATACATTGGAAAGTATTTCAAATATTTTTTGACCAGTTCTAGGGAGTATTGTTATTGCTAACTACATCACAGTAACAACTCAAAAACATCTATCCACAGTGATAAAGGCCAAAATATTTTGTTTGTTATGTTAAGCCAGGAGGTCCATATAATAAAATGCCTACCCAGCAAACAAGGAACCATTCCTGAACCAGTTGGCACGTTTTTTACTGGTTCATAATTGGTACCGCCCCACCAGTATGTGTATTCACATGAATACACGTATTCTGCCTGTTGTCACGAGTTTGTTAATGAGTTTGACACGAGTTGTACTGGGACAGAACTGGTATGGTTTCATTAGCACGTGCCATCACGTGAAAAACTCATGATCTCAAGTAAACACGTGTCAACACTTCAAATTGGTTCACAGAATCCGGTGAATTCACGTGAATTGAGCCAGTTGAACTCGTGAATTCACTTACAAAACATGTGAAATCACGGGTCGTTGTTTGCTGGGTATGTTGCCAGGGTTCGAATTTAGCGGGGGCCCGCTGGCCCCCACATTTACTGTCGGGCCCCCAGATGTCGAACTCTTAGGGCCCAACTGGCTCCCAGGTCACAGAACTGTAAAATTTATAAATAATGGCCTGACAACTTCCTATCCCAGAGGCCAAGGCAAAGAAAATGTCATTATTCACTTTACCAGTAATTGATCCTGGCTGCTAACCTGGGGTGGGGGTGGGGGTGAAGGGGGGCAGAAGGTTGCTGCCCTTGGTCAGGGTTAAAATTGATTGACAAGGGGTTGCCAAGGTGCACAAACTTGTCGACTAGGCCAGGGAAAAAGAATTAATAACCTAGGATTGTGTTACTAGAAATAGACAGGTCTTAGACATAATCTACTATGAAGTTCTACGATGTAACTAAACTGTAATTTTTCTATAATGCTGTGGCAATAGGTATATAGGTACATAGGCATCAATCCTTGATTTATATAGTTTATGGCCAATACTGTTTTAAAGTACATGAATTGCGGTAAAAATGAAGGAAGGAACGAGACCTCGCACAGTTGCTTAAGTTGTTGTGGGTGGGTGGGGGAGCAGGAATAGGCAACCTTGTGTTGCCATCTACAAACGCAGGCAGCCCAAAGAGGAAGATCTACAGGTTTCAAGCAGCTCCGGTTCAGAGGAAAATTAACAACCCTCCATTGATCTCTTGAAATTATCATTAGCATTTACTAATTAAGCTGCTACATAGGCTACAGCCATTATGTTTGTGGCATGTGAATTGTGTTGAATAAAGTTATAGTTAAAATGCGACTTAAATGTGCATTTGTTGCATGGCCCCCACTTTTTGTGTCGGGCCCCTAGATTTTGAAAAGTGGGGGCCCTGCTGGCCCCCACTCATTTTTGGCTAACTCTGGTTGCCCTGAGAAGATACACTGCTAAACTCATATGAGGAACTGTGACAGCTCAACTTCAAAGTCAGCCAGGAAACCAGAATAGCCTGGTGCCATGTTGGAGCCTTACTAAAGAACAAAGAGGATATTGACCTATGGTCACTGCCAGGTGCCACCAATCCATCCTCTGGCTTTGAGCAAACAAAAGTTGTGGTCACTGCCAGGGCCATGGGAACACCTGCTGTTAAGTGTCTTCATCAGTAATTAGCACTGTTGGGTGAAGTTGCAGTGAAGGTAATCAGTTTGGCAGGCATTACATGTGATCTTGAAACAGAAATATTCATGCTGACAATGTATTTGAAAAAGTATTTGAAAGTATTTGAAAAAGTCAAACACTTTAAGAAGGTATTTCAATACAAATACTTTTCATTCCTAAAGGTCAAATGCAAATACTTTGAAAAAAGTATTTAAATACTCTCAAATACAAATGTATTTGACCTTATGTCTGGTGACCATATGTCAATATCTGCTTTGTTCTTTAGTCAGACTCCAAACTGGCACCAGGCTATTCTGGTCTCCTGGCTGTCTTTCAAGTTGAGTTGTCACACTTCATCACTAGCAGTCATCAGCACTGTCTCTTCTGAGGGCAACATAGGCATTTTATTATGGATCTCCTGGCTTAACTTAACAAACAAACAGACATATTTAACAAGAGCTGATCACCTGTTCCATTCGTTTACTGTTCTTTGTGAAAATGAAAATGTTCTAATATCTAGTCTACACTCCTTCTTTGCTAATGTAACTCCATGTCCTCTAGGCCTTCTCTATTCCTTGAGCGAAAAAAAATTATTTCTCTCAATATTTTCATATCCATTCAATATTTTAAACACCTCAATCTGATCTCCTCTCAATCTTCTGGTTTCTAGTGTTGTTAGACCACATTCTTTGTTTGTCTTACTCTACTCTTTCTAACATATCAATATCCTTCTTGCGATGTGACATCCATGCTTGTATACAATATTCTAAATAGGACTAACTATTCTTTTATATAGCAGTATTATTAGTTCTTTTTCTTTGTACACTATATTTCGCCTAATTAATCCAATAATTTGGTTTTCCTTCGCTGCTGCAATTTCGCAATGCTCTGATACATTCATGTCAGCGCTAATAGTTAACCCTAAGTCCTTTTCCTTTAAGGTAGTATTTAGTACAGTACCACCCATTGTATATTGTACATCTTCATTCCCACCCATGTCCTGTGTGGAGGCACTTACATTTCCCAAGAATAAACAGCATTTTCTCAGACCATTCTGTCAACTTTTTAAGATCATCTTGTCTATCTGGATCACTTTTAATTTTCCTAAACACTTTTGTGTCATCCACAAACTTCAACACCTTGCTTGTTATGTCATCATCCAAATCACTGATATATATTAAGAATAAAACAAGTCCCAAGACTGATCCCTGTGGTACTCCACTCAAAACCGATTTCTAGTTTGAAACCTCCCCATCAACTACTACTCTTTGTCTTCTATCAATAAGCCATTTTCTGTCCAGTGAATCATACCATTACCTATGCCATGGGCCTTTAGTTTAAGTAGTAATCTTTGATGTGGCACTTTGTCAAAGGCTTTTTTAAAATCTAAGTAGATTATATCTACTGGTGATCCCTCATCTACCAACTTTGTGACATCTTCCAAAAAATATAACATATTTGTTAAGCATGACCTCACTTTAAATAACCCATGTTAAGATGGTTTTATCAATTTATTTTTAACAAAAAAAATCAACCAAGTGATCTTTAATTAGTCTTTGTAATAGTTTGCAAATCACCGATGTTAAATTCACTGGTCTATGGTTCTCTGGCTTGTTTCTCGAACCTTTTTTTAATAATACAAACTCTTGCTGTCATGTTTTATATTAAAAGCTACTTTTTGTTCATAGCCTCTCATTGAATTTCTAATTTCAGCTGTAGCTTTGTTAAGTGCTTCTTTATAAATGGCATAGTCTTCTTCACTTCCAGTATGTCTATCTGTCTTCCACATTTGCTTGTACTTGATTTTGATGGCTTCCTTCGATAAGTGTTTCTTCTTTGACCATTTCCCCTGTTTTTTCAAGGGGACAAATTTATCAACCACAACCAGCTATCTTTGTTAAATATTCCTTCATGTCCTTAAATGTCCCTTTTTTGAAAATGTTGATGTACCTTATTTTTCTATTCCATTCTCCCATTATTTTTATGATAAAATATATCTGGTTGTGATAACTACATCCCAGTGGCTCACATATCTTGACATTAAAACATATTATAGCATTTACCTCTGTGAATAGAGGTTACTGAGTCAGTTGTCACTGTGATGTAGTTAGCAATAACAATACCCCCTCGCACTGCTCTGCCTGTCATCATATGAGTAAAACACTAATTATGATTGTAAACTAGATGGTTTGCTTTTCTTTCACCTTTTATAGTAATATGTATTCTAAAAATGAAAAGTATTTCAAATACTTTCCAATGTATTTGTATTTAAATACTTTTACATTTAAGCATATTTGTTTTTTGAATCACTCAAGAATATTTCTATTTAAATACATTTCAATGTATTTGACCCCATGTCTGCTGGCCTGATGTTACACCCTCCAATGGTCAACTGTCCCAAGAGGACACATACTACAACTCTGCCAGATACAGTGTAGAACCAAATCTAGACATTATTCCTTCCTCCCCAACACCATTAAAAACTAGAATGAACTGCTTGACACAGCTGTGGCTGCCAGCAGAAGTGCCGAACCTCCACAGTGAAGAACCTCCACAGTTAAACTGTTTTTGACTGGTATTTAATTACACAGGTATGCAAAATACCAACCATAGAGTACAACATAATTATACAATATTGTAATGGTGGCTAATAATGATCAGTGTTTCCGTGTCTATTAATCCGAAATTAGAATTGAAAAGACAATACAATATTTCAGATAAACTCTTTGCCTAGGCTGTGTTAACTTATTGTTAAAATGCATGTATTTTCATTGATGTAAGTTAAACGTTGTTTCAATCCTAAGTATGGATACAAAGACTTCTTCATTCACCTGCCATTTCCATCATAAATAATAATAAAATACAATATTTATATAACGCCATAATCGCCCGGTGCTCTATGGCGCTTTACAGTACAATAATAATAATAATAAAACAAATCTACAGAGAAATTAAAACATTACATTATTCAGTTAACTAATTTAAAAGCTAAACAACAAATAGTCGTAAATTGAATTAAAGAGTAAAAATACAATTCTATATAAGGATAGTAAACCTAAACCTACTTAAAATGCAATAAATAATTAAGTAATATATTACATAAAAACTATCAAATAATAAACAAATATATATATAGAATTAGGGGGATAAAAAATAGTAAGATTACGGATAAAATGTACATTCATGGCATTGAAATAAATGACCTAGTAGGAATAAATATCTAGTGCTATTAAAACGGTTGTGGTTATTTTGGATAGCAATTTTGTTAATGCCTATAAATTGGGTGTTCTCCTTGCAGAAATCATGGATCCTGCTTCACAAGACAAGCTCGCTCGCCAGTTGGGATGTTCTAGGTGTGGCATCATGTTTGGCCTCTTCCTCATAGCCCCTGGTATTGGTGTCACGACTATGGGATATACAAAACCGTCATTCAGGTATTTCTGACACTGCCTTTCATGTTTTATCAGACTTATCAGCAGAATAGTTGACCAGTTCACTAGTGTAGGTCTTAGGGATGGTCACTCCATTTATATCCCTGGTATATATAAATTAATGTTCGCCATAAACATATTACATCTGGTAATCTGTCCAGACCAAAGGTGTATCTTCATAAATGGTATGTACATATACATATACTATGAATATGATCATTGTTACCCATAGATTGTAATAGTTAATAATAACAAGTTTTGTATATGTTATCAAGTTTATGACATTGTGCATGTTAAATATGAGTCTTGAGTGAGAATTATGTTTGTTTTGGGGAAAGGTAGTCAATAATTTGCATATTTACCATATCATTTCTCATATCATGAAGCATTAATTAATTTGGTTGTGTTCACTGCAGTTTTCATTATTAACTGTTATAAGAGAGCATACACTGCCCCCCCCCCCCCCCCCATAGCGCACAAGCTTTGATTAGACTTTTAACACCCTGAAAGGGCCCAGTCCAGTATATGGAAGTAGAAGAAAATACCCACTGTCAAATACGTACATGATGTAATGATCTCATGTGTGTGTGTGTGTGTGTGTGTGTGTGTGTGTGTGTGTGTGTGTGTGTGTGTGTGTGTGTGTGTGTGTGTGTGTGTGTGTGTGTGTGTGTGTGTGTGTGTGTGTGTGTGTGTGTGTGTGTGTGTGTGTGTGTGTGTGTGTGTGTGTGTGTGTGTGTGTGTGTGTGTGTGTGTGTGTGTGTGTGTGTGTGTGTGTGTGTGTGTGTGTGTGTGTGTGTGTGTGTGTGTGTGTGTGTGTGTGTGTGTGTGTGTGTGTGTGTGTGTGTGTGTGTGTGTGTGTGTGTGTGTGTGTGTGTGTGTGTGTGTGTGTGTGTGTGTGTGTGTGTGTGTGTGTGTGTGTGTGTGTGTGTGTGTGTGTGTGTGTGTGTGTGTGTGTGTGTGTGTGTGTGTGTGTGTGTGTGTGTGTGTGTGTGTGTGTGTGTGTGTGTGTGTGTGTGTGTGTGTGTGTGTGTGTGTGTGTGTGTGTGTGTGTGTGTGTGTGTGTGTGTGTGTGTGTGTGTGTGTGTGTGTGTGTGTGTGTGTGTGTGTGTGTGTGTGTGTGTGTGTGTGTGCAACAGTTATATATCTAGTCAGTCGTTGTCTTACTGTTGATGTGGTCACATATATATATGGTTTACAGAACGATGCAGGTGATAGGACCAATTCTATTGGCCACAGGCTTTACTTTGCTCGCAGTAGGAATAGTGGCAACCGTCCACTTGAAGAACAACCTTCCTGTTCCACAGACATCTGTAACAAACGCAGTAAGTCAACTTACTTTTTCTGTAGAAAATATAAACAACCTACAGCCATGTTCTAAGGGAGCAGTTATTTTTTCAGGAGTAGGTCAGAAAAATTAGAGACACTGTGTAATAATTAATAATGGAAATAAATAAACTTATATTGTGCCTAATGTAGTTAAAAACTATTTAGGGCGCTTTACATGTACATGTCCTTAAAAATAATTAATTATTATTAATAAGGGTGGGTGGGTGTGTGTGTGTGTGTGTGTGTGTGTGTGTGTGTGTGTGTGTGTGTGTGCGTGCGTGCGTGTGTGTGAAATAAGAGATGACGTTTATCATTTGTATCTTGCCCATACAGCCAGTGGTAAGTGGAATGGCGCCAGGTTGGGGTTCTTCCCCCCCAGTCGGGGTGGCCATGCAGCCGGTGCCAGGTATCTACCCACCACAGCAACAACCAGGACAAATAGGGAACTGGCAACAACCAGGACAGACAGGGTACCAGCAACAACCGGGACAGGTGGGGTACCAACAACAACCAGGACAAATGGGGTACCAGCAACAACCAGTACAGGGTACCCAGGCATTCGTACCCCAGGCTGGGTACCCAGCTCAGCCTACAGCCCTGCCCATGGGATATCCTTCTGACACTGCTGGGTAAGTATTGGGCCTGCACAGTTTTTATGTTCTTGCTCCCGAGTTGCTTCAGATTGCTTCAGGTTTAGCATAATCTTTACATTTCAGTCATTCACTATTGTATGATTTTTATTATTATTTTACTAAGAAAACTAAACATAAAACATAAGCAATCAGACCAGTATCATTTTATTGTTTCAAAACATGTTGTTTTGAAAATATGTTTACTTATCTATGGACCCATATAACGTCTTTCATTGGTCTCTAGCTAATCTATACCAAGATAGTAAATATCACTACCCATAAAAGTAAAATCCCAGCCTTTTTTTAATCTTTTGAACACCAAGAATATTTGATTTGATCTATATGTGTTATTCAAAGTTGATTTTTGTATTTGAAGTAAATCCATTTTATAATGGGATATGGCCGTACAATTGTTGCAGTTGTTCGAGCAAATATATTTTTAAAAGGGTGTGATGATATTCCTTTAAAATATATTCCAGTCAGTATTATATACAGGGAGTCCATGTCATGTAGCAGGTGTGAGGTATAAATAATTCCATAACAACACCTGTATATTATTCTGATTAGAACTTTCTAATGTCTCAAATGGCAACATCAATTATGGTCAACGAAAGAAAAACTGATTAATTAATTGCGTATACTGGGTAGTACATTTATGAGGTAAGAGGTTTACCAGAGGTTTTATTGGTATTGCTATAAATAGTAGTTTCCATTAAGACACTGCCTCTGTGTGCAGATGGCAATGGTGTGGTAGAAATGTAACAGTGTGTATCAATGTCATGTCAACGGTCTGATTTCAAACACAATATTGTTTACCTACAAATTAAGTCTCCATATCAAAATCTATAAGAAAGAAAATGCCAAGGAAATTAAAGATCAAGCTCTACATGACTGTACTTCTGTATAGAGCAGAATGTTGGACAGTTAGAAAGAAGGAGGAACAGATTCTCGAGAAAACAGAGATGAGGATGTTGAGAAGAATTAACCCTTTTTATACCAGATACGCACCGATGCGTAGTTGCCGCATCTTACCAAATACGCATCGGTGCGTATTTACCAACGTGTCCGCCCATGCGGCCATGTTGTAGCCATATTGAATAAATTAAAATCCCCCACTTCCGTCATACGAAGAGAACGAGGCTACACCACACTTCCTGCAAGGCAGACGCCATTTTATTGCGGCAATTTCAGTGGTTTTAAACGTGTTTTTGGAAAGTTTTGTTTTGTGTTGTTCGTCGCGGCATTTAAAAATGGCGGACGATGGTGCTTCACACAGCGAAGGCAGTGATATTTCGGGAGTTGACAAGTTTATAAACGAGGATTTTGAAGGAGAATTAGCGGGAGAGAATGTCGACCCACTGGCACTGCCCTGGATCGAGTGCAGGATGGCGGCGACGAAACCAAACCGCAGTGGATTGACAATTTGTTTCACGAATCCAACGAGTCTGGGGATGATTTATAGGGTTTCCACCCCGACTGGGTGACTGATCCTCGCCGCTTTCGCCCTGTCAGTGCGCCAGATTGCTCCCTGGATGGCACAGGCCACGAACTATGGTTGTAGTGAGTGCTCTGTGCCTCTGCACCAGAAATGCCTGAGGGCACACATCAACCAGTCGAACATTGGCAGACAGGGTTGTCATGTAAATCGATGGATCGTTCTGTAGTTCTAGTTGT
This sequence comes from Oasisia sp. SBJ-2009, assembly GCA_964017155.1. NCBI lineage: Eukaryota > Metazoa > Annelida > Polychaeta > Sabellida > Siboglinidae > Oasisia > Oasisia sp. SBJ-2009. The sequence continues at coordinate 26,963,289 of OZ024858.1, forward strand.
CGTTTTGTAATAAATTTATTGTTTACACATAGCATACATATTTCTGGAACTCATTTTGTCAGTAGGAGAGATAGTATTGACTGCTGGAAGGAAATAATATGATAATATCCATTGTTGTTACTTGTCATCTTACAAAACTAATATTTTCGGACTGACATACCTGATGAATATTGCTCATAACATTCCTTCTAGCCGTCACACAGGTATATTAGCAAAATGTAGCTATTGAATTTTTCTGCATCTCTTGTAATTGAAGTTGCTTTCTATTCATGCAAAAAACAGTAGCAGAGTTATTGACTGCTGGAAGGAAATAATATGATAATATCCTTACTTGTTACTTGTCATCTTACAAAACTAATATTTTCGGACTGACATACCTGATGAATATTGCTCATAACATTCCTTCTACCCGTCACACAGCAATAATTATTATAGCAAAATGTAGCTATTGAATTTTTCTACAACTCTTGTAATTGAAGTTGCTTTCTATTCATGCAAGAAACAGTCGAAAAGTTGTGCTGAAGTTCAGTCATGCATTTTGTAAAAAAAATCAAAAAACTTTCCTCTGATTTCAACTTATAATATCATAGTTGAATAAACAGTTCTATTTATATGATGCACATCAATGGAAAGCTGCATTTCTTAGCTTTCATTTGATATACAACACTTTTATATATGTTATGTAGTTGCTGAGAAAATCAAATTTGACACACACCATGTACATTTTTTTTCCATATCCGTTTTTTCTCCCAAATGTGCTGGTAACATGGGTATAATTTCTGGGCGGACGTCTGGTATAAAAAGGGTTAAAGGAGTAACATTGAGAGACAAAGTAAAGAGTGTGGACATCAGAAAGGAGCTAGGTGTGAGTAGCGTACAAGAGAAAGTAAGAGAAATGAGACTACGCTGGTATGGACACATGCAGAGAATTGAAGAAAACAACGAAGTGAGAGCAGTTGGTGACATGAGAGTGCCAGGAAAAAGGCCAAGGGGGAGACCAAGAGGGAGATGGATGGATTGCATCCGAAGGGATATGCAGACACTGCGGATCACCCTGGAGGATGCCCAGGACAGAACATTCCAGAAATCAAGACTTCAGGCCGCTGACCCCACCTAGTGGGAAAAGGCGAAGAAGAAGACAAAGATCAAAATCGATAAGAATGTATGAGACATCGTTTACCCACCAACTGCAGTCACCCTGGGGCTCACTACCACCCACCGTTATGAAGGTCACCAAAACCCACCACCTGAACCCCCCAGATACACATAAAACATAGCCAACTGCATCTCCTCAAACCCTGAGAAGCCATTTACTACACAACAAATCTCAGCCTCCTGGATTTCCTGGGATGGTTGGAAGTATGTTGTGATGTCTTCTGTAACCTTTCTGTGAACTTTTGATACAGTAGTGTTATTTGCAGTTGTCGTCTCGTCGGATGTGTCCGGTTGTGTCTTGCAAACAAAGTTGACAACCTCACATGATGATTAAGTAATACAAGTTATTCATATTGCAGTGTTCCTGCTGTGCCACCACCGCCATATGAAGACATGAAGAAGTAGACTTTGAGGATGGCTGCCTTCCATCACTGCTTCACTAACCAACTCACACCAAACGTTGTCTGCTGCAACGGGCTACGGAACATATTATGTCTCGTATACCTTGCTGCAATGTATATTTAAGCAGGCATATCAGCAATTACAATGCCACACTGCTGAAGTAGAGGTTTTGTGTTTGATAGCCACAATTTGTATGCAGAATATCGTCCAGTGTCAGCTGATACATGAAAAATGTAGAAATGGCATATATATATATACTGTGTGTATATATATAATCATATATATATATAGTTTTAACAGTTGTTTGTTATATGACAATTAATCAATGTATGGTGATTCGCTATGGTCTATATTTCTATATTTATGCGGTCACAGTCCGGGCATTTAATACAAAACGTATTTGACCAATATCGTTAAGCCTGTCATTGTCATGGATTGTCACAGATGTTTACATGCAATTTCATTTGTAATGTATTTACTAGTAATATAAACTACCTCCGGTGGCAAGTGTAATTACTTACACTGATTCCAGTTCCAGTCTGTGATACATGTGTATGTAAACAACATATTGCTTATTTGTGAGTTGTATACGACGACATGGTTCATAAAATGTATGTACATTTGTATAAGTAATTTGATTAATTTGGTGAACACTCGATAAGCCATAGGCTTCCTTGTTCACATGCCGTCTGGAGCTTGGCCCTGGAGGGGCAACTTGTTAAACCTTGTTAAAATGTAATCTGCGATTGTTCTAATAAGTTTAATCAGTTGCTTCGCTCTGTGTCAGATTCTGCAAGATGTCAGTTTATATGCGTTGTTGTCGCGCTTACATTTTTCCGATCGTTAAAACCTTTCCGATTGACGTTTCTGCGCATGCGCGTATCTAGGGGATAAACGTAAGCGCTACCTACGATGGTCGCGCTTACATTTTTCCGGTCGTTAAAAACGTTCCGATTGACGTTTCTGCGCATGCGCGCATCTAGAGGCGCGCGCGACAGCGCTAGGTAGCTACGCTGGTTGTTGCTCACGTGTATTTGGGAGTTTGAGCGTTATAGCACGGACTAATTGCACCAGTGACAGCGGATAACAAAGCGCTGTCACTGGTTACGATTGATTGTGCTAGGATTTACAGCTACAGCTTTAGTAAATAAAAATATAGTAGTTATTGCTTCGTATACAAAGCTGTATTGTTTATTTATCCTTAATATTAATAGTAATTGGATGGATAAATAAATAGTTGCACCAAGTTTGGCATAACAAAGTGTTGTAATTTGTTTTGTGATAAGTGGCTTAAATATGCATTTAACGCGTACACAGGAGGAAAATAATGACTTATACATTAACAATCTTTATATTATACTGACCAGTTTCCTCTAGTCTACGTTTAAATAATTACAGACTTTACTGAAGTAACATGATATATATTTGTTACATTTATTAAAATAACATCATGATCATCGTCTTACCTTCAGGAGTAAATGTAAACAGATAATGTTAGTTATGTTCAGTGTTGTTTTGTTGAAATGAATCCATACTGATATTTTATTGTATTCTGAATTTACTTCTTGAATAAGCCTGTAGCAGTTGTGTATAAGTGAAACATATTGATGTCCTCTATAAATAGCACATAATTTTATTGTTTTAATACTGGCCTCTAAGTATAATATGAACATAACTGGACCCAGTACAATTCTTTGTGGTATAACTCATGTGGCCGCCATTATCTCTGAACTGGATTGATTAAGCAAACACTGTTGCCTAGTTCATTGTTGAAGCACAGTAGACACACAATTAATCCTCATTCAATAACAATTTATTGTAAAAATAATCCAAAATCCAATCTATCTTGCGTGGCTGTGGCTAAATTGAAATACATGCTGTATATAAAAAATCAATGAATTCTTGGGATAAAAAAATTAAAACATTCGTCTTAAAGCAAAATAATTGTACATAGATCGTCTGTATAAAATGTTCAAGATCACATCACATAATGACTAAAAATAAACATATATGCAACCAATCATGCATGCATATTTTTAAAACTGCAATATGCATTAAAGTGGTTAGATTTCACGATTCCACAAAAATGTATTGCCAATTTGTTTTAAAGTGTCTTATGTTATTTATTTACTGCTAAAATTGAAACTGTTTATTTACTTTTTGAAAAATACGCATGCATGATTGGTTGCATATAGGTTTATTTTTAGTCATTATGTGATGTGATCTTGAACATTTTATAATCTGAGACATTATATGAGCAGTGGCGTGCACCATCCAGCTGTAGCCAAGCATGACAATGTCCAGAGAAGGGTACACTCAGCAGCGCTGAAGCATACTTTAAAAAGTGTGTTCAAACAGGCTAAATTTGAGTCGACTCAGTCAGTGGCAGTGCTGACTCGACATCGTCAAACGTTCATCACAAATAATACTAATTATTATATTAAGTAACGTCATTTGCATCGGAATATAACTATTGGGTTGCATTAACTAAGTCGTTTATGTAGAGTAGAAATGATACAGCAATGATAGGAGTGAGCCCTGCACCAGTGCATGGTCGTGTGTGTTTTCAATATCTTTATTTCAGATTGTCATAGTACATACAAATGTCCACATAAACACTAAAAAAACAAGTGACTATAGAAAAATATAAAAGTATTGCACATGGTAAATAGAGAAAAACACATTGCACAATGGTACATTCCAGACTGGTACATTAAATCAAAAACTATTATGTATATACAACATTTTGATCCAATGTCGTCTTATCCTGGATTGCCATTTGATATCACTGTTGATAATTGCAATTACCAACTTATTATAAGAGCATCAAGTCTCCGCATGAATTTATATACAAGGTTTCTAATTACAGCTTTACTATCTGGTACATGGTATTCTACAAACATGGTGGAGGCACTGCAATATTTAGGCTGATTCAGCAATAAGCGAAACACATTATTGTAAGCCACATGAAGATTATGTATACTTGCTACTGTGTAATTCCACCACAGCTGAGCAGTATACATGGGAGAGCAGAAAGTTCTAAGCAAAGTCAGCTTCACTTCAGTGGAACACATGTAAAATTTCCGCAATAGTATATTACCCCTAGCATATAGTTGTCGGCATTGGCGTAAGATATCTTTGTCATCATGTAATGTCTTAGAAATAAAGTGACCCAAATATTTCACATTATCCACTTCCTGGATTGTTTCACCATTAATCTTAAATGATGGAACATCAACATTGTTCATATAATTGTATTAGTTACTTTTAAATATTAACACAGCACTTTTCTTGGAGTTGTACTTGATATCATGATTTAACCCATAGAGTCCACATACCTGCATCAGTTCAGACAGTCTTGATACAGATGGGGACAGAATTACCAAGTCATCAGCATACATAAGATGGTTGATAGTTGTACTACATATTACACACCTTGTGTTACATTTGTATCAAGTCCAACTCAAGACAAAGTGCTGTGTAATATTAAATGTAACTACTACAATTATCATGAACACTGTTGTGTTACATCATTTAAAGCTATGGTGAAACAATCCATAGACAGGGATAATGTGAAATAGTCTGATTCGAATACCAATATATAAGCAGTCTAACAATATATCCAGGCACTCCCCTGTCAATCAACTTTTGAAATAAGATAGAATGTTTCACTCTGTCAAAGGCTTTAGACACATCTAAAAACAGGTAACCATAGAGACTCCTATGCCTGTCAATAACTTCCTTTAAGACATAAATACACAAGTCTGTCCTGTTTTTTCTTCTCAAATCCAAACTGATTGGACATTGTTGACCGCGTAAGTTCTGTCTAACAATATGTTTTCAAATTTTTTTGACACAATACTAGCTAATGCAATAGGTCTATAATTGTCTTTGCTGTTAATCTTGCTACATTTATCTTTGATAATAGGAACCAGCACAACAGATACAACAGATAACAAAGAACTAGGTAAAAATCCATGTACAAAAAACCCAGTTATACACATAGCAAGTAAAGGCACAATGCGCTTATCACAATGTTTAAGGTGTTCAGCATATACACCACCCATATCATCAGTCTTATTTATATCTAGGCATTTAATGGCATTTTCAACTTTGCTTATTTCCACAACTACCGGGGTATGTCATTTGTATATTTGGAATCACATTTGATCTGTTGAATGTCTATATCCCTAATACAATTAAAAAGCTGTTTAAAATGAGGCCGCCATAATTCAGTTATTTCAAAAATACCACTAACATCCTCAACACTATTAGGTAAAGGTTTACAGGTAAATGGCGGTCTCATTTTAAACAGCTTTTTAATTGTATTAGGGATATAGACATTCAACAGATCAAATGTGATTCCAAATATACAAATGACATAGTTGTGGAAATTAGCGAAGTTGAAAATGCTATTAAATGCCTAGATATAAATAAGACTTATGGTATGGTTTGTGTATATGCTGAACACCTTAAATATTGTGATAAGCGCATTGTGCCTTTACTTGCTATGTGTATAACTGGTTTTTTTGTACATGGATTTTTACCTAGTACTTTGTTATCTGTTGTGCTGGTTCCTATTATCAAAGATAAATGTAGCAAGATTAACAGCAAAGACAATTATAGACTTATTGCATTAGCTAGTATTGTGTCAAAAAAAATTGAAAACATATTGTTAGACAGAATGTCAGTTACGCGGTCAACAATGTTCAATCAGTTTGGATTCAAGAAAAAACACGGGACAGACTTGTGTATTTATGTCTTAAAGGAAGTTATTGACAGGCATAGGAGTCTAGATGGGTCTATGTTTACATGTTTTTAGATGCTTCTAAATCCTTTGACAGAGTGAAACATTCTATCTTATTTCAAAAGTTGATTGACAGGGGAGTGTCTGGATATATTGTTAGACTGCTTATATATTGGTATTCGAATCAGACTATGTGTATAAGATGGTCAGGCAAATTGTTGGAACATCTTTATGTTGCAAATGGTGTCAGGCAAGGTGGTATACTCTCACCACACCTTTTTAATATATATATATATATATATATATATATATATATATATATATATATATATATATATATATATATATATATATATATATATATATATATATATATGGATGATTTAACCATAGCTTTAAACAAATGTAACACAAGGTGTGTAATATGTAGTACAACTATCAACCATCTTATGTATGCTGATGACTTGGTAATTCTGTCCCCATCTGTATCAAGACTGTCTGAACTGATGCAGGTATGTGGACTCTATGGGTTAAATCATGATATCAAGTACAACTCCAAGAACAATGCTGTGTTAATATTTTAAAAGTAAATATAAGAAAAATATTGAAGTTCCATCATTTGAGATTAATGGTAAAACAATCCAGGAAGTGGATAATGTGAAATATTTGGGTCACTTTATTTCTAAAACATTACGTGATGACAAAGATATCTTACGCCAATGCGGCAATGCCGACAACTATATGCTAGGGGTAATATGCTATTGCGGAAATTTTACATGTGTTCCACTGAAGTGAAGCTGACTTTGCTTAGAACTTTCTGCTCTCCCATATATACTGCTCAGCTGTGGTGGAATTACACAGTAGCAAGTATACATAATCTTCATGTGGCTTACAATAATGAATGAATGAATGTTTATTTAACAACAGCAACACAGGAATATACAACATAGTATGAAAAATAATACAATACATAATGGTAACGACAATACAATATAATATAGGTGCTGTTGTTAAAAGGACATAGCAGAAGTCATATGACTTGTAAGGCGCTATGCCCTTCTCAACTAAAATGCGTAATAGTTATAGTAAAAGTTATGAGATTTAATACAACCAACAATAATATTTTTTTTGCATTGTGTTAATTGTTCATAAATACGAAGAAAGTAACGTCGACTTTAAACTGTTTTTAAATTGTTGTAAACTTGGCAACTGTCTTATATTACTTTCAAGACCGTTCCATACGTGTATTCCTCTGACAGTAATTGACAGTAGTCTATGGGTGGTGTTCGCTTTTTTAACATAAAATAGTTTAGATTGTCTGGTATCATACTTATTGTGTACGGCTGCAGTTGGTTCAAAGAACGCCTGTACACGACCTTCTAAACAGTGGTTGTTTGCTTTATAAAGCATAACCATAGTCCTATGTGTAATTAAATCTTGAAGTTTAAGAATTCTTGAACAGTGAAAAAATACAGATGTATGTGTTTCGCTTATTGCTAAATCAGCCTAAATATTGCAGTGCCTCCACCATGTTTGTAGAATACCATGTACCAGATAGTAAAGCTGTAATGAGAAACCTTGTATATAAATTCATGCGGAGACTTGATAAGTAATAATAAGTTGGTAACTGCAATTATCAACAGTGATATCAATAAAATGGCAATCCAGGATAAGACGACATTGGATCAAAATGTTGTATATACATAATAGTTTTTGTTTGAATGTACCATTGTGCAATGTTTTTTTTCTCTATTTACCATGTGCAATACTTTTATATTTTTCTAGTCACTTGTATTTTTTTAATGTTTATGTGGACATCTGTATGTACTATGTCTATGATAATCTGAAATAAAGTTAAAGATATTGAAAACACACACGATCATGCACTGATGCAGGGCTCACTCCTATCGTTACTGTATCATTTCTACTTTTTTTGATTGATTGATTTGTTTAATATAAAATGTAAAACATTGTACACATATGCATAATATATAAATACAAAGTACATTTAAATATTTGGATAACACAAAAAGTGCACGCACTTATTTCCATTGTGGTCCTTGACATACACATGACAGACATTGACATAAATGACAGAACTGATAAATATAACATCTCAAATGACAAATATAACATACTAAAACAACCATAATAAATAAACCGACATAAATAATTACTAAAATATGTAAATGACATTGATAATTACAATATAAAAAGGTATGGAAATAATCTTCTGGTTAGAAACATTTGGTAAAACCTTGTTATTTATTACACAAAAATCATAAATAAATCTAATAAAGAATACAAATTATAAAATAAAAATTACGTCATCAATTATGATTAAAAATAAATAAATGAGCTGGCTTCCTGGTCATTAAGACAACTGAACAAAAACTGCTTCAGTAGACATTTAAATTGCTTCATGTTCTGAACACTTTGTATGGAAAATGGCAATTTGTTCCAGGCATGAATTCCTGTATAGTAAAACGAGGTTTGCCCAAATGATTTAACATACGGCACATGAAGAGACATAACACTAGATCTTGTATTTATACCGTGCTGCTTACATGCTACGTTAAACAAATTTGACATATACTTCGGTGCTCTATCATTTATAACATATTATAAACAAGGTTCAATTTGAGTTGTTTAACTCGTAAGTCCACTGGTAGCATATTCACCAGTCTAAACTCTACTACTCTATATAAACGACTTAATTAATGCAACCCTATACTTATATTCCGATGCCAATGACAACGTTACTTAATATAATAATTATTATTATTTGTGATGAACGTTTGACGCTGTCGATAATCTTATTACTGATAACTGGACTCTGCTCCTGAGAGGCTGAGTCAGCACTGCCACTGACTGGGTCGACTCGAATTTAGCCTTTTTGAACACACCTTTTAAAGTATAGGCTATGCTTCAGCGCTGCTGAGCGTACCCTTCACTGGACATTGTCATGCTTGGCTACTGCCGGGTGGTGCACGCCACTGCTCATATAATGTCTCAGATAACTGTAAAACATCTCAGAAACTACAAACTTTCGCCGGTTAACAAAATAGTTGACACGCGCATGCGCAGAAACATCAATCGGAACGGTTTTAACGGTGGGTGCCGCGGGGTGGGAAAAGTAAACATCCCGCATAGCAACCAAGGTCGTATCTGACTCGCGCATGCGCAGAAACGTCAATCGGAAAGGATTTAACGCCGGAAAAACGTAAGCGCTACAGCGTGTTCAGTTTGATTATTTGTGACGTCATGGAAGTAAGGACCTCTGTGATAAAACATGGCGTGCATCTATGAAAGTTGGTATTTCAGACCGCATTTAACATTGATGTATCCAGGTTGCTATCAGCAGACTCCGTCAAGCAATTAACAAATGTAATGGCTGCCCGAACTTGTGCTTTTCGCACGTGTTCACGCGACATATAGGACATCAATGGCGAACGTACATGATCGTTAGGGGGCGCTGATAAGCAACTAGCGTCTGTGACGTACTCGAGTTCTTTACGCGCGCGCGGGCTGTTTAATTTTGTTTCCGTTCTTCTTCGAGGTTTATTAGTCTCCAACTGCTATAACTATAAGGCATAGCCGACAGCGTGTGTTAACACATGCTGGGTATAATTAGTGAATGCGGTGTAACGAGGTAGCAGGACGCTGGCGGTTGACAGCACGAGGCCCGCGTTGCGTGATGGCGCCACCTAGATTATTAGTTATGTAGGTTCCCCATTTGATGTATCCAGTACATCGCGGTTTGCTCACCAAATAGAAAAATCCAACCGTGTTAATAACTGTTAAATAAATTATGTGAATCACTAGTACTCCGACAGTATATTTAGTTTAAATGTCACGTACACATTAGTCACTGGATGTGAACAGGATATGTTTTGGTTACTATCGTTTCAACATTGCAGTGGAATCGGTTCATCTTACGAACACGTAATCCGCTGGATATACCAAGGATTTTGTCTTAGCTTTTGGGTTATTGTCGTTTGAACACAATAACTGCTTAGTCCGGCAATATATACGTGGCCGCGGATACGATGCAGGGTAGAGCATTCACGGAGTTTCAACAGCAGTAATTCAGAGAAGTAAACAATTCCTGCATGTACATATCCATCGGCAAATTTGTTCAGTGTACTGTGGTTTCAAAAATAGCATGTCGGGTATAATTTCTTTACGGGTAGCCATTGGGCGTGTAGTTTTGTTATATTATTAATTACATATACATTAGATAATAATACTGCATGCAATTTTGGCATGGTTGTGTATGTTATCACATATCAATAGTTTGCTATTATAGTTCAGTTTTCGTTCTAGTCATCACAACGAAATCTAATTGTAGTTATGGGTCAACATATGTAACGCATACATCATGCTAAATATGACTGACGTTATGTATGTATTTAAATGTAGTCAACTTGCTTAAGCTGAAGCCCAGCTATATCAATTCTAGGCATTGAAAACAATTAGTGTTGACAACGCTTAGAATGTTATGTAGGTGCATGTGTATTGCCACCTTTGTTGATACTTACTTTTAAGTACGCCTGTGCCATATTTTAAATGCAAATATTGTACTATTAACACACTGCACCTTTTGTACTGCATGTCATTGTCTAATGAAATACAGTTGATTGTATTACCATACAATGCTTTGTGTTGACGTACGAACAAGCATCAACAAAACTCTTGTGAGAATGTTTGCTCATTACTTATGGTTTAATTGGAGTAACACAGTGTTGACGAATTGTCTAATGTTCGAAGAGTCATCAAGATTGTGCACTTTTGCGAACCTGGAATGCCACTCCGCCCTCCCCGAAACGGGACAACAAATGTTATGGCATATGGACGCTGTTAATGAGTCACTCAATTTTACAGGTGTTTACCTTAATAACCCATTTTGGTAAACATTCTTTTTGTGTTGAGTATATTTCTAGGAATGTTTCAGATGTAGTAAAACGATCTGGGTCGTTGTACACCTATCTCTAGTTTGTATTTTTTTTAATATAACCCTGTATTTAATGCATTAATATTTTATGGGTTTATCATACATAGCAGTCGTGTATTCTTAGCATGTGTGGTGTGTGTGTGTATTTGTGTGTGTGTGTGTGTGTGTGTGTGTGTGTGTGTGTGTGTGTGTGTGTGTGTGTGTGTTTGTGTGTGTGTATTTGTGTGTGTATTTGTGTGTGTTTGCATGTGTGTATTTGTGTATGAGTGTGTATGAGTGTGTATGTATGTACGTATTTAAGTGAAATGGGTGTACTTATTTCAAGTATCCTCTATTTAGGATTATTTTGGAACATTAACGATGACCCTAATGCACTGACAACCACACCCACCCCCGTAGGCTGTTTAATTTTGTTTCGGTTCTTCTTTGAGGTCTATAAGAATGCATATAAGAATGCTTCCATGCTCGCAGTTCATGCGCTAAAACTACATTTTAACACAAACGCAAAACTGACAAAACAAATGTCTTGCTAACGGCCATCAGTATACAGTTGTATGCATAGTTGCATATTCTACAATGTGACTGTCAATCACATGGTGTGGGCAATGTTTGATGTGTTTCAATTTATGCAGATTTCAATGAGCGTGTTTTGTTTAAAATGTTCTTGGGGAAGACAGAACTCAAACGGCACCACCTGTACACAGGCCTTTATGTAGGAACCTATTGTTGTCAGGCCAAACACGTCCTGCTAGATGTGAGCATCTCAACTCATTCCACAAAAGCCATGCAGTCCAGACAAGTGCATATGTCCAGAAATGCACATTAATTCATGCATGTACAAGTATGACACCAATTTAGAAAGCATAATTGACAACATAATTATTGACAGGGATTCATTATATGCTGAAATAGCACACTCTTTCCTGCCACACGTGCCCAAATAAGTTAAATAACACACAAAATAGCATGTTAATCTAACAAAAATGCGGCCCTCTCTTTCTTGATCACAAACGTGTGGCAGCGAATTGTAATACAGAACTATGCTGTGTATTACACCTGCTGTCCAGTAGGGGGCAGTTCCACGGTAGCGGAATTACAATTCACAATATTTTCTTAGTTTATAATGGTTATATTTTCCAATTCAGCATGTGCCTAGAAAAGAAACTTAGACATGGTTTGAAGGCCACACTACTCCCTATAAGTACCATTGACACCTATTAAGAAATAAAAAATAATTATGAAATTATGGCTGTTTTAATTTTGGTAACGGAATTACACAGAGAATTTGAACCTCAATTTTTATTAAATGTCATGACATATCGTCTGAAATTTTCAATCTACCAGGGCCAACAGCTAGCATTAATAGATAGATATATAACATGACCTTGTATTGGAGAGAATTTTACTCATGATATATATACCGTTCTTTTATAGCGAACAGGTTTTGGTCGGTAACGGAATTACAAGCTATGGTACTAGAGTGCCTCTATAGGCATGATGAAACTATTGTGTCTCACGTTACATTAACGTTTGCATTTGGTTAGAACCGTTTTATTTTGGTTACGGTTAAATCTGTAACGTTCCCGCGAAACGTTAGTTTTTGGGTTTTTTTTGGTTAGAAAGTAAACGTAGATCTACGTTAAATAAACGAGCAAAATAACGCAAAAAAACGTTCGTACGTAAACGTTAAACAAACGTTAATGCAAACGTTAAATTAACGTTAGATTAACGTTTGTAAGCTGTCTGGGACATAACTCCAAAATTTCTGGTAGTCAGCAGGACTACTTAGTTGGGAAATCTGGTAGTCCTCAGATATACCTGGCAGTCATATAGCCCAGATTTAAGCAAAATAACATGACAAACACAACATTTGAAAATATTCCCAAAATTTGTGGTAGTCCATCGGACTACCGCTGTTATCATCTTTGGTAGTCCGACCATGTTTCTGGTAGTCCTTGGACTACCAGACTACCATTATTTCTACCCCTGACCACACCCCAGCACTGTGACCCAGTGACGAGTCTTGAGAGTAATGAATGAGGCTGAGGGAGGTTTGCTAACAGTTAAACTTCCTGCTAGCTCTGACACGCCCTCTGTCTCTGTCTGTCAAAGACGCGTGGCAATTAATGCTGGGAGAGAAACATACATGAACTGAAGTCTTAACATTCAAGTAACAATGACACGTCACAACCCATGCAGGGATATCCCGGTCAAGTTTGTAAACCGACAAACAGCCGACACCGACAACGAACAGCACCGACGTCTTACGTGATTTCATTCAAAACTTGACCTAACGCAACAGCGCATGACGTACGGATAAGATACAGCCACCCATCCTTATATTGGAGATGCTCTGTCCCTTGTATATTTTACGGATGTACACATAAAACTACATGCAACACGAGTCGTCAGATGTTTAATCACATAACACATGTTAACTATAATGTCATACCTTAGGTTGTCAGATCGTTTATTCACAGCAGTAGAATTTTTTTCGTTTTAGTATACACGCCCTGCTCGCTTCCTAAATAGGATGTATATCACGTCACTTCAATGCGAGGATAGGAAGAGAAAATGACAAGTGGCCCTTGGTCATGGGCAATTAAACATGGGATTGGGAAATGCAACTCCAATGGCGAGCTTCTACTGGCTCTGTGCTCTGAGTTCGAACTGATATTGACGAACACCATGTTCAAGCAGAAGGATGAACACAAGACCACCTGGATGCATCCTCGTTCGAAACACTGGCATATGATCGACTTCATCATCACGAGGTGTCGGGAACTAGAGGAATCTCACTACTTTCCATAGCAGGCAAGATTTTCGCCAGGATCCTCCTCAACAGATTATCTACCCACATTACACCAGAGGTAGTTCCGGAGACACAATGTGGCTTCAGAGGTAACCGGAGCACCGTGGATATGATATTTTGTCTACGACAACTACAAGAAAAGTGCATTGAGTAGGACCGACCACTGTATATGGTATTTGTCGACTTCAGTAAGGCGTTCGATACAGTTGGGAGGACCGGGCTATGGCAGCTACTGAGGAAGTATGGCTGCCCAGAGAAGTTCACAACAATGATCGAGGCACTACATACTGGAATGATGGCGAATGTTAGTGTTGGAGGGGAAGTCTCGGAACCATTCAGTGTCACAAATGGGGTCAAGCAAGGTTGTGTACTAGCCCCACGTTCTTCTTCATCTTCCTATCAGCAATGCTCGACGAGGCTTTTCGAGACCTCGGGGATGGCATCTACATACAGTCCAGACAGAGCGCTGACCTATTTAACGTCGCACACTTCAAAGCAAAGACCAAGACTACTCGGATACTGATGAGAGAGCTGCTATTCGCAGATGACAGTGCACTGGTTGCACACTCTGCTGAAGAGATGCAGAAAATAGTGGACGCTTTCTCGGATGCGTCAAAGTAGTTCGATCGGCCTGAAGATTAACATTATGAAGACCGAGGTGCTGTACCAACCTAACTCTACAAGAACCCGAGAGGAGGATATCATGGTAGACGGAAACAAGCTGAACTCTGTTCTGGAATTCACCTACCTCGGAAGCATTATATCAAATGATGGATGCATTGACGATGAAATACAGAGGAGGATGGCCAAGGCTAGTGCATCTTTCGGCCGACTACGCCAGAGACTCTGGAACAACCACCATGTGTCCATGCGGGTTAAAGGCAAGATATACCGTGCAATCGAGCTGTCCACCCTCCTATACGGAGCTGAGGCCTGGACAGTGTACTAGACGACAGATGAAAAAGCTGCATGCCTTCATGATGCGACATCTGCGTTCGATCATGAAGGTAACCTGGATGGACAAAGTGACAAACAAGGAAATACTTGAACGGACAGTGCTGCCATCTATGGAAGATCTCCTGATCAGAAAGAATCTCCGGTGGACTGGACACCGCATGAGGATGTCACCAGACAGGCTACCGAAGCAGGTTCTCTACTCTCAACTGTCTTCTGGTCACAGAAAGAGAGGGCGCCCTCGTCTCCGATTCAAGGATACCATCAAGAGAAACCTGAAGATGAGAGATATAAAGATCGACTCATGGACATCACTCTCACAGCAGAGAGACAAATGGAGAACAACAGTCAAGTGATGGAAGCAGTCTTTGTCGCTTCGCGACCGACAGCATGATGATCACGTGACAGACGATGCGCCACCTTGCGGATGACCCGGCTGAACTATGCGTGACGTCAACTATCTCTGACTAATGACTGGGAGCACAGTTCTGTGACGAAACGTTCTCACGATTCCGGGGCGCGCTTGGAAAGACATTTTGGCGAACTTGTATCCCTCAAAGTTCAAATCCTCGTCCACCGACGTAGGGTCAACGGACGAATTAGGGGATTCCTGTGTTTGGAAAATGTATGGCGTGTACGTGTAGAGAAGTAGTTCTTTATTCATAAACATTGACTATTATACAAAATACATAGGCCTCCTACGGCTACGTATATTTGAAGGGGCAAACATTAAGTCGTTGACTTTTTATGTACGTTTACCCCAGACAATCTTATTAGGTAAACGTATTATAGTTGCCACGTACACGAACAGTTAATTGTCTGCATATAAGAGACAACGGTTATAATGTTTATGTTAAAATAGCAAATATCAGTATTTCAGTACGATAACAATCACATTTCGTTGGTAACATATTTGTGAAATATACGCTTTTTGTATTTATATTTAAATGCATTTATTGTATTTATGTTTCTGTGTCATTACTCAGAGAATTCCACATTTAGGACGCAGATATTCATCGAGCTAATGCTACTCTCACACAGTGGCGAATATATGGCGAATGGGCTTACGAATGCAATTCGCCACCAATTCGCAATGATCACAAAGTGCTCGCAAGACATTCGTAGGTGTTCGTAAGCATTCGCGGTCGTTCCTGGCGTGTTGCGAATATTAGGAACATGCTCCTAATATTCGCCAGGAAAGCATATTCTTATTGTTTTCGCAACATTTTCGTAAGCAATCGCAAGACATTCTTATTGATGGCAAGGTATTTATAGTGATCGTAAGACATTTGTAAGGATTTGCTAGCATTCATCCATACGAAGCTGTACTTCAACAGCTCAGCAGGATCAGTCCCATGGCAGGACAACATGGTGTAAGAAGTCTTCAACAAACTAAACACAATATATTTGTTTTGGGCACCTATTATATTATTGGACTGGGACATTTTAGGACTGAAATATATTTTATGAATTTAATGTATTTAAAATATATATATATACATAATTTGTGGCTTATTATATGTTGGGACTTAATGTTTAATGTTGTAATGTTTTTAATTTGTAATGCTTTTAGGGACTATGTATTTTAACAATTATATAATAAAACAAACAAATAAAAGTTCAATTACGAACAAATAACAGTCATTATTTATTTTATGCAAATAAAAGTTCTAAAACAAATAAGTAAAAGTTCAATTAAGAACAAATAACAGTCTGGAATCCAGATTGCGACTGTAAAACTGTCAAAATAAATAATATGAATAAAACAATCTTGACTATTCAAGATAGCCTGGCGAATAAAAGTGACACAGCGAAACATTGGCAAGGGGTTTCGTTGTGTATTCGTTTCATTCGTAAGGCGTTCGCAAGCATTCGCAAAATTCGCAAAGGCATTCGTAAGTATTCTTAACATTCGCAATGGATTCACAAGAAATTCGGCAAATTGATTGTTAAGTAATCGTAAGCTTCGTAAGAAATTCGCAAGGATTCGTAAGAAATTCGCAAGCATTCGTAACCATTTGTAAGGCTTCACTTGTTTCAGTAATTATCCTGGGCAATCGTATCGTTTTTGGCGAATTTGCCGCGAATATCAAATTTTTACATTCGCAAGGATATTCGCCACTGTTTGAGAGTAGCATAAAAAAAAACAGCGAACAATATAGAATATGTATACTAGCTACTCCTGTTAAGCAGATGATTACATTTATACAATAAACCTATACTTTAAGAAAGCTTTATTTTACATATTTAATATATGATTATTCCAGTTAAGTAAAGTCATCAACGTACACTCTAAAGAATGTTATGACTCTCACTCTTAATAGTAACATTCGTATATGTATCTATTTACCCTATTTTTATCAATTATTTTAATCACTTATTCAATTTGTTTTCATGACCTATTCATTAATTTTTATTTATTTATTTATTTGTATTACCAACATTTTTATTCTTTTACTTATACCCCACTATTGCTTTACTTGTATTTTATGTACTGTATTTTTTTATTTGTTTTTATATATTTAAATTGTATTTTATGTATACATATGGACTTTGTCTGAAAAAACATATATATATATATATATATGTTTTTCCCCAGACAAAGTCCATATGTATACATAAAATATAATTTTAAATAAAACACACACATATAATATATATATATATATATATACATCTCTACGGTATATATATATATACCGTAGAGATGTATATATATATATATATATATATATATACATCTCTACGGTATATATATATATATATATATATATACATACATATATATATATATATATATATATATATATATATATATATATATATATATATATGTATATATATATATATATATATATATACATCTCTACTGAGCATACGCTTTCCAAATAGTATGACATTATTTTTGATATGTTTAGTGTTAACCTATTGATTGCAAACCAGGGATACATCTTGTCCAGTACATTGCACATAATTACTTAGTTTTCTGAGTGATCACTATCGGAACAATTTTCGTATCATCTGTTTAGAGAATATGTTTGACAAGTATAGATGTGTTGCATATATCATTCACGTACATAATAAACAGCTTGGGGCCTAATATCGAATGTTGGGGCACACGACACGATACATTGCGTATAATAGACTTGCAGGTATCAATTGACACACATTGGCTTCTGTTTGCTAGATAGCTAGTTATAGCCATTTACACGCAACATCGCGGATACCAAGAAATTGCATTGTTTTTATATAATAGTTTGTGATCAACCGTGGCGAATCCTTTCTTAAATCTATGAAGACACCTACATAATTTTTTTTGCATCTAGTGATTGACGTAATCCATTAATTAAATCTACTAATGCATGTTGGCATAGTTGGACGAAATCCATATTGACTTGGGCTTAACAATTTAGTTTTATTAATAAAACTATCTAAGCGAGCATTAATTGTTTTCTAGAATTGTCGAGAATTGTGGTAGCTGTGAAATAGGTATATGCTTATTGCTCGCGTGCTTATCCCCAGACTTAAAAAGTGGGACAACCTTTGCTATTTTCATGTTTTTTTAGGAAAGATTCCCATACTGAAGGATAGTTTGTAAATATAAGTAATTGATTTCGCAATAAAATCAATAAGCTTTTTGATTACTTTCATACTTATATCTTCATAATCAGTTGATGTCTTACTTTCCCATAATCGTACAACTCCAATAACCCCCTCTTCGCTAACAGGCGTTAGAAACAAATCGGGATTATTCCTGTGCTTTAGGTAGTCATAAATTGTAACGTTTGCTGGTACAGTTAAATATCTTTCGATAATTTCGAGCCAATGTTTGTTAAAAAAAATATTTGAACATATTTGCTGTATCTTTCTATTACTAGCTGTTACACCATTATTTCCAAGGTGGTCAGGATAGTAATACCCTGCGTGAGGTGTTCCCATTACCTGTATTAATATTTCCCAGGTACCAGCAACATTGTTTTTTTTCCTCAAGAAGATGGTTAAAATACTGGTTTTAGGATATTAGTTAATTTATGTTTTCATAGTTGGTTTCCGAGTTAATTGATCGGCGCGATAAAAATGTTTTAAATAATTTATTATTCTTCATACATGCATTTTTCAAGGCGTTTTTAAAGTAAGCCAATAATTTTTCATATTCATGTTAGCTATTTTAGGTTGGCTGTGTTTTAGTGGACAATATTCGTTGTATATTTTGTTAAAGGTGTTTAGAAAAAATCATAAGCTAGATTAGTATCTTCATTATTGTGTTAACAATGTTTGGTTAAGTTACTTAAGTTATTGAATCGATAAAACAAACATTCCGTGGTACCGCAAAACCATAATAAATTTGTACCAGGGCACCTGCACACCCAACTGACTAATGCGGTTTTGTTGCGGTTACTTCTAAATCCAACAGTTACTCATTCAAGTACATCGTCACTTACCGTCAAGTTGGTTGCACAAATTCTGCCATTAAGCTTCACCTTAATATACACAGCCACACCGCCACCTCGTTTGTTATCCCTGACTTCGTAGAATTTATTTTCCAAAACGTTGGACCGATAAGAGAAGTCTTGAATATAGACATCCCTATATAACATTATGTCCCAGTTAATTGTCCTCAGTTCCCTCGGGGCCATCCTCCTAATTTTACGGGATTGTGGGCCTTTTGTTGGAATTTTATATGTAGACGTCTATGGACATGATGATTGTCTTAAGTAATATATTATGTATTTATCCTTGGAAAAGAAACACAGAAACGTGTCAGGACAACAGGGTTGGTCCGTTTCAAAATTGATAAGCCAGCAATATATGGTGTGAATGTGATGGTACGAATTGTATCAAACAATACAATATGTCCTATGTCCTAGATGCAACACTAACTCGTACTACCAACTTACCCATGGCAAATGTTTTACGATAGGCTTCGCACTATGATTCGAGTATGAACAGACACGTCGGAAGGCACGAACCAGGACAAATGTCGTGACTTCCTTGGTCGTGTCTCGTGGTATGACACATTTAAATGCATGAACAGCAACGCCCTCTTGTGGTGACATTATCATTCACACACTTTCTATCGGAAACGAAAACTCATTCGCCTCGATCGTTACGTGTATGCAGTGCTAGGATCTTGCATTGGAGTGGGCCATTCGATAGATAACCAAGTAAACTGTGTGTGTGTGTGTGTGTGTGTGTGTGTGTGCGTGCGTGCGTGCGTGCGTGCGTGCGTGCGTGGGTGCGTGCGTGCGTGCGTGCGTGCGTGCGTGCGTGCGTGCGTGCGTGCGTGCGTGCGTGCGTGCGTGCGTGCGTGCGTGCGTGCGTGCGTGCGTGCGTGCGTGTGTGTGATAATCAAAATCATAATCGTGGCATTTATATAGGTAAGTCTGTAGTTTTACTTTAAAAGCAGCAATGGTAATAATGTTAATATCAGACGCTGCGCTAGCGCATTCCATAGACTTGGGGCTGCCACGATGAAAGCTCTGCCACCCAACTGACGCCTTGTCAATGGTACGTACACACAATAAATTGTGTTCGCTGGAGAGCAGCAACCTAACCGGCTGGCATCGGCTTATACATTATTCCTTGTATCCAGGTGCTTTACCAGTCAGAGCTCGATGTGTGAGTCGCAGGATCTTGAATTACACTCGAACTGATGTTGGCAGCCAGTGCAACTTCATCAGCAGCGGTGTAGCATGGCTATATTTCATGTCGCCGTCGATCAAGCGGGCTGCTCAGTTCTGCATTTTCTGGAGTCGTTGTATTTGCTTGAGAGGCAGTGGATAAAGTATAGTGCATTGTTAACATCAAGTCGACTTTTCACAAATTCGTGTATGACTTGCTCTGTCGCTGCTGCTGTCAGATACTGTCTGATCATCGATATGTTGCGGAGGTGAAATATTGCCGATGTGTGTACATCAGCCACATGTGTGTGCGTGCGCGCGCGTGTGTACATCAGTCACATGTGTGTGCGTGCGCGAGTGTCTGTGTGAGTGAGTGTGTGTGTGCGTGTGTGTGCGTGCGCGCGCGCGTGTGTGAGTGAGTGAGTGAATGTGTTTGTGTGTCTTTGTTAACATCAAAGCTTCCCGAAATATAATTATTCCAAAGGGCAACCCTTTAAAATAAGTCAGCCTGATCCTGAAAAGTGTAGCAAAACCTAGATCGCCATAATTTGACGCGAACAATTAACCCATTAGACCCCACGCGTCCGAAAGCGTCCGGGTCGCTCCTCCCCAGAGCGCCCGAAAGCGTCCGACACGGAAAAAGCCTCTAGCGGTGGCACCATCTTGCGGATACTTATGAGACTAATTCCCACTGATTCCTTGATATCTTAGCTATGAATCCTGGGTAATTTTGACATGGGTTCACATTGAAAAAATTCGAGTTTTTCGTGATTGAAGTTCATCATCTGTGGATCTCCAAAAATGGCGGCGTCTTGGACATCGTAGCTGTTTACTACTGATTAAGTTTGTGCTTATATATCGTTGGATTTGGACACTTCTGGCATTGAACTGAAGGTAAGTTTACATTACGTTCGAAATACACCTGAATGAGCGATAAAATGAATGATCGGAGCTTTGTTTATGTTTCGTTGTCCAAGTTGGGTGAACACCAGTCGGGTTTTTAGCACCGAAACTGTTGATTATGTCGTGATATATGACAATTAGGTGTTTTATTATAACAAATCATTAGGTGACATTGTCAATTTTCGTAATGGTTGACATTTCGTTGTTTCAGGTTTCAAAATGCCAGTGATCCACGATGTCAACATACACATTGGCATGACACAGACGTCACATATAGGATGATGACAACCAAGATAGAAGTCTTGCAAAGTTGTGTTTCCTGTCCATATTCAGAAAAAATGAACTGATTTATATAGTACTATGTCTAAACAAGGCAGAGCATGTGCAAATAGAACAATTATAATACATTTTATGTGAATAAAACGTGATATTCTACTATATTGTTGTCCAGAATAGTAATGTTCTATGTTTGTCACCTTCATATTACAATATATTATTTTACAACATACACCATAATTACACCATTTTAAAGATAATTAAATGAACATCAAAATAAACACAACTTGCAATTATAGAAAATCAGTAGTTTTGAAGATACAGCTTAAAATGTGCAAGCACCCCGAATTGGTGAAATCAGTGGCTACAGCTTGGGGAACAGGAGCACAAGTCAATTTAAACGGCTGGGGTCTAATGGGTTAAAATAAGCAGATCGAAAGGTGCGCTAAATATATAGCGACCATAGTTTTAGAGTCTATATGTTTGCTTACTTATTTATTTTTGATAAGTGGTGATTTTCAAAACATTATTACAGTTAGTGGCAATTTATTTGCAATCTTGTAGGAGCGCATATGTATATTTGCCTAATTAAAAATATTCAAATTTGCATTTGAATCTGCAGACTTTTACCCAGCAGTTGCTTTTGGAGAACTTGCATTTCCATTTAAATGCAATCGCTTGAACATTGCGCTTTGAATCGTTTCAAACATCTGTATGTCAATGCTTAATTTGACTCGTATTTGAACTGTAGAAGTCGCTTTCACATCGTACCAAAGCAAACGTCTATAGGGCAGGCATTCTTACAAACGTGTATAGGGCTAACATTCGTACAGAGACATGTATCTATGGTTCGATATGTAGGATATGATGCAACAGTCACTATTTCATAATCACAGATATTTAGACAAGCTTTGATGCTGGAATAATAACAAACACATCAGGAGTTGGGCAGTACTCAACTAGTCCTCAACCAAGCCCAAAATCAAAGCTTAAAAAAGTTACTCCAATATCCTTTACTGTTTCTGCTTTATTAATTGTTTTCTGATCTTTACCCATTGTATATCCATCATTTCTTATGGAGGAACGTCCAATTCGCATGTTACAACATTTATCAGGATGAAATTTCAATAGTGATGTTTCTGTCCATTTCTCCGCAGAGGTGAGATCTTTTTGTAGGTTGTTACAGCTCTCTTCATTATAAATAGGATTAAAAAGTGTCATATCATCTGCAAATAAGAAAATATGAGAGTTTTTTTATAACATCAGGTAGATCATTTATGAAGATAACAAAAAGAAGAGGGCCGATCACGGATCCTTGTGGTATTCCACTGATCACTTCCTTCCAGTTAGAAAATATGTTGTTAATTCGTATTCTTTGTTTTCTATGTTCAAGCAGATCTATGATCCAGTTAATTATGTTACCCTTTATTCCATAGCTCTGGATTTTTTTATAAGTTTTGCATGTGGGACCTTGTCAAATGCTTTCATAAAATCGCAATACATTACATCAATACAGCCTCCATTGTCCAGCGTTTCTGTCCATGTGTCTAATACCATTAATAGCTGAAGTACTGTTGAACGGCCCTTTACAAAACCAAACTGATATTTACTCAATATCTCATTTTCTTTCATATGTACAGTGATGGTGTCTCTAATTATTTCTTCCATTATCTTACCCACTACACTTGTTATACTGACAGGTCGGTAATTTTGTGGTAATGTTTTACTTCCTTTCTTATGGAATGGAGATATGTTTGCCTGTTTCCATTCTTTGGGTAGTTTGCCTGTTGTTAGAGATGTGCTAAAAATAGTTGATAGTGGAATATTGATGCAGTCTGCTAATTTATTTAAGATCCTGGGGTGAATGCCATCAGGTCCAGGTGATTTAAATGTTTTTAGTTTTTTTTGGTTTTGCTAGCTGCCACTACTGATGGTTTAATAGCACATGTTTCAACGGTATTATAACCTCTTATAGGTTCCTCAGGAGTATTCTCTTGTGGTTCTCTTGTAAATACCGAAGAGGAGTAATCAGCCAACAGTTCTGCTTTTTCAGAGTCTGAGTTTGTTAAGTCATCTTTCGAATCACTTTTTATTAAGTTGGGTATACCCGTTCTTGTCTTCATTTTTGCCTGGGCGTATTGCCAACATTTCTTAGGATGCTCTTTTATTTGGCTAATGATACTTTTTTCATATATTTTTTGTGCCTTTCTTGTTAACCTCCTAACCTGATTGCGTAATCTGCAGTATTCCTGGTAAGCTTGGACATCTCTAGTTAGAAGATGTTTCTTCCAGTCTATTTTTTCTTCTGATTTTAGCTCTTATTTTTTACATTTAGTGGTACTGGGTATTTTTTTGTTCTTTCTGACATCACCTTTTTAGGTATACACCGTATAATAAGATTAAACCTACCAACTCTTTCATACCGTCGTCTTATGGGAGACATGATAGAAATTTACAAAATATTAACTTGGAAATATGACTCTACTGTTACATCAAATTTTTTTACATTAAGGGATAATGATTCAATAACGAGAGGGCACAACCTAAAAATATTTAAAGAAAGATGCCGATTACACATCCGAAAAAAATAATTTGTATACCGATCTACTGATGTATGGAATAGTCTGCCACAGTCTGTGGTAGATGCTCCATCAGTACTATCATTTGAAGGTAAACTTGATAAACTATGGAAAAATCACCCTATAAAAAATGATTTTACTGCACCACCTCTACTATGGACTGTGTCACCTTTAGACGCATGCGCACAGTCCCATAACAATGATCAAGACAGAGCTGGCACAAGAGGCAGGAATGCCTAAATCAGCCAGAAAATGACCTGTAAGAACCTATTCGGGGTTGCGTTTTGACGTCATGAATAAATTAAACGCACATGGCGGTTTGTTTGTAGGGCAGAATTTTAAGCGGCTGCTGCAGCAGGCGCTCACATGTAAACCGGGCGGTGTGCCGTTGTCCACAAGTTCATACCCGGTGGTCACGCCCATGAAAATGCAATTGTTCACTTGTTATACTTTATCAGCAAATGTAGATGGCCTGTCAGTGTGGATACTTCCCATATGCTGGAATATTGGAGCAGATAAGCCTAAGGGTCATTGCGTGAAGTCGTTTGTGTCAACTAGGGTCTAGGTAGCTATCCATCGCATGCATTGCATGGATGTCCAAAGTCAAAGAGCACATAGTCCAGTTCCTTGTGTAATTTTGTTCAAATTGTTTGGAGATTTGCAAAACTATACATTTTTGGAAAGATTAGGACATACTGAACCTGAAAAGTAATGTTTACATTTTTTCTAAACACTCTATGGCGGCCATCTTGGATTTTCAAAATGGCGACTATGTTTTGCTCACATTTTGCAATATCTCGGCTTCTAAGCATCTTAGGCTTTTGATTTTGGTGTCTAAATATACATTTTCAGAGACAAGGAATCTAATGAGACAACTTTCAATGCACTGCATTTAATGCAAGACAGTATAAATCACAATGTTTATTAAAAAAATGACCAAAATGTACTTCTAGTCTAGTTCACTATGTACAGATTAAACTTTTCGTTCACATTTTTTGGAGATTTGCAAAACTATATATTTTTGGAAAGTTTAGAACCTACTATACCTGAAAAGTAATGTTTACATTTTTTCTAAACTCTATGGCGGCCATCTTGGATTTTCAAAATGGCGACTATATTTTGCTCACATTTTGCAACATCTCGGCTTCTAAGCATCTTAGGCTTTTGATTTTGGTGTCTAAACATACATTTTCGAGACAAGGAATTTAAATGGGACAACTTATAATGAGATACATATATATATATATATATATATATATATATATATATATATATATATATATATATATATATAATAATTGACACTATTTTGGAAATGTTGTAAAAAATACATAAATTCTAAGTAACAACCTGAGACTCAAATGGTAAATATTAGCCAACTTTTCGAGCATTGCAAATAGTCTAGTTATTAAAATAATTGTTGTCTAGTGACTCTAGTCTTATAATTACATGTATTATTAAAACATTGTTGTTGTTTCAGAGAGACATGAAGTCGACCACGAATGAGGTCCCCAAACTTACTGGTGGACGGCCGTGCCAAACCACCGGCTATAAACTGTGTGTTGTGTGTCAAAAAGAAGCCGAACCTTTAGTGTTGCCACCAAGATTAACGTCATACCACAACCTCCTAGAAGCAGTGAAGGAGCATCCACCAGCTGAACTGCTTTCGCGTATAGGGCCATGTCATAGGTTATGACAGTGATGTACTCTTCTCCAACTGTCAACTCCTTTAACTGATGTACCTGCTTCATCACTGTTTGCAGAGTTGACCACTCGTGTGCCACTTTTGGGAGTAGGGGGCAGGGCACCAACCTCGGTCAGTGGCTTGCTTGTTGACACTAAGGAGTTGTAGCCAGCCCAACCTGGAATTTGGCTTGATCTTTCATCCTTCATCCTGGAAAGAGTTGAGGCGACAACCCATCCAAATTGTGTAAGTTGATAGCTATCTGCTACACCAGAGTTGTTGATGCTGAACTCCCTCGCCCGCTGCTGCGATGCAGTTGCTTTTGGCTTCTCACACGGTAGCATGGGTGTATGGCATGGAGTCACCAAGAGACTCTCTGACTTTGTGTCACCAATGCGTAGAGAGAGGGTTGTGATTGGTTCACCAGGTGCATCAGCCTTCTGGTAGATGGCAGTGACTGTCCCATGTGTTGTACCCTTGCCATCACCAGTGTCCTCAGCAAAGTCTGTATTGTCTGAGGCAAAGAACATAAACGTGCCCTTCTTCAAGAAAGGTGGCACATACAGCCCCTGGCACTGCTTTGTGTTCTCCACTACAGCATTGGCAAGGGCTGTTTCCATGATGAGGGTACGGCTGTAGGACGCACAGTGACCCTGTTCATTGAGGAGATTCATAACTTTCTTGTGTCTTGTGTCGTGATGGATGGTCAAGGCCAATCCCAGTACTTGGGGGTTTTCCCTAGCTTGTTGAGACCGGAATCCAGCACCCTCGTCACTCGGTTTGTACGTGACTTGCATCATGGATTTGAAACCAAACATCAGGATTTGGCTCAGGGTTAGTGCACCCCTGTCAACAATAGTTGTCCGCACTTCTGTTTGCAGTTTGTCTGCAGGTCCCGCCATTATCCAGTGGATCATGGTATACAGTTCCACCGGTATATCTTCCAGGGTACTGATTACTACTATGGAACTGGACGTCTTCACTGTCTTGGTGAACTGCTCAATTCGTTGGCGAAGGAGTCTGGCTGATTGGTAGAGGTTTTTCATGCTTTCAGTGTCATCTGCAGTTCTGATAGCAGTCTGGAGCATGTCTGCATCACAGGCCTCTGGACAGTACAAGACTTCGCATGTTTCTCTGTCGGACTAATGTTACGTGTGGTAATTCAGAAAGGATTCTGTCTTTCAACCATTGCCTGGTGAAGGCAGGTGAATGATTTTCCAGGGCCTCTGTTCCACCCAAATGTAGCATGCTGACATATGTGTTTTCGATGTCTTGGATTGAGAGGTATGCTCCATCTCTGGTCTGTGTATCTATGATGTTCAGCAGTTCAACGAAGCTGGATCCTTGTGTGGGACTTTGTTTTGTCTTGGGTGCTTGGTTAGTTGGTGTCATCCCGCAGAATGTGGAACATGTGTTTGGTCCAGCAAACTTTGTGATACTGGATATCCATAGCATGGGCATCACCATTATAAATGCAAGTACTGTATCTAGTTTTTAGTTCTGGATCTGAAGACGCTTTCACTGCTTGCTTTAGTGATTGTCCGGCATTCCCTGTTCTGACAGTGAAGAGTTTCTGGTCATTGTCTGTCTGGCAAAAGAAACACATGTCCTTGTTCAAATGTTGTGTTGATGATCGGGTATATGGTGCAGCTGAGCCAGTCACGTTATTCACGTCATCAGCACTTCTTGATCTGCGACCTTTCACCCTGGGAGTGTGTGACCCAGTAGACATGGAGTGTTGCTGTCGGTCTCTTGCACGCTCTCTCTGGACTGTGTTCGTCATCCTAGCAAGTACGATGCCAAACAGCATTCTCTCTTTGCAGTGTTTCTGCTATGCAGTCTTTAAGCCGTTTCTGCACTGGAACACAATCGGTATCATGCAAGCTGGCTCGCTCCTTCACTGTCTCTATGAGGTTGTGGTATGACGTTAATCTTGGATGCAACACTAAAGGTTCGGCTTCTTTTTGACACACAACACACAGTTTATACTCAGTGGTTTGGCATGGCCGTCCACCAGTAAGTTTGGGGACCCCATTCGTGGTCGACTCCATGTCTCTCAGAGCCTGAAACAACAACAATGGGACACTGGATTCTAGACAACAATGATTTTAATAATACATGTAATCATTAGACTAGACAACAATGATTTTAATAACTAGACTATTTTCAATGCTCGAAAAGATGGCTAATATTTACCATTTGAGCCTCATGTTGTTCCTTAGAATTTATGTATTTTTTTCCAAAATTTCCAAAATAGTGTCATGCATTATATATAGCTCATTATAAGTTGTCCCATTAGATTCCTTGTCTCGAAAATGTATGTTTAGACACCAAAATCAAAAACCTAAGATGCTTAGAAGCCGAGATATTGCAAAATGTTAGCAAAAAATAGTCGCCATTTTCAAATTCCAAGATGGCCGCCCTGGTGTTTAGAAAAATGTAAACATTACTTTTCAGGTTCAGTAGGTTCTAAACTTTCAAAAAATGTATAGTTTTGCAAATCTCCCAAAAATTTGAACGAAACGATTATTCGTGACATAGTGAACTGGACTAACACCAGGATTTGTTGCATCGTTTCTGCACATGTTTGTAAAACACATCCACACATAGTGATTTTAGTTTATTGTTTTGCTATGATAATGCAGGCATAATAGTGTTTTGATAATGTAACTATAGGCTTTCATTATTCTGATAAATATTCCCTTTGCAAAACAAAACTATTGATTTTTTATACAATATTTTATAGGATATTTGCATTTAGTTTTTCATAGAATTATATAGAATAGTCAATAGGATTTTTACTATAGAAAACCATAGGATATTGCCTATAGAAGATAATATTCTATAGAAAACCATAGGATATTTCGTAGTTTTCTATGGAATACTTCCTACAGGGAATATCCTACAGAACATTTCCTATATAATTGTTTACATTTTTTTTTTTTTAAACTATGGAAAATATTATATTGACTGTCTATTGACGTTTAATTCTTCACATTGTTATGAACCAGAATACACGTGTATCGGACATGTTGATTCATATAAACCACGCATGATTAAAATCACAGAATGATCTAAGACTTATCATGACTTTGTGACTTTCACTCTCAGTACAAAAACAGGGCTCTGTGATAATAATAATATTTATTATTTATAAAGCACAATAGCCAGCATGTTCAAAGTGTTGTATGATAACATATCAAATTACTCATTATGTGTTATAAAATAATAATAATAATAAATATAACCGTCAAAATTATGTTCAGATAAATAAATATACACATTAAATTAATCATATTAAAACTGTTACTAATTTATTAAACATAGTAAATAAGTAAAGTCGATGACTAAAAAAACCTAAAACTAATTATTACACTATTTACAGGTGAAACACATACTAAACATTCGCACAAATAAATAAATACCGACAAAAACAATACATAATTTTTATGTATAAAAATAAGGCAAGATAAAATATTTAGATCAATGTCTGGAAATGTTATGGGATATTTAAAACGTCAGCAATAACATGTACGAAACACCACATACATGCATAATATACACCAGTCTGCACATGTGCTGCGAGATACGGTGCGTACGAATCGTGACTTCTGAATGACTTCAGGGCTTCTGCAGTGTACATACCCGGAATGTTTATGAACTATGTGTAAATGCAGCCATAATCTAAAGTCAGTAAAGAGGGCAACTTTGACACATCATCTACCCATTCCGTCCTGTCAGTGTCAAGCCTTCAAGCTGTACGGGTGTGGGACATCTATCCCGATAATGACAGTTTCTGCGCTATAGCGATTCAACGACACACTGTCAAGATGGTTTATTTGGTCAGCCAAGTGTGCCATTACTCACATATGTCCATGCACAAAAAGAACTGATTAATAACAGTTATAACAGCCACAAAACGAACGACTAACCAACATAACATAGCACTCCCCGGCTTAGCGCCGCTGCTGTTTACGACTTTCTGCCCTACGCGAACCTGCGCATGCGCGACCTACTTCGCTTTGTTGTGCCGCGTAGCGGAAGACTGGTCGTTAGGAAAGGATCGTAAGAATTCCGCTAGATGGCGACATGCAGTAAGACCGGAAATTTACCTGTGGCTGTGCCGTGGCTGTAGGGTTGCTATTTTGACTTGTATCCGGCTGTAGATACCTTACCTTGGGATACCTTAGATAACATAAATTTCATTAAAAACATCTGTAGATGTCTATGACTATGTGATAACGGGTCCCGTGATAACAGGTGAACATTTTTTGAAAGACTTTTTAGATAGGCAGATTTTATATAACTGTAGTGTAGCTAGACTTCACGGACACGGTCACGGTGAAGTTCACGTGAGTAGTATAATAAAAATTATAGTCTATTACCTGCAAACGTAGTTCACTAGTTCAGTAGTTGTCTTTAGCGAGTGTAAAATTGTAACACACACACGTTCTCGATTTGGGACGTAGGCCTAAAAACCTCTGGCTCTGAGGACGACAAGCTAGCACTTTGGCCAGTGACCATCCTCACTAAGTGCCAGCATAGAATTAGAAACGGCGGCTTGGCGTAAAACTAAATGTTATGAAAAAGACTGACTAGTAATTTTCGATCGACCAGCCGGGCGTTTCACGACATATGCCAGTGTCTACTCCATGACCTTACCTTGGCAAATGTCACCTCTGCCAAGTATCTCGACGTCACCATCACCCGTTATATCAGCTGGAACCAGCACATCAAAAAAAGTTGTGCTAAAGCCTAAAGCCAACAGCCTAGCCTAGGCTTCTTATGTTGAAACTTGAAACAAGATCAAACATCAAGATAGACGCCACCCAGCTGAAGGAGACTACCAACAACACTGAAGTATAGAGGCACATGCAGTATGGAACCATACATCCAATGTAACAGATTAAGGCAGTCCAAAGAGGTTCCACTCAGTTTATAGCCATTCAATATCAGAAAACATCTAGTGTCACTGCAATAATTAATTGGTGAGTCCAGTGTCCTTCTCTGCAGCATCACAGGAAGGTGGCAAGGCTAATTACTGAAGACCCTTCACATCAGGTGTCCTCCATGACCCTGGCAGTGACCACAACTTCTGTTGTGCCTATAACAAAAAATGCCTACCCAGCAAACAAGGAACCATTTCTGAACCATTTGGCACGTTTCTTACTGGTTCATAATTGGTACCGCCCCACCAGTATGTGTATTCACGTGAATAAATGTATTCTGCCTGTTGTCACGAGTTTTTAATGAGTTTGACACGAGTTCTACTGGGTCAGAACTGGTATTGTTTCATTAGCACGTGCCATCACGTGAAAAACTCACGATCTCAAGTAAACACGTGTCAACACACCAAATTTGTTCACAGAATCCGGTGAATTCACGTGAATTGAGCCGGTTGAACTCGTGAATTCACTTACAAAACATGTGAAATCATGGGTCGTTGTTTGCTGGGTATGTTGCCATCACAAGATACACTGCCAAACTCTTATGAGGAAGTGTGACAGCTCAACTTCAAAGTCAGCCAGGAAACCAAAATAGCCTGGTGCCAGGTTGGAGCCTTACTAAAGAACAAAGGAGATATTGACCTATGCACTGCTCTGCCTGTCATCATATGAGTAAAACACTAATTATGACTAAACTAGATTATTTGCTTTTCTTTCACCTTTTATAGTAATATGTATTCTGAAAATGAAAAGTATTTGAAATACTTTCCAATGTATTTGTATTTAAATACTTTAGCATTAATAAATATTTGTATTTGAATCCCTTTAGAGTATTTGTATTTAAAATTTTAAATACATTTCAATGTATTTGACCCCATGTCTGCTGGCCTGATGTTACACCCTCCAATGGTCAACTGTCCCAAGAGGACACATACTACAACTCTGCTAGATACAGTGAAGAACCAAATCTCGACATTATTCCTTCCTCCCAAAAACCATTAAAGACTAGAATGAACTGCCTGACACTGCAGAACAAGTAACACTTTCAAGGGAAGGGTGCCACAAGACTAGAACCTCCACCGTTAAACAATTTTTCACTAGAATTTAATTACACAGGTATGCAAAATACCAACCATATACTGATATAGTACAACATAATTACACAATACAATAGTGGTTAATAGTGGTCAGTGTTTCAGTGTCTTGAAATTGAAATTATGATTGAAAAGACAACACGATAAACTTTGACTATGTTAACTTATTGTTAAAATGCATGTCAGCAACGCAGAATGTCAGTATTCAATGGAGTGCAAGCAGACCTAACCACTAAGTATCCACCAATAGTAGGTTCCATTTTCTGATGGACTTTCAAACTACCCGGGGGTATGTATTTTCATTGATGTAAGTTAAACGTTGTTTCAATCCTGAGTATGAATACAAAGACTTCCTTGTTCACATGCCATTTCCATGTGGTTATTTTGGATGGCAATTTTGTTAATGCCTATAAAATGTGTGTTCTTGTTGCAGAAATCATGGATCCTGCTTCACAAGACCAGCTCCGTGTCTTTCGCCAGTTGACATTTGCCAGATGTGGCTTAATGTTTGGAGTTTTCCTCCTTTTCACTGGTATTGGTGCCACAACTATGGGATATGCACAACCGTCATTCAGGTATTTCTGCCACTGCCTTTCATGTTTTATCAGACTTATCAGCAGAATAGTTGACCAGTTCACTAGTGTAGGTCTTTAGGGATGGTCACTACATTTATATCCCTGGTATATATAAATTAATGTTTGCCATAAATATATTACATCTGATAATCTGTCCAAAGGTGTATCTTCAAAAATGGTATATACATATATTATAAATATGATCATTGTTACCCATAGTTTGTAATAGCTAATAATAGCAAGTTTTGTATATTTTATCAAGTTTATGACATTGTGTATGTTAAATGTGAGTCTTGAGGGACAACTGTGTTTGTTTTGGGAAAGGTAGTCAATATTTTGCATATTTACCATATCATTTATCATATCATGAAGCATTAATTTTGTTGAGTTCATGGCAATTTTCTTAATTAACTGTTATAAGAGAGCATACACCCCCAAGCGCACAAGCTTTGATTGGACAGTTAACGCCCTGAAAGGGCCCAGTCCAGTATATGGAATACAAAGAAATGTTAATCTAGTAAATGAATAACACACACACTCACTCACTCACTCATTCATTCACTCACTCACTCACACACACACACACACACTGTCAAATACATACATGATGTAATGATCTCATGTGTGTGTGCATGTGCAACATTTATATGTCGAGTCAGTCGTTGTCTTACATGTTGATGTGGACATATGGTTTACAGAGCGACGCGGGTGATAGGACCAATTATATTGGTCACAGGCTTTACTTTGCTCGCAGTAGGAATAGTGGCAGGCGTCCATTTGAAGAACAGAGTTCCACAGACATCTGTAGCAAACGCAGTAAGTCAACTTACTTTTTTCTGTAGAAAGTATAAACAACCTACATCCATGTTCTAAGGGAGCAGTCATTTTTACATGAGGAGTAGGTCAGAAAAATCTGAGACACTGTAATAATTAATAAATGAAATAAATTGATATAGTGCCAAATGTAGTAAAAACTATTTAGGGCACTTTACATGTATATGTCCTTAAAATTAATTAATTAATTCAATCACTACCTTATCTTGTTCATTGATCTCACTCACCCTTTATTTTGTACTAATCCTAATCACCAAAAGAAAATGTTTTGGTTAACCATTGTTCATTTGCTAGATTAACCTTTCTTTGTATTACCCTTGTTCAAAACAGACTTCGGTTTAAAAACTGCCTGCTTGCACATTTTTAAATATGTAAAATTTTGAGAAGTATCACATGCAATAAAGAGGCACTTTCCTGTCAAATTCATAGAGATGGGGATATGTGCATATTTGTGTGTGTGTGCGTGCGTGGGTGTGTGAGTGTGTATGTGTGTCTATATGTGTTTCCTTTGGCAGTGCATGCAATCCTGCAAGTAGAAATAAGAGATGACATTTAATGTTTGTATCTTGCCCATGCAGCCAGTGGTAAGTGGAATGGCACCATGTTTGGGCTCTTACCCCCCAGTCGGGGTGGCCATGCAGCCGGTGCCAGGTACCTACCCACCACAGCAACAACCAGGACAAATGGGGTATCAGCAACAACCGGGACAAATGGGGTACCAGCAACAACCGGGACAAATGGGGTACCAACAACAACCAGGACAAATGGGGTACCAGCAACAACCGGGACAGATGGGGTACCAGCAACAACCGGGACAGTGTACCCGGCCATTCGTACCCCAGGCTGGGTGCCCACCTCAGCCTACAGCCCCGCCCATGGGATATCCTTCTGACAGTGCTGGGTAAATATTGGGCCTGCACAGTTTTTATGTTCTTGCTCCCGAGTTGATTTAGATTGCTTTGGCTATAGCATAATTTTATATTTCAGTCATTCACTTTTGTGTCATTTTCATTATTATTTTACTAAGAAAACCAAACAAAGCATAAGCAATCAGACAAGTCACATTTTATTGTTTCAAAATATGTAGTTTTGAAAAATGTTTAATTACCTATGGACCCATATAATGTCTTTCATTGGTCTCCAGCTGTTTAAATGTGATCTAATGTATACCAAGATAGTAAATATGACTACCCATAAAAGAAAAATCCCAGCCTTTAAAAGGCATGGATCCTGCTTCATAAGACAAGACCAATATGTTATTCAAACTTTTATTGTGCAATGAATAGGTGAAATTGTGATTTTTGCATTTGAAGTAAACCCAATTTATAACGGGATATGACCGTACTGTTGTTGCTGTTCGAGCAAATATATTTTTAAAAGTGTGCGATGGTATACCTTATATTATATACACGGAGTCATGTCATGTAGCGGGTAGCCATAATTCCATAACAACACCTGTATAATATTCTTCAGAACTTTCTAATGTCTCAAATGTCAACATGGATTATGGTCAACGAAAGAAAAAATTAATCATTATTACAGTATACCGGGTAGTACATTTATGAGGTAAGAGGTTTGTCAGATATTTTAGTGTTTTTATTGGTATTGCTATAAATAGTAGTTTCCATTAAGACACTGCCTCTGTGTGCAGATGGCACTGGTGTGGTAGAAATGTAACAGTGTTTATCAATGTCATGTCAACGTTCTGATTTCAAACACAATTTTGGTTACCTACAAATTAAGTCTCCATATCAAAATCTATAAGAAAGAAAATGCTAAGGAAATTAAAGATCAAGCTCTACATGACTGTCATTAGACCAGTACTTCTGTATGGAGCAGAATGTTGGACAGTTAGAAAGAAGGAGGAACAGATTCTCGAGAAAACAGAGATGAAGACGTTGAGAAGAATTAAAGGAGTTACATTGAAAGACAAAGTAAAGAGTGTGGACATCAGAAAGGAGCTAGGTGTGAGTGGCATACAAGAGAAAGTAAGAGAAATGAGACTATGCTGGTATGGACACATGCAGAGAATTGAAGAAAACAACGAAGTGAGAGCAGTTGGTGACATGAGAGTGCCAGGAAAAAGGCCAAGGGGGAGACCAAGAGGGAGATGGATGGATTGCATCCGAAGGGATATGGAGGCACTGCGGATCACCCTGGAGGATGCCCAGGACAGAACATTCCGGAAATCAAAAATTCGGGCCGCTGACCCCACCTAGTGGGAAAAGGCGAAGAAGATCTAAATCGAAAAGAATGTATGAGACATCTTATACCCACCGACGGCAGTCACCCTGGGGCTCACTACGACGCACCGTTATGACGGTGACCATAACCCGGCAATTTGAACCCCTCACATACACATAAAAAAATAGCCAACTGCATCTCTTCAGTTCAAACTACATTCTGGGAGATGTTATTCTTTTCTGATAAGCCATGAGCTACACAACAAATCTTAGTCTCCTGGATTTCCTGGGAGGGTTGGAAGTATATGGCAATGTCGTCTGTAACCTTTCTGTGCACTTTTGATACAGTAATGTTATTTGCAGTTGTCGCAGCTGTCGGATGTGTCCGGTTGTGTCCTGTAAACAACATGGACAACCTCACATGATGATTAAGTAATACAAGTTATTCATATTGCAGTGTTCCTGCTGTGCCACCACCGCCATATGAAGACATGAAGAAGTAGACTTTGAGGATGGCTGCCTTCCATCACTGCTTCACTAACCAACTCACATCAAACGTTGTGTGCTGCAACAGGTGACGGAACATATTGGAATGATTTTATATATATATATGTGTGCGTGCGTGCGGGTGTATTTTTTATAAACCCATGTGATGTCTCGTACACCTTGCTACAGTGTATATTTAAGGAGGCATACAAGCAATTACAATGCCACACTGCTGAAGTAGAGGTTTTGTGTTTGATAGCCACAAGTTGTATCTGGAGTATCGTCGAGTGTCAGCTGACATTCACATGAAAAATGTGGAAATGGCATAATATATATATATATAATTATAGTTTTAACAATTGTTTGTTATATGACAATTAATCAATGTATGGTGATTCGCTATGGTCTATATTTCTATATTTATGCGGTCAAAGTCCGAGCATTTAATACAAAACGAATTTGACCAATATCGTTAAGCAGAACTGTCATGGATTGCCACAGATGTTTACATGCAATTTCATTTGTAATGTATTTACTAGTAATATAAACTAAGTGTAATTACTTACACTGACTCCAGTTCCAGTCTGTGATACGTGTGTATGTAAACGAAATATTGTTCATTTGTGAGTTGTATACGACATCATGGTTCATAAAATGTATGTACATTTTTATAATTAATTTGATTAATTTAGTGAACACTCGATAAGCCATAGGCTTCCTTGTTCACATGCCGTCTGGAGCTTGGCCATGGAGGGCAACTTGTTAAACCTTGTTAAAATGTACATACTGCGATTGTTCTAATAAGTTTAATCAGTTGCGTCGCTCTGTGTCAGATTCTGAAAGATGTCAGTTTGTATGCGTGTTCAGTTTGATTATTTATGACGTCATGGAAGTAAGGGCCTCTGTGATATAACATGGCGTGCATCTATGAAAGTTGGTATTTCAGACCGCATTTAACATTGATGTATCCTGGTTGCTATCAGCAGACTCCGTCAAGCAATTAACAAATGTAATGGCTGCCCGAACTTGTGCTTTTCGCACGTGTTCACGCGACATATAGGACATCAATGGCGAACGTACATGATCGTTAGGGGGCGCTGATAAGCAACTAGCGTCTGTGACGTACTCGAGTTCTTTACGCGCGCGCCGGCTGTTTAATTTTGTTTCCGTTCTTCTTCGAGGTCTATTAGTCTCCAACTGCTATAACTATAAGGCATAGACGACAGCGTGTGTTAACACATGCTGGGTATAATTAGTGAATGCGGTGTAACGAGGTAGCAGGACGCTGGCGGTTGACAGCACGAGGCCCGCGTTGCGTGATGGCGCCACCTGGATTATTAGTTATGTAGGTTCCCCATTTGATGTATCCAGTACATCGCGGTTTGCTCACCAAATAGAAAAATCCAACCGTGTTAATAACTGTTAAATAAATTATGTGAATCATTAGTACTCCGACAGTACATTTAGTTTAAGCGTTACTGCATACATTTGACACTTTAAACAAATCTCCCTTAGGGTTTTGTCATGAAAATAATCTTCTGAAGCCAGAATGTCAACAAGATATGAAAAGCGCATTTTCAGCCAGCCATTTCATGATCGCTTGACGGAATTTAGTATATAAATGTAAATATGAAATATCAGGTACACATTAGTCACTGGATGTGAACAGGATATGTTTTGGTTACTATCGTTTCAACATTGCAGTGGAATCGGTTCATCTTACGAACACGCAATCCGCTGGATATACCAAGGATTTAGTCTTTGCTTTTGGGTTATTGTCGTTTGAACATAATAACTGCTTAGTCCGGCAATATATACGTGGCCGCGGATACGATGCAGGGTAGAGCATTCACGAAGTTTCAACGGCAGTAATTCGGAGAAGTAAACAATTCCTGTACATATACATCGCAAAATTTGTTCAGTGTACTATGGTTTCAAAAATAGCATGTCGGGTATAATTTCTTTTCGGGTAGACATTGGGCGTGTAGTTTTGTTATATTATTAATATATATATATATACATATATACATATACATTAGATAATAATACTGCATGCAATTTTGGCTTGGTTGTGTATGTTATCACATATGTTATCACATATGTTATCACATATGTTATCACATATCAATAGTTTGCTATTGTAGTTTAGTTTTCGTTCTGGTCATCACAACGAAATATAATTGTAGTTATGGGTCAACATATGTAACGCATACATCATGCTAAATATGACTGACGTTATGTATGTATTTAAATTTAGTCAACTTGTTCAAGCTGAAGCCCTGCAATATAAATTATAGTCATTGTAGTGTTGACAATGCTGTTCATGTTATGTAGGTGCGTGTGTATTGCCACCTTTGTTGATACTTACTTTTAAGTACCCCTGTGACATATTTTAAATGCAAATATTGTACTATTAACACACTGCACCTTTTGTACTGCATGTCATTGTCTAATGAAATACAGTTGATTTTATTAGAAATTTACCATACAATGCTTTGTGTTGACGTACGAACAAGCATCAACAAAAGAGATGAGAATGTTTGCTCATTATTTACGGTTTAACTGGAGTAACACAGTGTTGACGAAGAGTCATCAAGATTGTGCACTTTTGCGAACCTGGAATGCCACTCCGCCCTCCCCGAAACGGGACAAAAAAGGTTATGGCATATGGACGCTATTAATGAGTCACTCAATTTTACAGGTGTTTACCTTAATAACCCATTTTGGTAAACATTCTTTTTGTGTTGAGTATATTTCTAGGAATGTTTCAGATGTAGTAATACGATCTGGGTCGTTGTACACCGATCTCTAGTTTGTATTTTTTTAATATAACCCTGTATTTAATGCATTACTATTTTATGGGTTTATCATACATAGCAGTCGTGTATTCTTAGCATGTGTGGTGTGTGTGTGTGTGTGTGTGTGTGTGTGTGTGTGTGTGTGTGTGTGTGTGTGTGTGTGTGTGTGTGTATTTGTGTGTGTGTATTTGTGTGTGTGTATTTGTGTGTGTGTGTGGTGTGTGTGTGTGTGTGGTGTGTGTGTCTATTTGTGTGGTGTGTGTGTGTATTTGCGTGTGTTTATGTGTTTGTATTTGTGTATGAGTGTGTATGTATGTACGTGTTTAAGTGAAATGGGTGTACTTATTTCAAGTATCCTCTATTTAGGATTATTTTGGGACATTAACGATGACCCTAATGCACTGACAACCACACCCACCCCCGTATGAATGCACGCACTAATGCATGCACGTATACACAATCCGAAGCGAGAGACAACTGGCTGGTAATAAGTTGCAGATGTACTTCGTGAACTATGTGAATGAACATGTTCGTACGGCTACACACGTCATCGTGGGAAACGCCGCGTGAAAGCCGACTTGCAAAAGCACGGTGGTTGCCCGGAAGCCTTTAAAGGTGTTGGACGTAATCACTGCTTTGAGCGACGTGTTTACGTCGGACTGCCACTCACCTGTGGACCTTTGGCTACGTATACTCAAGTGGAACGTTGTCGTGTCACGTGACGATTTCTACAAACGACCATTCCATATGAAGTGACCAATTTGCTCTGAGTAGTGTAGGCGCTGAGTCGGTGCATCTGACCCATACAAACGTTCGGTGTTCGCAACCAGCGGGTCACATATAATTATAAAGTACCACGTAATATAATAGCAAAATCAATACGCCACATTTACATACTTGCTTTACCGGGAAGCATCCACGAAGGTTTAATTATGTTCACAGTTCGCAAGATACGATTAGTAAGGATGCATTGGCCGGTGAAAGTGTGAAACGAAGAACCCATTCAAACGCGCGTAGTCGTAGACGCTCTCCACTCCCCTCTGACGTCATTAACTGTGTTTCCTCGATTCAGTATTTATGGTCGTCTCCGTGAAGACCAAGTTAGTACATGTAACAAATACAGCTGTAGTACCATCTACAACACCTCTTGCAACCCACCGATATCCTTCCGTTACCTATCAACCCAACCTGCTATAAAAATGTTACCCAAAATCAAGATATCTTCAAACTGCGCCACCATCGCACCCTGTCCCACATAAGGATCAACAAAACGATGTTTGCTATCGGTTTCCTACCTAGAACATCCATGCTGGTGCAGTGGTGTGTGAAGACAATCGAACCAGTAAGGTCTGCGAGAGGCGTACAAAACGAAAGGACAGCCAGCGCTTCTTCTACCACTGTTCTGACGCCTGTGTCCATGTCAATACTGCGACCGGAAGTTTACGAAACGAATTGGGTTAACCAGTCATTCCCGGACTCATTTCCAAGACGGAATTTCATGACATTATGGTCATCATCGGCCACGATGGACGAATATTATTTTTAATACAGAAGGACATAGATATGCTAGAAATAGTATAAAGGAGAGCAACCAAAGTGATACAAAAAACTGAGGAATATTAGTTAGCAATAACGGTGAGTGGGAGATGTTAATGCTACACTAATAAGGAAAGCCACTCAAATACTATACGATCCGGTCCAGCCTCTGAATGCAGCTTTTCAGAATCTTCCGTTAGAGTGAATTATAAAGGTTCAAACAGTGGTTTGAAATGAACGTTTGGTTTGAAGTTTGAGTGGAAGATTAACTGTACATGTTCGCTCACTGTGGGTAGGTTTATATGTTGAAACTGCATGCTGGGCAAAATAGTCCTAGAAAAGGGTAACAGGGACTTCAATATCTTGCAAGCACGACATTACGGTAGGAGATGCAATACTTTGGTGGTAATCATGCCTACCAAGTTTTTTTTTTATAAATCAGTGAGTTTTGGGAGAGCTTACATGAATCTCAACCGTTCGGTTCTGTTAATTGTTTTACAAACGAAAATGTTTGGTAAACAGAGAATCTAGCCTGGGGATATCGGAACAAATACAGGAGGAGGAATTTTTCAAATTGCGAACATTGTTCCGAGCTTAATAAAGTAACTATACACAATTTGGCAGTAGATCTTCAACATGCATGTTGTAGTTTTAAGAACGTAATATTAAATGAAAAAAAAAAAAATCTGGCACCCTCGCATTTAACGGGCAACTATCTTAGCACCAGCCGGTGCAGCGACCTTATTCCTATTTGTGACGCATGCCCGATGTGCGCCATGCATCTACAACACGACTATCCCGGTGTGAGGTCATTTAACTCGTGTCTCCAGGACTGGACTAGTAGGCGGGGTGACGCGTTGTAGTGTCTCGGTTCGCCACTAACGAGGACTTATAACACGGTGTGTGGGTGCAGGACTTCACATCCGACCGCCATGTGGCGTGTGTCGGTCTGCTCGGTCACAATGATACCATTAGCCTCGATGGTGCAGATCTCTACAAAGTTCATGTCCACTAAGTCTTGCTTAAGGGCGTTCCATACTAACAGAATACAGCTTTCTGGCCTATATACGGCCCACCTTTATATAGGTTTCGTAACGTTGTTGGAGAAGCTCGGTCAAAGTAAGTCTACCGGAGAGACAGTAAGTACACACGGGCGTACCTATGCGCACTTATACGACCTCTTGTGTCATCTCCGTTGACCAGTATCCATTGACCAGTGGGTATTCGATCAACAGTCGAGACAGTGCAACGAAGTCGCGCGTGACGTTTCTGGTTATACAATGCCGCTATCTCGACAAATCTGCGTCCTCAAAGCTGGGCCATTTTAGCCAACAAAGAAACATTTTCAAAAACGGAAATGAATGTCCGCGTCGCGCGCAGACATAGGAAACGCGGCGGCGTAATTATGCAATTCGATAATGCGTTATACATGATATCAAAACAGACCTTTACTGCTACTGCTAGACAGCAAAACACAGAAGTCACCTCTTAGACTACAAGGGTACTTTAGTGAATCCCATGGAATATCATATATTCGTAAAACAAGTCCTTTATCCTTTTATATACTTTTTATTACCTACGTTTCAA
Source organism: Oasisia sp. SBJ-2009 (assembly GCA_964017155.1). NCBI lineage: Eukaryota > Metazoa > Annelida > Polychaeta > Sabellida > Siboglinidae > Oasisia > Oasisia sp. SBJ-2009. The sequence goes on from OZ024858.1 coordinate 27,005,415, forward strand.
AATAGTATGTGTTACCAAAATTCCTCGGCTTAATTGGAATATCCTGTATTATATTTAGGAATATGAAACAGAATCGTCGGCCCTGACGTGTTATCATTACTTGTAACTAGCGCTTTAAATGACGTGGTGTAATTTAAAGTTATTGTTTTGAATACTGTATTATATTCAGTATAATGTGTTTATGTTAACCAACTTATGACTGAAACCTTCATACCTACAATAACAAACATTTTTATTTATAAGTGATGCCTGGTAAACATGATATTGTGTGATTTTTATGTACGTATACCCTATTGTTTTCATTGTTATTGTTGTTATTGTTATTGTTATTGTTATTGTTATTGTTATTGTTATTGTTATTGTTATTATTATTATTATTATTATTATTATTATTATTATTATTATTACTATTACTATTACTATTACTATTATTATTATTATTATTATTATTATTATTATTATTATTATTATTATTATTATTATTATTATTATTATTATTATTATTATTATTATTATTATTATTATTATTATTATTATTATTATTATATTAGTTTTATTTTATTTATGTGTTTCGTTCAGTTATGCTTCCTATTATTGGATCCTCTTAACCCGTTGAAGTCGGAATATATACAAGACAATATACAGAAACAATAAATAATACATTTTAGTAAAAACTATATTAAATAAAAAATCATTTAATATATATATATATATATATGTGTGTGTGTATATATATATGTATATATATATATATATATATATATATATATATATATATATATATATATATATATATATATATATATATATATATATATATACGTATATACATATACATATATATATATATATATATACATATACATATACATACATACAGATATATATATATATATATATATATATATATCTGTATGTATATATATATATATATATATATATATATATATATATATATATATATATATATATATATATATAAGCTTCGGTCGGAATATCGAATAGAAAAACCCGGGTTCGAATCCTGGGTGCGGTATCGAACCTTGGGCAAGTTCGTTCACGCGACGTTGCTTAAGTACATTCAGCTGTATGAATGAATACATGGCTATAGACAGTGGTGGGTATTTGTGTACGAATAGTTTTCGTGCATTAATTGCCGCATGGCTAGATGCTTCCAAGATGAGCCTCGATGGTGTTCGGTCGACCAGGTGTGTCAGATCAGCTCGTTATGTCCTGGCATTTCTTTCTGGAGTTAACGAATTGCAAACATACCTCTACCTAAATGAAGTTGACTAGTTACACCTTTTTTAACTAAGTTAATACATGTTTTAAAGTTTGCTTGTCTTCTTAATCTTGATGCGTGTCTAGTTTTGTAAAGTAAATTTAGTATTGTTATTAACTTATTTATTTTACTGAACATATTTATTTATTTAACTTATGTTAACATATTTATTTAACCTATTTATTTAACTAACTTATTTAGCTTATTTTATATATGCATTTATAAGTGTTATATTGTTAGCGCGTTTGAGCAGGTTTTTAACCGGGATACATGGCGCTTTATAATTATAATTGTTTCCAAATAATAATAATACCAGGTCAACTTGGCTTTGAAACCACGCTGGCTCTCTGTATGACCTTACTCTGCCTTTCTCCCACTCTTCTGGCATCTGTTCCTTTTCCTAAACTCTCTTAAGTATGTCATGCATCATATCCACTCCACTGTCCCCCGGGTGTTTGAAAAGGTCTATCGGGAGGCCTGAGCATCCTGCAGCTTTTCCCTTCTTCACTCTCTATGGCTTTCTTCACCTCTTCCCTTGATATTTCCTGGACTAGCCCTTCTACTGCTGGTACTTCTCCAAGCAGTTCCTTGGCGTTTTCTACATTTAGTAGTTTGCTGAGATTCTCTCTCCATCTCTCTTTGATGATCTTGACCTAATATGTTAACATCTCCCCTATTTTGTCTTTAATTACATTAACTTAACCAATGTCTCTTCTTGATCTTGCCCTTTGTTTTGCAACTTTGCAGATCATCCGCTCACCTTCCGATGTTTTAGTCTTGTCATACCACTCTTTGTATGCCTCGTTTTTAGTTTTGGCTACTGCAGCTTTTGCATCTCTCTTCATGTTCTTATAGGCCTCCTTCTGCCATTTCTTGAATGCATCCTTTTTTGTTTCTCAGGCTCTCCTGCATCTACTCATTCCATCACCGGGTCTCCCTCTCCAGGTGTTTCCCTCCTTTGGTGCCTCCATATATCTCTTCTGCTGCCCCCATGACGACTTTCTAAATAACGTCTAACTTTCTTCTGCATTAGTGTCTACCTTCAGCTGGGATGCCTCTTTAATGTTGTCTCTAATTTTGTCACTTTTTCTCCCTTCAGGATCCAGATCTTAATCCACTTTCTCTGGCCCTTCTCCTATGTTTTTCGTCTTCTATCCTGATGACTCCACAAAGCAGCTAATGCTGAGATGCAATCTCCTCTCCGGATATTACCTTGCAGTCTCGCATTTACTTCAGGTCAGTTCTTCGTCATGATGAAATCAATCTGTCAGCTGGTCCCTCCACTCTTACCAGGTGCTCTTCTTTTTTGTTGAAATGAATGCCAATGCTAATTTAATGCCAAGTCTAGGCCCTCCGTGCTTTCCAAGATGATCTCCCCTTCTCTGTTCACAGTCTTTTCCTCTATGAAAACCACCTGAATTTTTCTCAAATGTCCATTTAGGTCAGCTCCCACTACAATCTTCTCTGTTCTTGGCACTCTCGACATTAGATCTTCCCAGTCTTTCAAAAATTCCTTTATCTTCTCTGTTTCTCCACTCTGTTCATCGCACATAAATCAGAAGTTTCCATACCAGAATTTGTACCAGAATTCCCGTGTTAATCTGGTTCACCGTACGTATAATCACGAGTTTCTGAAAGTTTTCCCAGTGAAAAGATATATCGCGTTTTAACCGTTTCACGACACGTGAAATCACTGGCCCTACCCGTGACAAATGTTAAATGGTTGGTTAATTTGTGAACATACACCTTTATAAGTCAGGTTGGATCCATAGTGGTCAGTTGGTGCATACTGTATATTAAGACAGACCTGTTCAATCGAACACTATGTTTACTTCTCTGGGAAGCATCCAGCACGTTGCAATTAAAACGCGAAGACTATTCGTATACATATCCACTGCGGACTAGAGCCGGCTGCTCGTTTATACAGCAGAGTGGACCGGAGAAACCGCTACAACAGTGGTTTATGCAACAGAGATGCAAATTGCCAAAATTTCTCGGTTAGTTTCCTTCAAGTCGAGTAGGTTTCTCGATGACGACAAGATTGCTGTAGACAAAATAAAACGACCTGGAGCAATACACTCCCAGCCGTCTGCGCTGGCGGACACACCGGCCCAATCATGGTCATGGGACCTCTTCTCAAGTATCTATGGAAACACTGTAGTCTACTCATGGCTACGGCGTTCATATAAGGCGATTTAGGTAGCAGATATATGACGAAACCGTGTGTCTCACTGACGACGGCAAGAGGGTTCAACTATGGCATCCAGTGTTGGGTTTTGGTGGACGTTCTTGTCGTTTTCATGCCAGTTCCGCAGTTTTACCAATACGTGTACCGACCGGTATCGACCTTCTTCAAGACACACAAATAAACTATGTCTTTGTGAGCACGTGGCCTTTGACGTGGCGTTTTCTTTCCAGAAATCGTCTTTCCGGATTTGCTCGAGTTCTTGGAACTGGTCGAGTAAGCACTTTCCGATGCGACCGAACCATTCGTGAAGACGAGTACACCCAGCGTGGGTCTACGAAAATCCAAAATATAGTTTCTGCTGGAAAGTTGGTGACGTCATAATATTCAGCTGAACGTTTGACGTCACATATAAATATCTTGTCAACAGAAGAATTAAGAGACGCTTTAGTGAATGTTGACATGGATTTGTCCAAATAACTGTCGATTTCGGTGAAACGGTGAATGTTTCAATTCGACATGTAGGGCCTAAGTCATAATTTTTATGATCCATGCTATTTAATTTGTACTACATACATGTATATTGCGTGGCGTTACCCGAGAAGACGAAAACGCGGTATTCCGACGCGGTTCCAATGTCACTGACTTTGAAAAATTGTCACGACAGCATAAACAAACGTGTGCTAAATAACTGTTTCACTGAGTAATTACCAGCAGGTAGGATGACACAACGGAAAGTAATAGTATAAAAGTGCAAGCTGCAATTAATCATCATAACCGTTTTATCACCAGTTGCCGACTCGGGCGAAATGTCACGAGTTCAAAGGGAAGGCGTGTTGAACGTTCATTGACTGCAATGATTCATTTGCAACATAGTTATATAACAACTAATCTAGATTAAAGGTATTCCGTTTGTCCGATGTAAAATACACCCGGTAACTCGTCATTAGCTTGATTGTTTGACTATTAACTGGAAGCGCGTCTGCAGACAGAATGTCAGTTTCTGTTAGTCTAAGTCAACTTGACTTTTATAGAAAGTGATCGTTTTTCAACAGACACAGTGTATCTCTTACTATAAATTGTCGTAAATATTTCGTTTGCGGCGAGTTTTTGCAAATGTACTATATTTTAGACTGTGTTACAGCGCGCACCACTCACTGTTCACTGTACACAAAAATGCCTGCTTAAGTTATATAAATTACCTATATAAATATCGCAAAAACGATAGTTGAGTGGAGCTTTAATACAATTTTAGTAAACGCACTTTATCGGGTAATATATATTTGACATATATATTTTATAAGTAAATAATACATTTAAGAAGACACAAATTAGTGTACACTATTTTTAATGGACGGTCTGGTTAACACATGTCAATTATGTGGACGGAAATAAAAAACCCACATCAGTAACAAAATAAATTGAAGTTTGACAAAGAGATATCATCTTGCAGAAGCTGAAGTACCCGGATTACCGAAATCAATATCAAAACAGATTTTAATCAGATGGAAGACGAGTGTGAAATTAATGGATGTGGGAGCAAACATTGGCAGCTTTAAAGAGATTGATATGGTGCGAGTGTAGGCATAATAAATTATACCAAACAACGATGTGATTGAGAAAGTAGTGATAGTCCTACTACCTACAACAAAAATCAGTTTGATAACAAAATTGAGCGTTAGTTAGGGAAAGTAAACTATTACTATGATGCAGTTATGATCGACTACTAGAGTAGTGTAATAATATATCGACCCCTGATATGATTCGGATATTTCCAGGCCTAACCAAACTAGGTGTCAGTATTACGGAAAGCAGTATTCGAGTAAGACACAAGACACGTGCCTGTGCGTGAGTTTTAAATGTTTAGGAGATTTATTTGAGTCATTAAAAACCTTATTATTTTGCTTATTCACATAGAACGAATACCACGGCGACCAATGTTTTGCTTATTGCTATTTTACTGGGGACGCGGTGAACACAAACTATGTGTCACTCCAACACGAAAAACAAAACATTTATACGATCACATTGGTCGCGTTTGCCTGTGTTTTCAGACGCTTTTGTGTGTATGTCGTACACTAGATATATGTGTCTGTCCCCCACCGAAATTTCAGGGGTGTAGCTGCCCCTAATCCTCCGTTCCCGGGTATATGGGTGCGTGCGTATGCAGTGCGGCATATACACGCGTGCGTACACGTGTATTGTACAAGCAAGCAAGGATGCAGTGATGTCGTGAACACCATCCAACCTTTGGAATGTTCAGTCTGAGTATCCCGTGAATTGGACGGAAATCAGAGTAATTTTTGTAGGACCGCACATTCGCTGTACATGCTTCCCGATGAACACGGACCGGCGCCGGACCGACTAATGCGAGCCGGATGTAGCCCAGTCTGGCGTAATTCGCCGCTAAATGTAATTCCTCTCGCGCTGTCCACCGTCCGTCCGTCCGTCCGTCCGTCCGTCCAGGTTTCCGGGTCCACGTCTTGTCGCGGACACGCGGTCGAGAACCTATGTCCGCTCTCATCGACGGCGCCGATGGACTCTCGCCACTCGCCGGCGGTCGACGCGACGCGAGAAGCGATAACGATGATTTATTTAGCGGCCGCATTCGCCGCAGCTTCTTTGAGAGTCGTTTCAACAACGGACCGCGCAGCGTTTGACGAGATGTCGTCGGCCGCTGATATGGATCTCTGATACGTTCGTCCCGTCGCCTCGCCACGGAGTCGGCGACTGTCGGAACTTGACGGTGCCGTGCGCTCGAGTGTGTTTCAACTTTTCTCGCGCATACGTCGTGCATGGTAGTCCCGTCGAGCGGACTTATTTTTTTCCCACGGGCGATCATGCGAGCGCCCCCCGCTAGTGATCCAATCCGGACAATCTGGCTTCGGCAGTTTTCCGTGTCTGTTTCGCGGTAACGGTCAGCAATGTTGTCGAGGAACCGAAGCCGCGGGGCGAAAGCCCGCTGCCACAGCGGCGAGGACATCCCCTTGACCACTGTCCGAACGATGTCCATGGAGACAGAGTCGACGGACGACGACGGGTCCCCGAGACACACGGTGTCCGTGGACAGCTCGAGGCGGAGGCAGTCCGCTTATTCGAGGTGGGTGACGAGTCTGTTGTCTTGTAGCGCAGGGGCGCGACGGCGTGTGTACGGGAGTGTACGTATTATGTTAATGTCCACATGCATAGTTTCCTATAACGTGTGTGATATTATTCATTTAGTACACCTAGTTAGTTTTCGTTTTCCAAGTGGTTCGGTCGTACCAGGGCTTTATGCAGGACCAAATTATTGCCAGTCACACATATTTTGGTGGACACATAGATGTTAACTGTTACGCCAGTTTACAAACTTTCAAATGTGTCTGGTGACCTGAAATTGAATACAGACACAAATGTGACACCATTTACACTCACTTCTAAGGCATAATAGACAATATCTATTGTTTTGGAAGACCTTTTGTTTTGCTCCTTCGTTTTTTACACGTCCACCACCCGTCTACCCATATTTCTACCCGTCCACAATGGTTTTACCCGTCCAATTGACGAGTGTGGACGGGTCTCTGCATAAAGCTATGGGTCGTACAAGGGTTTGACGTTTAGATCGTACCGTACTGCAGTGATCTTCTCACCCTCCTTTTAAAATCTGCCGCTGTCATCTCATTTCAGCTGTGCCTGTGGTTACTCCGTTTCTAAGACCTTGATTTTACGCCGCCTCTGATCTCGTTTGTATCTGTCCACATAATCACACAATTATATGGTCGTATTTGAATCAAGGCGAGCAAGCAAGGTGTTGCATCTCTTCGTTTTCACAACGTAATAACACTGATCATGGTGTCGCCAGGATAATACAATTTCATCTGCATAATCTGTTAAACTAAATGAACTTTCATTCGTGTGATGTTGTTGCGTGTGTTCATAATATAGGGGGCCGTTTCGCCAACATAATGAACTCATAGGGAAAAATCCACCATTCAACCAAACCCGTTGTTAAATGTAACACACGTTTTCACAGAGAACGACATTATTCCGTGACCCTTCAGCAACGTCCGTTTTACAGCACACACCAGGCATCTTACAAGTGTTTTTGAGTCTTTTGAGAGATAATGTCTGTCGATCTTTGCCTTTGGTCATCCATCTTTGTTTAACTAATTTGTTTATGTCGCGATTACTGATAGAACAGTTCACCTGGCAACACAATTAGTCAATACGTGACATATTCTGATGAGATAAATCCACCATTCTGTATGGCGGGTTTGCCGCCTTTCGTAACACAAGTAAGAAATAATCCACCACTCTGCGATTGTGTGTAGTATTCCATCATTCGGTGTGACTGATCAATGATCATCCACCAATCTGTTTTTTATAATCTCTCATAGGCCTGCTACCTGACTGATGAGCTAACATTCCGTGCGGCTGGTAATCCACCATATTGTACAATTCTGTGTCCTTCGTTATCCCCTATTCTGCGCGGCTGGTATTTACCATTGCGATTGTGTATTGTTGGAAATCCACGATTCGACGAACCGACGGGGCAAAGCCAAAAGACGTCTACTACTGTAGTTGTGTGTTGGTCGCCCGGCCTTTTTGTAGACGTTCGCAGTGAGACGACGATTCAACGTTTATTCTCCGCCGGCTGACACGCTGGTTTTATTGCTGCAATAAACGACGCACTGTCTGCAATGGTCCCCAAACATAAACATACAACTTAACTGCAATTAAATCGTCAACGCTGATTTTGCAACACCTCCAGCTCCACGGCGCCGCTACGTAGTAACACAACTGCATGTTAATCTTTCAGAAATATTCACTTCACAATTTCTCCAGCATGTGATATCTATGACATTTACTCTTAGAGAGGTCTACGTGCTGTATGTAGGCCGCTTAACTGTGCCGTCTCGATTACATTTCTTTGTCAATTTACTGTCTACGTCATTCCAGTGCAAGGCTATGAAACGGTGTTAACCTCGAAACGAAATGAACAATTTACTTACCCAGCAACCATGAATACTGCAAAAAGCACAACCTTGGCTTCAGCCGGAATTGACCTAGTGAATATCGTTATGGGAAGGCTCAAAAGCTTGTTTTCAAATAGCAGCACCATCTTGTCAATATTAATAATAATAATAGCTTTATTGTTTCATAATGTCATGTACATACAGTAAAGTAATACAGTAAAGTAATAATTTCATGTCAAAGTACTTGTTACAATGTAACAATTGGATTTAAGCAACAATGCTTATTTTCCTTATTCATGTATTTTAATAATTACGCAACAATTAATAATTCGTGAACATAAACACAAAAACATATACAGTAGCATCATAATAGTGCAACTAGTTAACTAAAATAGTGAAATAGTGAATTACAAGTGTACCACAAAATTAAATACGTCGATGTACGTGTGTGACAAGTAAAATTGCATTTAAATAATTGTTTAATATAATTATAGAAAAACAATGTATAATAACAGTACATTCAGAACAGAAGCAACATATTACTGATTTTTCATAAGCAGATATTTGACACTTTTTTAAAGATCTGTAAAGTGGCAGAATATTGTAGAAAGTTGTCTAAGATAAAGGTGTTCCATATTTTTGGTCCGACATTGGCCAAAGATAATTGTCTGCAATTTGTTCTGCAGAACGGTATTTTATATGCGAATTTTTGCCTTGTGCAATATTTATGTGTCATGGGTGACAAGACAAATACGTCATTAAATAAGGTAGGTAACATAGCCTTATTATGCTTGAACATTAATATGCAGCACATATATTTGTTTATCTGATAGATATTCATTATCTGCAATGTTGAAATTAAAGGCTCTGTGTGGTCAAAAAATCCTACATGACTAATTATGCGCACAATTGTTTTTTGCAATATATATGTTTTATCTAGATATACATTCGGGGCCCTTCCCCAAATAGTATTACTGTAAGTTAGATACGGGTAGATAAGCATATAATATAGATTTAGAAATAATCTTTTTTCTAGTTTGTTCTTCACCTTTTTCATAATGCCAATATTCTTAGATATTTTACTACATAGATATTTAATGTAAACACTCCAGTTCAATGTGTTATTTATAATTAAACCCAATTTTTTTATCTTGTTTACAGTGTCAATTTTTATGTCGTCTAAATAAATGTCATTTGCTCTCTCTCTCTTATACTTTTCGTATTACTGAAGGTCATTGTATGAGTTTTTTTTTAATTTAGAGACAGTTTATTGATTTTGAGCCATATGGACAGTCTTTTTTATCTCAGAGTTCATAGCAATTTCCATTTCATGTATATTATTACCTTGTATAAAGATACTTGTGTCATCAGCAAACATAATTGTAAGCATTTTATCAGATAAAGTAGTTAGATCATTTATATAAATAATAAAGAGTAAAGGTCCCAAAATTGAACCTTGTGGAACTCCACATGTTATGTTGCTAAGGGTGGATGTTGTTCCTTTTAATTTTTCTCGTTGTTGTCTATTACTTAAGTAATTTTGTATCCACTGAAGTATGTTTCCTCTAATTCCATAATGAGCTAATTTTCCCAATAAAATTATATGATTAACAGTTTCAAACGCTTTCGAAAAATCAAGAAATACACCAATTACATGTTCTTTGTTATCAGTTGCCTTACAAATATTATCAATTAGCACTGAAATAGCCATTTCAGTGGAATAACCTTTCCTAAATCCAAATTGGAGATTAGACAAGATTTTATGTTCAGTTATATAATTCATTAATCTAGTATACATTAATCTTTCAAAAACTTTTGAAAACACAGGCAAAATAGAAATCGGCCTGTAGTTGCCAATTGATGTCGTATCACCAGCTTTAAAAACTGGAATTACTTCAGCTATTTTTAGTTGATCTGGAACACATCCTTGATCAAATGATAAATTTACAATGTAACATAGTGGGTCAAGTAAGTTGGAGAAGACCTGCTTAAGAATGAAAGGTGCTACAAGCAGTTAAGAAAATATGTCATTTACAAATTACTGTTCCATCTAGCCAACTCTACTGGGTATTATGGTCATGCTTAATTATGATGCATGTCAATTATGATGGATATATATATATAGCACAAATGTGGTATTTCATAACCATATGTGAAAGAGGGCATTTCCGCAACGACGCAATTTAGGGCCCTAAATGGTTCCACAACGTAATGACGAAGCCACTTGAATAAACCAACAGGGTTGGTCTTGATATAGAACACATAATACACTGCACTTTAAAATGACAGTTGTTTATGATACAGTATACCTGCTAGGAATCTGACAAGCTGATAATCCCAATTTCAATGTGCAGAAGTTCGATTTTTAATGATAGCACATGGAATGACGGGATATTCATGTATGCATATATCTTGGAAGATGCGCAAATCAACGAGCCGCGCCTTACATTTTTCCGGTCGTTAAAAACGTTCCGATTGACGTTTCTGCGCATGCACAATAAACGTAAAATCACCAATGTCCAGCGAAACGACAAAGCATTTTTTGTATAAATGCCACGGGCTGTTCGTTAACTCTCCTGTTATGAGTACTGTGAATAGTTTCTTTAAATATGTTGTTCAATGCAATAAAATATTACTTTTTTATAAATAACTTATGGCGCTCTAAAGTCACGTGATTTACGCTTGCTATCAAAACATGCGCAGAAACGTCAATCGGAACGTTTATAACGCCGGAAAAAATGAATGCGCTACAGCGCTACTACAAAAGTATTTAACATTGTGGCGGCATCTTTGCGCGAGTGAATGTGTGGTCGTCTGGGAAACATCGTTGTTTCCCTGCTGCGTATTTTTCTAGCTGACTTTCGAATCGGTGTGGCGCAAGACACTTGACCAAGATGTCCTTCCGGCATTGTTAACGCTTGCACTTTGCAGTTATTTGTGGTCGTTACTACGCAATCATTGTCGTCGCCTCGGGGCGGCGTTCTATCTGACACGGCGGATGCTACGCCCACATGCCACTCTGTTGTGCAGAAATCCGTACTTATTGGCGCTGTAGAACCCGCGTCTATAAATTCTACGCAAATTCGTAGACGTTATCTCTAGTTGTCTGGCATATCTACAATTATACTGTTCGTATGTAAATGCCGCTTTCTATAAGGTTTCCAAACAGCCTCCAGTTCGCTACATTTGATAAGAAATGTGTGTTGTACTTCTGCGGGCAACACACAAAACATAATGTAAGTTGTCATTACTTTCTAATTCGTCTTATACGGATTACGGTATTGTACGCAAACATGTTCCTCAAATATGTATGCAGTGGAATGGCTGAACAAGTCAGTACTTGACTGGACGGATCAATAGCACTACTTTGACAATGATAATTCCTTTGTTATGTAGGCCTATTCTTCATTGGCTGCCTGTACCACAGAGGATCGAGTTTAAACTTCTTGTATTTACTTACAAAGCTGTGCACGGCGATGCCCCAACATACCTATCAGACCTTGTGTGTCCGTACAAACCTGCGAGAGCATTGCGTTCTGCGTACAATAACTTATTAACGGTTCTGCGGACACACGTGAAAGCTGGAGATAACTCATTTGTGGTCGCAGCAGCGACCTTATGGAACGCTCTACCTAATAACATTAAGACGTCTGCCTGTTTAGCCACATACAAGGCTCACCTAAAGACACATTTCTTCTGACTGTTCTCGCGGCTTAGTTTAATATTATTTAACTTTTATCGATATTTTATTTAAACCCATTTATATATTTATTATACATATATTCATTTCTTCAGCTTAAATAATTCGTATTATTATATTGATATTGATTTTTTTATAATTGTTTATATATGTCACTAGTATATTTATGTGTTTTTCTTCTGGTGTGTATTTATGTTTTAGGTTATTAATGTATGTAAAGCGCCACGAACAATTTGAAATTGGATGTAGCGCTGTATTAAATAAAATATATTATTATTATTATTATTATTATATTACTTTCGTGAACGATTCGGAACAATTCGTTGAGATATGATGACGTGTCAAGAGTTAGCCTTGACGAACGTCCTAATGTCGATAACGACTCGGAACAATTCGTTGAGATTTGATTTATCACCGAAATCCGTTTTACCACGTGATAGTTGATTGCGAACCAAGGCCGTTATACTCATAGTTGACCAACGTATTGCAAGAGACCCTTCCTCGTGAACACAGAGACCCTTCACCTTGTCCTCCTCTGAGACAACTTGTTCCTGCGCACTCTTAATTTGCCAGTTGGCGTGCGTGGACATTACACTTCGTTAGCGCTCTCCACGGCCCGCGTTCGACGTGGGCCTCGCATTAAGAGAAACAGCGCCACACATAACGTCCCTAACTCCTCGACCGGGTCGTCAGAGTCGCCGCTGTTGATACGTTAACGACGTAGGAAATTGAAGCGAATGGTGCCGTTAAATACGCCGGCAGGCACGACGCTTGAACACGACTCAGCCTCGTTCTGGAGTATTACATCTGCGTCTGATTGCATCAAAGTTACATCAACGGCGTTGGCTAATTCCGTAGGCGCCATTGTAATAGCGGTATACGGCCGCGTAACTGGAAACACGCCGAGGAAAAGGAAACGCCGAGAATACCTGTTTTCCAGGGTCGTGTTTATGCTGATGCTAGATAGCTTTAATTGATGTCTCACTTTTTTCACAATGCTGTCATATCAAGTTAATAGCATCTTACTGCTTTAAAAAAATCCTCCTTCGTCTCTTGTTCAAATACCTATGTGCTTTATTACATCAACAGCACATGTTTGTGTCCCCAATATTTAAGGAAGGGGTTAATGTGTAGTGTAATTGTGTTTAGTAGGCGAAGGGGATGGGATATGGTTATCATATTTTGGTGTAAACAGCGGTTTTTGAAGTGGATAAAAAAATTGTGAACGTCACCGCAATATTCTACTTCACATGTTAATACTTTTAGCCAACAAGTCCACTGGTTCAGACACATGTTAATACTTTTAGCCAACAAGTCCACCGGTTCAGACACATGTTAATACTTTTAGCCAACAAGTCCAGTGGTTCAGACACCTAAGATCCAATGAATTATTGAGACATGGCAGATTACAGGTTAATATGTCTTATGTGTTGGTTCAAAGAACGGAGATGTGAGATCAATACAACGTCACGGGTTGGCCTAGGTACAAGACGGACGCAATTGGGGGCCACAGTTTGTCCTTTCCTTCATGGAGGAATGCTGTTGCAAGATACAATGCTTCGCTTGTTCCTTGGTCTTTTCCATTTTGGAAAACATTACCATGCATTAAAAAAACATCCTGTCTCATCTGTCAAAAAGATAATACACAAATGTCTGAGTGTTACGCCACCATTTTCAATATATTTGATTTTGCCGGTTTTCTCTATTTACATGTTTCATGTATATCCTGATTATTTATTAATTTATCCATTTTTTACATTTAGATTTATTATTTAGGTAACAGCAATTGTTAAATATTTTCTTTAATATGTTTTATGTGAATTGCTGTGAATGGCCCGGCCGTTAAAAATAATGTATATCCTTAGAATGTTTCCGAGCGAAAATTAAATGATCTGGTTATCCATCCATTTTCCCGTTGACAGAAATGGGTTTATGTTCTGTAATTACCCCTTCAGCTGTCCTCCGTACCCTACTCCCATTAACACTCCCCGCCATTGGAAAACATACCTAGAATCACAAAGAAGTTTACAAAAAGAACAATCATGGTAAATTTGATATTATACTAAAATGAGAACGACGATATATTAGGTAATTCAGATATATGACATGGTGTCTAAAATAGTAACACAATTACGTAAATATAAATAAATGGAAAATAAAAAAATAAAACATAATTATTATTAGAATACATAATTAAAAATAAAATAAATTATAATGAATTTATGAGAATCAGTAAATTATTTCGTAAAATACATTATCGTAAGAGCGTCACATAGGATAGTTCATCAACGCCAGCAAGCAAGTTTAAATAGACACGTCCTCTTGAATCTATAATGTCTGGTTGACAAATGTTGTCATGGAAACTGTTCTGCTTCCTACAACCCCTCTTTATTCGGTCCTCCGACGTCACTTGTGACAAAATCAATACTAAATAACAAATAATAAGCAGTTACAAACTCAAAAAACGTGTATGGTGCCTGTGATATATTTCACACCAGGTTTCTCAACTGATATACCGACCTCCAGTTAAGGTTTACCTGTGATTCTCACAGAATCACGGATATTACACGATGTTATCCGCTGGGTGGGTCAGTTGTCCGTCGACTCGGCGACCCGGCGTCCAGGCCTGGCGCCAGTTCCCTCCATCCTCGTCACGACGCCTCTGGTTCGGTTGGTTTGGAGCGACTTCTGATTTATTCAATGGTATGCCCAAATGCATCCTTGCCAAGAGGCCTGCTAACCTACCTAGTTCTAGTTGTTTGCAGCACTCGGTAGGTGTCTATTAATTAACTAGTCTGTTTATATTGTGATTACAACATTATGACCTTATAAGGTCTCGTCGAATTAGTCAGTGGTTTTGAGAACATTTACGCCAACCGACCATGGTATGTTTGCACTGAGAGTGGTCACTGCTAGGGTGCTTGTCACGCTCAGTGGTTCTTTTATGTCTGAAATTGAAACCGGACGGACATTAACGTGATTCTCCAATTCACGAGGGATACACTCTCCCAAATGTTGAGAGCCACGTGTTTACACCAACTATACCACGCATGCCGTGATCGAACATTGAACCCGCGCCGCCGACGTGCCAGGCGATGTGCTAACCACTACACTATCGGCGTCCCCATCCATCTTCCTACTAATCTTCCTTTTCAAATCTGTACCCCAATTTCTTCCATCTATCCTCCGCCTTATTACACGTACCCAATTACTGTCACAAATTTGCACCTTGTGTTGTTATCGTCAGCGCCATCTCACCGACGTAGCCGAATCCAGATGTTTGCGAAACGTATAAGTCTGTTCTTTTTTCCGTCGCGATGTCTCGGCTTTCTACGTAAACAGCAATCCGGCAACGATGCACCTGTTTTGCAATGATGCGATGACGTGCTAGGTTTAAGGAAGCTCTAGCTGTCGTCTGCTGAATTTCGCACGATAACTATAGGTATCAAAACATATGCCTACACCGCGTAGACGTATTATGTATATAACGTGTACATGAAATGTTTTCGCTCAACTGGTTTAGCCCATGTTTAAGAACTCTTTTGTGCCGTATGGACTGTATAATTGGCAGTGAATTGACTTACCTATTTACATACGAACATTACTGGCGTTTAACTGTGAATCTTTTTAGCTATTTATTCAATTGATCTATTTTTATACTATTTTAACGAGTTGTAATTTTGTATTCATGTTGTATGTTCCATTTATACTATGTTTTGCTAAATATGTTTTTTATGCTTTAATTTGTCTAAATGTATATATATTCATATTAGAGAGCATTTACAGTTTTACTATCCGACATTTTTATCGTTTTAATTTTACTAGACATTCTAATTAGTAACACTTTCATATGTTGTTATGCTTTCATAAATAGTTGTACTAATATACATTAATGAATTTGTTATCAACCTTAATGTTCTAATTGTACTATTCAGCCGCTTTGGCTGCCTGTGAAGTGAATAAACTTTATTATTATTATAAATAATACATTTTGTGATGTCCAAATATAGGCTCGGAACGGCTGTTTGGGAGGGGTGTGAGCATACGTTTCTGCAGCATTCCATCGAACACTTCTGCGCGCAGTCGGACCTGACATTGAAAGACGGGGGGGGGGGGGGGGGGGGGAGTTGCTGTTCTCAAATCATAAGCTCTTCGCTATCTGTAAACGCAGATTTTCTCATTGATGGATGCCCGGAAAACATTCTCCCTCTCCAAAACTACCGATTTCAAACAAAATATGCGTCACCTTCCCTAAATATTAGAGCAAACCCCTTTCCAGCTCTCCCACACCAAAGCCAATTACTCAACAACATGCCATCCTTTCCATAAATATTGGGGGGCTAAGCCCCATTATATATTATAGGTGGGGTAATCCCCAAGTAACCAGATTACGAAGCCTATTTATATGTATGCGGCTAACTTAACAAACTAGTGCGTACTTTTTTCCATGATCAACATGATAACTGTATTCGCTTCGCCCGATAACTTGCCAACGCTTATATTGGAAGGTGACATTTACCTTTGAACATGTTTTTGAGAACTCGGAAAAATCAACACCATTAACACAGAACCGTCTGCGCAAACGTCTAGTACACTCTGGTGAAATTTCCAATTATTTAAGACACGGTTAAAAAATGTTACGCAAACGAACTGACATCCCGTCTCAGACGCCAGAAGTAGGTTTGCTTGTTCGCAAAATTAATTTTAAATGATCCAACTAAACATAATTTGAGGAGAAACGTTTAAGTGCAGGGGATTCACACATGTAATACATTATCATTTTTAGATTAGGTATAGAAAGACGCCAGACATGACGCTAGTAATTATTAAAAACGATGCGTGTTAAAATGAAACGCAAACACTCCATAAATCCATGGCGATGTTTTACTGCCCGTTGTGCGTGCGCTTGTTGACAAGCCAATATTTTTCAAATGGGCGTGCCCAGCTGCCGTGTTTATGGCATATCGCTGACCCGCTTTCTAATTGGAGACAATGACCAGAGCGCTCCTCACGGGAGTTTAGTTCGTGTCTGCTATGTCAAGGGTTCGTTAGAGCTTGTGCAAGCGTTTCGGCGGCAACTGCATCATGCATGACACGTTTGCGTGAGTATTCCTTCCTGTTTCCTTCTTGCACTCGAAATGCTGCTGGCTATAAACTCGATTTTCTGTATGAAAAATGAATTATGCAGTTTGCGCGAGAGATGCGTTCCACAACGTATCTGCGTTTTGCATTTGCATTGTCAAGGACGGAACATTTTTATGTACAATTATCTTCATCCCCAGAAGCGGTTTTGTCAATGTTGTATTTATGCCTGTGTGGTGATTACGTTTACTATTATTCTCACGTGTACGGTGACGTCATTAGACGACATCCAAGCACTGAGAAAGTCGCTTGAGACACTGACGGAAGTGTCTGCAGGTAAATCAATTGTGGATATGTTAAAAGAAGTACTTCACTTAAATGATGATTACGGTTTTGTTTGCCAATGCAGATTGGCATATTGGGAATTAGTTAACACGAACATTTTTGCATTCGGTATAATTGTGAATAATTTATACATGGCTAAATGTATTTGATTGTTACCGAGTTGGTTTACAAATGAACATAGAGGGATAACATGTCAAGTGACATAATGACTAGGTACTGCGTCACATAATAATCATGGAAGATTTAAAATTAAAACATAACTATTATTATAATACATAATTAAAATAAAATAAATTATAATGAAGTTATGAGAATTAATAACATTATTTCGTAAAATACATTATCGTAAGAGCGTCACATAGGAAAGTTCACCAATGCCAGCAAGCTAGTTTAAACAGACGCGTCATAGAGATCCTCTTGAAACTATAGTGCCTGATTTACAAATGTGTTTTCTTTTTACATGATAATACAAAAAGGGCATGACATGCATATTCTTTGTCCACATCAACATTTGTCATATTTCAACCCGCATTAGTTCAAAGTGAGTGAAGTAGCGCCGATTGTCCTTTTCTGTTACAACGCAAGTTGCAATCAATCACAGTAGTACGACAATGCTACTAAACTCGGACATTTGTAACGGTCGCGACATTGGTGACAAGAATGACGAATGAGACTGTCATTAACTGCACGTGTGAATATGATACATTACGTTTTGATGTGAGATCTTGTGAATGTGTTGTGGACCTTATCCTGTGCGAAGGGCAACTGCCTATGGCTTCTTCTCCCGAAGGTCCGGTTTTAGAATAGTCTTGCTTGTGTCGAGACATGGAGAGTTTCGTTCTGTTTCTTTGTCAGTGCAACTGTTCCCAGAATAGTAGGGCGCTGTACAGCAGTGCCGCTATGCCAGCTTCCAATACGTTCTCTTTAGCTGTATATATATATATATATATATATATATATATATATATATATATATATATATATATATATATATATATATATATATATATATATGTATGTATATATACGTTCTGTTCTTTCCATAATCAACGGCACACACACGCACGGTAATAAACATTGGGAAAGATACTATTACACTCATATATGTATAAAATAAAGCCAACCCAGCTGCCAAAACATTTTAAAGAGAGTCATATATCTTCTGATACGAATGTGCTTATAAGTTGTTATATATCCTCAAGATTGTTCAAAGCGCTGTACACTTTACTCCACGACAGACCTGTTCAATTGAACACCATTACAGTTTCTCTTGAATGTATCCAGCCATGCTGCAGTTAATGCAATTAATCCATCACTGTTTATAGCCAGATACTCGTTCATACAACTGAGTGAACTAGACCAATGTAGGGTGAACGAACTTGTCTTCATGCTTGTTCCTATGTTTTGCTTACTTGTGTCATCGGCACGTGTCCTACACATTGGGGATACATTTCAAAAACTAATAGACTTGTTGCTCTACCGTCATTATGTATTCACCTGTTTTATACATTCACGCGCTCTTGTGCAATGCAGTGCAAAAACAGAACATTAATTTGATATCTAGGCGAAGAGCAATGGTTACAAGGAGATACCTGGATACGCTTACGGCCGACACGACAGTATCGCCAAATGTTAACGTCTGCCGCTTGTGATACTCCTACAATTTGTCGTTGGGATAACGTGTATTTTTGTAGTTACAACAGAACACGAAAATTGCATGCCTGGCGTAGATAGACTCAGCGGACTGACAAAATACGTTCGTTGTACAGGCCAACTGGTGCCTACCGAATCATTATAGAAACATACTGGGCAGTTACTGCTGACTAGGTCAAGTCGCGACGATCCAGGGACCCGATATTGGCTGCAAATGTTCCACAAATGATGTCAAATAGAATATAGGTGGGCTAAATTGGGGGAAGTCATGTCCAAATGTATGGCATAAAGTCCGGACAATGGCAACAATGGCAGAGACAACGATGTGTCGACTAGATGCGATGCATGTCAACAGGTCATCGGCAACAATCAAACCATGGACACCCGGAAACATCGAGATCACCGAGCTGTATTTTGGCGGGTGTACATGTTAGATTGTGCACTAGGTTCGTCTTCTCCAGAGCCATAGATAGATGTCTATCTCTAGCTCTCCTAAAGCGTCTTCAGTTATCGCCTAATTCTTGTCTTCTGTGTCCTGTTGATCAACGCGCGTCCTTTCTTCTTCTAAAGAAATTGTTACCATGCATTTCTGGTCACAGTGTTATACAAATCCGTCCGGTCAGGGAAATAGTATTTGTATGTATTCACATTAAGAGATTATAAAATTGCAAACGGTCACTACAAGACGTTTTTGCCACGGAGGTTGACTTCAGTTCCCATTGTGGATACTCCCCAAAAATGGCTTTCAACATAACGAACACGTATAAGAAACTAAACTTGATTATTCTTAACCCACATAATGTTACGAACAGCCTTCTCAGCATACCGGAAGCGCTTTGTCCTGACAAATCTAAAACTGGAGAACACTAACCATATCCACAGACAATTTAATTGCTGTCTTATCTTTAAGCCAACACGTCCAAAACGGGCGTTCTCACATTACCAACTGTGTTTTCCCTTCCATCATTAGCAAATAATTAATAATTAACCTATTAATGCCTGTTTCTGATAGAATCTCACAATTTATACCGAAATCCTCCCAGGAAAGGTATAACGTCCTGAAATCGATTGATACCTCTTTAACCTACGCCGATCGTATGTAGATATATTATTGAACGCAAACGACTTTACAGAGTTGCCTACGTCACGGTTTTGTCTCATTCAGCCTCTTTGGATTCCACTCGAGTATTTGGTCACTGACAATGTGGTCCAGATTGCATTCTGTACGTCAATTTCCGTAATTTCGATCTATTTAGGGGAACCCTATTGACCCTGGACCGTGGCTGCAGACAATAGCAGGAACAGACCTTGCATCAAAGATGGCTACTCCCATAAACTGTACGCGATGTCTTGCTGTAACAAATTGCCATTTTTACAGTGTCAGAAAGAATATCTACCAGAGAGAATTCCGAGGCAAGGGTAGTCGCGTATAAAAAAAGTAGATGACATCCCAGGAGCGAGCCATAAGTAGTCGTTATTTTATGTGATTTGCACAGATAATGCATTCATAAACTGCTACATATAATTTGTGTCCTCATAAATAAACACCTCTTGCACTTACACGTACTGCAATAAACTCACATTGGTGCACGGATACACTCCACAGTTTACTACCAACGTAAATACACAAATATTAATGATGGCATACATTAATGCATATGCATAAACAGTCAAAAATACAAAATATTTACATAAATACAAACCAATCTAACGAAGATAGACAATTACAAAGCCCGAAGGTGGTCCCTTTAGTAGCGACTCGTTTTTTTGTTTGGGTATAGAATTAACATCTATATTTACAACCTTAATTTTCGCACCTTTGGCTCTATTTACATGTTTACTGCACTGCAGTTTAGAGGGGGAAACATTCTACCCACCAGTATAACGGTGTATGTCACATTAATTGTTATAATGCATGGCATAAGCATAAATGTATTAATTTGTGAAATTGTTTGCAGGGGAACGTTATAACAATAAGGAGAAAAACATAAAACAAAACCAGTTACTTTTGGCAAGACAACATTCGTGGGGATGAAAGGCCAGGTCATAGTTCAAAGTAGCAAATCAAGTTGATCAGTGTGCATTGGCGCGCACTCGCAGTACGCACATGTGCATTTCCTGCACGGGAACACTCTAAGCATGTTACACCGGTCACGTGAAGTAGCACAATAGAAAGATAAATCGCTACTTTTAACGGCCTTCCTATTTACCACGCAGAAACCCTTCAACAATTACTGGTCGTAGAACATCTCCAAAGGCAGGCACATTTTAACATACTTAAAAGCCGGTCTACTTCATAAATAGTGACAACAGTGGGTTATTTTGTATCACTCTTATGCGACAGTCTACTTCTTAATTAATGACAGCAATGTGTTATTACAAGAACTGCGAATTCACGCACAATAAAAAGCCATATATTTTATGTTTCTGAGTGGTATGTGACAAGCTACGTTGACGCGTATCACTGTGATCTATGAAACGTAACAAGTCGACGTTAGCAGAAACCCCCCGAATTATCCTCACTACATGGGAATATACTCGGAACTAGCACAATCTTGTTATCATTGTGTTTTTCGTGCTGTTATTGGACAATATATCACAGGGATCTATACTAGTCCGCCACGCGCATTTGTCTCCCGTTGCGTAAGTGGTTTACTTATGTGGCGATTTGCTTCCAGAAGAAGCCACATTTCTCTGCAAAACTTGTGCCCGTAGCGTGAGTGATATGAGGTGTTGGATTTTCAAGCCTCGTATTGCCACAAACATCCTTCAGCTGTGTCGAACAGATTGCGTGGCGATTTGACGCGATCTACCTCGCTCGTGTTGGAGATTTTCTAGGTCGAGGTTCGAGGTGCCGTTATAAATCAATCACTCCTAATTCTAACCAAGCGACGCTGCTAACAACAAAGGGAATTTTTTTCTCAGCCACAGGAGTGTATGAACATGTATTGTGCTTATAAAACAGCAGTACTAATGGCCTGACAAAATCACCACGGAGATGCCAACATATATATATATATATATATATATATATATATATATATATATATATATATATATATATATATATATATATATATATAAAGTGTCGTTTTTATGAAAGTATACGCAAAGGTGATTGTGCATAAAAGTAATAAATTATATATATATATATATATATATATATATATATATATATATATATATATATATATATATAATTTATTAATTATTTTATGCACAATACCTTTATATATATATATATATATATATATATATATATATATATATATATATATAATTTATAAATTTTATGCACAATCACCTTTCTGTGTATTTTCATGAAAACGACACTTTAATATTAAAACTAATAACGCTTCGAGCTATTCTTCCAATCTGCTGACACAGATGTACTAGTCTAATTGCCAGCTGTATCCTTTCAATGGTGAACCTAGAAATTGTAATAACTGTAAGGTTTTTGGATTGATATGTATTCACATGAGTGTCTGGAAGATTTTGAGCTTTGTTGGCACTGGGCCAACTTTGGGGAACTTTTTTTATTAGCTAATTAGCATAATTAGCATTGTTAACGCTAGTTAAGCTTGATCCAAGTATAACGTTTGAACTAATAGGCCTAGAATCATGTGCAATAGCACTTTTCTATATCAGTTTGACTCGGGGAATTCATATCTGATATTAGTTTCGTGATTAGAGGTCAAGGTCAATGTATAAAATCAAGGTCTATGTCATTTTGGCTCAAAATTGTTGAAATGTACTTAACTTCCCCACTTCGCGTAACTGACAATGAAACAGACAATTAATGGTTTTATTTATAGTTAATTTTATTAAACATAGAAACACTAGTCTGTGGCTAATATAACCAAATGTAAACATTCATAGTCAAACCAAATTAGCATAGATAGCTGTGAGCACACATACTATCTATCCAATACTGAGTGTTGTTCTTATAACTCATCCCGATCTACACAAGCATCATTATAGTCATGGTCATGCTGGTCATCGTTCTTCTCCATCTCCTCTTTCTTCATAAATGAGTTGCAGCATTCATCACATGCTGTGCAGGTGCAGTAGATTGTGCAGCTGAGTTTTTCACGGTAACAGCTACAATTGCCTTCCTTGCATGCCCTGTCCTTCGCTCGACAGCGGCAGCTAATGACGTTCATTAGAAGCGGTGGTCCTGGTGGACCACTGTCAGTGCTGGGGCAAGTTATCCCATCGTCTATTTTCCAACCATAGTGTGCGATGGAGACATCTGGAGGTCCCTGTTTGTCAGCTGCTTTCCAAAGCAACATCTGCAGGTGAGCACGTCGCACGTGGAGGTAAAGGTTTGTGTCCGTCGGAGGCAGTAACATGATGCGCAGTTGCTTCGCCTGTTTGCGGGTGTACATATTGTAGCGAGCTTGAGTCATCGAGGTGCCCGTGGGTTGTCCATACAGTGCCGCAAAGAAATGCTGTCCAACTGCCATGAGGTCCATGTGAGTGGCACTCTCCTCACCCAGTACGTCGAATAGCCCTGGAAAGTTGCCTGCTTTCAGTGTCTTCAGAACAGAAGCCTTGCCTTTGCCGAAAGGGGTAGGAAACAGTATCACAGCCGCTTCATGCATGGGCTCCAAGTCGCTGTGAGCACACTGTGTCTCCTAAGTTGGCACATGTGGCGTTGATGTCAAGGGCATCACCATCCCACTTCTCCATTTGCACAGAAACACGAACCTGAAGGTCATAGCGCCACGTCCAGTACAACAGCAGCACGAAAATGTCGCTGTCGTCGCTGAGGATTCTAACTATCTGACGACCAGCATCGGCGGCTTGAAGCAGATAGCTAATGATGGTGATGTCAGCTTCATCGTGCAAGAAGACGCCATCATCCCTGCTCTCAACTGACACCCCACACCCCAGGTTGAACGTGCTGAGAAGACGTGACAGGCCACGCTTGTTGTGTTTGTTCTTCATCACTGCCTCACGACTTGGCAGAGGGCTGTTGAGGTCCAGGTTGAATGTATTGGAGCCAACACCAGCTAGCCGCTGCCTCTTATGGTCCTTAGCCGATATTTCGGTGTAACGGGCAAACAATAGGATTTTCTCTGGAGCAGCACTCAATGCAAGCCGCGCTTTCAGAGACTCCGCCAGCACATCCACACTTCCGCCACAGGGACAGACCACGTGATATAAGAGTTGCTGAGCGTCCACGATGATGACATCAGGGCGTGGAGCCTTGTGATGCTTTACTCCAAGCTTGTGAACTAGTATCGCCTTGTTCCCTCTCCGGAGGCAACCATACTCATCCATAAGTGATGGAGGGACAGCACATAGCTCATACCCAAATATTGGCAGGAGTTCCATCTCGCGCTGTTGACCGACTACCAGAAAACGGAGAAATGTGGACTCTAGGTCGAACACGACCTTGTCACCAATTTTGACACCTCGTTTCAGATGTTCCATAGTATTCACTGGCGAGCTGAGCTTTGCATGGAATCCGGTTGGGAGTGAGTTTTGGAATGCAGTTGCCATCGTCCCACCAAATGCCAAGGAGTCTGAAACATTGACTATCGTTGGAGACACTTGTCCATTATGGATGTTGTAGAGGACATCACTCTCGGTATCGAGGGGTGGGAACATTTTCCAAGTTCTGTACTGATACGCTGGCGGTCATTTTCATCAACTTTACATATCTTCACACATTCCTTCTTGTGCGGGGTCTCGCTGGAACTGCTTGACAGATCTGGAGAGTAGCAATGGTCAAGCGTGTCAGAAACATATGCAGATATTGGGAAAGAGTCAATCCATTCTGCTACTTGTGTTGAGGATAGCGTGATACCATTCAGGCCACCTTTGCCGATCTTTATTGCCGTCTGCTCCCCGAACTGATCGGCAGAGACAGCGTTCCAGCTGCCTGCCTTGTGCCTGCAGACAAATGCACCGGAGTGAAGGTCGTCCTTGGCCTCAGCAGGCAGGAGCACTGACATCTCGAGGCAGTGCCACGAGAGGTACCTTGCATAGTTGTGGTGTCCAGCGATGAAAAAGTAAGGTAACAGACGCTTGATACAGAAGCTGCTGTAGAAGCCAATCCCCCTCTCTCTCGGAACAGATCAACTGGTGTGCGAGCAAGGTTGGGGTTATGAGGTTGTCTACCCAGTGGCGACCAGTTGGATAAAGTCGTGCCCTCTCCAGGTATTCACATATCTCCTCCCACGTCTTGAAGCCAGTCTTCAGGAAGGATTGTGGGAGAATGGAAGAAACCGTGTTTGACCGTTACACCGAAATATCGGCTAAGGACCATGAGAGGCAGCGGCGAGCTGGTGTTGGTTCCAATACATTCAACCTGAACCTCAACAGCCCTCTGCCAAGTCGTGATGCAGTGATGAAGAACAAACACAACAAGCGTGGCCTGTCACGTCTTCTCAGCACGTTCAACCTGGGGTGTGGGGTGTCAGTTGAGAGCAGGGATGATGGCGTCTTCTTGCACGATGAAGCTGACATCACCATCATCAGTTATCTGTTTCAAGCCGCCGATGCTGGTCGTCAGGTGGTTAGAATCCTCAGCAGCGACAGCAACATTTTCGTGCTGCTGGTGTACTGGACGTGGCGCTATGACCTTCAGGTTCGTGTTTCTGTGCAAATGGAGAAGTGGGATGGTGTTGTCCTTGACATCAACGCCACATGTGCCAACTAAGGAGACACAGTGTGCTCATAGCGACTTGGAGCCCATGTATTAAGCGGCTGTGATACTGTTTCCTACCCCTTCATCAAAGGCAAGGCTTCTGTTCTGAAGACACTGAAAGCAGGCAACTTTCCAGGGCTATTGGACGTACTGGGTGAGGAGAGTGCCAGTCACGTGGACCTCATGGCATTTGGACAGCATTTCTTTGCGGCACTGTATGGACAACCCATAGGCACCTCGATGACTCAAGCTCGCTACAATCTGTACACCCGCAAACAGGCGAAGCCACTGCGCATCATGTTACTGGCTCCGACTGACACAAACCTTTACCTCCACGTGCGACGTGCGACCCTGCAGATGTTGCTTTGGAAGGCAGCTGACCAACAGGGACCTCCAGATGTCTCCATCGCAGACTATGGTTGGAAAATAGACGATGGGATAACTTGCCCCAGCTTTGACAGTGGTCCACCAGGACCACCGCTTCTAATGAACGTCATCAGCTGCCGCTGTCGAGCGAAGGACAAGGCATGCAAGGAAGGCAATTGTAGCTGTTACCGTGAAAAACTCAGCTGCACAATCTATTGCATCTGCACAGCAGGTGATGCATGCTGCAACCCATTTACGAAGAAAGAGGAGATGGAGAAGAACGACGACCAGCATGACCATGACAATGATGATGATTGTGTAGATTGGGATGAGTTATAAGAACAACACTCAGTATTGGATAGATAGTATGTGTGCTCACAGCTATCTATGCTAATTTGGTTTGACTATGAATGTTTACATTTGGTTATATTAGCCACAGGCTAGTGTTTCTATGTTTAATAAAATTAACTATAAATAAAACCATTAATTGTCTGTTTCATTGTCAGTTACGCGAAGTGGGGAAGTTAAGTAAATTTCAACAATTTTGAGCAAAAATGACCTTGACCTTGATTTCATACATTGACCTTGACCTTTAATCACGAAAATAATATCAGATATGAATTCCTCGAGTCAAACTGATATATAAAAGTGCTATTGCACATGATTCTAGGCCCATTAGTTCAAACGTTATACTTGGATCAAGCTTAACTAGCGTTAACAATGCTAATTATGCTAATTAGCTAATAAAAAAAGTTCCCCAAAGTTGGCCCAGTGCCAACAAAGCTCAAAATCTTCCAGACACCCATGTGAATACATATCAATCAAAAAACCTTACAGTTATTACAATTTCTAGGTTCGCTATGTGGCAACTAGACTATACGTTACGTTAGCAACAGCTTGTACTGCCGACCCGGCAGTCGGAGCGAGCTACGAGACCTACAGTTGCATAACGTAACTCGAAGGAAAAACAACTTAGGCCGGACAAATAGGAAATTTATTGAAATAAATGTTCTCCTTAACAGTCTTTTTCTAGAAAATTACCATGCTTTATCAGGCCACTGTGTGTTTTGTGGCCAGCTGGTGCCTATAATTAAGATGTTTTCCGCTGTAAAATTACCATATTTTGAGCTTCTATCTGGCAAGTTGTATTTCACAAGCAGACAGTAGATGCGTCGTTTAAATACAAGACCAACGCACGTCAATCAGCAGCCATCTGGTGCACAGTGGCTGGGTCAGGCGTCTAAAGTCACGACGTCCATTAATCTAGTTCTCGCCTTGATTAAAGGAAACAAAACGCGCCTCCAATTACCAAGTGAAAGAAGAAAACATCGCTACTCCACTCTTCATTGTACAAGTACACCCAAGAACCATCTATTTCCCTGGGGTCGACACTCCGCGAAAGGCTTAGATCACGCAGAACCGCCAGCGAACAGGAATTAGCCGCGGTTTAAGGATTGCACATTTCGTGCAGTTTGGGATTATCCGAAAGCGCACTGGCGCAGTTGGAGCAGAAGACAGCGTCATCGCAGGAAATGTTATTCATACGCTAACTTTGGGAGAGTAAGTGGATATCATCCCTGGCGCCGAAGTTCAATCGCGTGCTTCTATGCCCAAACCCTTCCTTGGACAATTAGTTTCTGATTTATAAATTTACGATCCATTAAAAACAGAAAGGTAGTTGTTTAGAAATATTGATTTGTTCAATGGACACATTTATTTTGTCATTCGTTTCTCGTGTCACTGAGGAGTAATGTTAAAATGATGAGTGTCATTGAGGATTAATGTTAACATTATGATCCGCTGCAAGCAACTGACGACAGCATAAATTAAATGGTCATGGAAATTGGTTTAAGTGCAAAAATAGAGAAATGGTAACAATTGCTACCCGCAGTTTGTGAAGAATGTGTCAAACACACTGCAAACGTTTAGTAAACTGCTTGTTCCTCCCTTGTCGTCAGGTTGGCGTGTCGTCTTTTCTTCGTCTGCTCTTTCCTCTCATCACTTTTCTCTCTCTACATCTCTATCAACAATCTCCAACTCCTTCTATCTTGTGGATATTATGTTTTCCATTCTCCTCCCACTCTTTCCAGATCTCTCTTAACGTAATGCTCCCATCGCATTATCGGTCTTCCTCGCCTGCTTAACTGCTAATCTGCTTGCGATCTCCAAATGGTTGATGAGCGATCTTGTGGATGAATGACAAATTGTGTTCTCAATGACAGTGTGGTGCTTTGAGAAAAGAAAACACTTCAGAGGCAACGTTTATCTTTCGCGTACTGTATCGACGTGTTTATGAGGGAGTGTTTTAAGGTGCGGTCTCCCAATCTCCCAATGGTGGTTGTCGGTGACATCACTACTCACAAACGATCCGTATTTATATCCATGTTTGCATCCATGCATAGACATAATAATTTCGTATTTATATCCATATTTGTATCCATGCATAGACGTAATAATTTCGTATATATATATATATATATATATATATATATATATATATATATATATATATATCCATATTTGTATCCATACATAGACATACAACTTTCGTATTTATATCCATGTTTGTATCCATGCATAGACATTAATTTCCTTTTGTGTTAAAAGTAACTGCCCCCAAACGGAAGTTCATTGATATGCCTTTGTTGCATTGAACATTCGACGACAATGTAGTTCCTTTTAATTTGTTTGACTTCCGGATAACATAAGCAATTACATTGTCCTTGTCTGTATCCTATAGGTACAACGCACCTGTATCATACAAATTTATTTGCAACGGCATTAGACGCACGGTACAAACGTTGTCACCCTGTATAGTTGCGACTGAGTCTGATTTAACGCGCATGCGTATAGATAATCGAAGAAAACGCCATTAATCAATTGATTGATGCCGCTATGCGATAGCCAGACATGGATTTCCCATTGAGAAGTATCTCCCATTGAATTTGCGCCGACGAAAACGGTAGATTTACGAGCAAATAATCCGAGGTACCGGAGTAAAACATCGTCGTATCTGAGACAATCAGAACGCTACAACGTCGCTAAATCACGTAGATCGGAAAACAAATATTTTGCACGGACGTTAAATGGCTAGTCTTTCCGCACTTGACTGTTCCGGTCCACGCCGTGCTGTGTTATCCTTGGCTTGTTCCGCAAGGCAGCCATATTGAAAACGCGGTGTGGTACACGCTTCACTATAGAGTAATTCCGCATTATTTACGAGAGAAATCAACATACCATTTTCATAACTAACTTACATTCTATACGCGGCAAGCAATCAAGATCCATGCAGCCATCGTCTAATTGTCGTCAGTTTTATGAGAATCGCTAATATAGGTAATAGGCAACATACCCAATGACACGAAAAATCACTTCATGCTGCTGCGATTGCGTGGGCATGATTTGCGCGCGCGTCCTTGCGTTTTTTACTAAATAAATATTGAAATGATAAGGACACCGTAATGGACATGTATAAGCATTTGTCTTGGAATTCTTTGTGTTATAGAAAGGCGACAATGCACTTTTATCGTGCGCGATATGATCGTGCAAATATATTTCCCATTATTGGCCGTGCCCACTGTGTATTTGTGTTCTCAATGTCCTCTTTGTAATTTGTGTTGTTCTTTGGCACTTCGTACTTGCGTTGTTCATGTCCTCTTCGTCTTATAGTTTTCGCGTCCTTTTTACTTGTTTTGTTCGTGTCCCCTTCGTAGTTGCGTTGTACACACTGTCTTCGTATTGTGTTGTCCGTGGCTCCTTCGTACTTGCGTTGTTCACACTGTCTTCGTATTGTGTTGTTCGTGTCCCCTTCGTACTTGCGTTGTTCGCATTCTCTTCGTATTGACATTGTGTTGTCCGTGTCCCCTTCGTACTTGCGTTGTTCACATTGTCTTCGTATTGTGTTGTCCGTGTCCCCATCGTAGTTGCGTTGTTCGCATTGTCTTCGTATTGTGTTGTCCGTGTCCCCTTCGTACTTGCGTTGTTCACACTGTCTTCGTATTGTGTTGTCCGTGTCCCCTTCGTAGTTGCGTTGTTCACACTGTCTTCGTATTGTGTTGTCCGTGTCCCCTTCGTAGTTGCGTTGTTCATACTGTCTTCGTATTGTGTTGTCCGTGTCCCCTTCGTAGTTGCGTTGTTCGCATTGCCTTCGTATTGTGTTGTCCGTGTCCCCTTCGGCTCATCCTGAAGACTTTATTTTGATCGACTCGGTTGATGCAGAATTTGCAGTTCTGCTCCCGATACTTTTTTCCGGAGTTAGCGAACTGCACATATCCTGTCAACTAGCTTCACTAGGATCACTTCTGCAGACCACGTGGCATGGAAAGGTACAGATAACTTATCAACAAAGCATGGGCTACGTTAGGATAGCATTTGTTCCACAGCATTTGTCAGTGTAGTCTAACTGCTTTCTGTGCCTCAGCTATACAATAATGGGTTACGTCAACGACATATTTATATCCAACTGTGGCATAGCAATATTTCTATTTCAGAAACATATTACCGGAAAAAAAACATCAAATTATAATGCTATCATAAAAAGGATATACAAAGACCGTTATGGTCCAGATCCGGGGGAGGTCAAGTGCCACTTTGCCCCCTTGCCCATGGTTGCAGCAAAGTGAACAGCAGTTAAATATGTAAACTTATTATCGTAACTGCTTTGACATTTTAGGCCTTACACATATCCCCCGCTCACTTGATTACTGTATTCCACGTAGGGATGTTTATTCATGTAGCACATCCGAGCCAATATCTTTGACACACTGTCATTTGTCTTTCACATAGCTATCAGTTATCATGCTAAACAATCTTCGGATTCTTTTTTCCTAGCGACATTCCAAGGCACCAACTTAACAGTTTTGCATGTATCCGGTGGATTGCAGCGCACAGTTGTCGATCGTTTTGGACACACGATAGGTGGTGGCAGGCGAGCAAGTACTCGCGTTTTTGTAGGATGTAGTAGTTTGTTTGGAGAAGGGATTAAAGGGGGAATATAGAATAATGCGTGAATTGCATGTTCGGCCTCTTTGAGAGAAGAAATGATATATTAAGCTGTGAACGTAGATGAGCTTGGTCGCCGTATATATGTATGTATGTATGTATGTATGTGTGTGTGTGTGTGTGTGTGTGTGTGTGTGTGTGTGTGTGTGTGTGTGTGTGTGTGTGTATGTATGTATGTATATATATATATATATATATACGTGTATGTGTGTTTGTTTGTGTGTGTATGTGTGTGTGTGTGTGTGTATGTGTGTGTGATCCAGGAAATAAGCAACATTCCATACAGCACGGGTATCTTTTACAGAAGCTATGCGTTTTGCGATAATCAACGCGTGACAACATATACCAGATATAACCAGACGCCGATACTTCGTGACAAGTGACATAAACCGGCCACTGGCCACTGCCCGGCAGATGGTCATCACACCCATACATTGTCGTGAAGTGTCTTCCTGCGCTGTTATCTTCCTGCTGTCTCAAGCCGGAACTCTGACATCAAACATTCGTACTTTCTTTCTTTCTTTCTCATCTGTGGTCGATGTCACAGTTCCTTGAAGCATTCCGTTGGACGACATCCGTAATCACGTTTAAGGGCGTTTCAACGACAAGGGAACATGATTACAGGCGGGGGTTGATCTGAGAAAGAAAAGAGGCGGTTGAATACTGGGCCATCTTATAAATATCGATATCCAATTGTTGGTGACCGGACCAGACATATCCGCCCATCAACGCTGACCTCTCGAGAGACCGACACTTGCAATGTGTGCGTTCTTTCGCGGAACAGGTCCATCTGGTCTGGGAAAATCTATTTTAGAGAAATATATTTAATTCTGATGAAACCGTTTAAATCCAGTATAATCAACTGGACGGTGAGGTGTTTGCATCCTGTCCTGTCATGATACGATTGGTGTGGCAATGGATGTGGTAATCTATACGCGTTAGTTGCGAATTACATTGCGTATTGATAAGGTCAGATAGCGCCAAACGGTGTCAGGGCCACAGAGCCGACAACTGTTTTGTCAAGCAATACCATGCGGCCATCTCTGTTGATTTTTTTGCAACGTCTACTGGAAACAGCCGGTGTACATACAGCATTACAAAACTGACGTGTTGAGCACTTGGATTTACATTTATGCTTACAGCTGCAGGCGACTAATGACAAAAATAAATCATGTATTAGCGAATATAAGTTATGTTGTATCGTCTGGCTATAACATTTTTTAAACTAAATCAACAACTATCTGCCCATTCAAGAAATGTATACACAACTTTGAAACACCATTAAGCGCATCAAATAGATGTTTAGAAAGAAGTCATAGTATCAAAAAATGGTTTGAAATTTCTTTAGTGACCACGCAATCTGGGTGGCGCTGAAACGGCGTTTGGTATGAAATGGATAACGTATTAATGCGGTTAGGTAAGGCTGACAAGGGTGATATAATTGTGGCGTGAGGAAATAATATGTTATATATCGCATGTATGGATGTTATTGGGGTTAGCTAATATTTAAATGATAGAGACAACAAGCGTGTGAGTCTGACCACGTCATATTCAACTAGTTGTTGAATACTATGGGCTAGACGAATACGTGGTTTAAGGAGCAGAAGACCCCAATCTGTCTTCTCTTTTAGCTGGGAAGAACTAAAAGAGAACAGTGTGGAAAGAACATCTTCCCTTCAGAGATAGTAATAATAAATATTATGCATATTACTAATAAAGCAGTCAATCAATCAATAAAGATGTCTTTTAACATTTTAAATTATTTATTTACAAATAATTATGTAAACTAATAAATAAATAAACTTATATATATATATATATATATATATATATATATATATATATATATATATATGGAAAGGATTAATGATATATCTAAAAAAATATTTGTTAACCTTATAAATAAATATTATATGTCTAAAATGTTATATAATAAAAACATTATAATATTAAACATGATTGATTTAAGCAAAGATTTCACAATAAAAGAAGATTTCATGTTCAGCACTATCGGCCCGCTATTTGAGAACAGGTACACCCGCACTCACCACGCGAGCAAGGTTACAGCGACATGTATCATATAGACCAATCTGTCATGGACTGCTCACACTTTTTAAAGCTGGCGGATCACTGATACAGAAAACATCTAAAAACAAGACTATGACGCCGGTGAGTAGATGCCGTTGTATCTGGAGACAGATGTCACTCATGGAGAGAGAAGTTTGACAGAGCTGGCGTGAATACGATTGACCACTGGCAAATGACTACATTAGCACAATTCCGGTTGTGAATCGCTAAGCCTCGTCATTTGGGAACACCGTACCAGACCACGAGTGACCGGCTTACTTCAGACATGCGGTTAAGCAAACAATGCGACGTCAATGCCATATCTCTTGCCCCAGAAAATAATGTAATCCATTTACAGTGTGTGCATGTCCCGTATGCAGGCTATTCGTTCATACGAAGCACGCAGCAATTGAGTGTCCCCTTGAAGCGTCAAGCATCCCACAGTTCTCTGCCCGCAATCAGTGGTCATCCCGTCACGTGACACCAGAACACGCTCATGGTGACCCGATCTGATAGCCACGCTTGTTCACTCGAGGACAAAGAGCACTGTTTATTTTCCTATTGACGGCTTTGATGATTATAAGGAAACGGGACCTGAGAATTTATTTTAATTTTAACACTGTCACTGCAGTCATGTCACTGATATGCTGATCAAATTTCACCAAAAAGGCATATCTCATGCTCTCTTAAAATGCATGCATGTGAACTGCCCCTCAATATTGAGCAAACTGAGCAGGCTTTTTGCATCCGCAGGGTCATGTAAGACAAAATGGCTAAAAATCACTACGCCAACTACACTCTGCCTAACATGCATTATTGCACTGCAGATACATCATAGTACTGAACCTACTAGTATGCCTGTCCTACTGTACTCATTTCATATAAAAAGATGTTTTCAAAATCTCAAATGACACAATTATTAAGGTACTACATTCGTATGGGTTAAGACCAGGAAGTCGAACTATGCTTTGACCCCTC
>OZ024858.1:27044686-27087186 GCA_964017155.1 Oasisia sp. SBJ-2009
GTGCGTCGCACGGTCAAAAAACAGTCGCAGTACATTGAAAATTAAAACATGTTCTGAATGCCCAAACGAGTCCATTTATTTACTAGAAAGCATTCGTATGCAAATGCATTGACTGCGTGCGCAGTTATCGACGTTGAAAACGTAAACAAACGTTTTTTTTACCGCATGTTGTTTTTAACGAACTGATACTGAGCAAAAGGTAGTAAAATAAGAACACGTCACTATTGATTGTCGGACAAACAGGTCTCGTCATGAATACGTTGAAGAATTATCAATTCATGTGACAAGCAATGATTTATATAACAGGGCACCTGCTTTTGAGACAACGCCGCCGAAAAAAAATCAATATCCGCTGTCCAGTCGTGACACCGGGCGAGATGGGATGACATCGGACGATAAGACGCGGAGGGTGGTGGTGGTGGGGGTGGGGGGGTTGGTGGGGGGGGGGGGGGGCTGAAGATTTTTTTTTCTTTGCGGGTGCTGAAGATTTTTATCTTTGGCAGGAGGTTCAACATTTGTTAAAAAGTTGACGCCCTTTTTCAAAACCTTAGTTTACACCCTTCCGCGACGCTAGCCAAAAATCACCTTCGCGCTCAAATTGAACCCAAATTACTGGGTGAGTAATGGTAACTCTCCAACAAACATATACCACAAAATGCTTACAAAATTCCTAAATACTGAAGCCTAATCCTGTCTCCAGTCCCTCTCCAAAATATAGCGAGACTGGACCCCCCCAAGCCCCCGACTCTGGCCACTACGCGTGGCGTGTCGGACGGGAATTAAACGAGCGCGGTCCAGTCGCCCAGGCCACTCGTAATCTGTGCACGGCTCCGGCGCATGAATCGATTCATTCCTGTCGAGTGGGCTTGTTTTGATGGCGTTCGCGTCCACTCGAACCGACCGCGCAATAGAACATCATGTAGCGCCCACACCTCACTTGATTCACGACCTGGTCCATTCATAAGAGTCGAACGAAAACACCACCGCTACGAGAGTCATCACGTTAAGTCAGACAAATGGCGTATGCTTGCTAGTTAGGGACACTAGCTGAAGTATCATGCAAGACTAGTATGCCACGTTAGTCGCAAGGTCTTGCCGTTTATCACTGCAGTTAAACGAAGGCACTTGTTTTTGTCTTTTTTGACACAAGGACCAGTGAAGCCTGCACACGATAAGAAATATGATTGAAGGTGGTAGCATTTCACATTAGTACGTCCTGTAGGTTTTTCCTGATAATTTTACAATGATAATAAGGCGACATGGTGGCTTGATCTTCAGATTCTCGACTGAGAGAACCGGATTCTAATTATCTGCTGCCGTGTCGAACGTTCGTTCACCCTAAGTTGCGCTAGCTGTATGGCAATAGACAGTGATGGGTATGTGTGCACGAATAATCCTCGCGCATTAATTGCAGGTAGCTGGACGCTTCCCGTAGAAGTCGAGATGGTGTTCAATTAAACAGGTCTGCCATGTGTACATGTAAGGCACCTTGATAATAATTGACGTCAGGATACTGCGCTATACGAGACCTTAC
Organism: Oasisia sp. SBJ-2009; assembly: GCA_964017155.1. Classification (NCBI taxonomy): domain Eukaryota; kingdom Metazoa; phylum Annelida; class Polychaeta; order Sabellida; family Siboglinidae; genus Oasisia; species Oasisia sp. SBJ-2009. The sequence continues at coordinate 27,046,221 of OZ024858.1, forward strand.
CCATTCATGTTTTACCTTTATGATAATCCCACATATTCCGAGAGACACAATCTTGTTAAAGCGCTTACTACCAATGGAATTCTGAATACATAGTTTACCATAAAGCACTCCCACCCCAACAGGAAAGTAACCAGGAACCGCGCGGACATTTAACCAAGGTGCACACTAGAAAACTATTGTTAGCTGTCATTAAAGGTGCAGTCTGGCATAGACTGCGTCATACCATATCTGGCCTACCGTTGTACTGGGCTAAGCGTAGTCCTGTGCAAAGAGTATTTGCGCAATTGCAGTGACACATTTGACCTGCCATTTTAACATTTTACCTGTCCTGTAGGGACATTTATGCTAGCATTAGAAACCACGCTTATTTCTTGTACTGGCCTTACAGCCACCCACATCCGGTTCTGAACGATTCTCGGCCCGCTACACCGGACTTTGCTTACGCAGGTATTTCCTAAATAAAAACCCGATAGACTGGACAGCAATATATATATATACGGCGTGGCAGTAAAGTAGGATTAAACCTAGCGTGCAAAAATAGCCTACACGCAAGCAGTGTGGCGTAAGCAATCATAGAAGTATTTTGAGTTAACGCGATCGTCTCGTGATACGACCTGCTTCAGGCGGCAAGTGCAGCAGGAAGTCGCTGGTTTGTGAAACGTTAATTCACGCATGCTCCGTCTTCGTCAAACGCATGGCAATTCAGCTTCTAACATGTTGGTGGTTTTTACACAACACTGTCATTATGTTAATAATAATAATACACTTTATTTAAACACTGATCTCCAGAGAATGACTATTCGATTCTATAAAAACAATATAAGTTTAACTAAAATAAACCTAATTATATAATTGTGACTTTTGAATCTTGTATAAAAGTATGAATAAATTAATTGAGACTAAGTTAGCAAATAATTTAATTAATGTAATTAAGTAAATTGTAATTAAAATGTAAATTAAACCAAATTAATACATACAATGACATTTTATTAAATAATTGTTTTATAATTATAAAAAAAACATATATTAGTATAATTCTAAATACTTAAAATTAATGTTATGCGTTTATTCGCTCCCATATGTTTATAAAACGCGAGAAAATGTAAGTTATGTTTCACTGTTTGCATATTATAGCCATCAATCACAGTTCTCCGCTCATGTCCGCCTGTAGCCGTACCTTAATAACTGTTTCATCTAGAAAAAATATTGTGGTGTGTGTATAATATGTTCTATGGGACTAGGATTTCAAATAGCCTATTTTTGGAATTTTCCGGCTTTCGCGTCCGCCATTTTTAAAGATGGCGGGCCTCAATACAAATGTCACAATATCTCAAAAACGATATCACATTGCGCAGTAATGTTGATGACATTGGATAGCTTGGTAGATAATGTACATTTGAACTTACTAACATTATTAGCTGAAGAACGACCTAGCGATCGACACAGCGCGAACTTGACGTGGCGTCCATCATCGTAGCTCCTGGTGCAAGGGATTGAAGCTACTGTATGTACTATATCGCCGTAATTGTTATCCAGACCTATGTCTCTCAATCGCAATTCTTTCCGTCTATTTGTACTTCCTTCTACGCAATTTTACACCCGACGTTTGCTCATAATATTATGATCTATACGGTCTGCATATGTAAAGCGAGTGTGCTAGCTCTGAGGTTTTAAAATGTCTTGTTTACTGTGACGTTCTTATGACTACCACATGGGTGTTGAAAGTTTACTGTCTGCCAATTTGTGTTTAGTTACTTTATTAAGTTTGGAACAATGCTTGCAATTTGAAAAATTCCGCCTGTAACACGTTCAAATGGTGAACAAGACATCCAGTTTCAAAAATAATTGATTGGCCATAATGCCAAGGTGAGCACACAGTTAACCGCAATACCCTTTGATGTTTAACTTTCCCAACATCTAGACAGCAGACGTCCTATTACAAATTACTGGTCTACCAATTATGGCAGAGGAACTGACACCCTCCTTTTTACTAGTGCCTTTCAATGTAGCCATCGAGTGACATCGACTTCTTGCGATTACGGAGAAACATTGTGCAGATGGAGAGAGAGAGAGAGAGAGAGAGAGAGAGAGAGAGAGAGAGAGAGAGAGAGCGAGAGCGAGAGCGAGCGAGAGAGAGACAGAGAGAGACAGAGAGATACAGAGACAGAGACAGAAAGACAGAGACAGAGACAGACAGAGAGAGATAGAGACAGAGACAGAGAGACAGAGACAGAGACCTACAGACAGACATACAGAGACAGAGAGAGAGAGAGACAGACAGACAGACAGACAGCGACAGAGAGAGAGAGAGAGAGAGAGAGAGAGAGAGAGAGACAGAGACAGAGACAGAGACAGAGACAGAGACAGAGACAGAGACAGAGACAGAGACAGAGACAGAGACAGAGCAACAGAGAGAGAGAGAGAGACAGAGAGAGAGACAGAGAGAGAGACAGAGAAACAGAGAGACAGAGAGAGACACAGAGAGAGAGAGGGAGAGAGAGAGAGACAGAGAGAGACAGAGACAGAGATACAGAGGCAGAGAGAGACAGAGAGACAGAGACAGACAGAGAAACAGAGAGAGAGAGAGACCGAGAGACAGAGACAGAAACAGAGACAGAGACAGAGAGAGACAGAGACAGAGACAGAGAGAGACAGAGAGAGACAGAGAGAGACAGAGAGAGACAGAGAGAGACAGAGAGAGACAGAGAGAGACAGAGAGAGACAGAGAGAGACAGAGAGAGACAGAGAGAGACAGAGAGAGACAGAGAGAGACAGAGAGAGACAGAGAGAGACAGAGAGAGGAATCGTGTCAAGAGATAGCGGACGGCACGACGTGGAGGCCAGCCTCTATGAGGGAACAGAGCGGCCAACGAAACAGCTAGTTAGAGTGTGTTTATAGTAGCAACTATTCTCTATTTCAACCAGTACGTCTTCCTGCCGTGGGTTTGCTGTCCGCGTGAACGCGCGACACCGCAACAAGTCTGATTAACGGGCAATAAGACAGATGGAAACACATTCGCTGTGAACCAGGCGGGACAACACGATGAATCGGTTACGGGTTTGTGATCATCGATTTTCACAGCTCTTCCAGTCCAAGGCTTCGAAATATCGGTTCGACGCGGCCAGATGTCTGGCCAATCCAGGCTACTTTCACACATTTCTACGACAGTATCGTGTCACAGCGTATACATTAACATCATAATGCGTCTAATAAATGGCGTGTTTCAATTACTACTGCAACAGCACACCTCAGACAAATGAACGTGATGGTCATTTGCCATTTGAGCGTATCTAATTTAAGTAGACCGTCTTGTCGACGAGCCATCTATATTTTACGCCTCACCCAAAAGACGCAAAGGTTGCAATTCCGCTTGATGAATCTTTGGTACATGTAGCACATCATCATTATCAGTTAGTCCCCGAAGCAATGATGATGATCTTTCTATGGAAAAGAAATATCACTTGTTTTGTGTTCGTGCAACGGATTATCGTGTTCATGCAAAGGATTATCCGTCCGGTCGTTGCTCGGTGCAGCGGAGCGGTGAAAGTGCATTAAACAATTATGAGTTATTATAAACATCAGTAAATGTTTCACACCTTTAATAATAATAAAAATGACGTCTTTTGCGCCAATATCCTCGAAGATCAAGCTCAGTGGCGTGACAAAACCAAGGGATTAAGCAAACTCGTAATCGAAAACAATGCGTGAGTCGTCAATGGATGGATGAAGAAGCTATGAGGCTAAGGAGGATAGGTATCTTTAAAGAGATAGGTTTTTAGACGTCGGCGGAATGAAACTATAATACCTTCTGATTTACCACTGGCAGGAACACTTTGAGCTGCGGTTGCAACTCTGTTATTTTCGAATGACATTGTGGCTTTGTGTGTGATCGATCGCCTATTATTTCATAATTGTATGATTATTTATGATAATTTCACACCTTCAAGAGGGATTTGAACACTTCGTATCAGCACTTACGTTTTTATCCTGCGATCTTATTCGTGGTTTCAGTTTAGGGTGAAACGTCCTTAGACATTCTCGATGTACATGGGCAACCATTTACAGTTGCTGTTCCATAGTTGTGCATCTAGGACAATACTCTCTGTCGCTGTCTTGCACAAATGATTTGTTACTGTTTTTTCTTTTTATTATGTTAATCAACCCTAACTTGAGCATCATATGTGCGTATCTGAAATTCAGTCACACTGCCAAAAGTCGTATTTTGGTCTTTAATCTGTTGGTAGTGAATAGTTTACCATCAAACGTTATTTGCACTCTGAAACGGAACATTTTACGTGACTGTTATTACATAATTATCTGGACGACGAATCAGTGTAAACTTGTAGAACGAGACAACCAAATAATATATAGGATTATTAAAACAAGTCGTCATTAATATATATATATATATATATATATATATATATATATATATATATATATATATATATATATATATATATATGCACACACATTAATTTTGGAATGTATATATACATTAATTGTTGGATGTTTATATATATATATATATATATATATATATATATATATATATATATATATATATATATATATATATATATATATATATATATATATATATATATATATATATATACATATATTTGTGAACCAGTTATGATGCAAGATTAGCAAAACGCCTGTTTGTTTATTACATCTGCATATATAGATATTCTTGTACGGAAATATACTTCCTTCAGAATAACGGAAGATAAATTGAAAACTCATTACTGTTGCCGTCAGACTGTAAGCTTTCAATTGGACATTCATCTAGCGTGTCTGTGTACTGCCTGCAGTGGTATTGTCGTATGTTTCATAAAGCCATAATTTATGTCGTTACGACCCAATACAAATGGCGGCAGCGAAGAGAAAAATAATGATAAAAATAAACCAGGAGAATTGCACGACGTCCGTGGACATTACGCGGCGGTGCAGCGGGAAATGATACGCTCTTAACTACGGTCCATGACGGTCGCCTACGTACCAAGTAGAAAGCGGCCTAGGGACAGTAGCTGGACATAACTTCTTAATGCTGATCCGGCGAGTGGGGGCATCGGCGTGATCGCTGAGCGATTCTGACCTGGGAGCGAAGATAAAACAGAGCTTCCGCAATGATTATGACATCGAGACGTCGACCGTATCGGCCGGCTTTGGGCAGGGAGATTCTCGCCGGATGGAGGACGGGACGACCGGAAGTGGGCTGGGTCAATGGATGAATGGACACGCACCGGAAGAATGCTGGGATTATGGAAGATTGGGCATGAAATGGGGACTGGTCACTAGGAGGCTATTGATGATGCGCGTGAAAATGTATGGGTTTGTGTTGGAAAAAATACGCTCGCGTGCGCGTGCGGGTGCGCGTGCGCGTGCGGGTGCGCGTGCGCGTGCGCATGTGTGAGTACGTGCGTGTGTACATGTGTGCGTGCATGCACGAGGGTGTTAATAAGTATGTTTCCTTTTCACAGTAGGTTGACCGCAACATACATTTTTTTAAATTCTTTTACCAACCATCCACAGCAAGCATTCTCCATGTGGCAAGCGTACAATTTAGATTAGCACTCCACCCAGTTTTCGATACCTGTCATTATACAAACATCAGCCTGCTTACATTTTAAGAACTTTGACACGGCTAGGATTATTATTACCGGTTGACAATTCGTTCCACCCAATTACCACATGGCTTGGTGACTGCTTATGTGACATCTCATGCATCAAATCTGACTGGCAGTGACGGATCAGCTCCCCGATCTTTCAGGGCATTCTGGGCTACTACGCCGAGTCCCTGAGGCGCACGGACGACCTAACAATCCCTAGATAGCTCTTATCAGTTACCGTCCACTTGCTAGACAAGGCTTCTTCCACACTCAGATATCGTGGCTCGTGTAAATTAAGTCCTCTGTGGATCTGATACTCGGCGGGTGTCGCGAATGTGTCGGGACACATACGCCAGACGATGTCACACTGGTCAACAGGCGCACTGACAAACGTGTATACGTGACGTTTCGTTAACGTTCTGTGTGGCACGGACGCATCGATGCACGAGTTGGTCCATCGAGTAGTCCGAGTTTTCTGACCCGGCTACGTTGTCAAAGACGGACGATTGGTTTATAGAATGAAACCACTGCCAAAATGGTGAGTAGGTCCTGTAAGAAAAAGAGACGTAAGTGACGATTTACACTGTTCAGTTATACGTTTCAGTTTTCCGTAATCCAGTCTCTGAAGGATTCCAGATTCACTGACAGTGCATTGTTACTTCACAAAACAGACTCGGTTTGTTAACAGTCGCCAAAAATCTTTTTTGACTTAAAGTGGTATATTTAACGGACATTTTAACAATGTAACATAAACGTCTAAAATATTTAACGTCACCCGTATTACCATTGACACACCTGACCGGAAAAACTACCGTGTGCAGTGGCTTGTGGTTAATATATAAAATTATGCACGTGTGAGTATACTAACTAGAATAATGTTGACAATTATCGCCGATTATTGACGCCGAGTAATTAAGTTAACATGTAACAACAACTCTGAGGGTCGTTTCTACGGTTCTACGTCACAAACAAAAACTCCAGCACGCATCGATGGAGTTTTCGTTCATGTTCATCAGACCCAGACGGTGGTAGGCTATGCGATGGCATAAAATAATGTTTGCCTCGCTAGACGCGACAGTGCAAATGTTACTTGGGCTATAAAAAGGCTGCATATAGCATAATATTACATTACATTACATTACATTACATTACATTACATTTTACAACGAAATGAAATATAACTATTTCGAAAGGACAGTAGATTAAGGAAAACCTGCATCATTAGAGACGAACCAGTGCGAGTTTGAAATGGACACTGTAGTGCGAACCGTTGTATACACGTTAACGACATAATGTGAGAGAGTTGGATAGATGCAGTCAGGTCACACACGGAGCTAAAATAAACCGAAGGTTCGAAACACGGCGTTATCAACTGGGAATCTTCGCATAGAATGTGGCAAAGCAAGAGCAAAGACGAACGGGTTTCCAGACACCCTGTGCGTGCTGCCGTGACGTAACCAAACACTGGCTGTCAGCTCGTCGAATCAAAGCCAATGGGATACATCTGGGTCAGATTGGACCACAATTAATTTGCACTGAACCATTACGGGCGTGGATTAATGGCAGAATTTCGTGGAAATAAGTCAACTCGTACAAAGCGAAATGTCACTCGCGGGAGGAGTAAGTATGACTCGTATATGAAATTATCTTGCGTAATGTATATCATTATATTATAGTGCTAGTGATTCTTTACAATAATTTGCCTGTCTGTACGGCTGTTATTAGAACATTGACGGGTATATATGTATGCAGATGCGACGACTGCAAACGTCGTCTTTTTCCCGAATCGCATCGCACGAACTTTAATGAAACATTATTAAGCCATAATGTACTTTATGTTTAATGACGACAGTGGACGAACGAAATGTAATACCTATAACTGAATTAAATGTTTCGGAGTTGTCTTCTATTTTATCAAAGCCATTCCACATGTAGCCTATAATGCACTGTATATTGAATTTCGGAAAAGGAACCCAACGGAATAAACTTCGTCACCAAATTGTTTTCAAGCTAAGATATAGTGGTACAATAAGTTGCATAAATCATCAGTTCCCATGTGCACCCCATCCTAAACACGTTCCGCACGTGGCAGACATTGTATCTACCAGCATGTGGCCACGTTCGAGAGATTCAAATTTCCGACGTAAACGGGATGGCGACTTACTTCTTTCGCCGAGGAATTCCTTATGTGAATGCATTTGGATAGAACAATTCTGAAAATAAATGTAATGTTTTTGTCTGTACCGAAATGCAATGCTTCCAACCCAGGTGATTCGACGGGTGATACGCACACATTTCTTTTACCGACAGAAACCTGCTATGTTGAATTGCGAGACTGAACCGATGAATTGTCAATAAAGCATATAATATACAAGTACACAAAATATTAATAAAAATTTAATAAAAATAAGTGTAGTTAAAAACGTTAGTTTTCATTCGAAAACATCTGAAAGAGATCAAATAAGCAATGCATCTCGCGACTTCGACTACACAGACGGGCCTGGGAAACTCAGAAGCGCCGTAACTGTAGTCTCAATCATCGCAATCTTCCCTTCGTATCAGTTCCATCTGTAACTGTTCGCTCTTTAGTAAATCTAACGATTGCCTGGCCAGTACACAAGACACTCGACGTCGAAGTAGCGCCACAATCCACAATACGGTACGATTTATTCAAACGGCTGACCGACCTCTTATGGAGAGACCGCTATCTCCTGCACATTTACGCTAATCGCTACATTTATTGGCGCAGTGATTGGTACCGGCAGGCCTGCCGTCTAAGGACGAGTCGTCTCCAATGACACGCACAAGAGAATGAGTTAATTTAGTGTAATCTGCCTAGATCAATAGTGATATTTTATTGCAACCAGGCGGATACACCAATAACCACGGAGCTGGACTCTGTGTGAATTTACCAAAGTGGTCGGTTGCTAATATGATTTTATGTGGGCACACGAAGAATTCACAAAGTATAGAAAAGACGATCGAAACGTGCAAACGGCAATTTATATTATAGTTAAACAAATTAAAGGGAAAAAATGGCAACGGTTTGGTGATATGGGCCTAATAGAGCTAAGAAAAACTACCAATTTCCAACCTCAATCACATTTTTAACGTGCGCGGTTTAGCAGAAAAGAAATGTAGAACATTTAGCCACAGAAAATCTATGGAAAACTCCATTTTAGAAAAAACAGTGACGTTTGCGCTCACAAAAGAGCATAAATAATACGGATGATTTTCTGATTCTTCGTCTGACGGAAATTGCACGGATTCAGAAGTGGCTGGATATATATTTCAGCCACAAAGACAAAGGCTTGTGCTGTCAGACAGACCATATGTCCGTGGTGGTGAAGATCCAAGGGAAATTGCAATGACGAGAAGAGAAACAACCAGTCCAGAGACGGCATCGTCATCGACTGGTGTCAACAATGACATGTACTGTCCGATCTAACTATGAAAACGACCGCCAGCGGCCGCCAAACTTCTCCTCACTTGTCTTACATACATATACATACACTATGTTATAAAATTAAATCACTTGCATTCCTCTAACGAAGAAAATTCACAAAAGCAACTCGATCGCAGATCCCAACGGAAACTCAGGCTCTTCGACTTCGGAGACTGCGGTTACCATAACAACGCTATAAAAGTTAGCTTTACACAAAATAACGTTAGGCGGCGCGGTGGTGCGCGCGAATATTTATAAACTTTATTTACTGCATTCGCACGCGCGAAATAGTTTAATTAATCAAGTAATATAGTAATAATTAATTATTATCATTACTAAGATCTTCAGAAAATGTTACGTTTTCTTATAATATAATTGTAATATTTTATTTCATATAGCACCAAATCCATAATTGTTTGTGGCGCTTCACAATATAATGTTATTAAAATACGTGCTACCAACAGGTAATATTTAAAAAAAATGCATGTGTCTGCATAATTAACTAACATTGTCTATTACCCGGGTAATCATAAAAGAGGTATGGAAATTACGTGTTGTTCGATGATGTCACGTTGTTTATTTTAAGAATATTTCTATAAACATCCCGCGTGTACTGCAAGCATGCAAGCTTATATTATATAAACGATGTTTTAACAATAATAACTAAACATTAACATATTAATATTATTATGTTTAAATGCACCAAAACCTTCTTTTTCTACCACCATACATTTCCCATATTATGTTCATATTCTGTTTAAATTTCAGTGATTTATTGTCCCGATAATTAATACAGTGTCTTGTCCAAAAATAATTATGATTACGTATCTGGTGGTGGAAATATAATTCATAAGTAGAAAAATACATAGCTTCAATAATATTTTCTTATGCATAATGTGTGTATGTGCTGAATGAAAATTATTGTTACGTCATAATTATTTTACCATTTTAATTATTTATTACCTTTACATAAATTTATCACTATTGTTGTTATGGAATTTGTATGGGTTCTTTTTAATACTGATAGGTCACTTAGTTAATTATATAAACACATATTTTCATTATTTATTTAGAAATATTATGTGTGGGTAGTATTCTTGTTCTTGTATTTTAAATAGCAGTATTTTGTGAAGCTCCATAACCAATTATGGATGTGGCGCTATATAAATAAAATATTATATTATTATAGTAAAACTTATAATTCCTGCAACTCATAGTGATGATAATAATTAATTATTACTATATTATTTACAATTAATAAAACTATTTTGCGCGTGCGAATGCAGTTAGTAAAGTTTATAAATATGCGCGCGCACAAACGTGCCATCTAATGGCATTTTGTGTAAGGCTAACTTATTTTAGCGATTTTACGGTATCGGGCAGCGGCAGACGAAATTGCAGTAGACATTAGTCTTGCTTAACCGACTGTCGGTCGGCTGCGGAACTACGCCGAGAAGACAGTCTGGCCACATTTGCCGGCTTTTGTTTGGTATCCGCATGATCTATACAATGCTGCCCCCTCACCGACACTACCGTAATATATATTTTTTAAACAACTGCAAATTTTTATTTCTATTTATTTTGAGTTAATATAAGTTTAATTCTTAATAGGTTTTATAATACAGCATTATTTGATAAAAGGTATCCTTATTTAATTGGTATGCTATCCGGGTGGGGCCAGACAATGCTGCCACCTCACGGATACTGGTTAATCCTGCCGTAATTCTTATTTTATAAACAACTGTAAATTTGAATTTGTACTTACTTTTGTGTTAATATAAGGTCACTTTTAAATACTTTTCATATCATATTATTATCTTGTAAAAGTATATCGTTAACTTAATTTTAATTTTATAGCTGGCCTGAGAGCCAATCAGCGTCTCTACCCTATTCTGGGGTAAGGCTACCCGGATGTAGAAACAACTTAAGACCCATTAATTCCCCAGGCGCAGTTGAGGGGCTTAAAAGTGCTGCCACCTCACGGAGTCTGGGTAACCGAGGCTACGTCTGCGTGTTAGTTTTATGGATTTTCTTCGTTAGAGGAATGCAAGTGGTTTTATTTTATAACGTAGTGTATGTATATGTATGTAAGATAGGTGAGGAGAAGTTTGGCGGCTGTTGGTGGTCCTTTTCATGGTTAGGTTAATCCAACCCGGTCGCCTGGCATCCGCGCTGTGTCTGTGACTGTCACAACGAATCGATGGACCACTGTTTCAGTTCTGGTCAATTCAAAGGGTAACAAAAAGATAGCTTACTGATACTGTCTTTCACTGTACTGTTGTTACAAGCGTATGAGGAACCCTGTGGCATATTGCTGTCGCGATTTTGTTGTAAACCGACGTAAGGCACTTTTAGCGAACCGCTTGGCTCTCTGTTATGACAGCTGAACCAACAGACGACTCGGCGACGTATTACTTTTCCAAAGTGCAGATAGAAGCTGGGTTGTGATTGGTAGCAAGGACCAAGATGGGCCCGTTCATGGTGTCGGTGATTTAGCTAGATTTTCCCACTTTAAGACCACTGTCTGAGGAAACCACTAATGTGAAAAATTTGATTGTAGATGCAAATGATTAGCTTGTGTAAACTCTTTTAGGTGCATAACACCAAACTGTTGCCTTTTTTCACTTTAAGCTAATTAAGTGTCATATATATATATATATATATATATATATATATATATATATATATATATATATATATATATATATATATATATATATGTATATATATATGTATATATATATATATATATATATATATATATATATATATATATATATATATATATATATATATATATATATATATATATATATATGTGTATATATATATATATATATTTATATATGTATGTATATATAAATAAATGTATATATATATATTTATTTATATATATGAAAAAGGTCGGGTGTAAAATTACGTCAAAGGAAGGGCATATATATATATATATATATATATATATATATATATATATATATATATATATATATATATATATATATATATATATATATATATATATATATATATAATTAACTGATAAGTGACTCATGCTTAGAATGTGTTGTCATGTATCAAGTGATCCTACACGGTGATCGGTGATTTTGGAATCTGACAGTTGGGTTGTTTCTGCTAATTTACATATATTCAATTTGAGTAAATCTCGTAAATTTCACTATGCTCTAAGAATACGTACACATTTACCTGAGAAAGAAATTTAAACGTTAACAACTGTATTATGCCTGGTTTATCGCTGTAAAACGTGAGAATGATTACTCTACCGTTTTTTGGCGATACTTGACCTGGTCCTGGTGCTGCGTCATGATCAATCCTAGTCTAATGAGCTTTTCAGCATACATGTGCTGCCATCATGCGGATCACTGAGTGACAATATTACCATTTCTTATCATGTCCTTGCTGCCATTGCTCTGTTAGTGGACGTCAACGTAAATGTATGTACCTAGTCAATATATTCTTGACATCACACGATTTCAGCGATGAGAGCAACACGCACCATCTTGTTGTTTGTGACAACATTTTGTTCTTAACAGTGTAGTTAAAATTGTTTGCAAACCAACTCGCTAGGCGGCGATACTATCTCAACCAGACACGTTTAACTGTTGTTAGTGGGTTTTTTTAATATATTAATTTCTTAAATAATATCACCATTCTTGTACGAAATAATCTTGCTTTGCAAGACGCGCCGTTTTTATTATTATTAGCAAATACGTACGTGATTTCTAGCATTGTTTCGAACCCTACGTAATGAAAAAAAAATTGTTTTTTTATCCACACTCGAAATGCTATAATTCTTGCAACATCGTCATTTGATATGGTTACTTTATACGTCACGCAGACTACATAATGAAGTACGCCGAGACTACGTGTCGAAGGCTTATGCTACTCGGAATAATTAATTTAATGCGCGACATTCTGAACGGTTTCAACGCCGTAAATTCTGCAGTGCAAAGTAATTACGATTGTGCCAGCGCACGTAAAGCTGATTTCTCGTGCAACTGTGTTCTTTAGTTCACTGGTGTGGGTCGGTTTCTGAACCACGTGTTTAAGTAAGCACACACAAAATTTGATCTGTTGTGTTATTGTTCCAACGAGACGTTCTCCTCTTTAATAAATAAATAAGTGAAGTCGCCACAACAAATTCAGACCATTCTATAAAAGGTTAAAGGAGTATACGTCGATATGCAATGTCTAATATTACGTAGAATTCAACAACTCTAAACCGTGTTCACCATAGGTTGGTGACATTCGGTTTCTGTGGTTGCGCTGTTAAACGTTTTCGAAATGGCGAGATGTGGAGTCACGTTGTGATGCAACGACACATTGATGCATCACAACCCAAAACGGGATGTCACGTATTGTCCTAGGCCCTGAACGGAGATGCTCCGTGACTGAATTTCCGATAGTTTGAGTTGAAAGATTGTTTTCAAATTAATCCCAAAATACTACAGAGCCTTTTAAAATACGGCAGTATTTTGAAATTCCTTCACTGGTAAGAGGATTACATTTCAGGTGGCTGGCTTAGTTAAGCATCTGGCAGCCTGACATAAACGGGCCAAAGCACTGTGTTAGCATCTCGCCCAAGCTAATGTTCTGAAACACAAAAATTGTAGTATTCGAAGAAGAGACAGAGTAGGTCATTGTAGTAGGAACTAACAACACGTGACATTGTGTTCAAATCGCAATGGCACTAAAAGGCAAGTTCTTATATAGCCCAGTATCCAGTCCTCGGGACCGTTCAAAGCGCTTTACACTTTATTTCCATGATAGACCTGTTCACTCAGACACCGTCTCGGCTTCTCTGGGAAGCATCCAGCCATATGCTACAATTAATGCGCGAAGGCGGCTCGTACACATATCCCCCATTGTCTATAGCCAGGTACTCATTTATACAGCAGAGTGAACTGGAGCAATGCTGCGTGAAAAACTTACCCAAGGTTTTAACACCGCAGCACAGGCTTCGAACCCGAGTTCTCGTAGTCGAGAGTCCGAAGCCTTTGCGCTCTACAACGTTAACAGAATCCGTTGTAGAAACAAACAGATACGGATCTGACGGTTTTTTTGAAGACAAAGAATATGGCGTCATTTAAAAACGACTAGACAGCATAGCTGGCCATTCGGATACCACGTATCAACTACAACCAAGTCGTCCGTGTGTCTGTAGCGTGTTGTTCAAGAAATCTACGCGCAATGAGGTACCACAATAACTAATCGGACAGAGGGCGCTCTGACACAACTAGGGTCTGTGTGCCGTCTTTTACGTATTCTTGACGTGTGTAAAATGCGGCACTGTTTTCTAAACATTTTCTGGAACGCTTGTTTAAATCATCCTACAATCAGCTGTTGAACTCGCATGACTCCGAAGCCTCACACATAACTAAATATGGATACAGTCTGACATGTCCGTCAACGTGAAGGTATAATATGTACATTAATAAACATTTACAACCGATGGAACGTCGACTGGTGGCCCGACGACAGGTTTGCTGGCTCGATGCCGGAAAGGATGTTTAAAATCATCTATAGCTCACCGTATGCATCACACGAGAGTACTACGTCTTCAGACATAGTTAAATATTGATATCGTATAACATGTCCGTCAATATGAAATCATAATATATACACTAATGTACATTTACAGTCGATGAAACGTCGCGGGACGTTCGATTGAATTCAGTACTAAGATGGCGTTGTTTTGGCTGTTCTGTCTATTGAACATACGGCATGCTGTTCTGTCTATTGACCACGCATACGGCATGCCAACATACAAACTCTCTCTCGCTACGCGCCTGCACGGTAAATAGCTAATAATTGAGGATGATTTAAACAAGCGTTCAGCAAAACATGCAAATAAATCCACGTTAGTCGCTGGAGGCGCTGAGACACAACTAGGGTCTAGTTGCGTATTACGCCTCTAGCGACTAACGTGGATTTGTGGAAGCCCATTGAATTCAACGTGACACACGTCATCATACCAAGTGAAGACCACTGATCTCGCGGATTCTCGGCTCTCGCAGAATCTCTGCCGCCATGTTTGAAAGAGTAGAATATGTTCCATTATCGTATTTTCCGTTACTTGTTTTCATTCCCCAGATTGTATCGTTCCCACGACCTTCCCCAACTGAACATGCGAGGGTGCATACAAATGTATCAGCTGCAATCACCGGTATAATGATTAACACTAACTACTGATGACGGTTAATGTCCACTCATCAGTAGGTCATTAGTTGTTGTCAGTGTCTAAACCGGTTTTACACACTCTAATTGACATTGTTGCATTGTTGCACGCACGAGACTCCGAGTGCAACACGCAATGATTTTGTGTCATACAGACTTGTTTATGTGTCATTAACAGGATCGGCAATTGTTTCTCGTATAACTCGACCAATTATGTTGAATGTCAAATAACGCTGGGCGATGACATAACCTTCAATGTCGTCCATTTTTCGCCAACTACAAACGATCCGATTATCTATCGCGTCGTTTTGTGTAGTACAATGTTCTAACCTTACCAAATAAGCCGTGACGAAAACATTATTCAGTCGGAGACAACCATGTGATAGATTTATTCACTCGGCTAGCATGAGCTTGATTTACTGACGATTCATTCGGCAGCTGGAGGCATCGTTTGACCAGTAGCTCCCTCGGTATAAGGCCTCGTTGTTACAATAACAGGCGCCACTAAATAACGACTAGACACGTATTAATATCCCCAACACCCTCGATCACGTTTCCTGTTTACAGTGCACATTATAATCAATCTATTTTTTATTGATTTTTCCTGGAGTCAAACCAGGTTTAGCCGAAGTAACAGCGTAGTGACTATAACAGATCTGTAAAAACTTCATTTATCGTCATCTGGGTGTGAATCGTCGATATTTAGACGTATTTATACTCGTAACTGGAACAACACAAAGAATGCTCACCTACGCTCGTGGCACAGGTCGATGGATACCGTCAGGAGTGTATAGTATAATTGTTATCGACACAGGTGGAGACGTTGATCTTGCGGTTAGATTAATGTTCTCCAGCGGTGGTTGTTGTGTTTAGTTGCTGTTCCTCCTCTCCCTACACTCTCAGTTAATTACGTCATATAAATCTTTATTACCTCGTTTTTCATCCAGTCCGATTTTAATCGAGTGCAAAAGGCAAGGGCGTCTAAGCAGAAATGCGTATATTTGTTTGTACTGTGTATGGACAACGGTATAACATGTTTTCAAAGGGAGTGAAAGTGGGTTTCCGTGTGATAGATTTGTTCTGTTGGCGTACGTCAACGTCGACATTTCAGGGTCATCGACCTGTTGGGGGATCGCCAACTTTCGCGGCTGCGCATGCGCGAATGTGGACATGTGGGGAAAATTACGTTCAAAACATACACGTAAACGGAGAACTGTATCGAAGAACACGTTTGTTGACATTGTGGATGACCTGCCGGTTTATGTAATGTAATTGTGCCTTGCCTGTGAGGCATCGCGCTCATTTTGACTGCTGTCGTCACAGTGATTATGGTTATTGATTGGTTAAATTGAATTTTGCGCTATATATGTACAGTGTGTGTGTGTATATATATATATATATATATATATATATATATATATATATATATATATATATATGTATATATATATATATATATATATATATATATATATATATATATATATATATATATATATATATATAACGCTTTGTTCGACCACATCCATTAAAACGGGAAAGGTTCCGAGTACATCATGCAGCTGTTTCTCGGCGTTATCTCCCTTACGTCTGTTAGGTCTGCGGCAACTGCGCTGGCACAGGACTGTGCTTCGTCTAACGCTCGCAGTGCTAGCCTAAGTCATCACATTGACGACAGATCATAGATTCATTTAAAGTAAACGCCACTCGCAAAATAATCAAACGCAAACCGCGCCGTCGAATATCAACGAGGGCATCACGACGATGGTTAACTGGCTTAGTGCTCATTGCAGATCCAGTGCAGTTGATGTGTATCTTAGCCCGCACCAAGCCAGTCACCCTTGCGAGCGATCCGAAGTAACCGATTCAGACTAGAAAACCTTGTTGACGAAGCGAGCTGCTTACTCCGGGTTGAATTGGGATTGAAAAGGAAACAGTGTGAACGAACAAAACCATGTAGTGACATAACCAACCCGGATGTGACCCAGATTATTGCTTTCGAAAGATGGCACCGTTTACGTAAAAACAGTCTACGTCTGCGTTTAGATGACATCTAAATGATATGTTTCGGTTAGAAAAATATGTTATAGTAAATATTATCAATACCGAGGACATGACATATCACTGGTAAAATTGCATTAAATGAAGGCTAAAGCATCGGCTGTTTCAACGCACACCAGACATGCTACAGTCGGGGATTCAAATAGAACGCTTAAGCTTTAATGACAGTTAGTACTGGGAGGACTAAGTGTAGTTTGAAGACGATGGTATCTGGCTAGATTAAGGTACGTTAACCTTGCCTGTCAATACGTTAATGGGTTAAATGGGGTCAATGATTGAGTTGAAAGGGTTTTCTGTCGTAAACAGTAACGTCACACAACGCTTACCAGTAATCATCACTTATGTCAAATTAATTTATCTGTAAAGGTTTGACATTGATTGCAACTTGGTTTATTATTCATTTCAATTCGGATCCGTATATTTTCCTACATAATAATAAATAAAAACTACAATTGTAAGATATTTTGCATTCGTATTATTTTTAACCAAAATGTGTGTCATAATCACCATATTGATTGTCTTAATATCTCGAAAGATAAGCCTACCAGGGGATACTAAACTCAAGTTACAGTACCCGATGACATTTTGGGTCACATGTTCAAATTTCCGTTGTATAGCATTTCTGACGGTACATGTGCAATAACACTAAACACGATATTAAACATTGTTAATGAATACCAGGTCTTCGTTTATTGGGAGAATTAAGGCATTTCATTTAAGCGAAATGCCTGCGCAAATTATATCGGCCCAGCACCATCCATGCGTTTGTAACGATACACGTAATTAACTTACATCTACTAGCAAACTGCCAGTCACTCAGACGGGATAACGTGGTTATTCATACTTGCCAGCCATGAGAGCAATATAGTTGGCAACAGTTTGGACACACACACCATCGTTACATACATACCATAAAGTGTTAGCATGTAGTTACTTGTTTATATCGTTAGCGCGTGTGTGTAGGTTTTAACCCGGATACACGGCGCTTTATAACTAGTTCCAAATATGTAGTTATGACGGTGTAACAACACACATCAAATGTACCCACAGGCCACAAAGACGCTAATATCCGCTTCCCGAGGTCTATGTAGCGCGTGTTTTATATGACTGTTGCAAGTTACGTTTTACTTTGCAAACATTTGATTTGCCATAGATTCGATGGCGTTGAAGTGAATCTGGGCACGTGCACTTGATCCAAACTCATACAGGGTGGAATTTTGATGGGGAGAAACGTATCATCTTCGTTATTATTATAACTGATAGGACGAAAATGGCCGACGGACTTAGGGATGGAAAGTCAGCCAGGTCAACATCAAAGTGTTCACAAATCAGGCTGGTGCAAGTTTTTATCTGTGTTTCTATCCGGTTTTGTTACCATTAGCTGGTGTCCACACTGGCTCTGGTTCATCCGTGTCATGTTAACAGTGACCAGCTGCTTGGAATACAAATTGTGTTTGTGAGTTTGTTTATCTTGGCACTTCCTATACATTTTAGTGTAATTTCTGTGAAGCGTTCTCTCCAGTTTTGTTGTTCATTGCATTTTATGTCTATAATGAAACAGAGATACCGTGTTTTCGGACTGATTAATTGCACTGGTAATAGCATGAAATACTCGTCCACTATCAGGGAATGTAATTAATGTTATACATTTAAATAATTAACATAGACACATCACCTCTAAATTCTGAATTAGTATTACCTGCCATGTACTGTATTGCGCAATTACTAATATGCTTGCTGAAAAAGACACGTAATTTACATCAAAACGCAGTCTTCCAACACATACATCCGTATTCAGAACACGGCGATAACCCGGGGATATTAAATAAGAACACTTTATCCCATTTTCGTAGAATCTGCATTCCAGGCAGAAAATCTGGGCGTCGGAAGGAAGCTACGCTCATTTGGCGGTCATGCGCAACACGTTTCTACTCGCCTGCATGCCTAGATTCTATGCGAACAGCAGCACTCGTAAGGCAGGATATGAAATCATTGCACAGCCTGGATATTCGATTATCACCCGGGCGCGTAATGCCGAGGAGAAATTACCAATGCGTTGTTATCGGTTCCGTCCGCCGAGCCGCCAGCGACGTAATTACCGCAAAGTCGACGGCGAACTTCCGGGATCGGTCCTCAAGCCCGTACCAAGCTTCCGTTGTCCTCTGATAGGTGCGTTCCACTTGACCCGAATGGCCGCAATAACATCGCAACAGTTAAACGGTTAATACGCCTGAAATGTTGCTGGCAATTAGAACGTTAGCCCCCTCACTCATCCCCTCACTCACCCCCTCATCTTCTCACTCACCCCCTCACTCACCCACCCCTCACTCATCCGTCACTCACCTTCTCACCCACCCCCTCACTCACCCCCTCACTCACCTTCTCATCCACCCCCTAACTCACCTTCTCACCCACCCCTCACTCACCCCCTCACTCACCTTCTCATCCACCCCCTAACTCACCTTCTCACCCACCCCCTAACTCACCTTCTCACCCACCCCCTAACTCACCTTCTCACCCACCCCTTCACTCACCTTCTCACCCACCCCTAACTCACCTTCTCACCCACCCCTCACTCACCCCCTCACTCACCTTCTCACCCACCCCCTAACTCACCTTCTCACCCACCCCCTAACTCACCTTCTCACCCACCCCCTAACTCACCTTCTCACCCACCCCCTCACTCACCTTCTCACCCACCCCCTAACTCACCTTCTCACCCACCCCCTCACTCAACTATCTCGTTCAACAGAACACGTGTCCCTATTACCTCGTTCAACAGAACACGTGTCCCTATTATCTCGTTCGACAGAACACGTGTCCCTGTTATCTCGTTCGACAGAAGACGTGTCCCTATTATCTCGTTCGACAGAACACGTCTCACTATTATCTCGTTCAACAGAACACGTCTCCCTATTACCTCGTTCAACAGAACACGTGTCCCTATTACCTCGTTCAACAGAACACGTGTCTCTATTATCTCGTTCGACAGAACACGTGTCCCTATTATCTCGTTCAACAGAACACGTCTCCCTATTACCTCGTTCAACAGAACACGTGTCCCTATTACCTCGTTCAACAGAACACGTGTCTCTATTATCTCGTTCGACAGAACACGTGTCCCTGTTATCTCGTTCGACAGAACACGTGTCGCTATTATCTCGTTCAACAGAATACGTGCCCCTATTACCTCGTTCGACAGAACAAGTGTCCCTATTACCTCGTTCAACAGAACACGTGTCCCTATTACCTTGTTCGACAGAACACGTGTCCCTATTATCTCGTTCAACAGAACACGTGTCCCTATTACCTTGTTCGACAGAACACGTGTCCCTATTATCTCGTTCAACAGAATACGTGTCCCTATTACCTCGTTCGACAGAACACGTGTACCTATTACCTCGTTCAACAGAACACGTGTCCCTATTACCTCGTTCAATAGAATACATGTCCCTATTACCTCGTTCAACAGAACACGTGTCCCTATTACCTCGTTCAACAGAACACGTGTCCCTATTACCTCGTTCAACAGAACACGTGTCCCTATTACCTCGTTCGACAGAACACGTGTCCCTATTACCTCGTTCAACAGAACACGTGTCCCTATTACCTCGTTTAACAGAACACGTGTCCCTATTACCTCGTTCGACAGAACACGTGCCCGTATTACCTCGTTCGACAGAACACGTGTCCCTATTACCTCGTTCAACAGAACACGTGTCCCTATTACCTCGTTCAACAGAACACTTGTTCTTGGCGTTCATGTGCGATGGACCAGCTCCTTTGCTTGTCCGGGATCAACGGGTTGTCCTTTCCCTAGATAAAATGTTTCATTTTACCATATACAAAAGGTTTATGCTTCAATGTGACCTCGCTTGTCCTTTACCTATGCTACCGGCATATTTTTACAGAGACAATGTTCGTCTATATACCCCAGAGACCCAGACCAGTCTGGTTAATCTAATCGGTTGATACACAATTTGTGTCCGTGTACCATGCTTCTCATGCATGTTATATGCTCCTACATTACATAGTTTTGTGAAATGTTAATCATGATCGATTAGTATTCCTGCCTATGTAGTAACACATAGATTACTACTCAGGTTTTGTCTAACATATTCTTTAAAACACAAACCGCTTTGCCAGTTTCAGCAAACCTACCGAAGCTTCCAATTGTACCAATAATAATGTAATTGTGCAGGATTCAACAAGTCTAACATAGATCAGATTGCATAAAGGACGAAAACTTCTCATGATAAATGGATAAAGAAGCCTTGTGCTGACTGATAATGCAACGTGTTTTTATATCTCTGTGCAAGATCCATTTTATGAACTAATATGAAATACTGATAAATAACGCATTAGCGTGCTAAATACAAGTGGCATGTACTAGACATCCGGGTAATCACACACGGCATGAACTCAGACACCTTCTCCGTGTCTCGTCCATTTGCCTTTCTGAAACCGAAAGTGACATCTGTCTTCTGGTTGATTCCGCTTATTTCTCACGCCTGCTTATGACACTTCAACATCGGGAAAAATGATGCCTTTAGACACTTTGCAGACGGACGTCGCTCGGATAACTCTGGTGATTGCCTGCGTAAATACCTCGGAGCTAGGCAGGACCTGTGACGGTTTGATTTGTGAACCGACAGTTCTTGTCATGTGCCGGCGGCGTCTGAGGTAAATATGGAGGATGTAGCCGACAGTGCCATCATTCGTCTGTTGTCGGTCGGCCTTCATCTGGTCACGGACCCGCCCGTCTACAGGTAGGTGGTGATGGCGTGGGACGGAAGTGTACAAGGTACACAACACCGGATGTAACGCATAACGTCAGTATACAGGTGTATGTCTTTCCGCGGCTCAAGTTGTGGCACGTTTGTTTGATCAGTGGACGTCTGCTGATAATTTGATGGTTGATATGTGATGCATCGAGCTTAACAAGCAGTGTGTTTCTAGACAACTGCATGTGTGTGTATATATATATATTGGTATGGATATCATATTTAATAACAGGATACGCATATAATATATATTATAATATGTAATATATATATATAATATATATAATTATATATATATAATAGATATAATATATATATATATATATATATATATATATATATATATATATATATTATATATATATATATAATATATATAGTGATATTATTATTATTTAAACAAGTATAGAAATGTTTCGAAACGCGTTTTGCTTGTGCACGTTTGTGTGAGTTGATTTAATTGATATAATAATGTATCTAGGTAGCCGACTTTTAATATAGTATTATTTAAACAAAATAAGTTATAACCTATCATATCAACGTATGCCTTTATGGGAGGTTTAATTGTGTTATGCATATAACAGTGTACTCATGGTGTGTACAGCGCATTTAGTTCTGTGATGAATGTCTCCGGCGACGCAATCATTGGCCAATACGTCGTATTATGGGTGTCTTCCTATGGTGTTCCTCGCACATAACAAGGTGAGGCAATTATTTTCTGAGACAATCTTCAACCCAGTCAGTGACTCGGGCTAGATTTCTGCATGTGCAGAACTCGTTCATTGGCCAGCGCCAGAGTATGTGAGCTCTTGTCTGGACGTCCCCACGGTCACTGTTTTGTCACCGAGTACCATGAATGCAGTGCGGAAACGGTACGTTCCACTCCACGAATCCAGGTAACGTTATTTCGTGTTTCGCGTCTCTGTTTACCAGGTGGAAAGCACACTCAGCGGTCTTTGATGGGTTTCCGTGTAGCTGGTTAAGTAGGTATTGTGTGGCCAAGGGGTAATGATGACAATACCGATGTGCTGATGTCAGTGCTGCTTCGATGTTGTGGAAGTCTTCGTGTGGGATGTTTAGCAAGATTGCCACTTAATCTCTATAAATGGCATGTGGACAAGGAAGCTCGCTTGCTTATTGAGAGTCCAACCTAGCCACCTAAGTGTATGTTCTCTAGTCCTTCTTTCTTCCTTACCCGAGAAAAAACTATTTATATCGATATTTTCATAACCATTCAATATGTTAAAACACTATCTGATCTGCTCTCAATCTCCTTGTCTCTAGTGTTGTTAAACTACATTATTTTAAACGCATTTCATAACTACAATTTTGTATAATAATAATTTTTGTTGCTCTCCTTTGTTCTGTGTCTAGCATATCTACGTCCTTCTTGCGATATGGCCTCCACTATTGTGGGCTAACTATTGTTTTGTACAGCGGTATATGTTATATGCGAGCCGTCGACGTAGATCACGTTGTAAGTTGGTCGTTGTTTTGTAAATGATGACGTACAGCATTTACGTCAGTATCCATCGTGATCACAAATAAATTTAGCTTTACTTATACAAATAATGCGAAGTTATACGCTCATTTGGAAGACGGATTACATGTACATACCTATCATGTCGGATGAATTGGTAAACAAAAACAGGTCGGTGTGAATTGTGACGTTCTCCTCAATCTCGAAATGTTCGGTGTAGAATTCCTTTCCACCTTCGATTTCTCTGTTAAGATGTGAAATTATTCTGTCTTGGCATAGGGTCTGCTTTCTTCTTACTTTCGTTGGGTTCTTCGGACACGGTAGTTACTATTACTTCTGCATCAATAGATCAGTATTTGTCAGCCCTATACTACACCCAACGCCAGGAGCACGAGGGTGCTTGTCTTGTGTGATCTCTACCTGTGGTCTGTCCGACTCGGCTGAAGCTGTCTTCAGCACAAGACTCCCATCGACATCGCTCAGGGATCAACTAGGCACGTAACTGCCAGCAGTGTCTTTACTGCCTCAGAAAACTTCGCTCTTTTAATATTGATAGCACCATTTTGTCCATGTTGCATAAATCTTGTATACAGAGTGTTTTGAAATTTTCTTTTATATGTTGGTTTGGGAACGTCAGTCAAAAAGACAAGAATAAATTGCAACGCGTTGTAAATATTAGTAGCAAAATAACCGGCTTCAAACAATCCTCTGTTACTGCTTTGTATGAAAAGTAGGTACTGCGTAAAGCCAATCAAATAATTAATGACAGCACACGCATTCTATATAACGAGTACGTCCTTCTGCCCTCGTCCAGAAGGTTCAGAACTATCATATCCGAAACAAATAGAAAGCGTAACTAGTTCATCCCAATGTCTGTACGACTTCTCAACATTAAGCACCGCTGACGTTATGTGTGTATATTGTATTTTGTTTCTTTTATTTATTAAAGGACGACCATAATTGCAATTATAACTATAATTTTAGTCTTATATTTTATTATAATTAATGTTTTCATACTGTTATAATAATGAATTTATCTGTATTTTTATTTCTCTACTCCTGTGTTTTATATTTTTATGAAGAACGCTGCAAAATGAATTTTCCGGTCCGGGACAATAAAGTTTTATAAAGTTTTATTGTATACGTAAGCCATGCCGCCGCGACAAGGCACAGGCACATGGAATGTACAATACAACAAACAGACAACGCAACATGGTGTGAATCCCCATCTTTTGGTGGAATAAATAATCTCGGCGTGTAACGTCATTGCTACCCGACTCGTCAAGCTACCTTTGACGAGGCTGCAATTAGCCTATAAATACGCTGACAGTAGTTCTTTGATGACATCTAGTGTCTATGTAAGACATCTAGCGCTGTCATTACCAAATATAATATAGGGCCTACGTTTACACTACCGATTAGACAACCTATAAATAATTCTTCAAACTCTTCGTAATTAACTAGGAAAATCAATGTTTATTTTATTGTAGCCACGTCATACCTCACATGTGTGTTATTCCTTCTTTCATTTGGAAGGTAACACGATCGACAGCGTTTACTCTCATCAGAAGGCGCCTAGAGAGAAATTATTTATCATTTCCCCCAATCCTTTGTAGTGTTATATTGGCCAGTGTTGCTTGCCGCTAGACGGAATCATTCGGTGTCCGCGTTACACGCTGCCTTGCGCATTAACAACGATGTCACTTCAACCTGAAAACACGGGCATTATTTTCTCCGAATCGCCATCTAGTTTTTGCCACCAGACACGGAGTGTGTCGCTGACTGGCTGGTATCAAGGTCCGGCGCCCGCCGAACTGTCGTATTGGCCTTGAACATTTTGATGTTTACAGTTGGTCGGCTAAGATTCAAAAACAAGGTCGGGCCATTTGTAGGCACACGCACAGGAAGATACTTGAACAATTAGGATGGTCACTGTCGTTGGACATTCTTTTCTAGTCACGTATTTACTTCTAGTGTTAATTCTGTATTGCTATAATTATTGTCTTCTTTGTTGTACAGTTAACTTACATACTTTTTGCCTTGTCTTTTTGTGTTGCACCATTGTCTGGTATCCTTGATTGTCTTATTTTTGCGTCTTCTTGTCGTTTGTTATTGTTTTGTATTAATTGTATAACTCACGCTATAATGTGTGCTTTTCTGGATGATGTTAACGCAGGGTATTTCATGCAACGAAACGTCGAGTACTACATGCCCAATCTACTTAATTTGTTACTTACACTTATCATTTGTCTGCGCGTTGATCGTTAGGTGTTGGTGCATGCGTGCATGTGTTATCGCATGCGTGTAGAGTGTGTGTGCGCGCCTATATATATATATATATATATATATATATATATATATATATATATGTGTGTGTGTGTGTGTGCGTGTGCGTGTGCGTGTGCGTGTGCGTGTGCGTGTGCGTGTGCGTGTGCGTGTGCGTGTGCGTGTGCGTGTGCGTGTGCGTGTGCGTGTGCGTGTGCGTGTGCGTGTGCGTGTGCGTGTGCGTGTGCGTGTGCGTGTGCGTGTGCGTGTGCGTGTGCGTGTGCGTGTGCGTGTGCGTGTGCGTGTGCGTGTGCGTGTGCGTGTGCGTGTGCGTGCGTGCGTGCGTGCGTGCGTGCGTGCGTGCGTGCGTGCGTGCGTTTGTTAGGACCTGGGTTCGAAGCATGTGTTGTCGAGTCGAATTAATCTTAGGAAAGTCCTTTCGTCTACGTCGCTTCAGTTACTTCACCTGACCGAGTACTTGACTACAGTACAAATAATTATCGCGTATTAATTGCAGCGTGACTTAATTATTCCCTGAGAAGTCTAGATATCGTGTCTGATTGAAACGGCCTACCAGGGATTAAACTGTTTGAACAGTACTGAGGATTGGATGCTTCTCTACATAAGATATTACCTTATTCGCTGTTCACAATTCCTAATGTTCCATGCAACGGTATATTGCGCTTAATCTAAACAGATTATTTAATTCGATATTGAACTGTTAGGACATCACCGCATGTTGATGTGTTTCATTAGCGCCATCCACAACATTTAACCTTTCCCTTACATCGGCGGACATACGTAAAAAATACACTGAATAATCTACGTTATGCACGCAAACGGTGCTTTCATAAGGGTAATGACGGTGAGGTATTGCACGGTGTATACTACAGTAGTAGAAAAACGAGAAAGGAACTATTGATATTGACGATAACTATATACCCGAGATACTTTACAGAAGATGGTGATAATCGTGTCTGTGGTGGACAAACATTCAGCGCGACATCACTGTGGTGTAGAGCGCGTGTCGTTGTTTCGATGTTTTGAAGGAGAAACAACGAGTGTCGTCTCAAAATGGATCACGCGACATATTGTAGCTGTCTTGTGTCTTAACGTGTTAGTGCGTATACTATTGTATATAGATATGTGCGTAAACACCACAGGGTTATCTATTGGTGTGTGGGGGCTTAATCACCGCATCCAGTTGCACAAACGCACACGTGCGTGAACGCACACAGGCGAACACACACGCGCTCGCCACACAGTCCGGTAAACACTTACGTGCACTATCATATACACATGCTCACATACGCGCGCGCGCACGCCACACAGGCTGGTAAACACTTTTTTTCTGTCTCGGGTAACATACGTTCCATCTTTATTTGTGCTGTCTATTTTGTTCTTTGCCTGGCCAATAAGTGCCATTGTTCCCGCGCCGGATGTCATTGCTCGAAGCTAGTACGCATGAGTAGTAGACTTGTCTCTTCAAAAAGGTTCCAATGTTACCCTTGAAGATGTCGCGGTGCATGGCGAATGCTGTTCAACCGGCCGTGATTCTCCTTTGAATTTCCTTGACTTGTTCTTTATGTCTGGTGGGTACTGTATCGGTGTCCCACGTAAACGTACAACGACATTATCTACGACCCTGCAAAAACGCTGATCAGATTTGATCAAAATCACACCAATGTATGACTATACTGTGCCATATCTCGTCCAACACAGAATTGCATTAGCTGCTTTAAAATCTCTCCGTTCAACCACATTTTATATAATCGCAACATATCAACAATGCACCAAGGCGGGAATATACACTTGTGCATTAATATGAAAGAAGACGGAACTGAAGAAAAACAATAAGAAGAGAAAAGGGAAGACGAAGTT
Source organism: Oasisia sp. SBJ-2009 (assembly GCA_964017155.1). Lineage (NCBI taxonomy): Eukaryota > Metazoa > Annelida > Polychaeta > Sabellida > Siboglinidae > Oasisia > Oasisia sp. SBJ-2009. Next base: position 27,073,948 of record OZ024858.1, read on the forward strand.
GTGGTAGACAAAGAGGTATATATACATCTAGACACGCATATACGTATATACACGTATACACGACCACATGCAAGCAGAGACAGAGAGACAGACTTCACAGACATACTGACAGACAGACACACATACAAGCAGACAAACAAACAGACAAACAGACAAACAGACAGACAGACAGACAGACAGACAGACAGACAGACAGACAGACAGACATACATGCATACATACATACATACAGACAGACAGACAGACAGATTAACAGCATACAGACAGCCAGACATGCAATATGTATATGTATCTGCATATATTAGACAGACAGACAAGCAGACAGTTAGACAGAGAGACAGATAGATAGATAAACAGACAAGCCAATAGGCAGAGAGAACGAGAGACAGCACTTCTAGAACGCAGAGCTATTCAAGCTGTTATTGCATCTCTGTGTTTGACGGAATTTGCAATGGCACAGTGTGGTTACACAATTTTGTGATTTTGATCAAATGTGAACAGTCGTGTTTAGCAGCGTCGTAGTAGTAGAGTCGTTGAGTGCGATGTGACATGCGACCCTCCCCGAGACACCGTCTCTCGGCGTTCGATTGCGTGCCAAACCAAAGAGCTTGAGCAAGAATGAATTCCACAATTATAGAGAAATAATAGTATGACAGCCTAAGTAATTACAGATCCACCGAACACCTGGTCCAGGTGTCTGTCATTGTGACAACGGTTCCTGGTGGGTCAGAGAATATCAGGTTTCACACGCTTCGAGTATTTAGCTCGTGTTTCACAGAATAAGTCTCAATTTCCACGCTCACTGACCAAGATATTGGCGCACGCGAGACAGAATGACTTTCACTTTTCCCTAAGTTGCTTTATATAAGGATATCTCAGTAATGAATCACCTGCTTAGGCTAGTTGTTATTGTGGACAATGCTTTGAAGTATCGACGCCACGTATATTCAAACGGTGACATGATATGTCTTTCATTCGTGTCACGTTTCACAAAGTATATATTTTCCTTCCATTTAAATATAATTTATTTGCAAGGCTACGTCGCCTATATATAGATATTACATAGTGAATACAGTGACACAGCAGGTACCTTTTCCAGGTGTTCCAATGCTTTCGTTGCGTCCTCTGGATTCCCGAAGTGTTGACTTTGACAACGCCATTTCCGCTGCGGTGTAACTCAAAATAAAATGAATCTAAATGTATTGATTACCAACGCCAACAAGAACAATGCAAGTTGTTTTGAATTCATGCATGTATATATGACACTGTACATTATCTGACGGAAATCAGGAGCGAAAAGGCAAAGCGAGGCAAAAACAAATGTAAGACAAGCCGTGATTAATGTAATTTATTTTTAACCAAGCACACGAATGTCTAAGTGTGTTTCTCGTCTGTTGTAGTACGCCAATACCGGAACGCACTTAAGTGTCGGTCACACGTCATACCCATTAACAACATGCTAGTGCGTGAAGGCCGTTGGCATATAGGCCTCCCGTGCTCTTGTCACGACCCACATCAATCTACCCGCCAGCTGTCCCCACAAGCATGTTTCGGCAATTTTCATCATCACTCTTTACATATCAGGCATAAATGAAACTAAGACATTAAATACCTACTCATATCTTCACAATTTGACGCCGATTCAATTACCAAATTCATAAAACCAAATGTAGATATACTTAGTGTAGTAATGTCTACCATACAATCAATAAACGCAAAACTGAATTTGTGAGATGCTTTTGTCAAAGAACGAGATAGTGAACATTTAAAATGCTGCATCATGTGTACAAGAAATTTGCCAATATTAAAACATTGACCCAACACGTAAGCAATTAGATGGATTTAGCCGCAACAGATAGGGCAAATATCTATACAGGAGGATTAATTGAATACGTTGAAACAAAATATACGCATGCATGAAGTAATCTTGAATCAAAATAACTGTGCAGTACGGGAAGGACTAATCGTTAAAGTAAGCAATGGCGAATTGACCAAACCAGCAGTAATAGAAAATACATATGGGATTCCTAGAGTGCTTCATATAAAATAAAATTTTATTAACGCTGTGGAATACAATAACGTGTAATGATAATTGTCCAAGTATCTGTGTATATACAATAATGTAGTATAAGACCACAGGCGGTAACACATCTGTCCATCTATGACAAATCGACCCATTAGTGGAGGCCGTAAGCTGTGCGGTCACGTCGACTGTACTGAGGGTTCACTTACACGGCTTATCAACCACTGGACAACGCATCATAAATCATTGTTCGGCAATCCGAAACAACATGTTTACTTTGCGGTAGACCTAACACAAAGAGATGTTATGAGACAAATTAGAGGTGAAAGCTAATGACGTCCAGATTCATTCAGCAAACGTCACCCAACCACACGTGTTTACAGTGATCTTTGGCGCCACCGTAAAAGCGCGTATCCTTCACGTAAGAAACATCCACAGAAAAATATTATAGAGGAGAGAAAGTGACTTGATTCCCCTAGTCACGAGAAACGCCCAACGGAATGTGATTTAGCAGCCCTAGTGAGATATAGATTAAATGGTAGACTTAAATTGTGTAAATTGTTGAATTGGCAATCTTCAGTTCACTGCCGAAAGAATTATTGTTGGATGAATCTGATATATGGATCATCATAAAGCACAGGAAATACAATTGCAATAGTCAAGCCGTGATGTTGTAACGGCGTTGGCTACACGTTCCTTCTTGCAAACGGTAGTGTTATATGTGTGTTGGATGTGTGTGTTCATGTGATACGTTATAACATATAGGTACTTTTAATATGACAGACAGACAGACAGAGAGGGGGAGAGAGAGGGAGACAGAGAGACAGAGAGACAGAGAAACAGAGACAGAGAGAGACAGAGAGAGACAGAGAAAGACAGAGAGTGTGTGAGTGATTGAGTGATTGAGTGATTGAGTGATTGAGTGATTGGGTGATTGGGTGATTGAGTGATTGAGTGATTGAGTGATTGAGTGAGTGAGTGAGTGAGTGAGTGAGTGAGTGAGTGATTGAGTGAGTGAGTGAGTGAGTGAGTGAGTGAGTGAGTGAGTGAGTGAGTGAGTGAGTGAGTGAGTGAGTGAGTGAGTGAGTGAGTGAGTGAGTGAGTGAGTGAGTGAGTGAGTGAGTGAGTGAGTGAGTGAGTGAGTGAGTGAGTGAGTGAGTGAGTGAGTGAGTGAGTGAGTGAGTGAGTGAGTGAGTGAGTGGATAGATTAAGCGACGGCATCCCATCGACTATGCAAATGAATGAATGAAGTATGTCTTATACAGTTAGTCAACAAACATAAATCATGTATGAAAAGAAATTCAGATTTTTTAAAGAAAATATCATTACACTGGATTTATGAAGCAGAATTCCAATTAATTATGACATCATATCTCCTTGCGTGTGATTTAGGACCCCATTCAACCGTCCGCACTCGTGGACAGGTTACCCGGCGATCCAATGTCGTCTGCCCCGAAATCGGCCCGGGAGATCACGTTTCGTGACACGACAGTCTATCATTAGTTTTGGGCGGTAGCGGATTGTCCAATCATTCGAGAACAGCAACAATTACAACGCACCTGGGTTTCTGGTGCCAGCGCGCTGTTCCTCGGTGGCGCTAAGCGTCATGCGTGGCTGCACACGCGTCATGCGTGGTTGAACATGGGTTTCATTTCGTGCCGTCCACAAGGCTCTGGATTAAGTTCGCATTACGCGCGCTAGGTTTCATTTCACAAGAGATTTCTTTACGCTGCTGACACTTGCTACAGGCCAAGAAAATGATATTGCTTATATAACGAGGATATCCCTCTTAACGGTCAATACTTGTGGATGGATGTGATAAGGCTGTTGTTTTATTGTAATCTACTGGGTACTTTACTAAATAGTTTAATTCATTTACCATGATAATTACTTTAGAACTATTATACATACGGCTTCGCCAAATCGTTGGCAGCACAATGCAAAAGCAGATGGTGTCTTTCGCGATTGATGTAAAACAAACCTACGTGTAAATGTCATATCTGAGTTTCTTTCGCCGTCGGCTCAGTGTAAATAATAGTAAGAATTGTTTGAGAAACAGTATTTTAACGACATTTGTGTTTTGCCTTTCTAATACGAACCTTGACAAATTGTATTTTTTGTTACGCAAATGCACGGTAGTTACTTTTTTGCGCCAGTATGTCCATTTACCAACCATTACAGATTGGTCCAAAAAGGTCAGTCATTATGTTAATGAGCACTTAGGACGTCACTCTTTGTGCAACGTCCCATCCACGTGATAGAGCTGCATATCTCGTTCTAACTGCATGAGGCGTGACATTCTTAAATAGAACAGCATTTCCGCACTGTGTTCGCGTTTCTAACGCTCATTACTCACGACTGCTGCTACTAGTGTTGAGATAAACGGAGGTTCACTTAAGGGATTACACGGTAGGACAATAGACACAACGGCCAGGCCCAAGGTGCACATGCCTAGGGACTGGGCGTGATAGGAACAGCTGAGGGATAAAAAAAATGATACAGACGATATAACGGTGGTATTCACCGCAAACGGTGTACACGATGAAAATATTAATTGATTATCACCACCATCATTTTCGTCGTCGTCGTCACCATTGTCTTCAACTGCATCATCATCATCATGCATTGAAGGTTTAGATTAATATTTTGTGCTTGTCGTAACGTAATAGAAATGCCACATAAATCAATATCTTACCGGTGAATTTTTTTTGGAGAACTCGTAGTAAAAGTACCTATATGTTATAACGTATCACATAAACACACACACATCCAACACACATATAACACTACCGTTTGCAAGAAGGAACTTGTGGTTAACGCCATTACAACATCACGGCATGACTATATTATAAAAACTATAAGTATGTGTTACACGTGAAAGTATTATTATAACGTTATTGTTTATTCAGCTTTAAGTTTAATTTATGAGAAATGGTTTCATAATAATAATTATTATCTAAACCAACTGGTAATAGCCTTAATTTTCTCCGCTGTCTGGCCGGAATCGTACATGATATAATTGATTGTTACATTTTTAGTTTAAACATACTGTTTGCATATGTGCTTTGTACGATTCTAAAAAATAAATATTCATTCCCAAAAAATTCACTCATTCATTGCAATTCACCTTTGTACGGCACTTCTGTTAACAACATTGCTCGACGGCAGAGAAGCCATAACTCTGCCGCCAGGTGAATATTACGTCGCCTCTGGGTTGCATTTTTCTCTGGTTGGCTATACCACAGAGAATCGACTTTAAGCTATTAGTGCTTACATACAATGCATAGTATACTAACGTGCCATTTTCATATTAACTTAATAAATTAACGAAAACGTCAATTTATAAAATAAATGAGCAACATGATTAAAATAATATCTTGATTATTATATATCATAGGAACATAGTTGTCATTTTGTCTTATATATATATATATATATATATATATATATATATAATATGTATATATATTATATATATATATATATATATATATATAATATGTATATATATATATATATATATATATATATATATATATATATATATAATATGTATATATATATATATATATATTTTATAAATTTTATATCAAGTCCATCTAAACCTAAAAGTGTAATTTACAAATAACGACAACACTTTGGTTCATCGTCATTATGTGTCCACCAAACGTCGCACATTGTAGTAAACAATTGTATTTGTCGAACGAGGATGATGGCAATACGAACACGTGTTCCGTCGTGAGGACGCTGTCACTTCTCCACAGCCTTCGGTCCCGGTGTAGTTGATGGCCGCCCTCGAGCCATCAATCAGAGCCACGCACAAGAAACAGACGTCAGCGAGCTGATTGTCCGGCGGTACACGCCCGCCACGGCGCGCTACACACTGTCGCCAACAATAACGCTTTTTTCATCTAACGATTATTTACAAGACTAACGGCTAGTGATAAATCTTCGCCTTTGTTTGAGCGCTTGTAGTACTAAGAAGCGTTTATTGGGCTGGTCAATAATTCTGTCGAGTTTGCGGCGAGGGCCGTGTATCATTTGTCCTGCTCTAACGAATGCCGGAGTAAGCAGACTGCTCACTGCTGAGCATCACACAATTGAGCTCCACATGGAGGAGCTCTACTCCTCGTGGTCGAACTCCATGTAGATGAAATCCACATGGTTTAACTACCATGGTTTAAATTTTAAATCAATAAGGCGGAACACCACTCCATAAGGTTGAACTCCATAAATCTGAAATCCATAAAGCTGACGCTCATTGACATTATCGTTTATCTCTTTAAAGTTGAACTCCGCGTGATTCCGCGCCATGAAGATGAGGTATATGTATGGTTCTCCAAAGAACTCCATACATTAAATTATTATGGTGTCGAACTCCTCGAATCCCTTCCTGGATACATCGTAACTGCATTCCACTAGGCGAACTCTACGAGGTTTAACAGCTTGTTTTCAGAAGGTAGTGAAATATATGGTATGATATGTCGATTTAAACATGCCAGTAATAATAATAATATAAATTATGTTTTTTTCTCACTAAAATCCTGTCAGACAATTTAAAAATCGATTTATATGTATAATATACTAATATTATTAAAAGATGTAAAATTGGGGAGCTTACCTATTGTCAATCAAATATAACGCCCAGATTACCGGCTGAGGCACCTGTGACAACTTTGCTATTTGTTCTAATGGACAAACACGGCCGGAAAGGGCCCAGTCCAGTATATGGAAAAAGAAGAAGAAACAAATATCGCAAGTCGCGAAAATTTTCCGTGTGTAAATAATGACAGAATTTAATTCTGTTTGACAGAATTTTACTTTAACCTTTCTTCTTCAAGTAGCCGTGTCTTCAGCTTCCAGCTCCGAGGACCAGTTTAGTGCCATCCGCCCACGCACCGCTCCCTGGACTGGGAAGCGTGTATAGCTATCTGATAAAATATGGGCCATCGAATCTATAAACAGGTCCCCCGGGCTTCAGAGTGACACCATTTCTTACTTGGCCTAAATGACGAACCCGATACAAAAGTCACCGTATTAGTGACGGATGGAGGGAAATGTGAACGAATAAATGGTACAAAAGAAATGGGAGAAGGAGACACAAAATTAAACGGGAAGAAGGGAAACATAACTGTTTTATAACAATATCGCTTTACTGGGTTAACGAGAGTTATTCTAGATAACCCGTGTGATCACTGACCTTCAGCAGCGAATTGGTTGGCGGTTGGCTGGACATTACCATAATCAATAGGGTTAGCGTGATTACTTGCTGGACATCGTCTCGGGATAGAGGGTTTAATCGCAAATCTAGTTGGTCGGCCAAGGACGGAGTTATCGTATACTTTTTATGCACCCAATTTGTCTTCTGACAACGATACAAATCCATTGTTTACCTGCTATTGCTCGGCGCGGCGGATGATTGGATACATATTATTTAAATGTTACCGTCTATCAGTACTCGTAGGTATAAATTAAAGATGGGACATTACCATGTACATTTTATTGAAATCCGGAAGAATGTGTATATCCAGAATCAACTATTTCTGCTTGTACCAGTTGTGTTTAAAGACACATTGTCGCGGGTTGCGAGATCATCCGAGATATGGGACGGACGTGGGTAGAACACACGCAGTAGCTGTTCTTCCCCCTGGATCGTGTGTCGGCCGTATAGGTTCAGGCCGTAGAATATGCATGTCCTGTATGGCACACTAACTTGCCACAATATTTGTCTGACAATATTGAAGTTATACAAAAAGGGCATTAAAATGTATTTTCCCTGGATTGGGTTATGCGGAGATACTTAGACGTGTTAACCTGGATACGTTGAATGTAAGAAGGGACAGCATTTGTCTAAAATATTTTGATAACAGTAAAGTCGGCACACATAGATTAAATTATCTGCTGCCTGACAAAATACATACCGAATAGTGTATCAGACAAGAAAATCTGTACCCGTTACCAGTTACTAGAACGAATAGATTCCGTAACTCCTTTATACCGTGGGCTTTATACAACTGTCAGTAAAAAGGCTATAAATACGGTATGATTTGCTGTATCAAATGTATTTCTATTGTATTTATATGATGTTTTGATGAGTTAATGTGTTATTATTGTGTTAAACTGCTGTACCGATCTGTCTACTGTCTCCCTACGGACATCCACGTCTATCTCCGATTTTCGTATTCCTCAGGTGTTTTCTTCTAAAATCCGCCTTTCGCAGTTCTCCATTGTTAATTGTGATCTTATCTTTCCCCCGGGGCCTGTGTTCTACTCAGTAATCTACCTGTATCCACACATGTTGCTCGGGTCAAACATAAGCAAAACAGTTTAGGTTTACTGATGAACAATATTTTCTTTGGCTCGTTTTTGGCCTTAACACGCTTATCATCGACCCATATGGTTAGACCTGAACTGTTCAGGTCGCTTTATTATACCAAAGAGAAAACACAACGCGGACAGACCAAGCCAAGCCGCTGCAACAATATTTCACAGTAAACAGATCAACGGCGTCTTAACGGTGGATCTTTTATCTGTGCGGCCCGAACGCCATTATTCCCGAGTTACGATCTCGCCCACGAAATGATCATCCAAACACTCGGCAACGCCACGCAACTGGGCCGCCTTCTTCACAGTTATTGACGCCAAAAACGACGCTCGTCAGCCGCGATTGTTTTCATAATACACTTTCGCACTCCTAACGAGATGCCGTCATTTTTTCTCCGCCGGTTTTTCGCGGGTCTTTGCGATGAGCGTAGATCACGACGACCGATCCGGTTACGGCCGGGGGACCACGCGCTGAGCGGCGTTGAGCCCTCGCTATCGAAGCACGACATCGCGATGATGAGATCGGTTATTAGCCGCGAGTTGTAAACGCGACACGCAGTGATTTGTTAAGCAAACAGAGCGAGCCGACAGGTTGGTCGCTCGTCCAATCAGATCGTCGCCGACACCAGGCGGCGGATGTGGTTTTTGCGTCTTGTCGTCGCACGTGTTTCGCGACGATGGTAGCAGTAATCACGGAGCTCCATCGGCCGTGGCAGAGTCGGCGCGCTTGTCCATAGCTGCGAGGCCCTGTTCGCTGTAGTTATGACGAAATCGTTCATGAATCAAACGCACATGGGCGGCTATTACCGGGTGGACAGCGGACTGCGGCCAATCATGGAGGACAATAACGGCACGGCGCAGTTTGACGTGGATTACGACGACGACGACGAGGAAGAAGGGGAAGCCGAGTCGACGTTTGACTACAGTCAACCCCCCTATCGATGTAGGCGAATGCCGTGAGTTGCTTTCTCACTTCGTTTGACTCGTGCTAGTCTATGTTCGTTCTAGCCATTGGTGCGTGCAAACGATGTTGTTTTATCCAACGTTCTACCGTATGTATGTGCACTGGGATATTTCAGCGGATTTTTTCATCAGTCGCATAATAACTCCCACATTCATTAATAAAATCATTTTTATTTTACTTTAGTAGTGTATATCGTGTGAAATAAATTACATTTCATTGATAGTAGTTAGTTTAAACGATCGTCACATTAACGTCTACATCGATCATATCCAATTTGTCCAATATTCAACGTCAGAGTTGTCTATCTAACGTTTGCAAAATGCAAATTCCCAGCAACTGTGTCAGTAGTTAATCCCTGCTTAACGGGTCAGAGCAATACGTCTGTCAGGATGTTTTGAAAGTGCTTAACCGTAAATGACTCAAACTAATAGCAATCCATATGTTAACCTGGTTCCGTCCAAAGGCTGATGGAAGTGTGACCTAGATGAAAAGGTCAAGGGTCGATGTCGCACAGGACATGTTTTGTTATCCAAGATGGCTGCCAGGTAGCCATGTTGTTGTATCTCGCGATCGCATTCTTTCGCCTCCCTCCTACACACCTGACATTTGATAATGTCCGAAGATCGGAGACATGTTGATCACTGCATAGGTCTGTCCTATCCGATCGTACACTTACGTGGTATCGAAAAGGATAACAATAAAGGTCACTTCTACTCAATGTTCTCTTGTTGTATAAACATAACTACAGGGAACAGATTAGCAGATGTAATGCTATGACAAGACCTATAAGTTAGTGTCTTTTGTCATAGAAAATACCATGCTCTCATGGCGTAGATGTTTTTTATCCGATGTTGCTCGACTGCCTCTGCTACACTTTCAAAAACTAGTGATTTGTGAACTTGTCTGTGATGATATTATTATTCCTCAGACAGGCACTGTGAAAGACGAATGCTTCGAGCTGTCTATGTACAAATGTGGGGCAATGTGTATGCCTCGGAGACAATTTCGCAAAGCTTAAGGAAACCCATCATAAAACAGGATCCATTCATAAATTTAAGGAACTTTTTTAAAATCCAAAAAGCTGTTTTTGTATTACTGAGGACACTATTTCTGTGAAACACCGGCGGAAGTGTCACACGGAGGAGCGTTCACGTGTTGGCCGTTTTCATTACTTAAGATTACGGATAAGGAGCGAAATCGATAGTAAGTAGCAAACTTGGACTTACGAGGTCATAAAAATGTTAGTGAAACGGTCCGGAGGTATTAATTGACGTCCGCGACGATGTCTGGAAGTCGAAGTTATGTGTCCTGTTTTTAGAGCGTGTTACGCACATGTATCTGGGGCATCATTCCTTCAGAGATGCCCTCTTCTATCTGATATACAGATCAGATCGTCGTCCAGCTTCATATGGTTGCTATAGTTTAAGTCCGTATAATCTCTGATTGACCTCGATGCAGATACACTGATTTATGAGGGCGTCAATGGCATATATAATTATAGTGAGGCGGTGGTCAAGAATTTCAGAAGGTTATCGGCTAATCTCGGACGGAGATGACGCGCGCAGACGCGGGCAGCGGTGCTGCGTATATGTCAATTAGTCAACTGTTTTAATCACGATATGGTGCCAGCGTCGCGTGCTTCGACAAGGGCTCGGGCATAATGGCTGTTAGCATAGGCGTGCATAGGTATCGATAATATATGAGACTGCGAAATGTTCGGTTCCTCTTGTGACATATACGTGTTATCTCTCCAACGACGTAGAAAGAAAAGGTGGCAAATTTCCGGTGAAGTTCTCGTTCTCGTGGGATGCAAATAGTGATGTAACCGTTAATATTATTTCAATGTGTGTTTATAGAATTCCGTGTTTGTTATCAGTGACATAGTAAAGGCCAGTAGTTGTCATGCAACAGAATATGAATGGTTATACATATCACTATTCTAGTTGAATATTCTCACCGATCACATTTTAGTTCATGTTAACAACGCGCTTGCATTTCATCACGAGTCGTCAATGAATGGAGCAATAATAATAATAATAATGACTCCGAAGATCGAGCTCAGTGGCGCGACAAAACCAAGGGAATAAGCAAACTCGTAATCGAAAACAATGCGTGAGTCGCCAATGGATGGATGAAGAAGCTAGGAGGCTAAGGAGGATAGGCAGCATTAAAGACATAGGTTTTTAGACGTCGGCGGATTGAAACTATATTACCTTCTGATTTAACACTGGCAGGAAGTGAATTCCACATCGTTGGTGCGGCAACCGAGAAAGCTCGGGTCCCAGCTTTCGTTTTCACCCGCGGGATGTAAAGTACTGGTTGAGCGTAGCTGTCTGAAATATCTTGCTGGAGTTAAGCCAGATTGTCACACAGTACAAGGCAGATTTGACGATTGCTTGAACCATCTGGGACATAGGTGACCCTAAATGATCCCACTGACCTTTACTAGCAAGTGTTGTACGGCAACTCTCGATGTCGATCTCCAAACAGAGAAGACTTCCGGTGGCGAGCAAAGAATGTCGGTAGGAAGAAGCTGATGACCAGATACGAGTCGCTGTTTGTAGAGTGCAAGACATTTCCGCCGCTATGTCAGCTACGTCTTATTATTATGACGTAGTACAAATACAACGTAACGTCATACGTGGTAGACAACAATTATGACGTCATCAACCGCGGCTCATGGGCGTGGACCGTCGATTTGTGTACGTCGATGACGCGGACACAGTGCACAGCGGTTACCACTCCAGCGGCTGGTACGGATCTAACACATTCGAATAAACGAGTGCAAATGCATTTCGCCATTAACGAGCATGTTTGTACCATCAGTTGCAGTGGTTTGAGGACGGGGATAAGAATCTTAATCACGCCAACCATCGCGTAAGCCCTCCCCAGCCACCAGGAGAGTGATTTCATCGAAGGCAAGAGACGTCTTAATTGTGTGCAACGTGCTGTTTTTACTTCAAGTACGACTCAGTCAGCGTCAGTCGAAACAACGTCGTGACCGCTATCTATATATCATGTGAAACCGTAATGTTTCATGGGCTGCTAATTTCTGCGCCACACGGAACGCACTGCGATGGATTGCAGTGTGTAATTTGAGTCGATAATTTCTATGAAAACATTTAATAAATCAAATTTCCTTATATGTAAATTACATAAACAAACGAAACAGTGACTTAAATTACAGTAGTCGCAGTTCGGTAAACGACATGAAAACTAAATGTGTGTTCATTTAATGAAGAGGTTAGCACATTTGTTTATCTATTTATAACCAGCTCTTATAATGTGTAGACATCGAATCTGTTATATATATATATATATATATATATATATATATATATATATATATATATATATATATATATGTATATATATATATATATATATATATTCACACTGTTAGCACTCACTCAAGCATCAGTACACCGTTCCATTCATTTATAGTTCTCTGTGCGAATGAATACTTTTGATATTTATTCTACGCAGTTTCTTCACTGAAAAGTCTTCTCTTCGTGTCCACTAATGTTTCTATCTCCCTTAAAAAAGAAAACGTTTGCTTTACTATTGTCATACCCATTCAGTATTTTATTAGCGTTTCACCTATTGTATTTACTCTTGATCTTTTGGTCTCTAGCGTCGACTAACCACATTCTTTGCAGCGTATTATTTTACGAAGCTATCTTAATTTTGGAGTACTTGTAGTGGCTCTCTTAACTCTTTGTCTTAGAGAAACTGTTAACCATCTACACCATGATGGACCCACCAATATTCGTAAGATATCTAACGTTATGTGTAGTCATTACGCAGTGTTTGATAAACGAGGCAATGTAATGGTACTGATTATATAATTCGTAAAAAAATACGTATCACGCTGCATTTGCATTAAACTATGTCTATAAACCTTGAGCACTTATAGAAATGACTAGCT
>OZ024858.1:27092186-27124686 GCA_964017155.1 Oasisia sp. SBJ-2009
CAGTGCAACGACCTTCCTGTCTGTCGCTGTACCTTTGTAAGCCGGCTTGAGTGATCGGCAGTAATATGCTCCCGTGAAAGAAATCTATATGTTTTGTAACATGTGATATGCTCGGAGGTAAGCGTGCTTGTCTCTGTCGGTCAATCTCTCTCCCCCCGTCTCTCTCTTCTCTCTCTTTCTCTCTCCCTCTCTCTCACTTTCCCTCTCGCTCTCTCTCGCTCTCTTCCTCTCTCTCTCTCTCTCTCTCTCTCTTCTATCTTATATCTTATCTCCCCCTCTGTCTGAATGAAGAGGGTACTAAGCATCTATGAATATAACTCTCGCACATTCTGAAATTAATTGCCTTATACAATTTCGGTACTTGACTGATTATCTCGAATATTGTTAAGTCTACCTCCATTATCCATTTGCTGCAACTAACTTTAATCTTTTAAATGGAGACCTGGAGACCTTAGTTTCTGGAACACGGTGAACATGGGCGATGTACAGTCAGCATAACCGAAGTCAGCATACATGAAAACTATCGACCGTAGGTCACTGCGTAAGCTCTGCCATATTGAAAAGAAGGAACACAGTGAAGAGAATATATGACAGCAAATAGACATACGTCACTCGTATTTCCACTCAGACCCATTACGTTGGATGAGCACTAGAGAAGAGTTCACATTCAGAGGTATCGTGCATTGGTCCAATCGGTCATGCTGTCTTATTGGTCGCCTCCATATACACCTGTGCATACATCAACATCGTGCTACTGTCCAGAAGGCATATATACATATGCTGCGGTTAAATCTAGACAGCTGAAATGGGATGAAGTACTTTCATTATATGACCTGGCACATCACGAACATAGCATATATGTTGCCACTATTATTCCTCCGTAACCCAAAATGTTGGTTTGATTGATATTGTCATATGACTTCTAGAGTACGATCTTGAAACTATTACAATCCAGTTATTTCGTTTGTTTGTAGAATATGTGTTCTTCGCGTACAAATAGAAAGAGTTCATTGTAGAAACTGCGTCCTTCGCGCAAATCCACAATCAGCGGATATGGATGGCATATTGCATCATAATCTTTACACGGTAGACACATGTGTCGTAGAATTTTGTATTAACAGCATTCCGTACCAGGTAAATAGTTGTCGATTTATGTATTCAGGCATTGCCCAGTAAAACAACGTAACAATATAAATAATAACATTGAAAATGGCTGCATTTATATTTGGTCGTTACACATAAATACTAATGAAAAATTACCATATGTCAAATTTCATATCAATAGCAAACTACTCATGTTGTATTTGTTAAACAAATCATAATACAAATGCCCTTATATAATACAAATGCCCTTATCGAATTTTGAAAGTGTCACGAACAGGCGTGAAATAAATGCAACCAGCATCGCAAGTAGTGTAGCTATAAGCTATCATTGATTTCTGCTAAAACGACGACACCGACATAGAGTTACCACACTCGGCCGGCCGTGTGCTACGCTGTAGAGCCGGGGCTGTGTGTAGTCAGAGGCCGCCCATTGTGTTCATTCATTTAGCACACGTGGCGTGGTCCTCTCTCTTGTGGTGGTTATTGAATGCATTTATCACAACTTTCCTGGCAATGATGCTTGAGCCCTCTGATGTCCAGTGTATTGGTTAGTTATCAATATGCGCATTTTGGACAATTGTTAATACATCTGCTTCGAAATAGCGAGACCCATACGTATCTTCTTTCTGTGTTCTGTCGCTTCCGGTGACCTGTGACTTCTGTCCTATTTACTCTCGATATATTTCGTCAATTGAGAAACACAAGATCGTAAGTGACATTGTAAAATGTCACGTAGGCCCTATCACGTTGTGTGTCTCAACAGACGATTTCTGAAAGACACAAATTATTTAGCAATATTTACTTATGTGTTTCTGACATGTTATGCTTCACTAAAACGCATTTTGTAACTGACAAATTTAGTGGTCAAATATGGCAACGGCGCTGTCGTTTTCACTGGTCCTCGTCTGGCGCTTTTACGGACTGGCGTCAAAGCTTTTTCGGAATCATCGCCATTCATTATATTAGCTGTCACGGCAAATATTTCAGGGTCTGATTTAAATGTAACATTTGATATTCCTATTTTTGTGATTAAGCAACACGCATGCAGCAGGCAAAAACTACAGATGTGGAGAATATTGCGGAGAGGAAGATGGATGGAGAGATGGATAGAGCAGGAGGGGGAGATAGGGAAATAGGGAGAGAAGGAGATGATGACAAAGGAAGATTAGGTCGAGGTGGTGAGATAGGAGGGTGTTGGCTAGAGGGCGAGAGGGAGAAAGGTATAGAAATAGATAAGTAGACATTGAGTGGAAGAGAAGAAGAGAGACAGAAAGGTGGGGAGAGAGAGACAGAGAGAATGAGAGATAGAGACAGACAGACAGTCAGATAGAACGATAGAGAAAGAGGAGACGGGGAGACGGATAGAGGGGGAAATGAGGTTTAAACAGAGAGGGAGGGAGAGATAGGAAAGGACGGGAGTGCACGGGCGGGCTGGCGGGTGGGCGGACGGAGGGACGGAGGGACGGAGGGACGGGCGGGCGGGCGGGCGGGCGGGCGGGCGGGCGGGCGGGCGGGCGGACGGGCGGACGGGCGGGCGGACGGGCGGACGGACGGACGGGCGGGCGGGCGGGCGGGCGGGCGGGCGGGCGGGCGGACGGACGGACGGACGGACGGACGGACGGACGGACGGACGGACGGACGGACGGACGGACGGACGGACGGACGGACGGACGGACGGACGGACGGACGGACGGACGGACGGACGGACGGACGGACGGACGGACGGACGGACGGACGGACGGACGGACGGACGGACGGACGGACGGACGGACGGACGGACGGACGGACGGACGGACGGACGGACGGACGGACGGACGGACGGACGGACGGACGGACGGACGGACGGACGGACGGACGGACGGACGGACGGACGGACGGACGGACGGACGGACGGACGGACGGACGGACGGACGGACGGACGGACGGACGGACGGACGGACGGACGGACGGACGGACGGACGGACGGACGGACGGACGGACGGACGGACGGACGGACGGACGGACGGACGGACGGACGCAACGAAAGCAACGAAAGCAACGAAAGCAACGAAAGCAACGAAAGCAACGAAAGCAACGAAAGCAACGAAAGCAACGAAAGCAACGAAAGCAACGAAAGCAACGAAAGCAACGAAAGCAACGAAAGCAACGAAAGCAACGAAAGCAACGAAAGCAACGAAAGCAACGAAAACAACAAACGCGCGCTAAGAATGGACACGATGATGACTAGGACTATTTGGTTTTGCTGTGAACGAAAATGTCCGCTGTTCCTTCTGATGGATTCAGGTTTTTTTATAACATATTCGCACAGCAGAGCGACCGCTCAGATTGAATATCGATTACTGTTTCTCACTCGATCCATTTCTCACGTAACGATCAAATATGTTGTCAACCACAGTTTAAATCAGAACACTTCCCCGCAAGTTATTGAGCATTGGCGTATTTAGACGCCATGCTGAAATAACGATGTGAAAGACAGAGAAAAGCCGTGTCAGTATTTCTTTTGTTGTTCCCTTTTCCAAGCTCGAAATATAATTGTAGTAAATTATAAACCGCTATATAACGAAATTACTCCTGCATGACTTCATAGGGCCATACATAATTAATGAACTACGAGTACTAATCATTTGCACATGATTAGAATACGACCGCGAAGATACGCACGCACGCACACACGTACGCACACACGCATTAAAGTTAACCAAAACTAGGCAGACTGCTCAAAAATGAATTGCATTATCAGAAAACACTCACTATTATCTTTAGACAGAAATACCGCTTTTGGGAACCTTTTAGTGTTGATTTGTTCCTTGGTTCATCTAATTCCGTCTTTTCGCGAGAAACTTCCTGGCGGCATGTGCCACTAGCGAGCCCATTGGGAGACATTGACCCTATTCCTGGAACGTTCCCTGGCTCTCCATGATTGAAAAAATCTGATTCTGAGGTCGTTATGAATGATTTTGTTAACAGCGTAATCACGTGTGCATGTAGCGTGTACGTCACCATGAGCAATTGTCTCAAATGACCTTGTAATAAGCATAATGGAGAAAAAAACGTCTTTCCCAATTTGTGAGCAATCTACATCATGAGAAAGCTAAGATTAGTGTAGAACCTATCACTCTTTCCTGGTTTGTACATAGTAAGTTCCGTTGAAAGATGGAGTGCTGTTTTCTGTTTGCATGTCTGTCTGATTGCCTGCATACCTGTCAGACATTATTGAATAGATACAGACGCTGTCTGCGTGTGTGTGCTTGCGTGCGTGCGTGCGTGTGTGTGTGCGTGCGTGTGTGTGTGCGTTTGTGTGTGTACGTGTGTGCAAGAGAGAGAGAGAGGGGGGGGAGAGAGAGAGGAGAGAGAGAGAGCGCGCGCGCTAGACTCACTAGATAGTGATCAACAAAGTAAAACACTACCAAGCCCTATCTTTGCTTGTTGCTCTGATTATATCTGTGTGTCTGCATTCAGACGTCACAGTTACCTACTAGCGAATGCCCTTGAATGAACGGCGCCACATTGAAAATTAAAATAACAAACGAGGGCGGCTAGACGAGAGAAAGAAACGAAAAAATCGTAGTAAGGACAAACATTCAATTGCTCGAATGGAAGGAACGAGGCTGCAGTTGTCAGCGATACGGATTGAACTGATAACAGGAATACGTCTGAGGATGGTTAATTAAGACATCCATTCTGCTGCACACAAGAAAGAAAAACGCTGCATCAAATTGCATTATTCGATATTCATCGCGCGATAACGATCCAGCGCGGCTTCCTTTTCTTTTAATATGCGCGTTTTATTGCCAGCTAATAAAAGAGCGCTCGACGTGAGAGATAGCGAGTATTGTTTATGTCTGCAGTGCTTTGACTCGGCCGAGAGAAGACCCGGGCCTAGGTGAAATAGTTGACCGTAAATCGTGCCACATTATAATACAATGCATCGGCGTTCCGTATTCCTCCGCCGGAGCCGGGTGAATACAAAACGTCATCCGGGTTCACTGCCTCCCAGAGACGACGGGAGATTTATGACCGGAAAGGGACGGGTCTCTGTTGTGTTCCGGCTTCTGGAGCAACGCTACAGCGAATGCTCCAACGACCCACAAGAATATGTGTAATACATTGTGGTTATCTATTAATTAGGTTCTTTGATATTGGCTGAATTGAGTGAGCGAATGGATAAAGGCTTCTTCGCTCCGCTACCCGCCTCGTGTCACGTGACTGCGTGTTTTCCGAAATAAACTCTCGTATCTTGTCCTCGGGGACGGAGGAAAGCCGCCTCAACAATGTGGTTTTCATATTAGCTTATGTATGTTTTCGTCTTTGTTTCTTGCCATGAGATGGTGTTCACAAAACGCATCGTGACAATGGTTCGTTTTTGTTGATAACTTAATAAAGTGTGTGTGTGTGTGTGTGTGTGTGTGTGTGTGTGTGTGTGTGTGTGTGTGTGTGTGTGTGTGTGTGTGTGTGTGTGTGTGTATCACTCACTCACTCACTCACTCTCTCCCTCTCTCTCTCTCTCTCTCTCTCCCTCCCTCCCTCTCTCTCTCTCTCTCCCTCTCTCTCTCTCTCTCTCTCTCGCTCTGTCTTTCTCTGTCTGTCTCTCTCTCCCTCCGTCTCTCGCTGTGTCTCTCTTCTCTTCGATCTCTTTCTGTCTCTGTCTCTCTCCGTCTTTGTTTATCTATGTCTCTCTCACTATGTCTCTTTCGTCTTTCTCTCTCTCTCTCTCTCTTTCTCTCTCTCTTTCTCTCTCTCCTTTTCGCTTCGCTTCTCGTATCTCCTCTTCCCTTATTTCCTCTCTGTCTCTGTCTGTTTGTCTCTCTCTCTTCTCTCTCTCTCTCTCTCTCTCTCTCTCTCTCGCACACTCTTTCTGACTCTCTCTATTTTTTTCGTTTTCTCCGTCCGTGTCTCTCTCGTCTCCCTCTCTTTCTACTTCTCTTTCTCTGTCTCTCTCTCCCTCTCTCTCTCTCTCTCTCTCTCTCTCCTTACTATTCTCTCTCTTCTGTTCTCTATTCTTCCTAGCTCTCGTTCCTCTCTGACCCACCCCACCTCGTAAATCCATTCGAATTTGACAATTAGAATATTATCAGCGGTCTCATGTGCTTTTTCACACATCTCGATTGATATATTGAAAGACATACACTTGTGTTGGTTAATTTATTCCGCAGACTAGTACTGGTTACCCACTACGTATTGCAATATTCGATGTACACGTTTACAAGTACAGTTATTCTTGTACGTATACCAGTCGTGTAGTTCGGTATGTCTAGACGTGTTGTTATTCGGTGTAAGGCTACCAAGTCATGTTGCATTGTGAATGCTTACACGTCGCATGGTTCGGTGTATAACTGTAAATCTTACTTTTAATTTACACGAACACGCTTTGTATTTACGTATTCATATAAATGTCTTATAATCGGGTTAATGTTCTGGATATTACGGAGTACAACAACATCGGGATTGTTCTAAGCTCGTTGATTGAAAACACTGACGCCTATTTGGCATGGTTCGTTGAATGTGAATATAAAATGCTATTGTGCGAAACTCATCGAGAAAAAACACGGTAATCTTCTGTATGATTATAGTCACTTTGGAAGTTCCCATGCGCTGTAGATAACAGTGTAGGTTGTTCTTGAAACTGTCTGAGTGCATACATTGTTTTCATCGAATTATAAAAATGATCAAAATATTTCAAAACGATAACATTAATTTTAAATTATGAACTTGCTAGATAAGATTAATTTTAAGCGCAGACACTGCACGTTATGAAGCTATGTTATGTACTAAATTTACAACACTTTTGGAGTAGTTAAGCATGTGTTCTTAAACAACACCGTACTGGTTTCTTGGGTGTTGTTTTGAGCCGTCTACGTCGGCTTTCCTCTGGTTCATTGGCTGTTCATAGGTACGGTGTCGCCTCTCTCTCTCTCTGCCCCCCCCCCTCTCTCTCTCTCGCTGCTGGGTCTAGCTGCTTCCATAGCAGCAATAGACGCGTGGCATTAGTTACGTAATGTTCGTGCGTCCAGCCATTGTAACATCGATAAAACGCGTATCCCTCGTTGGCCATTTCTGAGTCGAGTGCGTTTAACAACGAGCTGATCTACAGGCGCCGTCAACTACCGGATGGGTTGACAGATAGCTTGCAGCAGCCTTGTCGCGAAACAAGATGACGTTGGTTTGCTGCTTTCGTGACAATTAAAGCATGCGTGGTGGTGTCAGATACCAGCTCACTAAGCACTGCCGGCGACGACCCTTGTTGACCGTAACTAGATCTTCCAGACATTATGCGTATCGACGAAAAAAGTGTTTCTCGTAAAAGCTGCTATCACCTTCTTCAACAGATGTCCCTGATGTTCGGTATTGAGAACGATTTTTTATTTCGGCGATGGAGAGAATACAAAACGTGTTAAACCAAGGTGGAATACGTTGTTATCTGAACATTCCGTCGGAAATGACGTAGAACCGGTGTGGACTGTTCTCGGTAGACATTTCTTGCTAACCAGCTGTGTACCAGTGTCCACTTTTGGTTGCTCTTATGTGGAATAAGGGTTAGGGTTTAGGTTTGGGTTAGGCTTAGGTTGAAGGTACTTTTGACAAGATTGATAGTATGTGTTTTACATGCATTTGATAGGCACTTGTATGTGAGTGGTTAGCAAGATATATCTTCCACTGTTCACTGACGAATTTGGGGAGCTCATTTGGCCTTGGGAATACTTTATTTTTTGAGCTTCTATTACACAATGCAATGTTATATCTTAGCATGGATCGACACACCTTATGTGTGACTAACCTATAGCTCCCGACCGTTCTCCCTTAGCAACTGTACAAACGCAACTGTAGTTGGTATATCAACAATGCTAGTGTACAGCAAGACATTAATTCGCAGTTCATGCGCTGAACCAACATGTAGTTTTAAAGATCATCCACAAATCTTAGACCTGCCATTTGACATTATGAAATACAGTGTTTTACTAATACATTATACATCAATTGGGTTTCATTTAATGCAGACACACAGTTATTAAGTATACTTACTCTTGATCTCCAATTGTGGATACGCTGCATTCTTCTGTGTAGTTGACTGAGTGCCTCCCGGGTCCGTGTATATGCCGTCTTTTCCTTTTTCGTTTTCAAATTTGCGAACGAAAAAGGAAAAGACGGTATATACACGGACCCTCCCGCTAAACCAGCACTTTGGTGCTGCCCGTCTGGGTAATCTTAGCCCACGTTGATTGTCTTCATTCAGTGCCAACGACCCTCGCTGGCCTCGTACACTCAGAAGGCGTCATATAAGAACCAGGAAAGGTTCCCGTACTAACGATCTTTTATGTTGGCTCCGTTTAGTCTTATGGAGACGTACGCACAACTTGAATGGAGACCTACGCAATTTCTACGCACTGCATGTTTACAGAATCACTCCGAAATAACAAGAGAGTCCGCGTTAGAAATGGTTTTCGGAAACCGAATCCCATTCAATAAAATGGTGATTCAACCGTGGACTTGGTATGGGTGTCCAGGGGCAATCGTATGCGTCAAACGACGCCACTTGTTTTGGATTAAACAGAAAGTGAAAGTTGTCGGCGAAAGCGTTGTTTCTCCTCCACATTTCTATCAAGTCGAAAAGAGCGTAACGATAATACATTCCAATAACCGGCTCATGTTTGCAAAGAAGGCCAGTAGTATATACGATAATTTATGATAGTTTCGATTCTTACATGCTTTTGAGTATCTAACAATACGGTTCCGTCCGTAAACATGGCATGCGTGAGACATGACGCAATTTTGTGTCTCAAGATTCTAAGCACTTTGCTATTTTGTATTCATCTTACTACAATTCTATTGTATCAGCCATTCTGTAGATTGTCTAAGCATTCTTCTTCTTCTTTGTGTCATTATTATGCTAGCACTTGTGCACATACATGACGTTTTTTGTGTAAATATGTTGGCACATAATTATTTGCTAGATTATTTGTATTACAAATATTTTCCATCCATTTATCCATATCAGCATGCACTGCTTGACCTTGCATCCATTCAGAAGTACACTTTTATTTGTACAGACGAATGTGATAAATCACATTTAATCAATCTTTTGTTGCGTGCAGGCATTGGTCTAACTTGCGTGTTATATTACAGTCAACGTAAAATGTCTACAAATATATTTTGGTAGCATATTTGTATTCCGAACAGAATCCGTGTCTTTCTATAGTCGAGTACTCCTTGAACTCGTATCCCTTTGAAACTGCTATTTTATTAGTACACATTTATATGAAAAACCGTATGTAATTACATTTTTGACGCTACCAAATATTGATTTAACGTGCGTATCCACACACAGTATCATGCGGTGTAATATCGTTTATAGAACGAGCTTCAGCGATTTTGAATAAAATGTCGTCACACTGTTTATTGAATTTTTTTTAACAGGGGCGTACCGGGATCCCTTTTGTGTCCGGGATCCCTTTAGTGTCCGGGACCCCCTTTGGTGTCCGGGAACCCCTTTACTATCCGGGAACCCTTTTAGTGTTCGGAAACCCCTTTAGTGTCTGGGAACACTTTTAGTGCCGTGGAACCCTTTTAATGCCCGGGAACACATTTAGTGTCCGGGACCCCTTTAGTGCCCGGGAACAAGTTTATTGTCGGGACCCCCTTAGAGTGACCATTACAGAATAATGACCTGGGCACACACAATCGAACGCGCGCACAAACATACACGAACATATACACAAATACACACACGCACACGCACACGCACACGCACACGCACACGCACACGCACACGCACACGCACACGCACACGCACACGCACACACACACACACACACACACACACACACACGTGTACACGATTTCATTATACAGTCTGTATCAATACTGTTGATCCAAGCAACAGCAATGCTTGAGTTGGAAACGAGGCAGTATCACACGCTGTTGACGCTGTAGCGCTATTGTACTGCCGCGTCTCCTCGTACCTGGGTCTGTCTTCTTGTCTCCTCGTACCTCGGTCTGTCTTCTAGTCTCCTCGTGCCTCGGTCTGTCTTCTTGTCTCCTCGTACCTGGGTCTGTCTTCTTGTCTCCTCGTACCTCGGTCTGTCTTCTTGTCTCCTCGTACCTGGGTCTGTCTTCTTGTCTCCTCGTACCTGGGTCCGTCTTCTTGTCTCCTCGTGCCTGGGTCTGTCTTCTTGTCTCCTCGTACCTGGGTCTGTCTTCTTGTCTCCTCGTGCCTGGGTCTGTCTTCTTGTCTCCTCGTACCTGGGTCCGTCTTCTTGTCTCCTCGTGCCTGGGTCTGTCTTCTTGTCTCCTCGTGCCTGGGTCTGTCTTCTTGTCTCCTCGTACCTGGGTCCGTCTTCTTGTCTCCTCGTGCCTGGGTCTGTCTTCTTGTCTCCTCGTGCCTGGGTCTGTCTTCTTGTCTCCTCGTGCCTGGGTCTGTCTTCTTGTCTCCTCGTACCTGGGTCTGTCTTCTTGTCTCCTCGTGCCTGGGTCTGTCTTCTTGTCTCCTCGTACCTGGGTCCGTCTTCTTGTCTCCTCGTGCCTGGGTCTGTCTTCTTGTCTCCTCGTACCTGGGTCTGTCTTCTTGTCTCCTCGTGCCTGGGTCTGTCTTCTTGTCTCCTCGTACCTGGGTCCGTCTTCTTGTCTCCTCGTGCCTGGGTCTGTCTTCTTGTCTCCTCGTACCTGGGTCTGTCTTCTTGTCTCCTCGTTCCTGGGTCTGTCTTCTTGTCTCCTCGTGCCTGGGTCTGTCTTCTTGTCTCCTCGTACCTGGGTCTGTCTTCTTGTCTCCTCGTGCCTGGGTCTGTCTTCTTGTCTCCTCGTACCTGGGTCTGTCTTCTTGTCTCCTCGTGCCTGGGTCTGTCTTCTTGTCTCCTCGTTACTGTGTCTGTCTTCTTGTTTCCTCGTGCCTGGGTCTGTCTTCTTGTCTCCTCGTAGCTGGGTCTGTCTTCTTGTCTCCTCGTACCTGGGTCCGTCTTCTTGTCTCCTCGTACCTGGGTCTGTCTTCTTGTCTCCTCGTGCCTGGTTCTGTCTTCTTGTCTCCTCGTAGCTGGGTCTGTCTTCTTGTCTCCTCGTACCTGGGTCTGTCTTCTTGTCTCCTCGTACCACGGTCTGTCTTCTTGTCTCCTCGTACCTGGGTCTGTCTTCTTGTCTCCTCGTGCCTGGGTCTGTCTTCTTGTCTCCTCGTACCTGGGTCTGTCTTCTTGTCTCCTCGTGCCTGGTTCTGTCTTCTTGTCTCCTCGTACCTGGGTCTGTCTTCTTGTCTCCTCGTGCCTGGGTCTGTCTTCTTGTCTCCTCGTACATGGGTCTGTCTTCTTGTCTCCTCGTACCTGGGTCTGTCTTCTTGTCTCCTCGTACCTGGGTCTGTCTTCTTGTTCAACAACTGATATAGTCACCACGTCCTAATCCTTCTCCGTTGCCACACATCACTAAGTTTGTCAACACATATTACAACCACAGATGGTTAACAAATTGTATTTGATCGTCGTAAGTTAAAAGTTCTTCAGTAATCATCAGCTGCTATTAGAAACTTGACCAGCGTTGGTCAGTCTCCGGCGGTCGGCTGGCCAGAAGAGTGATCCAACCACTTACACACTTACGAGAGACAGAGAGACGGAGAGACGGAGACAAGGACAGGCGGACAGGCGGACAGGCGGACAGGCGGACAGGCGGACAGGCGGACAGGCGGACAGGCGGACAGGCGGACAGGCGGACAGGCGGACAGGCGGACAGGCGGACAGGCGGACAGGCGGACAGGCGGACAGGCGGACAGGCGGACAGGCGGACAGGCGGACAGGCGGACAGGCGGACAGGCGGACAGGCGGACAGGCGGACAGGCGGACAGGCGACAGGCGGACAGGCGGACAGGCGGACATACTGATATACATAAAATACAGATACTTTGGCGTATCGTTTTCTTGTCGTATATCACCGTGCATTTTATATCCAAGAGATGTACGTTTATTGAGACAAAGCAAATTAATATTCCCAAAATTATATGTTTTCTAACATAAACACCCCAAGGACATTGTATAATATAGTATATTTATTTCGGAAAAGTAGTCCATATATATACATAAATACAATACAATAAATAAGTACAACTCTTAAAAAACAACTAAAGCAATTATGGGGTATAACTAAAATAATAAATAAGTGGGTAATAAAAATAAATATATAGGTCATGAAATAAAATTGAATAAGTGATTAAAATTATTATTTAAAAATAGGGTAAAAATACAATACAATATTATGTGTGCAATAAGGATATCCAGTACATGTACATCGAGCTTCTAAAATGTATATCAGTATGGAAGTAATTGACAAATAAAGGGTTTTCAGACTGACGAAGACGAAATTGAAAACCAGATCACGTGGAGCCGGATATTACTAAAGGCAGACTGTGACACTGCGAAAATAAGAACTATTTTACGTTTCTGATATGTATTTGTTGCGGTTTATCAGCGCTGATTTCGATGCAGACTTGTTGCAAAACATCCACGTCACGACGAATACAGTCACCCGTCAATCTTAATAATACTGAGCATATACTGTCGCAGAAACATTGCAATCGCTTCGTTGACAGAGCTAGGTCAATTTGATTTGCACGTTATAGTCAAATAATTCAAATAGAACAATGGTGTATTTCCTTCTGGTTCGAACTAAAAACATTACGCCCGTCGAGATTTTGGTTGACATAATAATAATACTTATTATTTATAAAGCGCAATATCCAAATATGCTCAAAGCGCTGTACAATAAAATATAAAGCTATTTATTATGTGTTAAAACTAATATTAACAATAATAAATACAACTGTAAAATTAATGTTCAGATAAAAAATGTAGAAACGTTAAATTATTCATATTAAAACTGTTAATTAAATATTATATAGAATTAACGACGACGAGTAAAATCAATAAATCAAGAAATAAATAAATAAAACTAATTAATACTCTATTTACATGCAAAACACATATTGACATTTATACATGCCATCGCTTAGTAAGCGATGGCATGTATAAATGTCAATACATATGTGTAAAACAAGATAGGATGAAATAATTGAAACACATTTTCTAAAATGTCATTGAATATTTAAAATGTCAGCAGTAATATGCTTTGAAAATATGCTTTGAAAATGTGCGTTTTTAGTGCCTTTCTGAATGCCGACAAAGTTCCGCAGCACTTGATATCAATGGGCAACGCGTAACTGTGATTCTGTCGTGAACGACGCTGTTGGCCGTTAGCTAACGAAATTATTCATAACGGTTTAAATAAACAGTTCTGACGACAATGGCTGCAACTACCGATGAGTGTCAGCTATTATATTACAAATAACGGCATGCATGCCAACGCAGCATCACTTCTAGCTCATCATTACGTGCCCACCTGCGTCTTTACATGTGCACGTACAGGTATGTAGATTGTAGATTTACGTGAGCTTGCATGCACGATTCCGCGCAAATCTGATTTAACATATTGTTTCTATCTACACATGTTTGACACTGCTGCTTACTAATGTTGACTAGACCGTCTACAAGACTATTGCACTATTGGATACACCCTCGTTCGTGCATAGTACCATCAATATAAGTGTCTTTGACATCATGCGCGCTGCAAGACACGTCTCTTCTACGAAGCAGCCATCGGCTGCTGACTAATTTTTGCATGCATACAGCCATACGCGTACAGTCGAAAGCCCCGCCGATATATCGTGTAACAATCGGATTGCAACATATCGATGCGGGCGCAGTCGGCAAATGAACGACTCCGGAACACAGCAGCGACGTTTACAATCTCGTCGCCGTTTGCTCTGGTGCGGCTGCGCGTTAAACCAACCACTTCAGAGCGGCTTCCGGCTCGCAGCGTCCAGCATGAGCGGTCAGAGCACAGTTAGACTTCCTGGCGTGACCCATACGAATGTAGTACCTTAATAATTGTGTCATATGAGATTTTGAAACATTCTTTTTGTGTGAAATGAGTACAGTAGGACAGGCATACTAGTAGGTTCAGTGCTATGATGTATCTGCAGTGCAATGACGCATGTTAGGCAGAGCGTAGTGATTTTTTGACGAAATTTCATCAGCATATCAGTGACATGACTGCAGTGACTGTGTTAAAATGTACAATTTTTTTCAGGTCCAGTTTCCTTATAATCTGACAAAACGTTAACATGGCAGCCAATAGGAAAATCAACAGTGCTCTGTGCCCATGACGCCTGATTCGTCACGCATTGGACACAGGATATGCCGACCAGGGCTATTAGATAAAAAGCCGGTGCACTGTGAGATTTAAACATGGAGGACTCATTTTGAAAATCCCCCGATGGAAACAACTGCGTTCTGTCTCGCTCCCAGATCTCGCTCAATCTCGGACGTCTCGTCAATTTTCAATGAAAATCTACAGCATGAACAATCTTACCAAATATGTCACAACAGTAAAGTTTTGTACAACTGTTTGTTCTAGGTCGTGCTGTGTCATAGTAGTAATGTGAACTGTTTGTGTATTTTACCATTATCAACATCTCTATGTAAAGGCAATGCTTGACGCAGGCCTCGTGCGTAATTTTGATTGTGCCGTAAACAAACCGCTACATCATCAGTTGTCACCCTATCTGTGGCAGAAGTTTTATCGTCTACTGATGTACTTTTTCAGTTATCATAAGCTGTTTTATTCGCTAAACACATCGAAGTACTACGGTGTTAAAAATTATTAATTTTACTTTTTCGTAATAAACAAACAAATTGGTCCCATCCGTGTGAGGGCGCCGTCCATGGACAAGATGTTGCGGTCCAAAAATAACCAGTTCTATGAATACCTACTCAGTCCAAAGAGAACCAGCTCTGTGAACAACTACTCGGTCCAAAGAGAACCGGTTCTGTGAACAACTACTCGGTCCAAAGAGAACCAGCTCTGTGAACAACTACTCGGTCCAAAGAGAACCGGTTCTGTGAACAACTACTCGGTCCAAAGAGAACCGGTTCTATGAGCTATACTCGGTCCAAAGAGAACCGGTTCTATTATCTATACTCGGTCCAAAGAGAACCGGTTCTATGATCTTTACTCGGTCCAAAGAGAACCGGTTCTATTATCTATACTCGGTCCAAAGAGAACCGGTTCTATTATCTATACTCGGTCCAAAGAGAACCGGTTCTATGATCTTTACTCGGTCCAAAGAGAACCGGTTCTATGCTCTATACTCAGTCCAAAGAGAACCGGGTCTATGATCTTTACTCGGTCAAAAGAGAACCGGTTCTATTATCTATACTCGGTCCAAAGAGAACCGGTTCTATGGCCTATACTCGGTCCAAAGAGAACCGGTTCTATGGTCTATACTCGGTCCAAAGAGAACCGGTTCTATGGTCTATACTCGGTCCAAAGAGAACCGGTTGTATGGTCTATACTCGGTCCAAAGAGAACCGGTTCTATGGTCTATACTCGGTCCAAAGAGAACCGGTTCTATGATCTATACTCGGTCCAAAGAGAACCGGTTCTATGGTCTATACTCGGTCCAAAGAGAACCGGTTCTATGGTCTATACTCGGTCCAAAGAGAACCGGTTCTATGGTCTATACTCGGTCCAAAGAGAACCGGTTCTATTATCTATACTCGGTCCAAAGAGAACCGGTTCTATGAGCTATACTCGGTCCAAAGAGAACCGGTTCTATGATCTATACTCGGTCCAAAGAGAACCGGTTCTATGGTCTATACTCGGTCCAAAGAGAACCGGTTCTATGCTCTATACTCAGTCCAAAGAGAACCGGTTCTATGAGCTACACTCGGTCCAAAGAGAACCGGTTCTATTATCTATACTCGGTCCAAAGAGAACCGGTTCTATTATCTATTCTCGGTCCAAAGAGAACCGGTTCTATGAGCTATACTCGGTCCAAAGAGAACCGGTTCTATGGTCTATACTCGGTCCAAAGAGAACTGGTTTTATGATCTATACTCGGTGCAAAGAGATCCGGTTCAATGAAATATACCCGGTCCAAATGGAACCGGTTCAATGACCTATACTCGGTCCAAAGACAACCGGTTCTATGATATATACTCGGTGCAAAGAGAACAGGTTCAATGATCTATACTCGGTTCAAAGAGAACCGATTCAATAATATATACTCGGTCCAAAGAGACCCTGTTCTATGATCCATACTCGGTCCAAAGAGAACCGGTTCTATTATCTATATTCGGACCAAAGAGAACCGGTTCTTTGATCTATATTCGGTCCAAAGAGAACTACGTCTATGATCTTTATTCGGTCCAAAGAGAACCGGTTCTATGATACATACTCGGTGCAAAGAGAACCGGTTCAATGATCTATACTCGGTTTAAAGAGAACCAGTTCAATAATATATTCTCGGTCCAAAAAGAACCGGTTCAATTATATCTATACTCGGTCCAAAGAGAACCGGTTCTATGATCTTTTCTCGGTCCAAAGAGAACCGGTTCTATGATCTATACTCGGTCCAAAGAGAACCGATTCTATGATCTATATTCGGTCCAAAGAGAACCAATTCTATAATCTATACTCGGTCCAAAGAGAACTGGTTCTATGATCTATATTCGGTCCAAAGAGAACCAATTCTATAATCTATACTCGGTCCAAAGCGAACCGGTTCTATGATCTATATTCGGTCCAACGAGAACCGGTTCTATGATCTATAATCGGTCCAACGAGAACCGGTTCTATGATCTATATTCGGTCCAAAGAGAACCAATTCTATAATCTATACTCGGTCCAAAGCGAACCGGTTCTATGATCTATATTCGGTCCAACGAGAACCGGTTCTATGATCTATACTCGGTCCAACGAGAACCGGTTCTATGATCTATAATCGGCCTAATAAGAACCGGTTTTATGATCTATACTCGGACCAACGAGAACCGGTTCTATGATTTATACTCTGTCCAAAGAGAACCGGTTTTATGCTCTATACTCGGTCCAAAGAGAACCGGTTCTGTGAACAACTACTCGGTCCAAAGAGAACCTGTTCTATGATCTACTAGCTCTGGCCACACAAGCCGCGCCGGTGTGTGCAGTTGATAAAACACCTCGGCTGCGGCTAGAACCGCGGCATTTATGTAATCCTGTTAGCGACAATTGAACACCATCGACGCAGATTCGGCCGCAAATCCCTATCTGGTCATCACACGGACGACTGGCCGGTGCGCTGACCGGGGGGCGGGCGGGTACCACCTCCATTTGTCACTAGCGTCTATGGGAGTCTTAGCTGTCGCAATGCGGCCCACGGTACAGGTTAGGCCTATTTGGTTTGTTTTCAAATGGCGATATACAGTGGTCGATGCAATGCAATGCAATGCAACGGTTGCTGTGATGTGACAAGCATATCGTTGTACAACAATTGTAGTTTAGATTTTATGGCGACAAAATATCGAAAAGAGATGCTAACAAATAAACTCAGATTTTGAATGGACAAGAATCGGAGGCTTAGAAACCTATGACACCAGAATTCCACCGCAACATTCCACAAGTCGGTCTAGGTCATGGCGTGGATGGCCAGTGGCCGACGATAGACGTTCATCGATCTACGGGGCTTAGCGGAGAGATAACTATACCGTCGCGTTTCTTTAAAATGTGAACCACTGATCGTAGAAACGTTTCATACGTTTCTCCAGTCCAGTTTCGTGTAACCCGACAAAACGTTTACTAATTACCCGTGGTCAAATCACCTGTGCCGCAAGTTCTACAATTGATGTGCCGGTGTCAACGTAGACTATTGGCATAGTTAGGGGGGCATTGGATCTTTCACCGTTTTGGTTGAGGAAATAAATTGCTCTAACGGCGTATTGCGCTGTAGCGCTAACATTTTTCTGGCGTTATAAACGTTCCGATTGACGTTTCTGCGCATGCACGATATAATATGTAGAATCATCAATGTGCAGCGAAAAGACAAAGCATTTATGGTATAAATACTACGGGTTGTTCGTTAGGATGTATATAACCTCTATAAGTTATTTGTCGCAAATTAACATGAGGCAAACAAGTTTTGAGGCATATTTTTTTTATAGCAAGCGTAAATCATGTGACTGTAGTGCGCCATAATCCGTGACAGTGATCTATAAAAAACGTAATATTTTATTGCATTAAACGACATTTTAAGAAATTCTTCACAGTAATCATCACAGGAAATTTAACGAACAGCTCGTGGCATTGATACCGAAAATGCTTTGTTATTTCGCTGGACATTGACTTTTTACATTTATTGTGCTAGCGCAGAAACGTCAATCTGAACGTTTTTAACGACCGGAAAAATGTAATTGCGATAGCGCTACTACATGGCAAACTAATCACGCTTTTACAATGCTCGAACACCCCTCTCTCCTTCCCCTACACCTCTGCGACACAGTCTCTGGGGAAACAGAAAATGGGTATGTCATGCGTAGTGATAAATTACCAACTAAGGCTATGATTGCGGTCCAGGCATCACCTTTGCAGACACTATAAGTATGCACCAACGGGACCACCAGTCGAAATGTTGCTGAAGCGGAATTTGAATCAGAACACGGATTGATTTGTGTGGATAGGAATGTATGTTGTTTAACCGTCTGAGAACATCAACACAGAGAATTGTTGACAGCGTCGTCGAACATATTCTCTTTCAATGACAATTTGATATGACGTGTTACTTGTATGATCATCTGCGTGCACAACGGTGGATAAATGTGTCCATTGACAATAACGTAAGCCAGGATATTAGTATTCTCGTAGTCCTCTGCAATGGTCTATTAGCTGCTGCTCATCATCATCATCATCATCATCATCATCATCATCATCATCATCATCATCATCATCATCATCATCATCATCATCATCATCAACATCACCACCACCATCATCATCATCATCATCATCATGTGTGTGTGTGTGTGTGTGTGTGTGTGTGTGCGTGCGTGCGCGCGTGTGTGTTTGTTTGTGTATTTATGTGTTTGTGTGTTTGTTTGTTTTGTGTGCGCGCGCGCGTGTGCGTGCGTTTGTGTGAACAATATTTATCCAGCGACCAGATCACCATATTTCATTAGAGTTATACTGGTTATACGCCATATAAAAATAGTTCGAATACCTTTGGAACGGGTGCTCTGTGACGACGAGTGTGTCTCGCTAGGTTTCTAAATGTGCCTTTGTTGCAGCACGAGACTGAACGCGGTCGACATCCGGCGGACCCCTCCCTCCTCCCGCGGGTCGCTCTTCACCAACTTCGAGGACGTCCAGGTGGGTGTTATTTCATATCAGGGAAATCCGCGCCTCGTTTATTTTCTCGCTACTCTTTTACCTCCAAATACGTAACGTGCCAATGGGTTAATTCCGTAGTCAGACGGAAAAGTATGCATATATTTAAATGTTCCAATTGATTTAGTTAGATCTCAGCAGAATATCAGGTCGACATTTTGCTTCAGGCCACTGAACTTGTCAGTTATGTAGTGTTTTTAGACAGAAAGTGAAAGTAAACTCGGCAACAACATAACATGCGTAGGACCTAGGGCTAATTGTACCACGTATTCATGCGATCGAAGGTTGCATTTGTTATCATTACTTCTTGAGTGAAATCTGCATCCAGAATTAAATATCAGTAAGATGATTTTTACAAAAGTTGCATATAAAACATTACAAAAAGAAAACATCATACAAGGTCGTACCAGGATTTTCGATGTTTCTAAACGGTCATCTTTGCCAAACTGGCTGTTACTTGTCATCGTTCACTGTGCATTTTCATATTATGTGAGTATTTGGGGGAGGTTTACGGGCAAACGAAACCCCTCTGCGAATATGGCAGTTTTGGGGGAGGTTTCCGGACAAAGGAAAACCCCTCTGCGAATATGGCAGTTTCTGCTATGGGGGTTATGATTTTGCAAAGTGAATTTTGAAATGAAACGAGCGAAAACACTGAAGTGTGACGTCACGGCAGCGGTCGCGAAGAGTTATTCCCAAAAACACTGCGGTATAGGTAGACACATAGGTAGAGAAAACACTCACCGTTGCTGACGAGTTCGCTTTTCTGCAGGCATCCGTAACCATGCTTCCAATCGTTTCCCAAAATGCAACGCGCGTCCGTCTAATTCCGTTGACGTCACAGTTGGGCAATTTCGCTTCGTTCGTATGCTTGTGTAATGTAATGCTTACAGTGAGATTTGCATATCAATGTTAAAGAAACTGCCTGCTAATTAATTTACATATTGCTTTGTAATGTCCGATCATACATCACGGGCATACTATAAATATACATGACCTTTTAACATTAGAAACGTTGTCTCACAAGTTGTAAAGATACACAGAGACTAGTGCGTATACGAAAGAAGTTGCTGCAGTACGTTATAACAATAGGCATGATCTTTGGTTTTGATAACTGATTCGTTCGGTTTCAAATGTCGAAAGACCTCCGTGGTATGCTCCTGATATTTTGTTAAACGTTGAGATGGGCTGTTTTACAGACACGTTTTATTCAATGTGCTGCCGCATGGTGTGTAGGCTTCAAACAGTGAGCGTTATTTGCTCAATTAAACCCCGTAAACGTCACTTGTCATCCGCATATTCACTGATCGGGCTGTGTGTTTTGGAGGAGCCTGGTCGTACGTGCTCATTTCATACTTCGCTAAGGTCATCTGCGTCAGTCATGTACAACCCAAATTCATATGTACTTTGTTTGCTGCATGGGTTTTCTATTGGGGGGGATATGGATTGACACGTGACCGCTCCCTACAAAGCACTCCCGGGTTAATACTGGGAGTGAATATCATCAACCTGTACAATGGAGCGTATCGTGTAGTTTTCGCTATTTGGTCTTCTGACATATAAACATTTCTGGTTTCTAACTGGAGAAATAAATTAGCTCTCAGTCACACCCTTCTTCGAAAACACAACCGCTTCGCGTCAAGCAGCTTCTTTGACATGTCTCGTGTAAGCCATGGCTACTTCGCGGGTTTTCACGCAATCAATCGAAAGTGGTTATTCAGTCGTCGTCTGATCGGTCATTGACCTACAATAATGCATTGTTGTGGTCGTGATTGAGTTCATGTCCTCGTTGTGACAACTGAACAAGTCATAGTGCAGTATGGACGGACTAAGCGAACTTCACAGGCCGTTGTATTTTGCACGGCGGGTGCACCAGTTACTGTTCTGGTTATTCATCGGCCCGGTAACGCACTTAACTCGTATACTATTTGGTAGTACAAAAAGGACAATACACTAGCAACATAATCGAGTTGAATACAGGAATATTTTGAAAAATCAAACATGTTTTAATATTTGAAATATCACGCGAATGCTGTGAAGATGTTACCTCGACAATACTACGACATAACGAATCAGCTATCAGGACTACGGCTAACGCATGACACTCGGGAAAATGACGCGGAACAGAAACGCGAATTTTTGTTTCGAAATCGTCACCCGGATGTAAACAGTTTCTCTACTTCGTCAATGCGGTCTCAATCACTCGATTAATAGCTAACGACCAGATCGATTGTCGCACTTACGCCTTGAGAAAATGCAACGAAAAACAAGAGTGGCCTAGTCGAACGTAGATCATTTATCTTGCGAGTGATTCCCCGTTAAGCTAGTGCGGCGTGTGACCGCACTGCAACTGGGGATTTGAGGACACAGCGAGACATAGTAAATTGTGTCGCCGGTTCATTATCGCCCACTTGCGGTGGACATGACACGTTGACACATCGCACTCGTGACGACGACACGCGCTCTACGTCATGCAAATCTAGTGACAACGCATTTTCACAGGCTTCGAATATAAATCGGTTCTGTCAGGTTTTATTAATAACGATACGTAAGCAAGCGGATTGACCGTTAATCAGACTTCCGCGAAGTTCGGGGCTTCCAGGAATGTTGTCGCCTATGTCACCCAATTCCACGACACGGCGCTTATTGGGTTTGACAGCCAGGCTAATTTGCGATGTTTAGGGTGCACACGGTGAACTTCTGTTAGAGGTCAAGAAATATATTTGTCAAGATTCAAATATTCATGATTATTTCGTCCATTTTAAATATTACATTAAAATGGGATTGTTTCTTCAGCTTCGCATTAAAATGTCAATAATAAGATTGGTGATGCAGGTACAGTTGTTAAAACATAAATAAATAAATACATAAAATTTGTAATATATCTGACGTGTCATTTACAATTTAAAAAATAGATATCGCCAAATTCCTATTGTTAGTTACAGAACCAAAAGTGTATAAGCTAAAATTAACAAGACCAAGCACAAAGCCATATGGAACTCCAAATGGGATATGTTTGAGGCAACAGTGTGAGCCAAATATAAACCTCAAACAGCACACACCACACACACAACACTCACGCTACACACACCACACATACGCACGTGCGTACGCACACGTGCACACACGCGCGTCCATGCACTCCTACATGGACACGTACACGCACACGCAAACGTACGCGCACGCGCATACCACACACATACACACACACACACACACACACACACACACACACACACACACATACACACACACACACACACACACACACACACACACACATCATCATCACACCACTCACGCCACATACGCCACACATACGCACGCACGCACGTACGCGCGTACGCACACGTGCATACACGCGCCTACAAGCACTCCTACACGTACACATACACGCACACGCATACCCCACATACACACACAAACACACATGCACATACACACATCCATAACTTCATAATACGCGGTAAGTACTTTCTTACCGATGCGTATTCGCTGCGCACCGCAAACACCATTAACGAAACCTGTGTCCGCATGCATCTGTCTACATCTCTACAGTCAATGATTGATCAACATTACGCATGTCAACTTATGAAATGGGCGGTTTTCCAATGGTATTAATACACCGATACAGTCAATTAAACACAATGGAAAGAAAGCGTTTTTGCAGTTAGATTCTACGTAAAGCCGTAGTCGGCAACAGTATACACTGGTCAATAAAACTGAAGATCTCAGAGATACAAATATGTTTTAAAATATTAGTGGATTCACAATTCATGTATTTTATATTTATAACAAATATATATAGTGTTTGCATTACGTTCATTGCTATTTGTTTCACTATCACTACGCATATTTCGTTATCATATATCCCACTGAGATATATATCTTATAGGTCCAAACCTGTCTTTTGTAGCCTCAAACCCTCATAACGGGGCCTCATTGCGCTTTATAATCCCACTGATTCTAGCAGTTCATCGCCATACAGACACTGTGCCGAGTACTTTCTGTTTCACTTCCACCCTCATTTCGCATCTCGCTACACGCTTGTTTAGCTCATGTTTTGTATTCACCCTCACTGCGCGCATCTGCATATTCGTTGTCACTTTCTGTTTAACTTTCACATTCACCTCGTGTCGTTCACACAAACGCCTCATTAGTTTCTGTTTCACATTCACCCTCACGGCGCCTCTCTTACATGTTCATTGTCACTTTGTCTTTGTCGTTGTCGTTGTCGTTGTCTTTGTCTTTGTCTTTGTCTTTGTCTTTGTCTTTGTCTTTGTCTTTGTCTTTGTCTTTGTCTTTGTCTTTGTCTTTGTCTTTGTCTTTGTCTTTGTCTTTGTCTTTGTCTTTGTCTTTGTCTTTGTCTTTGTCTTTGTCTTTGTCTTTGTCTTTGTCTTTGTCTTTGTCTTTGTCTTTGTCTTTGTCTTTGTCTTTGTCTTTGTCTTTGTCTTTGTCTTTGTCTTTGTCTTTGTCTTTGTCTTTGTCTTTGTCTTTGTCTTTGTCTTTGTCTTTGTCTTTGTCTTTGTCTTTGTCTTTGTCTTTGTCTTTGTCTTTGTCTTTGTCTTTGCCTTGGTCTGTCTCTGTCTCTGTCTCTGTCTCTGTCTCTGTCTCTGTCTCTGTCTCTGTCTCTGTCTCTGTCTCTGTCTCTGTCTCTGTCTCTGTCTCTGTCTCTGTCTCTGTCTCTGTCTCTGTCTCTGTCTCTGTCTCTGTCTCTGTCTCTGTCTCTGTCTCTGTCTCTGTCTCTGTCTCTGTCTCTGTCTCTGTCTCTGTCTCTGTCTCTGTCTCTGTCTCTGTCTCTGTCTCTGTCTCTGTCTCTGTCTCTGTCTCTGTCTCTGTCTCTGTCTCTGTCTCTGTCTCTGTCTCTGTCTCTGTCTCTGTCTCTGTCTCTGTCTCTGTCTCTGTCTCTGTCTCTGTCTCTGTCTCTGTCTCTGTCTCTGTCTCTGTCTCTGTCTCTGTCTCTGTCTCTGTCTCTGTCTCTGTCTCTGTCTCTGTCTCTGTCTCTGTCTCTGTCTCTGTCTCTGTCTCTGTCTCTGTCTCTGTCTCTGTCTCTGTCTCTGTCTCTGTCTCTGTCTCTGTCTCTGTCTCTGTCTCTGTCTCTGTCTCTGTCTCTGTCTCTGTCTCTGTCTCTGTCTCTGTCTCTGTCTCTGTCTCTGTCTCTGTCTCTGTCTCTGTCTCTGTCTCTGTCTCTGTCTCTGTCTCTGTCTCTGTCTCTGTCTCTGTCTCTGTCTCTGTCTCTGTCTCTGTCTCTGTCTCTGTCTCTGTCTCTGTCTCTGTCTCTGTCTCTGTCTCTGTCTCTGTCTCTGTCTCTGTCTCTGTCTCTGTCTCTGTCTCTGTCTCTGTCTCTGTCTTTCTCTTTCTCTTTCACAGTCACATCGCTTCGCTATTATACACGTTATACATTGATGTTTAAATTTCACCTCTGTATATTCTTTACCAATTAATATACCCTTATCTTTCACTTTCTCTTTCACTTCTCCTCGCCCTGCAGTTAACGGACGAAGAGCGGGTGTACCTGAACGCGGCCGCCGTCGGCGATGTCCCCGTCCTGCGACAGTCCCTCGAAGACAGCGAGGTGACACTCAACGTCAACTGTGTCGACTACATGGGTCGTAGCGCCCTCCATCTCGCCATCGACAACGAGAACACGGAGTCCATCGAGCTCCTGCTCGACAAGCTCAGCTTCGAGAGCATCGACGAGTCGCTGCTTCACGCCATCAGCAGGGGCAGCATCAAGACGGTGAAGATGATCATCGAACACCCGAGCTACATGGCCGGGGAGGACAAGGTGGGTCCCAGCAAACACGTAACGTTCCCGAAACGTTAGCAGAACGTTATAATTAGGTTATGCAGTAACATTCCCATATGTAACGTTAACGGAACATAAAGAAAACATTCCCAAAACAACGTTAGGAGAACGTTACCGGCTAATGTTATCGTAACATATAAATAACGTTCTGATAACCTAATTTCGTTCGCTGGGGTGGAGTCACGCTTGCGTCCCACTGTTACGTATGGCGGGTGACTCTTGCGGCCCACTATCACGTACGGCGGGTGACTCTTGCGGCCCACTGTCACGTACGGCGGTCGGTACTTGGCTGTCTCGTGACGCTGTAGCGCTTACATTTTCCCCGCGTTTAAACGTTCCGATTGACGTCTCTGCGCATGGGCAATAAGTGTAAAATAATCAATGTTCAGCGAAAGGACAAAGCATTTATTATATAAATACTACGGGTTGTTCGTTAGGACGTATTTAACCTCTCAGCAAAGTTATTTGTCCGTCCGTCCATCCGCCATGCGTGTGCCTGTCTGGTCTGTGCGGATGTCTGCGTGGGTATTCCAATGCACCTGCTAACCCCCTAATCCGCCCCCTCCCCTAAGGTACGTCGGAAGGGCGTCAGCGACCCGTTTTTCCGGACGGAGGAGAAGAGCCAGTTCTCGCCCGACATCACGCCGCTCATCCTGTCTGCTCACTACAACAACCACGAGATCATCCAGATGTTCCTGTCGCGCAACCAGACGATCGAGCGGCCCCACCCGATCTCGTGCCAGTGTCGCGACTGTGTCATCAAGCAGAACTACGACTCACTGAAGCGGTCGCGGAGTCGCCTGAACGCCTACCGGGCGCTGGCCAGTCCCGCCTTCATGGCGCTGTCCAGTCGCGACCCGATCATGGCGACGTTCGAACTGCGACAGGAGATGAAGAAGCTCGCACAAGTCGAGAAGGAGTTCCAGGTGAGAATCAGCGATGACTTTCGGTTTCGTTTTCTTCTAGGTGGCGCATCTGTCCCAGGTGTTGGTGATGATGACCGTTCACACCGCACTGTCGGTGGTTGTTTGTAGCTGGTCTCTTGCGCTCATTCCACACCATGTTGGCAGATTGTGTAATATTTTTATTCGCTCGGGCCCTCTTGATCTTTTCCGTTCAATTGTTACTTTTTCTTTCTAATGATGTGCCCTATAAATGATGCTGTCTTGTTCTAATTTTGATAATCATCTTAATTTATTGTAGGCTCTCTTAAAGCAAACATGTTCGTTGCTTTTCTGTCAATCATTCGTCTTTTCGTTGTTTTTCTTTTCTGTCAATCATTCGTCTTAAGTATTGGAATCAAACAGGCATCAGAACAGCAGTCCGTTCTTACAGTCACTTTGTGTTGAGAGTCAAACCAGTCGAAATCAGTTTTCGATTTTGTGTTAAATTTATTTTTACTAGCCTTGATGTTCAACGTTGTGTGCGATATTATAGTGGTCCACTTCGTTTCCTGCATTACTCGTGGTGGTAAAAGTGGCAGCTCGCGGCAATCACCGGCTGCAGTAACTATTGCATCTCGACTTGATCTACCGCTGTTTCTCGGCACCAAGACGCACCATTTCCGTTTGTTTATACGACTGTGGAATCGACTTCTGTCGAGGCGGCAAATCACAGGCACAGGCCACTGCACTGCACTGGCTGGCTGGCTGGCTGGCTGGCTGGCTGGCTGGCTGGCTGGCTGGCTGGCTGGCTGGCTGGCTGGCTGGCTGGCTGGCTGGCTGGCTGGCTGGCTGGCTGGCTGGCTGGCTGGCTGGCTGGCTGGCTGGCAGGTTGGCTGGCTGGTTCGCTGGCTCGCTGGCTGGCTCGCTGGCTCGCTGGCTGGCTGGCAGGCCGGCCGGCCGACCGACCGACCGACCGACCGACCGACCGACCGACCGACCGACCGACCGACCGACCGACCGACCGACCGACCGACCGACCGACCGACCGACCGACCGACCGACCGACCGACCGACCGACCGACCGACCGACCGACCGACCGACCGACCGACCGACCGACCGACCGACCGACCGACCGACCGACCGACCGACCGACCGACCGACCGACCGACCGACCGACCGACCGACTGACTGACTGACTTGCAAGTTAGCTCCGCTGTGATGCACTGCTCAATGATACGTCCATCCATCCATCCATCCATCCATCCATCCATCCATCCATCCATCCATCCATCCATCCATCCATCCATCCATCCATCCATCCATCCATCCATCCATCCATCCATCCATCCATCCATCCATCCATCCATCCATCCATCCATCCATCCATCCATCCATCCATCCATCCATCCATCCATCCATCCATCCATCCATCCGTCCGTCCGTCCATCCATCCATCCATCCATCCATCCATCCATCCATCCATCCACCCACCTACCCACCCACCCACCCACCCATCCACCCACCC
Source organism: Oasisia sp. SBJ-2009 (assembly GCA_964017155.1). Taxonomy (NCBI): domain Eukaryota; kingdom Metazoa; phylum Annelida; class Polychaeta; order Sabellida; family Siboglinidae; genus Oasisia; species Oasisia sp. SBJ-2009. The sequence continues at coordinate 27,119,732 of OZ024858.1, forward strand.
ACCCACCCACCCACCCATCCACCCACCCACCCACCCACCCACCCCACCCACACACATACGCACACACGCACGCATACACATACGCACGCACGCACGCGCACACACACACACGCACACACACACACACACGCGCACACACGCACACACACACACACACACACACACACACACACACACACACACAATGACGTGAGGTGTCCCTGTAGAACGAGTACCTGGCGCTGGTGGAGCAGTGCATGGACTTCGCGTGTGAGCTCATGGACCTGTGCCGCGGCACGCAGGAGGTGGAGGCCGTGCTGGGAGAGGGCAGCGACGAGACGGGCAAACGGGACCCTCTCGCCCGGCTCAAGATGGCCATGGAGTACGAGGAGAAGAAGGTACGGCACACTGACCCATTGACCAGTAGTAATAATGATATAATAAGGTAATAAAGCTCATTTGCCATGTTCAACATTGCACTACATTTCATGTCAAATATGAATTTGTTTGAGTCACATTGTGCCTACATAAGATAAAATTAGATATGACAAATATACATAATATATATATATATATATATATATATATATATATATATATATATATATATATATACATGTATATATACATGTATATATATATATATTTAATTTTAATAATAAAAGTAAATATATAAATAAATGAATAGGTACAAGTTGTGCACTGATGTACAACGCTGAACTAGATGGACTAAAAGTGAATTCAACGTCATATGGATGTAAATTATATATGTATATATATATATATATATATATATATATATATATATATATATATATATATATATATATATATATATATATATATATATATATATATATATATATATATATATAGGTCCTGCTTGCTCATGAGAAAGAACGACAGTCATACCTTCGTATCACGGACACGGGTTATGGTTTCTGCTGACAACTTTATCAATGATTGTTGCTTACCGTCCACGGTAGCTATGTTACAATAACGTCCCCATCGAAACTGCTTTAAATAATAAGCATGTGTTTGATTTACTGGGTCCGAATCAGCAACACATACGTTATGCGATGTCACGTTCAGTTCGTAGCCCATCCGAACTGTCAGCAACATCTGACGAGCATCTGGTACGGGCCGGAGATGGGCTTCATGCAGTCCATGGGCACGGGGAAGAAGATCTTCATGTGGATAGGCTGCATCCCGCTGGTTCCCTTCATCTGTCTCGTCTACATCATATCGCCTCATTCCAAGGTAGCGTGGTAGTAGTTGTAGTAGTGGTAGTGGTAGTGGTAGTGGTATTGGTATTGGTATTGGTATTGGTATTGGTATTGGTATTGGTATTGGTATTGGTATTGGTAGTGGTAGTGGTAGTGGTAGTGGTAGTGGTAGTGGTAGTGGTAGTGGTAGTGGTAGTGGTATTGGTATTGGTAGTGGTATTGGTAGTGGTAGTGGTAGTGGTAGTGGTATTGGTAGTGGTAGTGGTAGTGGTATTGGTATTGGTATTGGTAGTGGTAGTGGTATTGGTATTGGTAGTGGTAGTGGTAGTGGTAGTGGTAGTGGTAGTGGTAGTAGTAGTAGTAGTAGTAGTAGTAGTAGTAGTAGTAGTAGTAGTAGTAGTAGTAGTAGTAGTAGCAGCAGCAGCAGCAGCAGCAGCAGCAGCAGCAGCAGCAGCAGCAGCAGTAGCAGTAGCAGTAGTAGTAGTAGCAGCAGCAGTAGTAGCAGTAGCATAGTAGCAGTAGCAGTAGCAGTAGCAGTAGCAGTAGCAGTAGCAGTAGCAGTAGCAGTAGCAGTAGCAGCAGCAGTAGCAGTAGCAGTAGTAGTAGCAGTAGCAGTAGCAGTAGCAGTAGCAGTAGCAGTAGCAGTAGCAGTTGCAGTAGCAGTAGCAGTAGCAGTTGCAGTAGCAGTAGCAGTAGCAGTAGCAGTAGCAGTAGCAGTAGCAGTAGCAGCAGCAGCAGTAGTAGTAGTAGTAGTAGTAGTAAGCGTTTTTAGATGCGCGATCTCTAAGTTCAGTAGCTGGTGAATGCGCTCACATATTACACAGATAACTAAACTAACTTAGTATGTAGTAATAAATATAAATGTTTTTCGAAGTCAATTAATAAGCAAACTAATACAAAATTATAAACGACAATGGTCGTATATATTGTTTAATTCACTGCCATAATATGTACGTTATGAATATTGTATGATGCTCAGACTTTGAATATAACTTGGCTCAATCTTTTCAAGTTGTGAAGAATAACCATCGTTGCATATACGATCATGGCTTGTTGTCATATACTATTATTAATTTAAAACATGTCAAACAGACTAAAAGGGCACACCTCTGTAACACCGACATCGTCTGCTTGCAGTTGGGGAACGCGTTGCGTTGCCCGGCAACGAAGTTCATATCACACACCCTCTCGCACATCTGCTTCCTCATACTGCTCACTGCTGCCACCTTCCGGGTAGACCAGCCAACAGTTTATCCGATAACGTCGAGTGACGACTTCGATCATAGCAAATACGAACATTTGTCTTACGCCGAGAAGGCGGAAAACGTGCTGCGAACTCACTTCCGGCCTACCAACGTGCTCATGTGTAAAGTGCAGCTCTGTCTCATGTTCTGGGTAATAGGTAAGTGACTTCGTCAGCATTCAGAAAGGCACCAAAAGCGCACATTTTCAAAGCATGTTACTGCTGACATTTTAAATATTCAATGACATGTTAGAAAATGTGTTTCAAATATTTCATCTTATCCTATTTTTACACACATGTATTGCCATTTTTATATGCCATCGTTTAGTATGTGTTTTGCAGTGTATTGTAAAACCACTGTAAAACCGCATATATGTTATATAATACTACTCCATACTACTCGTTACTAATGATAATTATACGGACGCATTCACACAGGCATGCATGAAAAGCCACTGTTCCAGAATACTTTAAAGACATGTATACTACTAGCTAAAATACATCAAATATACCAAAACGACAACGAAAGGCACCCCAACGCTATAAACCCCCAATAGTATCAATATTGTTACCAAACCTATGACTAACATCCAAATTAAACAAATTGGTGCAGTATGCTGTCGCCTTTGTATTAGACACGCTGTACCACAGTTACTTCAAAACAAATTCTTCCACAAATTGCCATGGACAAAATCTATATCCACTCATATCAATGCTTTGTCAATTACTCCAAAGATATATCATAAATAAATATGACACAAAATGTAATGTTAGAATCGGTTATCTCTGCAACCAAAATATGGCAGCTGAAGCAAAGATTTATGATATGCCTTTATAATCATTATCAACTACGTTAGTTAAGACTACATAATATACATAATACAATATTATTCTAAACATACATACTTAAACTTCATATGTAGATTTAATTGTACCGTCAATATTACTTCTTTTTTTACCGTACTTACGTTTTGTTATATCTTAATAAACACACACACACACACACACACACACACACACACACACACACACACACACACACACACACACACACACACACACACACACACACACACACACACACACACACACACACACACACACACACATACCACACACACATATATATATATATATATATATATATATATATATATATATATATATATATATATACATATATATATATATATATATATATACATACATATATACATATATACATATATACATATATACATATATACATATGTGTGTATGTGTGTTTGTGTGTGTGAGTGTGTGTGTGTGTGTGTGTGAGTGTGTGTGTGTGTGTGTGTGTGTGTGTGTGTGTGGTGTGTGGTGTGTGGTGTGTGTGCGTGCGCGTGTGTGCGTGCGCGTGTGCGCGTGCGCGTGCGCGTGTGAGCTCATGTGATCAATAATCAATATATGGTAATGCCCAAGTCCTTCGAAATAGCTACGAATAACAAACGACAATAATTTACCATTATACAATTAAGCGTCGCTTTATAACACCATATCGACTTATCTATTACATCATTTTGTATATAGCTATGCCACCGCTAAACACTCTAAAATGCACACGTTTTGTACTTACTCTTCTTTGCTGTTTAATTAATACATTCTTCTGTCTGGCCCCATGTATCAATTCGGTTTTGTGAACGCACACACACACACACACACACACACACACACACACACACACACACACACACACACACCACGCACGCACGCACGCACACACACACACAGGCAAAGACTAAGCAGTATTTTCTAAACAACTATTCTAAATAAAAACATAATCTAACATTCTCACGGGCTATGTTCATACACTGTGGACATATTCACCATTATCTTCCATAGCAGCTACATACACAAACTGAACTTCAATAACCAGTCGACATGTATTGGCCAGGTCTGCTGTGGATGGAATGCAAACAGATGTACAACTCTGGCCTGCGTGTGTACCTTCTGGACAACTACAACTCGATCGACTACGCGGTCCTGTCTCTCTACCTCGCCTCATACACACTGCGCTTCCTCGTCGACTACAAAGTCGCCGTCGCCGACGACTACTATAACGGCACGGCCCGGGCGAGACAGGCCCTGATGGACTATAACAATATCTCCTTCTTCGACGCCATCAGAGATGAGATATTCAATGACGTCACACAGCCTACGTACAGCTATTTCATGCGAGCGTGTGAGTACCGCATCACTTGTGGCCTTTCCTCGTGATGATGTCACGCTAAGTAGGAACAAGACCACGGTCATTTGTCTGGTCTTGTTTTATCATTTATTTACGCTCGCCACGCACGCAGTTGCAAACTCTTGACGCATCACATCAGGCATGCGTCAGTGCGTGTATGCGCGCTCGCAGGAAGACGTACGCACGCACGCAGACACATACGTACTCATCACGCATATCCGAATGCACACACAAACAACACAAACACAGGAGTGCACGAAATAACACACACGCACGCACGCACGCACGCACGCACGCA
>OZ024858.1:27129686-27174686 GCA_964017155.1 Oasisia sp. SBJ-2009
GCGCCTGTGGATGAACTACATTGATGACGGCAGCACACTTCCGGTTCCGTTTAACATCCTTCCCACGATCAAGTCGTTCAACTACGGATGGAGGTTGGCACAGGGAATACACTACTATTCTATGGACTGATAGACGTATATGTTACTTCAATGCTATTTAGTTTTTATTTGGAATTTGGATAAATGCACAAGGATATAAAAAGCATAAACTGTAGATCATGCATGTTCAATGAAAGTGTGCACTGTTTATTATTCAATTTACATAATTTTACGAAACCGCATTGTGAATATAAACAAAAGATTTATTTCAAACTACATTGTTAAAAGTTGTTCATTAATCAAAATGTATAAAAGTTGCTCATTAACCAAAATGTATCAAACTTTTTAAACACACACACACACACACACACACACACACACACACACACACACACACACACACACACACACACACACAAACACACACACACACACACACACACACACACACACATATATATATATATATATAAATATATAAAATACCATTACGTATGGCCATGGTAAATATGAAAACGGTCCAATGCCGGGTTCATTTTAGGACGATGATGCGTAGTAACGTTGATAGAAAGAAATATAAATATATTTGTATTTCTTTAGATTCATCCGGAGTATTTTCCCTTCGAATGGAAAGGGACACCAGGAATTTGAGATGGGAAAACAAGACACGTTCATTTCGGTAAGATACCACGCCATCTTTTATTAAGCGTGAGTTAGTGAGGTGAGTGAATGAGTATGTGTAAGAGACTGAGGTGAGTGAGTTGAGTGAGTGAGGTAGGTGAGTGAATGTGTGTGTCAGAGAGTAAGTGAGTGAGGTGAGGTGAGTGTGTTTGTGTGTGTGTGTGTGTGTGTGTGTGTGTGTGTGTGTGTGTGTGTGTGTTTGTGCGTTTGTGCGTTTGTGTGTTTGTGTCTATGTGTGTGTGTGTTTCTGTGGTGCGCGCTTGCGTGCGTGGTAGTATTCTATACTGTACGGTGCATTCTACACGCAACGATTGGTTCCTATGTTTGACACATGTGTCTCACTCTGCAGCAACGGCGAGAGAACGTGTGCCAGACCCTCAACATTGAGGCTCCGGAAACGTCCTTCGCTGACATTCTACAGCGGCTCGTCCGACGCTATCTCTTCAAGCTGGAGCGATTAAAGGAAGAGGGCGGTCAGTCAAGATCAATCAATCAATCAGTCAATCAATATCTATTTACCAATCCATCAATCAACCAATCTATCTATCTATCTATTTATCTCTATGAATCATGAATATTTACCAGTATCCATTTAAGCTTAAACTGCTCAAAAAGCATTCCAATTAAAAACATATTCTATGTTTATAAAATGTGCTAATTAATTATATATCTCCAATATATACATATATATATATACATTGTATATATGTATACATTGTATATATATATACATTGATTATATATATATATGCGAATATATATATATATATATATATATATATATATATATATATATATATATATATATATACAATAAATCAACTACAACATATGTAAAGTTAAACGTGTCAAAGGTCAAGCCACCCAGACTCACCTAGAGTGACAAACTGTCAACGTGCACAATCAGCTGTGTTCTTGGCGCATTGGCCAATAACTCATTAGTGAATGGGACAACCTTTCTAGCAGGAGTAGTGCTTATAGAATGCTTATAAAACTTTGTTTGCAGACCAAAAAAATGTCCTCATTCCACGGCGATAGTTCCAATTATTAAACAGTGTAATGCACTGGATGTCTCAGTCGAGATTTCATAATGATTACTCTAGCCCTGTCCAGCGAAACTGTGCAACTTTTGAATTGCCACCATTGATCACACGGTGTGCTGAGTCAATGGGTTGACACAGACATATCGCATTGCGCGTTCTTTCAGCCATTCTGTGTCTTGGTTGGCGCCTGTTGTTTCTCAACCGTTGTCTTACGTTGCCCAGGAAAGGATGGCGTGAACATGATCTCTGACTCGTTACTCGGCGCGACGGCCGAGGCATTTCCGACGAGGATTCGAGAAGAGGAGCCGGTTTACGCAGGTAATATATTTCCCTCGCTCAGCAACCCGCACGGGTTCAGATCCCTACGTAACTGCATGTTATCTTAGGTGATGTGTCTGAGCAGAAACTCAGTTTATAAATACGGGTGTCATTCTTCCTTGGACTGTTGGCCGTTCAAGTTTCTTGGTTTGAAACTAGAGAGGACATTATCTTCTCGGACATAGCTTGAACTTTTCAAGAAGCGTGTCAATTACCCCATCGAGGTAAACTTCGCGGATCACTTGAACAGTGGCTGAACGTTTCCCAAATAAATCGAGGAGCAGAATGAAAGAACAAAACAGTATGCCAGGTGCTGACGTGAAACCCACCGAGCAATCCTAGGAACAGGACATCGCCTGTTTAAGAACTAAACCTTCACCTTTATTCCATGTACCATTGTTTTATTGATTTAGTATGTTGTGTGACGCGTGTCCGTTGCTCTGCCACCTTGCAGACAGCGATGAGACTGGAGACACGGACAGCTCGAACTACGTCATCCCACCCCCGCCGCCCCCACCTCAAACAGACACCACTCAAAGGCCGAACTGGAAGCGCCGCCTGTCGGTGAGACAGGGCAACACTCTGAATTCGTCAGCAAGGCGACGTCGCACGTCAATGGCCACGGGTCATCCACAGGTAAGTGACGTCATTTCTCAAGTGTTCCTATAATATCCGTTGATGTAAAAATCACGTGGTTTGTTTCCTAGCAATAAGGTCGTTCAAGTGTACAAAATGGCTGCTGCGCAACGGAATCTGTACGATATTCCGTCATAAAATTATGTTTTACTGAAGTTCTCACCCAGGCATCGTTCAGTACGACAAAAACTTAGAACACATTCTTTGAGTGCAAACTGGATACAGGAAAGACTAATGTGTCCAAAGGGATGCCGCACGGGTGGTTAAATCACTGTTAGTAAGGCTAATCTTGCTAAAGATCACGCACAAACCCTTGACGTCCATTATATTTTATTGATGATTATAAATGTATAATTCCACAATAAATACCACTTTAATACTTAATAATAATAATAATAATAACGACAACTTACACTGTCTTACAGCAACACAATATGTATCGTGGCTCCTACCTACTTCACCGATAGTCTCGCTTAACCAACTCTTGCTCGGCTGCATAACTTCGTTAAGAAGATAGTCTGGTGACAAATTTGCTTTGCTTATTTATCCCTTATGTAGTGTTATGTATCCCTCGAAGCCGTCAGACGGCATCACTGTTTCCGATTAACTCACGTGTTTACGTGTATAATAATAATTAATGTTTTTAATATACGTATGCTTTTTTATAACGTAACTATTAAGTTATAAAGTATTTATACACAAATTAAAACTAGAACATGAAATGAGATGAAAAATAATATTTATAATATTAATAGTACTACTTGATAAAAGGGTATCCTTCTTTAATGTGGTATTTCAAATTCGGTCTGAGACCCAATCATGACAGCGTCTTTACCATATTCTTGTGTAAGGCCGGTAACATTGGCACAGCATTAATTCCCCTGGCGGATGCGAGGGCTAAAACGTGCTGCCACCTAACGGCGTTTGGGTAACCGAGGCTACTTTACTGACGTCTACTTCCGCTGTTGTGCGCAGGTGCAGCTCATCTCCATACCGCAGTTGGACGCCATCCAGCGCTGTCTGAAACTGCTCGACGTCAGACTGCAGCATGTGCAGAGCAGCGCGCGCGATGACGACAGAACACGTGACGACGTCGGCCACATCCGGAAGTTGATGAACGAGAACCAGAAGGCGTTGTCGACCGTCGTCACAGTGCTCGACTCGATTCAGGAAGAGGTGAGTGGAAGCGTCGGGAGAGGATAAGTAGAATTACCTTCAGGGTATCGAGGTCTATTTGATCTCTTGAATCGTTGACCTTAAACTTGGGGTGGAAGCCAGAGGACCTAGTAGATCGTACTCAGGATATTGAAGGAAAATCTTCCGTGGACTAACAGAGCTGTGAGGAGGGTGCCAGCTCCTCTGGCAAGAATTGGCAGTCACAATAATTTATAACAGGAAGTCTGCTGTTTTGAACGTAGGAAAGTTTAACGTCGAAATGTTTTGCGATGAAAACCGCTCGCCTCGGCATTATTGCCCGTCAATTTTGTTTTGAATCTGTGTGTTATGTTTACCATTTGAACGTGTTTTAAACACCAATTGGCAGGCATTAAGCCTTCAACATGCATGTTGTAGTCATAACAACGTAATATTAAATTAAAAACATTAAATCTAGGAGCTGGTGCCCTCGCTTTAAACTCCAACTAGTATTAATTTCCAACAACATCCCAGTTAAAGGGATTCTTCTGGACACAAAAGGGACTTCATCGCGTGATGATATATCGAAAAAGAAGGATTAAAATTACATGAAACAAGTATGTTAACAGGATTGTGTATGGTCTACCTTACAAGGCATTAAAGTTATCAAAGAATCCTTTTTATAATAGTTTTGGAGACGAAAGAATCGCTTTCGGATCCCAAAGAATCCCTTTAACAGTAGAAGTAGAGGACTGTTGGACTCCCGATAAGCTTACGAAGTCCTCGTGTCGTCTGAAGCGTGAAGCTTAGAGGGCAGTCTGACTAAATATGTTTAATTATATCATTTGTAAAAGAAGCGGGTTGTCATGGGAGTTGTTCAGTTACTCGGTGTTCACAGCTGCTACTCAGGCGTAGTCCACAGGATAATTAATCAAAATGAGAAACAAAAACATTTTTATTCAACCATAAAATATAGAATTATTATATACAGCTAATACATGTAAAGAAAATATATAGTCAGGGAGACTCATTAAGGCAATATGCATGCCTGTATGCAAACGTAACAGCCATCATATGTTGTTTAAATGTACAATTTTAAAACAAAGTGACTGATATGTAAGTATACATAATTACAGTATTAAATATGATTTTATAAGTAATAACAACTACGTTAATAATAATAACATTTAATATTATTGTTAGTAGTGGTAGTAGTAGTAGTGGTGGTAGTAGTGGTAGTAGTGGTAGTAGTAGTAGTAGTAGCAGTAGCAGTAGCAGTAGCAGTAGCAGTAGCAGAAGCAGTAGCAGTAGCAGCAGCAGCAGCAACAGTCGCAGCAGCAGTAGCAGCAGCAGCAGCAGAAGTAGAAGTAGTAGTAGTTGTCGTAGTATTAGTTGTAGTGGGAACAATGCTAAACATTTCGTTCCTAACGAACTGACGACATTTAAAAGTGCGCTCACCTGTGTTGTCAGGTGCGTCACGTGAGCATCCACCTGCGCAAGAACCCGATGGTGAGCGCAGCCTCTCTCAACCCCATCATCAACCTCCAGCCTCCGCGCAAGAAGTCCGCTAGCGACCGGTCAGTCGACCTGGAGCGCGGCTCGCGAGAGGTCATTCATCCGATGGACATTTCGCAAGTATGACGGCCCCTTGACCATTAACGTCGTCCGCATGCAAGTGTGATCGAGTCGGATTACGTCACAAACAGTCGGGCATTCTACAGGTAAAGAGACCGTTTCCGCTTCCGGTCGTCGTCGATCGTCGCGCCGTCTACGGGCGCCGTTGAGCATATTGCAATGGCGTGGATGTATAACGGGAAGTGACGTATCACAACAAGTGTCTGCTCAATACTCTTTTGCGACACCGTTCCGTCGCCATGTGACACTTCGGGTTTATTCAGTTGGTTGACGTCACACGCAGACATCGTAGCGCCGCCTCACGGTGGATATAAACCAACCTGGAGTCATACAATTATACTTGCGACACGATATAACACAGTAGTACCGGAAACTGCGTACGCATTGTGGATGGAACACGTCATCACGTTGATATAGACGGTACAGACAGCGCCCTGTTTCATCACGTTGCGTGATTTTTTATAACGCGTTGTCCAATTTTAGGACGTTTCTTATAAACCACTACATACTGCACTGCGGAAGGTATTGACGTCATCAACTGTAGTAGATCCCACACAAGAACTTAGATGCAATATTGGAACATACAGCTAACATACAGAGATCGGTATGGAATGTGGGCACTAATTGTTTTCTCGTGAACGTTCACTTTTGTCTTTTTCAAATTGAGTACTCTGGGTTAGCGTGTGTCAATATATAACGTACACAAGCATAAACACAATACAATACATAAATAAGTAAGTGAATGTTCATTGTGCTTATCAATTTCCATTTTCAGAACTGTCGTAAGTGCCGAGGCGCATTTACAGTAGCATATTTTGCTATAATTTTAAAATAATATGAGCATTGCCTTTCTGGTTTTATGTTCGCCAATGATACTATTGTGATATCATGAAAATAATATATAATTATTTGTAGAGTTTATAATGCACGAGAAACCACCCACAACAACGTTATGTAGAAACATGTCAAGCATCATTTCAATGTCGCGTTGAGCACAACATAGGACATACGCTGTATGCATCTATAAAGGGTACTCGGGTGCGCATATCTTATTATAAAAATCAATGTGTAATGATCTTCTCTCTGCGATTGCGTGGTTTGAGTCCGCGCCATTTCTATTCGTCTTCCGTGGTCACGTGCTATGCTGTCGTGTACACGATGTGGTGACATCACAGCAATAGTGTTGTAATTCGTGTCACTGTTATGAATGGGGAACCTACAGAAATGGCAAACCAGGTGGCGTCGTTACGCAACTCTGGCCCTTGCTGTCGACCGCCAGAGTCCCATCACCTCGCTACCCCGCATTCAGTCATTAATTCCAACATATGTTAACCCACTTTGTAGATAGGCCAGTTGGATTGTGTTAAATAATTCAAAGGTCTGACAAGATAAATAAAAAAACTCGAGCGTGTGTAAAGAGAGCGATTACGTCACCGGCCCGAACTGCGTATCAGCGCCCCCTAGCAATCCTATAGGTTCCCCATTGTGGTCGCCGGTGCTCAATCGTACCCTTAACATGTGTTGTACGTTACGTGCAGTTTGTCGGTTGCATCACGAACCAACGTTGTGCCAGTTTTCGCATACGTCACTAACAGCAAACAATCGGTTGTTTTGAAGTGCAACAAACAGGGCGCCAAATGACAGGCCAATCATCCGGATAACGTTTCGTCATCTCTGGTTTCCAATCTTCTGCAGTCGGATATACAAACGACAACTATGTACATAAGACTACCCATGTGGTTAGGGGACAATTGCGCTCGTCTCGTCTTCCGATGTCATGATCCGACCGATGGTGCGATAGATTGACAGCGGAGTCGATGTTTTGGTAAGCCTCAACGGGTGCCATTTGAGGTTTTGTGCCCTTTAGACGACCCTCTCTTGACCCGCCCCTGACGTATGCAAATTCAGGTTGTATATATATTCCGTAATGTCACAACCATTAATTTAGCCCGACGACGCTTCGGCGCTACGTGAACTAAAATTAACATAAATCGTGTCAAACGTCGTTACGATTTCAGATGTCAACGGTTAGGCCATTCCAACGTGATCTTGTTGTAATGTTCTGTAAATTAACACTCTTCCCGTGTGACTTTACTTTCTTCAAAATGGCACTCGTCTTGTGACGAATAGGATTAGGCCTACGTCACAATTACGAATGTTGCCTGGATGGACACACATTTGTTATCACCATGCACTGTATCACTATATTTTATTCTGAAGAGCCATCTACTAAAGTGTTTCAATATGGCAACGATGGGTGTAATACAGGCAAGTTGACTTCGCAACGTATCCAACAACGTGTGAATCGTGTCACTTCTTGCCTATGTGTTTTAAATTGTAGATTGTATAGAAAGTCAGACGTATTTATCTGATACATTTTATACACGGCGACACGACGTTGCCGAGTAAAAGCTGTGTAAATATTGATCGATTTTTTCTATAAATGTGGAATGTTTTTGTTTCCGCTACAGAAGGACATGGCTGAATTCACGTGTATATAATTGACTAGTTATACGGGCTAGACTGCACTGTTGAATATATGGAGGCGAGAGCAGTTGTGGAAATAAAAATGTATGATTTTAATTAACATTGCAATAGAAGTTATCTTATTATTATTATTGGTTAGAGCAGATATTGGTCAATCCATTTGCATCTGAGCTTGGTTTCCAAGGATTTGGGCGCAATAGAAGTTTTCTTCCTCTTCTTCTTAGTAGTAGTAGAAGGTCTAGAATCGCAATTCCGTGACCATTCTTTGGCTACCTTGGATTGACCACGGACTTATATAAGTCCGTGGTTTGACAATTTATTTAACTTCTATGGACCTTTTATAATACATTTATCCCCCAGATCCCTCTCAAAATCTGGCATTTTCCGCCAGAGGGCAAAATTCAAGATGGCCGCTGGCTCCATCTAAAACAAAATATTTTTGAACCAGAGCAGCTAAAATCAAGTATGAAAACACTTGTTTGGGTAAGTCGACCTAGAGGCTTCTGACTTCGGTTTGACGCTATGACATAATTCTTACCCAGAAATCCAAGATGGCCGCCATCCGGTAGAGCGAAAATTTAACTTTTGAACGGGAGCACGTAGTATTGCAAATCAACACATATATTCCAGTTAAATCAATGCGCTGTTGTAATTTATAAAGGTGGCAGATGGAATTAACATCAATGTCACACGACAATGTCAAGGTCATTCAAAGGTCATTTTCGAGGTAATATATAATGGTTACGGGATCGAGGTCCTGGATCAAACTAGTATAAAGGGAGCGAGAACCCCCTGTCGGACATGATGAATAATGGTTCTAGGAGTGAGCTCCGAAGAGATGAGGGCCATATTGATTGGGTGTTTATGAGTTACAAACCCCTTGTTTAGTACAATGAAGGTCTGATTTGTTGAAACGAAGCACATGAGTTCGACTCCCTCCCGTTCGACCCGGCCTCATCCACCCTCCGCACCCTACAGTCAGCCATGCCTGCCTCTGGTGAGGTCGTTGCGGACTTCAACTCAGCCCGTGTTGCGGGAGATGAGAAGTTGACCAGCTTCTTGCGAGACCGGGTGCCCAGAAGAATACCTCCCTCGATGCATCCGTTCCTCTGAGCAAACGCTTGACGTTTGCCAAGGCCAGGCACGAAGAAGCCCGGGGAGGAACTCAAGGCGGCAGCTGCTGAGGTGGAGCGGACCGCTCTCAAGGAGAGGATGGCATCTCCATCAGCAGAAGATCAGCAGACGCAAGACGGCACCCCATACAAGTGGTCGGACTACGTCCACAAGGTGTCATCCATCAACCTTCCCCGCCATGGTGATGCTGACTGTATCATCTGTGCGAACGACGCAGCATACTCGACTAATGATGACAAATGATGCATGTGGGTACAGGGTAAGGCATATGTTCCAAATACCTATATGATCGGGCTAGAGCGTTAAAACGCTGCTGTGTTGCGTCAGCAAACAGGGGCGGCTGCAAAAAATGACATACTCAAACCGCTTTTACACTTTACTTCACCGGCAGACCTGTCCAATCAAATACCATCTCAACTTCTTTGGGAAGCATCCTTCCACATGCTACAATTAATGTGCGAAAGGAAACACATATCCACCACTGTCTATTGCCAGGTACTCATTTATACAGCTAAGTGTAAGAGTGAAAAAAACTTGCCCATGGTTTTAACACCGCAGCACATGATTCGAACACGGGTTACTTAGTCGATGGTCCGAAGCTCTACCCCTGAGCCATTGCGTTCTACTGGTGCCTATGTCGCGACAGCGGTCAACTGGCAGCAGCTGCCCGGTATGCTCTGAATCAAGAGAAAGCAGGAGATCCTCTTCTGTCGTGGTCTGGTGACTTAAAGGATGGGAGTCTGTGTCGTGCATTTGCACTGTATGACCGGCTGTGATACCAACTCAGGTTTCTATGGCAAGAGTAAGATGTCGATGTATGGTCAGATGGCAAAGAGCCCTGTGGCGCGAAGACAGGTCAGCGGTGCGGAGAAAGCCTTGGCCTTGAGGAGGTGGTGGTAGAGGAGGACATGTCATCTATGGCGACAGCAGGAGTAGCACGAGCCATGGATAAGTCCCGTACCGCGAAGTGCAAGAGAATGAAGAACAAATCATTCATCCGTCTCCTTCCAGATGCAGATAGCGTACGCCAACACTGCCTCCGCGCCAACTACTTGGCGTATCTAGTGCGCCATCCGTCCCTGAAGTACCACACCTCGCCACTCGGACATGGCTGGGAGCTGGTGGGTGGTTGCTGTCGCCTTGTCCGCCACACGCGACTCGACTCTGCCCTGCCCTGCCCTGCCCTGCCCTGCCCTGCCCTGCCCTGCCCTGCCCTGCCCTGCCCTGCCCTGCCCTGCCCTGCCCTGCCCTGCCCTGCCCTGCCCTGCCCTGCCCTGCCCTGCCCTGCCCTGCCCTGCCCTGCCCTGCCCTGCCCTGCCCTGCCCTGCCCTGCCCTGCCCTGCCCTGCCCTGCCCTGCCCTGCCCTGCCCTGCCCTGCCCTGCCCTGCCCTGCCCTGCCCTGCCCTGCCCTGCCCTGCCCTGCCCTGCCCTGCCCTGCCCTGCCCTGCCCTGCTCTTATTGGTGGTTCCTTTAAAACGGCATAGAAATGGACCCATGTGAAATATTTAAGTGTTTATAATTTAAGCCTATGATTTTTGTGATTTAAAAATTAACGAAGTGGTGCATTGATATCTAGAAATACAAATTACAATTCTGAAAGACAAAAAATGATCTTGCAAATTGATATTAAGAACGCCCATCGATGATTGATATTAGTATGTGCGTATGTTTGTTGTGTTATCCAATGAACCACGTCTAATTCACTAAGCACATTAACGAGATCATTTTCATAGTGTGTGCCTATTCCACGCCGTGGCGAACGGACCCCGAGTTCATACAGAACTTCAACGGCGTCCATTTAACTCATCGCACCAGCAGCGGGATTGGGGACCGATTGGTTGGCGTCGATCGATAGCGGTTGATGGTTCGTTCGCCAGCGTCTCCAGCGTTAAACGGATTATCTCGCGTCTGGGGAGTCTCGAGACGTGACCCGGGACCCGACGCTCGGATTCAACTCACCGGGAATCGATTCGCGACTGCCGAACTGCACCACGCGATCCCGTGAACGTATGAAACTTGAAAGAAGTAAATAAATATACAGTTGAGCAGCGAGTGTCTGAATTTTTTTAATATGCGCATGTGCGACATTACTGGAAACGCTAAATGTATGCGTATGTTACTATGTACGCCAACCAACACTTTTTTTGTCTTGTTGCACCGTTAGTAAACCAGTAACGTGTTGTAGGTGTTTTGTATTGTAAACGTGACTGCACTAGACTTAATTGCAGTCATTTACGACTATGTGGGCAGAAGAATGTATGTGTTGTCGTGGTGTTTATATGATCTACTGGCTGAGGCTGCGCCACAATCGCAAGAATTGAGACTTGAGTGCACACAGGGCGACAGGCTGTGTGACAGCACATAGTCATGGCATGGACCGTCATCAAAGCAGGAAAGGAGTGCTGAAGAGTTTGCAGGAACTGCGATGATCTCCACAGAAGTCGCTAATTCACAAGTTCGCAAACCTAAGAAAAACCAGGAATGTTTCTTATTGTTTCAAACCACCACGCACTGCTACTAATAGTACGTGTTCTCGACCAAAGGCTAATAAGTATGTTGAAGATCTATACACTGGTTGCAAAATTGCTTCGGAGTTAATTTTAAACGTTCACGTCCACGTGGTATGTGATGTGGCATGGACTTACATCCATGGTATGGAATTTGCGAGCTTGATCGAAACCACCAGATTCAACAAATATATCACGGTTGCCAAGACATGATGGTCCGCACCTGATAGCCACGGTGAGCGAGAAAGTAGCAGAAAACCATGCACCCGTAGTGAGACCAGTTACCATGGACATTCCAGGAAAATAGGAGACCCACAGCTTTATGCAGAGACCCGTCCACCTGATATTGTCAGTTATGCCTCAAAAGTTAGTGTAAATGGTGTCACATGTGTATTTGTAGTCCATTTTAGGTCATCAGACACATTTAAAGTTTGTAAACTGCCTTAACAGTTAATATCCATGTGTCCACCAAAACATGTGTGACTGGCAATAATTTGGTCCTCCATAAAGCCCTGGAGACCCAATAGACCTTTTATGAACATCTATAAGTTGTTTTACTTTTAACTACACAGACTGACAACATCATTGATCATGTCGATTCTTTATTTACAACATTGGTAACTTCCTGTTACAAGGTTTCACCCACAAACAGAATTCTGGCACGGTTATACAACTGTTTATCAATTAAAACATGTCCGACATCTGGGATATAAATGAATTAACACATCAACAAACAAAGGTAAAGTATCATAAGAATAACGCGCTTTTCGTGATGGTCACCTGGTCTCTGATTTTATGCCCTTTTGATCTGATATGTGCATTGAAACATCTAAGATGTCTGTGCTAATGGAATATTTTGGTGCAGTATTCCTCATAAATACCTCCATATATACAAACACACCTCGGCACAGCGTAACCTGTGGACTTGAGCATTGTCTGCATTTCTCAGGACTACTGCCATGCAGACATAAATAAAACCATGAAAGAGGAGCTACCCCACACTTAGCATATATTTAACATGTGAAACAGATGGACTAAATGCACATACAGAAGTTTGATAGATTGCCTAGGGGTGTAATAATTATGCTAACTAAAAGAACGACACTGTCACATTGTTTGACCTGTGACATCATTGTGCCTGGTAACAAGGGTTGGCGTTGATTTAATCAAATTGATTAAATCATCGATTAAATCATTGATTTAATCAACATGAAAAAATCAAGATGTTGATTTTTTCGATTTTTTGAAATTATCTTAAATTTATACTTACGTTGTGTGCTCTACCAGTTGATTTAACTGTATGTATTTTTAAATTTGTACATAACAACTTTGCTTTAATTCTTTAGAAATGCTAAGAATGAAATGTTCAGCCTATTGGGATATTATGATATTCCACTTTTATTTATTTTCCGAATTACATATTATTTCTTATGATTGTCAAGAATGTTGAAAAAATCAAATAAATCGATTTAATCGAAAAAATCCGATTTAATCGAAAAAAATCTGATTTATTCGAAACAATCATGATTTTTTCAACCCTGCTGGTAACTCATGCGTGTGTGTCTACATCCACGTGTCCTCTAAATGCTACACATGAACGTACAATAGATCACAAGTCTTGCGGGTTCACACAGTGCAAATCCACACTAGATGTCCACAAAGCCGTGCGTATACGATATACACACTCAAAAGATGAATCAGGAATGACTTTGAGTCATTCTAACTCTGTTATATATACATATGGCGATAACGTATAATTGTCATACTGATTTGGTGTGAAGGCAGACCTACCACGTTTTTAGTAATATCCTCATCTGTCTTGAAATCCTATGCAACATTTGGTACGTTTTCATTTGTTAATTCATGTTCCGATCGAGTGTCACCATAACACAAGTGACTTAGCAAACAAAATCTGCTGCGTGTTGTCATAAAACAAAAGTACAGTCACACTTGGTTTATCCGCACAATGCTTTTGGTCGGATAAAAAACATTTGCAAGACATCTTATTCCACGTGGTATTCCAGATGGTTCCCACATAAAATGTGCAGATCATGAAATAACTGGATTACTGTAGGGTGGATAAATCAGACATGATTGTATAAGCTGTTTTCCTCAAGTGCTGTCATTTGAAGTTATATATTTCCAATGACCAAAATAAAACGTGTACTTTGTCATATTTTCTACTTCTGAAACAAATCCGTAGCAAAACCAGGTATGGCAGAATTTTTGACAAAATTTAAAACTTGTATATGGGAGATATATAGGAAGTGGATGGTCAATCTACGGATATCAATCAGTGGTCAGTCCAGTGGTCAACCTATTTTTTCACTCAAGAGGTCAGTGCTGCTGCTTCTTCTCCTGCAGCCACTTGTCCATGCGTTGGCGGAGGTCAGTGGCTGGGATGACCATGTCCATGGTGAGGGGCTGGCGGTTGAATGGGTCATTCTGGTCACTGCAACAACAACACACGTCCACTTTGACACAGCCGCCATTTAACAAATCGGTAAAATTAATGTTAGTATAACGGTCATGGTGACTCCAATTAAAGGAAAAATAACAAGGTTGTGGCTAAAATTAATTTGTTACTATGTGCACACTCCGTATGATTACTACAAATACAGACTGGATATACAGATACAATCGGCATTGTTATCACACATTTCATGCCGGGCACACAACCACTAGGAAATACTGACAGCACCACCTCGACTGTGGAATGAATTACCTGTGAAGATTTGTGCATCAGAGACATTACCTATGTTTAGACAATGTTTAAATACATACCTTTTTATTAGACAATCTTTTTATTAGACATTTCAATCAATTCAAATTGTTTTGAAATGACGGACATTGCTTTATAATTTCTTTTTAGTGTCATACACGTTTTAATCAGTGTTTATGTTTTAGCTTAATTTATATATATATATTTATGTATACAGTTTTATAAAGGTTTTAATTTTATATTAATTTATATAATTTACATACCAAGTTTTGTTTTATTTAGTTTAAATTAATTTATATAATTTACATACAGGTTTAGTACATTTTAAAACCAAACATTAATATGATTTATATTAATTTATATAATTTACATTTCTATTTATTTTATTAATATACATTTAGTATATTTCTTATGCAGCGCATCGATCCGCCATGCGGGAATTAGCGCTATATAAAAACGATATTATTATAAATGACCATTTGTTATCAGTAAGGTTGTCATTATTGTTGGCTCTGATAGGCTGAAACAATATGGAATGGCGGTACAAAGAAACATGACTAGCAAAAGTGCTGAAACGCTAAATAGACTACAAAAGAAGCCAAAATACTGACTAAATTATACTAAATATACTGCCTAATAAACTTACAAACTGTGGCCCACGTGGCAGTATTTGTAAAAAGTAAAAAAAGTAAAGGCAAGTTCTTAAACAGCACAGTATCCAGTCCTCAGGACCGTTCAAAGCGCTTTACACTTTACTTCCCTGACAGACCTGTTCACTCAGACACCATCTCGGCTTCTCTGGGAAGCATCCAGCCATATGCTACAATTAATGCGCGAAGGCTGCTCGTACACATATCCACCACTGTCTATAGCCAGGTACTCATTTATACAGCTGAGTGAACTGGAGCAATGTAGAGTGAACAAATTTGCCCAAGGTTTTAACACAGCAGCACAGGATTCGAACCCGGGTTCTCGTAGTCGAGAGTCGGAAGTTCTACCCCTGAGTCATTGCGCTCTACTTGTACATGGAGCCTACCTGAGTATGTGCCGTGCGATGGTGCTGCGGTCCACCGTCTGTCCGGAGCTGGGCAGTGTGACTGGGTCTCGCATCAGTGTGCCCATGATTGCATCAAGGAACTCCTCCGGGGCATCTGCCATGAGGTCATCCTCCGACTGCTGCTGGACTGACAGGGTCTGAGACAAACCAACAGTGTCAACAAATCATTTATTTATATAAAAACACCACAATAAACATTAAATAATTAATTAATAATAAAAACAAAGCTCTTAAAATATACTCACATCAGTCACGTGAGATCATTAAATTTTTTATTGATAGCCCTTAGTTGGGAACAAATTCTTGCCAACCTTGAATTAGCCAGAGATAATTTCTTGCTACCGTTGAATTATCCAGAAATAATTTTCTGCCAGCCATGAATTACTCAACTGCAATTTAGCACACGAACAGCTTGCTTGGAAGCCATTCACATCCCTAGTTATTATTGGCCAGTTTAGTATTTTTCAATGACAAACCAGGGTAAGTTCAGCTGTGTAATTAAGTAATACTGATATATCTATTTCTGTTACTACCAGTTGTGCCAATGTTAACACAGGCCCTTACACTAATAGTTAATCACACGACCAGCTGGCTTCCTCTAAATTCCACTAGTCTCATCAGTTGTAATGACCTGTCTTGGTCAATCGTCTGCCCATCTTGAGGCTAACCCCTGCTGTTGGCTGAGACTACTTAAAAAGAAATAAGCCCTGTTATTGTAATCCAACCTAAAAATTATTAAATTACTTACCTGATTGGGGCCTAAAGAGAAATAATAAAAATGCACAATTCACGTAAATAACGTAACTCAGCATAATAGCCTCAGCTCATGCACAATCGATCTCTGTGAAACAATAACATCAAGTAGAGTGGACACTGTCTACCTGAATGTGCAATCGATGTATGTGAAACAACAAGTCAAGTAGATCCCCTCTACCGAGTGGACTCTGTCTACCTGGATGTGGGCAGCGACTCGTTTGAAATGTTCGATCTTCTCCACCGGTGCATAGATCTTGTTAAGGACGACTTCGGCGAGCTCGAAGAGCGACTGGGAGTAGGAGCGTCCATCGCGAGACACCGCCACGCAGAAGGCGTCCGTGTCCCCCAGGTTCACATAGATGGCACTGATGTTACACACGAGCTGCTGAGGCTTGAACTCAAATTCGTTGAAATCTTTCACCTTCAGATTTTTCTTCTTCGGCCCAACCTGAGGACAGGGGACAAGTAACTGTGAACATGGAATAACTGTGAACACAGAATACAGGTGGCTGTGGCAATTGTAATAACAATGTATAGCAGTAAACATTTACACAGCGTCTTATTCCCAGGTGATTTACATTGTAGTTCTGAGACCAACCTACAAGGTGCTGCTATTGACCTATTGGCTATTGTGCTCTAAATGGGGTAGCGCCCGACTACCTGAGTGAATTGTTCAACGACAGACACGTAAACAGAACTCTATGATCTGCCTCACAGCCGCCCCTTTTGTCCATACCGGCCTCACAGACTGTCACCCACGGTGATCACCGTTTCGCCGTCTGCTCGGCAGTTCTATGGAACAATTTGCCGTCTTTGATCAGGACTGCCTCAACAGTAAACAGTTTTAAGACACTTCTAAAAACTCATTTATTTACGCAAGCTTTTTTGTAATTTAACTTTTTGTGTTTTAATTGATCATGTTTAAATCAATTAGTGTATTTAAAATAATTTTACTTTATTTATGTATTTTTATTTTATATATATATTTTTTATTCTGTTCCTATTTGTCAAATGCTATCTTCATGCTTTTAGATACTGTATTTTACACATTTTATACTTTACACATTTATTTTTAGGTATGTTTGTAAAGCGCCTGAGAGCAATTTTAATAGATCGGGCGCTATATAAGTATTGTATTATTATTATTATTATTAGTTATTCAGAGGAGATATGAATTATCTAATTTACTACATATTTATACTATTTTACTTATTTATTCATTTTTAATACAGTGTGTAGTTGTGTGCCAATTTAAGTCGGTATTTTAAAGTATCATATTTGTTTTATTAGCATATCCAGTTTTATTTTATTATCCACATTTTATCAAAGTAGTATTGTACAGTGTATTAACTTTTTAGTATTCTAATTATTTATATATATATATATATATATTTATTATTATTATGTTATAGTATGTATTTTTATTATCATTATTCTAGGAACAATCATTGTATAGCGCCCCAGAACAATTATTTGGATGGGGCGCTATATAAGAACTAAGCTATTATTATTATTATCTCGGAACGAAATAAGTTGAAGAAAAAAAAACAGCAAGACAGAAAAATTAAATTCTACTGCAATAAAGACAACCTCCACAACACTGGAGCAGTCCAGGTACTTGGTAACTTCAAAACCATTATGATATAATGGCAGTAAGACATAATTATACACTCGAGGCATGAGAACTAAAACCACACTGGCTGAGGCCTTCATATCCACCAGAGGGCAGAACGGGAAGGTCATAAATCAACACCAGACGGCACCACTGGCAAAACGAAGCAGGATGTAATTCAGTATAACATGCCATCTTGCTGAATGGGTTGAATTGTCCTCACACGTCAGGGCTGTTTATCATGCAAACTACTCCTGGCAAGTCCTCTAAGAGAAGCTAACGATTTTCGTTGAAGCGACCTAGGTTATCGTCTTTGCCAATCGTGACACTTCACCCGTGGGAACAACCCTAATACCTGCCCCGATCTGAAGATGGATACTGGGAATTCCAGTACAACGACCTGTCCACTCAATCACACGAGCAGCTCAACAGTTTTGTGTTCTCGAATATTTGCTTCGACGTACCAAACATTGCTTGTAACACGAGAAGTGTTTGGCTGAAATCACTCAAAATTACTACTACAAATAATAATAATAATATTTATTACTTATAAAGCGCAATATCCAAAATTGCTCAAAGCGCTGTACAATCAAATAAAAAGCTACTTATTATGTGTTAAAACTAATACTGACTACTACCTGACAATGACACTCCTTGATAAAAGAGGAATATTTGAAAGGGATGTCCAAGGGGGGAGAGAAGAGCTGGCACTGACGTAATCAGCTGCAGCGACCTCTGGTGGGCAACGTTAACACTTGATAGAGGGCAGCACTGACCAGGTGGAGCAGGAAATAGTTGAGCATGGCGGCCATGCGGTCGACTATCGTGGGATGGCAGAAGATGGTCTTGATCTCCTTCGTGAGCATCTCGAGGCACTGGATCGTCTCGCTGCCCATGATGTTGTGGAAGCGAGCGAGCATGCTCAGATGGTGGAACTCATTCTCCATCTCCCCGCGCTGGGCGGCGCTCAGTCGCTCCCAGTCACCTCGCTCCTGCTCCTCTTGCTTCTCCTTGATCTGAGTCATGTACTGCAACACAACGACCACTAATGATCTATGTCATGTACTGCAACACAACGACTACTAATGATCTATGTCATGTACTGCAACACAACGACTACTAATGATCTATGTCATGTACTGCAACACAACGACTACACATGATCTATGTCATGTACTGCAACACAACGACTACTAATGATCTATGTCATGTACTGCAACACAACGATTACTAATGATCTATGTCATGTAAGGCAACACAACAACTAATAATGATCTATGTCATGTACTGCAACACAATGACTACTAATGATCTATGTCATGTAAGGCAACACAACGACTAATAATGATATATGTCATGTACTGCAACACAATGACTACTAATGACCTATGTCATGTACTGCAACACAACGACTACTAATGATCTATGTCATGTAAGGCAACACAACGACTAATAATGATCTATGTCATGTACTGCAACACAACGACTACTAATGATCTATGCTGTGTACTGCAACACAACGACTAGTAATGATCTATGTCATGTACTGCAACACAACGACTACTAATGATCTACGTCATGTACTGCAAAACAACGACTACTAATGATCTATGTCATGTACTTCACCACAGCGACTAGTAATAATCTATGTCATGTACTGCAACACAGCGACTACTAATGATCTATGTCATGTACTGCAACACAACGACTACTAATGATTTATGTCATGTACTGCATCACATCGATTACTAATGATCTGAGTCATGTACTGCAACACAACGATTACTAATGATCTTATGTCATGTACTGCAACACAACGATTACTAATGATCTGAGTCATGTACTGCAACACAACGATTACTAATGATCTGAGTCATGTACTGCAACACAATGACTACTAATGATCTATGTCATGTACTGCAACACATCAACTAGTAATGATCTGGATCATGTACTGCATTATGACGAATACTAATGATCTTGACCGTGTACTGCAAGACAACAACTACTAACGATCTTGGTTATTTATTGCAACATAACAACTACTAATGATCTGTGCCATTTTCATACTATATACAAATAAATGATAGTATTAATTCTACTCCTAATACAAGTTCCCACTCCATTAAAATATAATATATGTATACAGCCTATATATATATATATATATATATATATATATATATAAAACTTCCATAGTACCAATATCCTCAGAATCCTAGCTCAGTGGCGCAACAAAACCAGTGGATTAAGCATTTCATAGTCAAGGCAGTGCAAAGTCATCAACATTTGGATGAGTGCACTAAGAAGCTACGATGGACAGGCAAGATGAAGCAACTAATGTAACAATCATTTATTTTTTATTTAAATGACTAACACTTTGCTAACTGCCATCAGCTGTGCAACTGTGAGAGATGTTCAGTTAGTGACATATTAATTTTATCTTGATATGTGCCACATCTAATCTCAGTGTATGTTGTTGATTGTTGTGGAACTTACTGAGAGGGCTTCGTCTAGAAGGAATATGGCGTCATTCATAAGCAGGTTGATGAAGCGCAGGAAGAGGGGTGGGTCAGTCGCCTCGATGTGGGCCTCAGCATCAATGGCCAACCGCTGTCAACAAACCTTACGACATTACTAAAGATTCTTCAGGATAGTTACTTAATATTACACAACCTGCCTTAGATGACAGTTGTCTATAATGAAAACCAATCAGCAGGTGAGCACTAGGTGAGCACTGACAATGACAAAAGACACTAGGTGAACATTGACTACAACAACGACTACGACGAGACTACGTGGAGAAAGAGTAATGAATTAATATGAAGAGACAACAGCTCAGGAGACGCTATAATGGCCAGAACAAGCAACAAACTATGACAGATACATACAGAAGATCTGTATGGGTAAAATACCACTGAGAGGACAGAAAAGGTCGAGTCTCCCGTCCCACAAGGCAACACATACAAAGACAATGCTGCCTTTCACCAGGACCCGGCAAGTACTGTCACACACTTGCCTTGAGAGCGTCTCTGTGCAGCTTCATGCTCCAGATGTACTGGAGCACGGCGTACATGGGCCGGCGGTAGTTGAACTTCTGCTCAAATTCGACGCCCTGCCCCGTCATCTCAATGCTCACAAACACGTGCAGCAACGTCTCGCCCACATGGGCCGCCAGGGGGTGCTTGCGAAACAACGCCTCCCGCTCCGAGCTACAACAAGACGTGTGATCGTTAGCCGTGGCTGACAGCTCGGAGGAGCTAAGGGAATGAGCTATTGTGTAACAAGCAATGATGTAATGAGCAATATGATGTTGGACAATTAGATGTGAACAGTGGGGTAAAGAAAATGGAAATGGGACAATGAGCTAGTCATCACTGAGAAGCTGAACAATGCTATATTGCGCAATGAGAAGATAATCAATTATAACAGGAGTATGATTAATGAGAAAATTAACAACTTATGCACTTTAATTAATGGCAATGCGATAATGAACAATAATGTGTGGAGCCATGACATTATGAGCCATGAGAAACAAGTAATAACATAATGAGCAATGACAATATGAGCAATGAGAAACAAGTAATAACATGAGCAATGCCATTATGAGCAATGAGAAACAAGTAATAACATAATGAGCAATGACTATATGAGCAATGAGATAACAAGTAATAACATAATGAGCAATGACATAATGAGCAATGAGAAACAAGTAATAACATAATGAGCAATGACATAATGAGCAATGAGAAACAAGTAATAACATAATGAGCAATGACATTATGAGCAATGAGAAACAAGTAATAACATAATGAGCAATGACATAATGAGCAATGAGAAACAAGTAATAACATAATGAGCAATGACATTATGAGCAATGAGAAACAAGTAATAACATAATGAGCAATGACATTATGAGCAATGAGAAACAAGTAATAACATAATGAGCAATGTCATAATGAGCAATGAGAAACAAGTAATAACATAATGAGCAATGAGAAACAAGTAATAACATAATGAGCAATGACATAATGAGCAATGAGAAACAAGTAATAACATAATGAGCAATGACATAATGAGCAATGAGAAACAAGTAATAACATAATGAGCAATGACATAATGAGCAATGAGAAACAAGTAATAACATAATGAGCAATGAGATAAAGAGCAATGTCATAATGAGCAATGAGATATTGAGCAATAAAATAATGACCAATTAAAGTAATGAAGTAATAACATGTACTTACACTGCAATGGCACTTGGGGATGACGCATTTTCTGGGGGTTTCAGGAACTCGAGGGCTTCAGCGAGTTTGGCCCTCATGTGTGGGTTGTTCATGCGATTTGGACTTCCCATGAATACGAGAACAAACGACATCATATGCTCGAGCTTCTCGCCTGCAAACTGCACAGGACCGGCCAGTTACACATCACGAACAAACACATTCAACGCAGTCAGCTGCAAATATGAACTCATAAAAACAAAATTAAACATACATTACCGACAAGAAAGTTTAATGTGTGCTACCAAACACTTCGTAAAATAACACATTAATATCATCACAATTAGATAAAATTAATTAAGAAGTAGAATCAGTTCTTTCTTTAATTTTACTAATGCTTAGTAAATATAAACTTCTGTTTCCCAGTATAGAAATTTAGTTAATTTTGGACACTTGAATTCCCATCGTTTTCTGTATATATAATGTAATTTCAGAATTACTGCCATATCTGTTCAAATAAATAACAACATGGTAACATCACTATTACAACAATGTATCCAATATTAACCAGTTGCATCCTATTGTCTTCATCCTTGTTTATTGTGTAAAATATATAAACAGTTCACAATAATACATATAATGAAAACTGCTATGATAAAATTGGATAGCTCTATGATAGTGACCATTTTGTTCATCTTAATATAAATCTTCCATCCTACATGTTACTAAATGTGTTACCTATCCATTTATTTCCAGTTTTCAGTTCATTTACAATTCTCAGTAACTTACACATTATCTCTGTTATCAATTCCAGTAACATTTAATCTGTTGTTGAGGCAAAAACATTTCTCATTCCCATGTCTACTTACGTGCAAGAGGTTGTCTTTAAACCGCCGCACGAATAGCAGGAAGTCAATGATGTTCTCGGCAATGAACTCTGGCACACAGGTGAGTACTGAAGGAACTGTCTTTGACAGTGGGAATGTGACAGGTTGGAACCGCGAGAAGTCAGAACTTGTGGCCACTTGGATCAACCACCTGGCTGAGGCGATGACAAAGTCAAAGCATAGCTCCAACATCTGAGACTGAGTGAGGGCTGCCTTCACACACAGCAGTCTTGTCATACCTACACACAACAACAACATATGAGACTGAGTGAGGGCTGCCTTCACACACAGCAGTCTTGTCATACCTACACACAACAACAACATATGAGACTGCGTGAGGGCTGCCTTCACACACAGCAGTCTTGTCATACCTACACACAACAACAACATATGAGACTGCGTGAGGGCTGCCTTCACACACAGCAGTCTTGTCATACCTACACACAACAACAACATATGAGACTGAGTGAGGGCTGCCTTCACACACAGCAGTCTTGTCATACCTACACACAACAACAACATCTGAGACTGAGTGAGGGCTGCCTTCACACACAGCAGTCTTGTCATACCTACACACAACAACAACATATGAGACTGAGTGAGGGCTGCCTTCACACACAGCAGTCTTGTCATACCTACACACAACAACAACATATGAGACTGAGTGAGGGCTGCCTTCACACACAGCAGTCTTGTCATACCTACACACAACAACAACATATGAGACTGAGTGAGGGCTGCCTTCACACACAGCAGTCTTGTCATACCTACACA
This sequence comes from Oasisia sp. SBJ-2009, assembly GCA_964017155.1. Classification (NCBI taxonomy): domain Eukaryota; kingdom Metazoa; phylum Annelida; class Polychaeta; order Sabellida; family Siboglinidae; genus Oasisia; species Oasisia sp. SBJ-2009. Next base: position 27,153,332 of record OZ024858.1, read on the forward strand.
CAACAACAACATATGAGACTGAGTGAGGGCTGCCTTCACACACAGCAGTCTTGTCATACCTACACACAACAACAACATATGAGACTGCGTGAGGGCTGCCTTCACACACAGCAGTCTTGTCATACCTACACACAACAACAACATATGAGACTGCGTGAGGGCTGCCTTCACACACAGCAGTCTTGTCATACCTACACACAACAACAACATATGAGACTGAGTGAGGGCTGCCTTCACACACAGCAGTCTTGTCATACCTACACACAACAACAACATCTGAGACTGAGTGAGGGCTGCCTTCACACACAGCAGTCTTGTCATACCTACACACAACAACAACATATGAGACTGCGTGAGGGCTGCCTTCACACACAGCAGTCTTGTCATACCTACACACAACAACAACATATGAGACTGCGTGAGGGCTGCCTTCACACACAGCAGTCTTGTCATACCTACACACAACAACAACATATGAGACTGCGTGAGGGCTGCCTTCACACACAGCAGTCTTGTCATACCTACACACAACAACAACATATGAGACTGAGTGAGGGCTGCCTTCACACACAGCAGTCTTGTCATACCTACACACAACAACAACATCTGAGACTGAGTGAGGGCTGCCTTCACACACAGCAGTCTTGTCATACCTACACACAACAACAACATATGAGACTGCGTGAGGGCTGCCTTCACACACAGCAGTCTTGTCATACCTACACACAACAACAACATATGAGACTGAGTGAGGGCTGCCTTCACACACAGCAGTCTTGTCATACCTACACACAACAACAACATCTGAGACTGCGTGAGGGCTGCCTTCACACACAGCAGTCTTGTCATACCTACACACAACAACAACATATGAGACTGAGTGAGGGCTGCCTTCACACACAGCAGTCTTGTCATACCTACACACAACAACAACATATGAGACTGAGTGAGGGCTGCCTTCACACACAGCAGTCTTGTCATACCTACACACAACAACAACATCTGAGACTGAGTGAGGGCTGCCTTCACACACAGCAGTCTTGTCATACCTACACACAACAACAACATCTGAGACTGAGTGAGGGCTGCCTTCACACACAGCAGTCTTGTCATACCTACACACAACAACAACATCTGAGACTGAGTGAGGGCTGCCTTCACACACAGCAGTCTTGTCATACCTACACACAACAACAACATATGAGACTGAGTGAGGGCTGCCTTCACACACAGCAGTCTTGTCATACCTACACACAACAACAACATATGAGACTGAGTGAGGGCTGCCTTCACACACAGCAGTCTTGTCATACCTACACACAACAACAACATCTGAGACTGCGTGAGGGCTGCCTTCACACACAGCAGTCTTGTCATACCTACACACAACAACAACATATGAGACTGAGTGAGGGCTGCCTTCACACACAGCAGTCTTGTCATACCTACACACAACAACAACATCTGAGACTGAGTGAGGGCTGCCTTCACACACAGCAGTCTTGTCATACCTACACACAACAACAACATCTGAGACTGAGTGAGGGCTGCCTTCACACACAGCAGTCTTGTCATACCTACACACAACAACAACATCTGAGACTGAGTGAGGGCTGCCTTCACACACAGCAGTCTTGTCATACCTACACACAACAACAACATATGAGACTGAGTGAGGGCTGCCTTCACACACAGCAGTCTTGTCATACCTACACACAACAACAACATATGAGACTGAGTGAGGGCTGCCTTCACACACAGCAGTCTTGTCATACCTACACACAACAACAACATATGAGACTGAGTGAGGGCTGCCTTCACACACAGCAGTCTTGTCATACCTACACACAACAACAACATATGAGACTGAGTGAGGGCTGCCTTCACACACAGCAGTCTTGTCATACCTACACACAACAACAACATATGAGACTGAGTGAGGGCTGCCTTCACACACAGCAGTCTTGTCATACCTACACACAACAACAACATATGAGACTGAGTGAGGGCTGCCTTCACACACAGCAGTCTTGTCATACCTACACACAACAACAACATATGAGACTGAGTGAGGGCTGCCTTCACACACAGCAGTCTTGTCATACCTACACACAACAACAACATATGAGACTGCGTGAGGGCTGCCTTCACACACAGCAGTCTTGTCATACCTACACACAACAACAACATATGAGACTGAGTGAGGGCTGCCTTCACACACAGCAGTCTTGTCATACCTACACACAACAACAACATATGAGACTGCGTGAGGGCTGCCTTCACACACAGCAGTCTTGTCATACCTACACACAACAACAACATATGAGACTGAGTGAGGGCTGCCTTCACACACAGCAGTCTTGTCATACCTACACACAACAACAACATATGAGACTGAGTGAGGGCTGCCTTCACACACAGCAGTCTTGTCATACCTACACACAACAACAACATATGAGACTGAGTGAGGGCTGCCTTCACACACAGCAGTCTTGTCATACCTACACACAACAACAACATATGAGACTGCGTGAGGGCTGCCTTCACACACAGCAGTCTTGTCATACCTACACACAACAACAACATATGAGACTGAGTGAGGGCTGCCTTCACACACAGCAGTCTTGTCATACCTACACACAACAACAACATATGAGACTGCGTGAGGGCTGCCTTCACACACAGCAGTCTTGTCATACCTACACACAACAACAACATATGAGACTGAGTGAGGGCTGCCTTCACACACAGCAGTCTTGTCATACCTACACACAACAACAACATATGAGACTGCGTGAGGGCTGCCTTCACACACAGCAGTCTTGTCATACCTACACACAACAACAACATATGAGACTGAGTGAGGGCTGCCTTCACACACAGCAGTCTTGTCATACCTACAAACAACAACAACATATGAGACTGAGTGAGGGCTGCCTTCACACACAGCAGTCTTGTCATACCTACACACAACAACAACATATGAGACTGCGTGAGGGCTGCCTTCACACACAGCAGTCTTGTCATACCTACACACAACAACAACATATGAGACTGAGTGAGGGCTGCCTTCACACACAGCAGTCTTGTCATACCTACACACAACAACAACATATGAGACTGAGTGAGGGCTGCCTTCACACACAGCAGTCTTTTCATACCTACACACAACAACAACATATGAGACTGAGTGAGGGCTGCCTTCACACACAGCAGTCTTGTCATACCTACACACAACAACAACATATGAGACTGAGTGAGGGCTGCCTTCACACACAGCAGTCTTGTCATACCTATACACAACAACAACATATGAGACTGAGTGAGGGCTGCCTTCACACACAGCAGTCTTGTCATACCTACACACAACGACAACATCTGAGACTGAGTGAGGGCTGCCTTCACACACAGCAGTCTTGTCATACCTACACACAACAACAACATCTGAGACTGAGTGAGGGCTGCCTTCACACACAGCAGTCTTGTCATACCTACACACAACAACATCCATTCTCCATCTGCACTGAGCCTACATACCAGTCATCTAACTCTCCTTTCTCCATCTGTACTGAGCCTACAGACCAGTCATCTAACTCTCCTTTCTCCATCTGCACTGAGCCTACAGACCAGTCATCTGACTTACCTTTCTCCATCTGGTCCTTGATGCGCTCAGCCTCCGGACCGGGCATGTGACTGACGTCCTGGATGATGCCCTGCATGCGATGCAGCTGCTGATTCAACTTGAGCAGTTTCTCGTGCATCACGCAGAAGCTCAGGCTGAAGCTGTAGTGGCACATGTAGTAGATGTCCGTCATGAAGTTGTAGCTCGCCTCTACCGCTGGCGCCACCTGCTGCCCACTGGCAGGGATGAGCGGAGTGTGAGAGAGATCTGTCGATGAACACATAGTGTAATGATAGATTGTTTTAGATTAATGTATAGATAATTTACATACACAAATTTAGTAAATGTTTTAATTTTATATTTATATTTTATATTAATTTATATAATTTACAGAGGTTTATTACTATACATCTTTAAAACAGTGTTTAATTTATTTAAAATAGATTTATATGATTCATATAATTTACATACAAAGGTTTATACTAGTGTACATCTTAAACAAAAAATGTATTTGATTTATATTAATTAATATAATTTACATTCGTATTTATTAATAGATTTATTGTCTTGTACAGTGCATCGATCCGCCATGCGGGAATTAGCACTTTAGAAAAACAGTTTTATTATTATTATTATAACAACTGATAAATTAATTCATTAATGTCCGAGTGCTGTATTTGGTCATTGTAATACAGGCTTGGTCAGTTTAGACCAGCCATGGTGCAACCTTTGCTTGGTGTCCAGCCATTCGCCATCATCATATTTTTGTAAAATAGCACCACTGAAAAGTTCAATATGTTATTTATGTACGCACCGAGGTTTAGTTACATAAGTTTATTATTATGAAGTATACATACAGGCTTTGAATAAAAGCGCTGAATTATGTTTACTATTGAAGTACTGTTGTACATTATCTAGCAACATTTTATTAGCAAGTTATTAGTTCATTTTATACATTATGATATATATTCAGTTTATCTAAGTCTGGCAGTCAGTCCATTGAGGCCATACAAATATTACACTCTTTGTACACATTCAAGCTATTTAATCTAAACCAATACTACCAAATTCTATAAAATAACATATTTGGCATTAGTTAGTACACATTATATAGTAATATTCTTTATTTAAAAATAACGTTTATCCGGTGACAATTCATAAGAGGTGAAAAAGCGACCACTAATTTTTTTTCTAATATCCTGAGATCCTCTGGTTTATACTGATTAACATAATGTCACATGACTAGAATGTCACATGACTAGATTGCCACATGACTAGATTGTCACATGACTAGATTGTCACATGACTAGACTGCTACATGATTAGAATATCACATGACTAGATTGTCACATGACTAGTTTATCAGATGACTAGATTGTTATGTGACTAGAACGTCACATGACTAGAATACCACATCACTAGAATATCACATGACCAGACTGTCACATGACAAGAGTGTCACCTGTCAAGTGGACGCCCCTGTCCCTGCGCTGGCCGGGGTCACCGAGGGTGGCGACACAGTACGTGGGGTGAACCTTGAGCATCTTGACAGAGTCCGGCTGAGCGAACGGCTGACAGAGCCGCAGCAGCACTGTGCACAGGTTGAGGGCGAAGCCGTCGGAGCACAGCGAACTAAACAGCAGTGGGTTCTGATTGGACCACAGCTTTGCTCGGTCTACGAGTAGAAATCGCATAGTGAATATATTGTTCATGGCTCCAAGAATGGTTTACTGTAGTATAATTAACTTACTTTGGAGCTTAAAGTCGAAGATGAGTACGACATTTCGATCCGTCAGCTACGGACCTTGTTCACGTACTGGTGTCACGTGTGTTGCCTCAGATTTCGGCGGAGTAATTTGGTCGTACTCATCTTCAACTTTAAGCTCCAAAGTAAGTTAATTTATACTACAATAGAAATTGCATGTCATAAAAGATTCTTGCTGAACTAACAGAACTTCTACGTCTTTTTTTAAAGAAACAGTACAACTACAATGAAGAATGTTTTACACTGCAGTAAAATTTGCTATCGATTGTTTCTAGTAAGTGTTTCGGAAGTCAATGAACATTTATGATGTTTCTACAAACTTTTGCGATTAAAGACATACTATAATAACATTATAATACTGGTTCTTATATCGTGCCATCTCTAATTAAATAGTTATCAATGCGCTCACAATTTGAATATAAAACAATTATAGAAACAATTTAAAATGTGTATTTTAATTAAAAATATAAAACAAATTAATAACAAATTATAATTAAAATAAAATATAAATGTCAGTAAAGTCACTATAACATCATGTATGTAGACCTGGCTAATTGCCAGTTTTTTTATCACTATATATTCTCTTAAACAAATACAGTATGTGTGTGTGTGGGTATTTTCATATAGGACACATTAACACTCTACACGTAATAATAATAAGAACATTTATAAAGCGCCATAAATCTAGAAATATCCATTCAGAGGCGCTGTACCTGAATATGCATACATGTGTCATAGAATTATAATATTATTTTGTTAAGGTAAATAAAATACCTAGAATATGTATAAAAAGTAATAGTAATAAATAATTAAATAAATAAGTTAGCTAAAGATAATTATTAAAATAAATGGTATATTGATAATATAATGAGTATGACATTTTTTTAAATTAATGTAAAACATGTAAAAGATAATAAATAATTATAAATAAAATACAAATTAAATAAACTGACAAGCGTCTGCACTTCATACACAGCCACGTAAACACTGCCTGCTGGTGTCTGTGACGCCTGTGACGGTGCAGCCAGTGTGACAGACACTCACCCCTGTTGGCGTGGAGACACTGGCCCAGCCAGGTGAGCGTGCGCTGACGACTCTCTCCAGTCTTGTGCTTCAGGAGGCTGATGAACACCTGGTGCATCCGCTCCGACAGACCGCCCAGAGGCTGCAAACACACGCAGTGAACACACAGACGCTGCAACTACACGCTCAGTGAACACACAGACACTGCAGATACATGCTCAGTGAACACTCAGAGGCTGCAACTACAGGCTCAGTGAACACACAGAGGCTGCAAACACACTCAGTGAAAACACAGTGGCTGAAACTATATGCTCAGTGAACACACAGTGGCTGCAAACACACTCAGTGAACACACAGACGCTGGAAGTACATGCTCAGTGAACACACAGAGGCTGCAACTACTCACTCAGTGAACACACAGACTGAGAGGCTGCAACTACACGCTCAGTGAACACACAGTGGCTGCAAATACATGCTCAGAGAACACACAGAGGCTGCAAACACACTCAGTGAACACACAGAGGCTGCAAACACACTCAGTGAACACACAGAGGCTGCAAACACACTCAGTGAACACAGAGGCTGCAAACACACTCATTGAACACAGAGGCTGCAAATACATGCTCAGTGAACATACAGAGGCTGCAAATACACACTGAGTGAAAACACAGGCTGGAAATACATGCTCAGTGAACACATAAGCTGCAAATACATGCTCAGTGAACACATAGAGGCTGCAAATACATGCTCAGTGAACACACAGAGGCTGCACCTACATGCTCAGTGAACACACAGGACTGCAAATACATGCTCAGTGAATACACAGAGGTTGCAACTACACACTCAGTGAACACACAAAGGATGCAACTACATGCTCAGTGAACACACAGACGCTGCAACTACATGCTCAGTGAACACACAGAGGCTGCACCTACATGCTCAGTGAACACGCAGGACTGCAAATACATGCTCAGTGAACACACAGAGGTTGCAACTACACACTCAGTGAACACACAAAGGATGCAACTACATGCTCAGTGAACACACAGACGCTGCAACTACATGCTCAGTGAACACACAGATGCTGCAAATACATGCTCAGTGAACACACAGAGGCTGCAACTACATGCTCAGTGAACACACAGACGCTGCAACTACATGCTCAGTGAACACACAGATGCTGCAAATACATGCTCATTGAACACACAGAGGCTGCAACTACATGCTCAGTGAACACACAGGGCTGCAAATACATGCTCAGTGAGCACACAGATGCTGCAAATACATGCTCAGTGAACACACAGAGGATGCACCTACATGCTCAGTGAACACAGAGAGGATGCAACTACACACTCAGTGAACACACAGAGGCTGGAAATACACACTCAGTGAACACACAAAGGCTGCAAATACATGCTCAGTGAACACACAGTGGATGCATATACATGCTCAGTGAACACACAGAGGATGCAACTACATGCTCAGTGAACACATAGAGGATACATATACATGCTCAGTGAACACACAGAGGCTACAAATACACACTCAGTGAACACACAGAGGCTACAAATATACACTCAGTGAACACACAGAGGCTACAAATACACACTCAGTGATCACACACAGATTGCAAGCGCACCGAGTGAACACACAGGTTCCAAGCACACTACACACACACATACACACGAACACACACACGCATGAACATGCACACACACACACACACACGCACACACACACACACTCATACAGAAAAGCTGCAAACACAGACTCTATGCCCACATACACAAACTACAGATATATGTTAAAACACATTCAGTGAACACATCCTGAGGCAGCAAACATTCACTCAGTGAACATACCCTGAGTTGACAAACACACAATCAATGAAGACAGACTGCACTGCAAACGCACACACACACTCAACGAGGCACCCACAGGCTGGAAACACAATCAGTGAACATTTCCAGAAGCTACAAACACACATTCATATTACTTTCCCATCTGGCCTGGTCATTCAGTCTCACTGGGGGACATGTGGACTGTCACCAAGAACAACAACATATCTCACCTGATGTATATTGGACTCAGTTATGTCATGATCTTGTTTTGAGTATCGTGACGGCTGGTCAAAGAACTCATAGGGTCCGGCCTCCAACTTTGGCACACAGCTGATGGAGAGGATGGCTCCTAGGAGAGTCATCTCGTAGCCTCGGCCAGGACTCCCAGCCGGTAGCTCATTGTACCTGATGAGTGCCTGAAATGAATTGATACAAATGCTTTTGAGTGAGCACTGCTCTTGATATAACGTCTGTCGAAATTATAATACGTCTGATCTCAATTTTTCAAAACACATTTAGTAAAGATTACGTAAACTTTAGTTAAGTATAAGAGGAAATGTTACAAAAAGTGAGTAAATGTAAAAAAATAGGTATGTTGTTATATAGTGCAGTATCCAATCCATAGGATTGCTCAAAGTGCTGTAGCCTTTAGCCCCTGGCTCACCATTTCAATCAAACACCATCTCGGCTTCTCGGGGAAGGATCCAACCATGCTGCAACTAATGCGTGAAGACTATTCATACACAAATATCCACCATATCTATAGCCAGGTACTCGCTCATACAGCTGAGTGAACTGGAGCAATGTAGAGTGAACAACTCCATACCTCAGCCAAGAGACTGTGTTGGGCGAAGAAGAGCAGTATGTCGAGGCACTGGAACACATGGCTGCTCCTGCTGAGAGACAGGTCCTCAATCACAGACCCCTTCAACGAGTCAAGGACGGGTCGGAAACACTCCAGCACCGTCCCTTCTTCTCTCTCTCCATCGATGGCATCAGCTACTTTGTGGAAGAACTCTGTGGCAATTTCTGCAGGATGCAAAAGAGAACACTTTTATTTCACTACCTTCCTTGATGTAATCTGAACGTGCTGAAACAAGCCGTTTCTATTCCTCTTTTATTCATAATTACTAAATAATATTAGTATAATATATATATGTATATGTATATGTATATGTATATGTATATGTATATGTATATGTATATGTATATGTATATGTATATGTATATGTATATGTATATGTATATGTAATATAATATAATATAATATAATATAATATAATATAATATAATATAATATAATATAATATAATATAATATAATATAATATAATATAATAATAAATACTGTATTTGTCTACGCCATATCTCTAGCAATAAAACAATTCAGAGGCGCATTACACTTTACATGAATATACAGATTACCTTAAAATAAAAAAATTGAGACGTAGTTATAAAATAAATAGATCAGTAAAAATTTTCAATATAAATAAATAATATTAGTCTTAATAATACTAAAATACAAAAAATGATAAATAATAGCTAATTATATTACAATTTAAAAATAAATAAATAAATAATAAAATAGTTGATAAATATTAGATATTAAAAATAGTAGATATTAAAAATAAATAATAGTTAATTAAATAAAAAATTAAATAAATAATAGTTAATTAAATCAAATAAAAATAAATTAAAACAGCTGATAAATAGTATGTATTAAAAATGTTGGGATATTATAAAAAAATCTTTTAAAGTGAAAACGCTCTTTTAAACACAACTGTCTTTGGTTGCTTCTTGAAAGAACTCAATATGTTTATCTGGTCAAATATGTTGTCTGGAGGATCTACACATTCACCTGGTGAGTTGGTGAAGATGGAGGTGAACTGGCCAGGGATGTTGAGGGCAGGGAAGAGCTCCGGGTGTTGGAAGCCCAGCTTTGCATTCCCAATGATGGCCGTCTGACAGACGTCTCTCAAGTCTCGCGTCACGGGCGTCTGTCCAACGCAGAAAGGATTAATAATAAACTAAAACAAAAACTGAGAGAAGCTGTCGAGACCATCACCGGAATACAGACAGACTCAGCATTTCCATATTTCGCCCAGGGTAAATACGAGTTGTACAGTTATAGTTTATTACCACACCTGGGGACCATTTATTAACACCAGTAAAGTAATTTTGCTCTTTATAAGTAACTTTTCTATACTGAAAACCTGTGAACACCAGCCTGCATCATGGGAATAGTGTCCTTAGTAAAACAGTGACAAAATCTCTTTAAATCTAATATTTAATCTTTCATTCAGACTGGTGCACATTTTATTTTATCCCCGCTTATTTTACCTCAAATATAAAATATGGGGGTTGTACATTGAAACATTGTTTCTAATCTTTTGCCAATCATCACCCAGCTGCCACCACTGCACAATATAACATTGCGCGGTTATTTCTGGCTGGGTTATATTTTGCTCCCTGGTGAATGTTGAGAGAACTACCTGTAGCGAGAGACGACTGTAGCACTGGAAGAGGTAGCAGAGAGGGTCTGGCTCTGCGACGTCTCGTGCTGAGTGTGGGTCAGATCGCCGTGATGTCGTGATCACGTGATCCCCCGGTGAGTCCAGCATGAGTCGCTCAAACAACGCCTGTGACACAACGTCAGTCTTAAAGTACAAGAGAAATGTGAAGGAGGCCATATACATCAGACTGAGAGCCCCTACCATGAACAGAGATCAGGGATACCATCTGCCTGCCATCTACAATCAAATTATCACGCCGAAATCTGAGGAAACACACGTGACACCAGTATTGAACAAGGTCCGTAGCTGATGGATCGAAACGTCATACTCAACTTCGACATTAAGCTCCAAAGTATGTTAATTATACTACAATAAACCATTCTTGGAGCCATGAACAATATATTCACTATAGTCTTAAAGTAGTTTTAGAGATGCAAGGAATTCTGCACAATTTTCCAATATGTCATGGAATCCTGATTTACATTTCCACAATCCTAATTTTGTTTGTAAAACTCTGATAAATATCACAGTTAAAATAAATCTAATAATAATATAATAAAGGTTTATTGCCATATTCAATGTGCATTACATGATGAATTGGAATGTAGTCTGGCGTTGACTCATATAGTGCCTATATATACAATAAAATGAAATATGCCAAATAAATATAAGATTTAGATATAAGATACACATTGAACATAATTTGTTCTTTAAAATAATTATTTTAATAGAATAAATAAATAAATAAAAAAATTAAATAATAGATTATCTATTTAACAATAATTGTGGTGTAAACTAGTTAATAAATAAATATATATAAATGTCCTTTAATTTTTTTTTAAATATACACATGTATATATATATATATAAATAATCTTCTAAAAATATAATTTAAATTAGTAAACATACATTATAAGAGGACTAAAATATCATTTAAAATTATATTTACAATTACAATTGAGTGCGTCCAATTATGTTTAAAAATATATTTATACAATTATTAAGTTAAGCTAAAATTTCAGAAGAAGAGAAGACTGTTGTTCAGGACCACCGATCCGCTACTGAGAATAGATACACCCACACCCCACACGCGTACCGCTCAGCCACACCAACATCAGAAGAACATCAGTCTGCTTCACTTAACCATTTCAGTACGATAATCCCACTCAGTGCCACAGAGTGAGTGACACTTTTTGCGGCACTGACTATGTCTGCTAATTAAGTCGTATTTACACACAATTATCTGCTATGTGGTGGCACATGTTCTATATAGCCTTTTAGAATGATGCTTTAGCTTTGTAATAGGTAGGGCTAATCGTGGCTTATCGCCCTATTGAATTTTTTTCAAAACTGTTTCATTTTTGTGTAACTGTTTGCAAAAATCGTTGACCATAATAATAGTGGCGACATTACTTATACCACTCACAATCATTGATGGTGATTTACCAAGTAACAACTTACTTAGACAGATAATTTTTACAATATTAGTGATGTAATTCATTGGGTATAGATGGTGACAATCACTGTAAATAAACAACGCTAGCGATAATTGACTTTGTAAACACTGCAACTAACAACGGTAGTATATTCAGTCATTATGCTAATTGTGAATGACGTATTTGTCAGGTTTATGATTATGAAATTAAAATATATCCTAACTATATTACTTGTTGGGTGGGGCGATAATCCATTATTATGATTTTTTTAGAATATATACATGATGTTCCTATTAATAAAATGCGTTATTGCAGCTAAAATCTAGACTTGAAGTGATGCAGTAGAATTTCATGCTAAGTCACAGGGAATGCAGTACTAAGTGATCACAGTATCTGAAAGCTGTAGCACTGAAATGGCTAATATCATTTCATAAAATCAAACACCTGGAGATGAGACCACACTCACAGTCTCACACCGGTGAGTTCATCGTCTAGTTCTTACCTGGTCCAGTGTGCTGGTGCCTATCCAGGTTTGTTGATCTAATCCTTCATGCAGCTCTTTCAAAAACACACATTTTGGGACTCTCTCGTGGAATGGTTCTGGCAGGGAAGAGTAACAAAACATCACGGGACTTAGTAGCTCCAGTTGGACTTCACAGCATTGATCGTGTCACAGTCACACATGATTTCATGATGTTTAATGGGCCATTGCTCAGGCAAACACAACCATACACCCACGTTTATGCAGCTTTAGATATAAAATACACAATTAATAAAAAGAAATTATAAATAATAATAAATAAGTAAAATAACTAATAAAAAATGTCATTACAATGAAAACAAAATTATGAATCAATTTAACAGTTGTAGCAAAAAAAGACACTATATTCTGTCTTCAGTCAGAAACACACTCTAAAGTCTAAACACTATCCATTCGAAGCAGTTTCATCTCAATGTCATAGCATCAAGAGATGCAGATCATCTAGAACTGGCACGATTAATTTACGCCTCATCCTAGGATTATTTACAGAATATTTTGTAATACAAGAATGTACACTTTGATCATACAAACTACAAAGGCATCATCAAGACAGTTTTGGGGACACTATTTTGGGGCTCATGTTCCTGGAATATTTTTTCCAATTATCGGGGCTAATATTTCTACTGGTACTGTTTCTGGGGTGCATTTTGGTTAACTTTTGGCAGAAGTGAAAGTAACATTTTAAGTCTACATAAACATCACACACTTATCTGGTAAAAGTAAAGGAAATGGCCCACCTGTCCCTCTCTTACCTTTATCTAGTGTGAGGAGGAAGACTCGTTCTAGAAAGCTGTCCACCTCTGTTACACGCTTTGCCTCTTGAGCAACATTGTCTGATGATCCGGGTGAACAAGTTTCTGTAAATGTCATCAATCAGTTTGTATCCATTTAACTTCAATTTGAAGCAACAGAAATAATATATATGTGATTCCAAAGTTGAACCATCGATTGAATTATGTTCTTGACTGCGTTAAAAGTTAGAACAACTTACATAAAGATATCTTGTACATGATGGAAATCACTTCCTCAAAGTTTGCATGCATAATTGCTAACAATTAATAAATGGTAAACAACTTATAAGGATCTTAAGTGCATGATGGTTAAATCAAAAATATATAAAAATTATGTACTGAAAAACGGGTTGTTTCAAACCTATCCTGTGAAACTCAAACAGTCAGTTAAAAATGCAATACAAATCATTGCTCTATCTCAAGCTCAATCAAGTACAACTGATTCATAACATAATCACTTCTATATTATGAAACAGTGTTTCTCTGTCTGTCTGTCTGTCTGTCTGTCTGTCTGTCTGTCTGTCTGTCTGTCTGTCTGTCTGTTTGTTTGTTTGTTTGTTTGTTTGTTTGTAACCCAAAATCGACATCAGTTTTGCATGTATAGAGCTGGAATTTTGCATACAACCTAGCGGGCCCTCAGGGGTAATTCATGGACGTAGATTGTTTAAAAAATGTATCCTTGGAGTTGGAAAATCTGGGGCAGTTTTCAAATAAAATGGAAAAGGCTATATACATCAAGTTCTATCTTGGAATTTCATGTTTTTCTAGATCACTGTAAAGATAATTATCCCATCCACAACTATGTCATTGTATGTCAGAAGAATGATGTCTGTTTTTTTAAATGATAGGCATTTTAAAAATTGTTACTGGCACCAACTCTGCCTGCGTCGCGTTAGCATGTTATTATGCAAATTAGTGTTTTCAAATGTATTAGTGCAGGTGAATGCGTTTCCCCCAAGCATTCTTTATGAATGGCAATACAAATAAATGACCACTTACCAGGGATTGGCTTCTTTAGAGGTTGTTGGGAGTTTCTGGTGAGTGTTGCAAAGGGATTATTGTTCAAGCCATGGTTGTCCATTCTGAGAGCAACAACTGAAAATCAATACTAATGCAAGTTGGATATTTATTAATCAGTGGCATATATAAGCTAACATCAGTCATATTATTACAAGTTTTTAATTATATTATCTTCAATATTTATATTATATTAGTTAAATCTATTTTATTATCATAGGGTCTTGGACTAATGTCAATGTCCTACAAAATCATATATGACTGGCATATAGCTGTGACAACCTTTGCTCTGAGTTCATGCTGATCCCTAGTATAGCATAGAGATCACAAACATACAATTTCATGGGTACATTGCTAAAAATGGAATACAAATACTAGGGCGGCGTACTACACAAATTCACCTAACTAAGAATACAATTATGAATGGCATAGCAACATGTTTTTATCGCTGCTTTGCTATGCTTGCATTTATCTTCTCTATAATGATAATAATGTTACTTCTTTTTCATCTAAATCACCAGAAACTATGCTTGTGTTTTTGTTTTTAAACAAAGCCGAATAAAAAGGGAAAACCAGTCTCAAATCCAGTCAGCAATATTCAAATTATCAACAGATGGAAGGATCCGATTGATAGTTGTCTGGAAGCTATGGTAAGGTAATGAAGGTAATTGTTTAAATGATAGTAGAAACTGAACATGTACTGTAAAATACCAATGGGATCAGAAAACTGACCAAAAAGGGTGCAGCTGTTTCTTATATTCAGTAATTAAACATATTATGCAAGGCAGCAGTATTCCAGTATCATAGCAACAGGATCGTGTATAGGCTTGACTAGCTGACAAGACATTGGTAGCCTTACCGGTCCATTTGGCTTTGCATATTCCAGCTGAATAACTCTAATTAAGACTATCACTATGTATCAGTAATAAATGGGCTGACCAATGGCAATGCCATGGGCCTGGTTGGCTTTCTACAATACATAAAGTCAGTCTCCAAAAGGTTTCTTCTGTAGTAGTATAGATACAATGTAAGCTTTCGTACAAGGATCAAACTGAAACTAAGTAATTACGATATTTGTGTATTAACTACCATCGGCATCGACGCGTACCGGCTACCGCTATCGCTTATATTAATTCTCATTTTTTAATGATGTAAACAATGTTCCGGATTGATTAACTCCAAGTAATTGTTCTGCAAATGCTGTAGAGCAAGAGGCATACAACAGGTCTAGTGAAACGAGCGATTCTAGCAACTAGCGCAGACAGAGAGCAAAAGCAACACGAAAATCACCTGTTGCTGTTGTTGTGTAGACGTGAATATGTGAGCGATAATAGAAACAGTCAACAATGGGATCTGTCAATATGGAAACATCTGACGACAACAACAATATATGGTTTAACTGAGGGTTGAGCTAAAATCCGATCTAAGATGCCGTCGTAAATTTACTTCGATGGATCTTCCGTGTTTTTTACATTACGTATTTACGCCTATACTGCAAAACAGACACCTCCCACTGATGTCATATTTGATCGTCGTTGGTTCAACCCCGGCCAAAA
Source organism: Oasisia sp. SBJ-2009 (assembly GCA_964017155.1). Taxonomy (NCBI): domain Eukaryota; kingdom Metazoa; phylum Annelida; class Polychaeta; order Sabellida; family Siboglinidae; genus Oasisia; species Oasisia sp. SBJ-2009. The sequence continues at coordinate 27,169,436 of OZ024858.1, forward strand.
TATAACCACGCAGTTATCGATTGCTTTGGCCGCTGTCACTTTACAGTAAAATGCGCACATCACGCCCTGTTTTATAAACATTTGACGAAGGTCTTTCCAAGTAAGGCTACGGTAAAGTGAATTATTATAATATTATGACTAATAATCTAACTATAATCGAGTTTGTGTATTTTGTATATTAAATTTTCCTCCCAGGCGGTTTGGACCTCGGTTCCAAATGTTCAGGGTTTAATCTATATGTATGCACAATGTGACATGGGCGTCGATCGATGGCGTCCTAAGGGGGACAGCATATTAAGAAATGCCCTCTAGCTACCTTTTCAATTCAGAAAAATATTACGGACATACTGATCACTCCCGTCTCTTAAAAACCCTACGTAGGTCTAGTAGTAAACTTAGTGTACTCGGATATAAACTTCCGACTATATACCCAATGCAAAATCACTAGATATAAATCACTTGATTGGCCGCAGCGCGCAACTTGATCTTAATCCAGTAAATATTCACCATGCTGGGCTCTAACACTGCACCCTTGTGTTGAGTTATTAATAGGCAATAGCTCTCAAGCACATTATAGATAATTACTTTTTGGTTGCCCTGTCACCCCTTGGATTGCAGCCTGGTAGATGCTTATCGCCTAGTGCGGAACCAGCGGATTCTTGCACTTTGTGTAATTCTCTATGAATTAGGGAAGCAGGTATGTATAATGCCTACCCTCCACATTTTCACTTATTAGGGCGGGCTATGGTCCAATTCAAATATATATGGCCAATTTACGCGAGTTTAATAGGCATATATATATATATATATATATATATATATATATATATATATATATATATATATATATATATATATATATATATGTGTGTGTGTGTGTGTGTGTGTGTGTGTGTGTGTGTGTGTGTGTGTGTGTGTGTGTGTGTGTGTGTATATATATTATATATATATATATGTCAAGGATGGACACGGAGCGTATCGCCAGTATCACACATCTTTATTCTCACAGAATCACAAAGAAGAACGAAGACCAGGTAAAATCAAGCTGGCATTCTATCATATTTGAAAACACGTGTGCACGCTTTCACAGCGGCAATTCAAGTCCCAATCCTTCCCGCGCGAACCAAATCCCGCTCCCGCACAGCTAATAAAACAACAGCGCCCTCCACGGTTGATTACCACCAATCAACCACCTATTTAACCAACAGATGGTGCCACCACTATCCAAACACCATTAATCAGCCAAAATACCCAAACAGCGTCATGGCTGTCCATGACATCTGCCCCAGTTTTGTTTGTATCCGCCCACGGATTACACCACTACCAAACACTTATGTACCAAAGGTCTCACAATAGACACAGTAAAAATAAAAAGACAGTAGTACACATGATTACACTCACTGGTTGGTGCGGGCAACCCCCGTCTCCACCTGGAGCAAACACCATTATACTTTCATAGCATTGAATATAAATTACATAAGGTCTAAACCAAAATTAACAACATAACAAAATTAAACATGCTAAATGACGCGGGCGACCCGTCTCCACATGGAGCAAACATCATAACCATGTTCACCCCACCTGCAAATAGAAGTATAATTCCCCATGACCATATCTCAGCCAGCACTCCTCAGTGAGGTGACACCCATTGCCACAACTATTATTGTGTCAATTTACCTTAGCCTGGGACCATGCAATGCCTTACAAGCAACACATTGCAGTCAAAAGTAGTGGGTCACCCCCATCCCGCTCGTGCAGGCAAGCTACTCTCACTCAGACCTGGTAGTGGGTCACCCCCGTCCCGCTCGTGCAGGCAAGCTACCTCAAACAAATACCAGCGTACAATGCCAGAGACCTAGCATCCACAGTGCCCCAACAGTAAGCGTTGGCCTCCATGCCAACCAATTTAGGTGGCCGCAGCCAGTGCAGATGTTTTCTGCATCTCTCCACCTCTACATCCAGACTCACCACTCTAGCAACCGACTCGCTGCCCTCACCAGTGTCACCCACCAGACTCACCACTCTAGCAACCGACTCGCTGCCCTCACCAGTGTCACCCACCAGACTCACCACCCTAGCAACCGACTCGCTGCCCTCAACAGTGTCACCCACCAGACTCACCACTCTAGCAACCGACTCGCTGCCCTCACCAGTGTCACCCACCAGACTCACCACCCTAGCAACCGACTCGCTGCCCTCACCAGTGTCACCCACCAGACTCACCACCCTAGCAACCGACTCGCTGCCCTCAACAGTGTCACCCACCAGACTCACCACTCTAGCAACCGACTCGCTGCCCTCACCAGTGTCACCCACCAGACTCACCACCCTAGCAACCGACTCGCTGCCCTCACCAGTGTCACCCACCAGACTCACCACCCTAGCAACCGACTCGCTGCCCTCACCAGTGTCACCCACCAGACTCACCACTCTAGCAACCGACTCGCTGCCCTCACCAGTGTCACCCACCAGACTCACCACCTGACACGTCGCCACCTCTGGTCTCACCACCTGACACGTCGCCACCTCTGGTCTCACCACCACCTGACACGTCGCTACCTCTGGTCTCACCACCACCTGACACGTCGCCACCTCTTGTCTCACCACCACCTGACACGTCGCTACCTCTGGTCTCACCACCACCTGACACGTCGCCACCTTTTGTCTCACCACCACCTGACACGTCGCCACCTCTGGTCTCACCACCACCTGACACGTCGCCACCTCTTGTCTCACCACCACCTGACACGTCGCCACCTCTTGTCTCGAGATCACCACCTCACACCGCTCAACCACCTCACACGTCGCAACCTCGCACCGCTCAACCACCGGTCTACCTGTTTGAGCAGGTGGAGCCCAATCGAGCTGAAGGGCATCCATAATCGTTGCCACAAACGCTGCATGCGACTTGGCAAAGAACTCCGCAATTTCCTCGTCCGTCATAGCTTGGAAGAACGACGTAGCTCCCCATGAACTACTCAACTGTGCGACAGGGTCTTTTCTTCCACTTGTTGCTGGGCGATCCCACTTCCGGACACCAGTTGTCAAGGATGGACACGGAGCGTATCGCCAGTATCACACATCTTTATTCTCACAGAATCACAAAGAAGAACGAAGACCAGGTAAAATCAAGCTGGCATTCTATCATATTTGAAAACACGTGTGCACGCTTTCACAGCGGCAATTCAAGTCCCAATCCTTCCCGCGCGAACCAAATCCCGCTCCCGCACAGCTAATAAAACAACAGCGCCCTCCACGGTTGATTACCACCAATCAACCACCTATTTAACCAACAGATGGTGCCACCACTATCCAAACACCATTAATCAGCCAAAATACCCAAACAGCGTCATGGCTGTCCATGACATATATATATACACATATATAGATATAGCTACTACTAGCTACTGATATGGGAATTACAGAGGACGAAAAGACAGCAAGGACGAGTACAGCGGGGTTATTTACTAAATGTTTTATTGACTACTGTAGTAATACAGATGATGGCATTACGACTGCACTATTTCGTAATCAAAATAACCATTCTCTTCTACACAAACGTACAATTGTTTAAGTTAATTGGTGCCGTAAGTTATAACACACCCATGTACATTGTGTAAAATACGCGCAGGGTCTATGTAGCACCACCAAAATATTGTGTGTATTAAAAAAATGTGTCCATATAATACAATATGTGACGTCGTTATATTCATGTACAAAACAATACCCACACCTATATCACAAGAGAACATACAAACGACAACACATGTATTGCAAAGTTGTGCCTTTATGAATCACATTACCCTCATCATATATCCCGCAACCCAAACAAAGTGCACAAGAAAGCTCTCGGCGAAGTCTTATGTAACAATGTACTAACAGAGGCGCCAAATACTTCAATCCTTCCATTGAGGAGAATGACTGCACGGAAATGTTCTTATACAGCACAGTATCTAGTCCGTAAGAGTGGCCAAAGTGTTATGCCTTGTGTGAAGCAGTGCTGTACACGCACGCACGCACGCACGCACGCACGCACGCACGCACGCACGCACGCACGCACGCACGCACGCGCGCACGAACGCACGCACGCACACACACACACACACACACACACACACACACACACACACACACACACACACACATCATTGGCACAACTTATTACACATGCTAAATATAACTTGCTTAACTTAATAATCCAGTACTGGACTGGACTTTCTTCGTGATAACCATCTCAGCGTCATATGCAAGTTGAAATAGGCACACATGCTTCATGTGCAAATGTTTGCATTGTCACACATCATAGAAGTCGACATTAAACAGGCCGTGACACCACAGCGGCTCTTTTAGTGTTGTGTGGTAGACCGACCATGTGTCGGTGGCGGGATCGAACTGTTCAACTACAGATGACGCCTCGTCATCACAGCCACCTCCAGCCAGCAGTACGGAACCACGCCACGCGACTGCAGGTGCAAGGCCGTGGTCCAGCTTCGGTTTACTCAGACTTGTCCAACTGTCCGAGGCCGGTTCGTATTTCAGACACGTGTGACTGTGGCCTCCGACAACGTAAATAGAGTTGTTCAAAGCGACTGCTGCACCGAGGCTGCACACCTCTGGTGTGTCTGCCAGTCGGCTCCATTGCGTCCCTGTCGTGTCAAACACCTGCGTGCTACAAACATCACATAGTGTCGGTACTTGTCGACCTCCAACAACAAAGATGTTGTTGCCGTATGTGGCCACCATGGGGTAACACACAGGCTCTGGCATGTCGACGATGGTCGACCACTGACGCCGTTTGAGGGTCAGACACTCGCCAGTAGCCAACATTTTGTTGTCATTACCCACCCCACCCAGCACGTAGACGCAGTTGCCGAGTGAAACACTGCTGTGGCTACGTCGTGCATAGATCAGTGGTGGCATTGCCTCCCACTTCTTGGTGCTTAAGTCATAGAGCCAGCATTTGTCGACCGTACTTCCCTTGATGCCGCCCGTCACCAGCAGGCCTGCGTCGATGCGACACACGCTGTACAAGCACCCGATAGATTCTGGCAGATTCGTCAGCGACTCCCAACCGTTGGTGTTTTCCTCGTAGTAATGGCAGTGGTTATAGCTAACGTCTTCACTGTCAACACTAATCAACCCGCCAACCACTAGAAGACGAGACTTCACCCGGAAGTTGATGCGCGGCACCGTGCGGCAACTGCTCATCTCGTGCTGGTGCACAGGGTCTGCCTGGAACGCCATTGCTTCG
>OZ024858.1:27182186-27199686 GCA_964017155.1 Oasisia sp. SBJ-2009
GTGTGTGTGTGTGTGTGTGTGTGTGTGTGTGTGTGTGTGTGTGTGTGTGTGTGTGTGTGTGTGTGTGTGTGTGGTGTGTGGTGTGTGGTGTGTGGTGTGTGTGTGTGTGTGTGTGTGTGTGTGTGTGTGTGTGTGTGTGTGTGTGGTGTGTGGTGTGTGTGTGTGTGTGTGTGTGTGTGTGTGTGTGTGGTGTGGTGTGTGTGTGGTGTGAGTGTGCGTGTGCGTGTGCGTGTGCGTGTGCGTGTGCGTGTGCGTGTGCGTGTGCGTGTGCGTGTGCGTGTGCGTGTGCGTGTGTGTGTGTATGGTGACATTTGTAAATCGTTGCTTTGCCTCCTCTTGCATGGGCTGCAGCCAGCAAGAAGTGGAGAATTCCTAACTTAATTAATTCTATTTGAATTATAATAAATTTCTTTTCATGGCCCTTAATTTTTACGTATATGTCGGGATGGATAATTATATGTTTAGGCGGTCCCAAAACGGCTCCCATATAGACCTATGAAATGTGATGCGCGCTATCTTCTCATCACAGACCCCGGCCTGTTTATTCTACCCTACCCGTGATGCAAAAATATGGTCCAAGACAGTGGAGTAGCATGCAGCTTCGGTTATAAATTTCGTTCTGAAATATATTTAGTTTTAAAATAAATGGAACAAAAACCGATCAAAGCATTATAAAATGTCCGCGTGCCAAATGTATGTTAAAATGTAGGACTGTTTTTAATATTCCATCTAGCCGAACCTGAAGGCCGGGGGTTTGTTATCCACTTAAAGGGTAGATTGGTAGGTGTATAGGTAGGGTAGCATAGGTGATTAATTGTTTCCGTTGTTTTTAGTCTGTCATCGTGGCAGCCAAACAAATCCCACTGAGGCCGTTGTCCTTCTAAATGGGTGCCATCGTCTCCGAACCAAGTGAAAAAGATCGATTGAAAGCTGATTGAAAGCTTTCTCGATGTGAATGATATAATATTAATTATAATCGACATATTTATGTTAGATAATTTTTACACGTATTGCAATGACAAATGTCATATACTAATAAGCACAATGGCGTGTGACATAGTAACAGTAAAACAGACGACGATTTAGATTTGAGGTGATCTCGAGCACTTGCCACGGGGCCGGGGAGGTTTGACATCGCTATGTGGTCGTGTTTCTGTAAGTTTACGGTAGAGACTGTACTAGACAATATCAATCGATCACTTGTTTAATTTCACCATCGGTCGTGTTTGTCGAAGTTCTAGTTTCCAAGTGATATGTATCATTTACACTCATATTTTGATTCGTCTGTGTCTGTCGCCCAACCTGACTGCGTGTATAAGATGAAAAGCGTTCACGCAGACGGTGTTTGTTGCACCGACCAACAAAAGGTAGAACGGCGATGCCCTAAAATGGCCACGTGTTACTGTTACCGGCTGAGCCTTCGGGCTGACTCGGTCTCGAGTTCCGCCTGTCACTTCACTTGTCAATCTGGGAATTGAGTTAATGTTCTTCTTCTATTGATCAGCCAACATCAATGTTAGCGTAACTCCCAATCCATTTGTATAACTTATTACGTCATTACTGTATGACACCATTTCAATATAAAGTCATGTACAATACTATGAATACAAGTAAAAGTTGCCGGACTGGTTTTTTAATCCAATTTATTGACTACTGTCAGTGCTGACGTATAGTCACTGTTTTTTTTCCAAGCTAAGACTGATGTTTTATCTGGATGAAGGCTAGGACTGACCATATGTAACTGGTTTAAATATATAACATCACGGAGGCCATAACATTACCCCTATGGCTACTAGTGAGGGCAGTTAAAACGACAATGTCTGTCCCTTTTCTCGGCATTGCCTTCGACTTACATTTTGTCCCTGCAACAGCAGTTTTATGGGGTTTTTTTGGAGTCTATGTCTATGAGACAATAATGTTGTGGCTGCAACATTGACATTGTGAAAAGTGTTTCGGGATAATAAATATTATTGGACAAGCATTCTGTTCCATCACCAGGCATGCTAACTAGTATTCATTTACCAGATAATATTAAAAACATCATTTTTTAGTGTGGTATGTATACAAACAGTTCATTATAGGTACTGCAATAGACCATCTTGACACATACAATTAATCAAAGAATACTAACAAGTAATTTTGTGACATTTAACTTACAAGTATTTTGTACCATGTAACGTTTAGTTTGTCCTTTGTTCCTACGCAGTCGGTTGGTGTTTTGGACCCAGAAGTTGCCAAGTTAGAAGAGAGGCAGGAAGCCATATTGAAGCGACTGTCCAAACTGCAGGAGGAAGTGAATTCATTGTCCAAGCAATGCTTGACCTGTGACTCTAGGGCAGCTGGTGAAGGGGTTCCTAGCCCTGTAAGTATTACATCTTTCTCATGTAATAATTAAAGGCCATAGTTTGACCAAACAAATTCTAATAATTCAAAAATATGCATGTACACATGTATTATAAAATATAATGACAACCCCGAATGCACAAGTTTTTGTATAAACATTTAAAAAACTGACATTAAACGTGAGCATGGAAAAGTCTGTTTTGGGGAAATGCATGAGAGGAATTATGATGTCAGAATTGTGATGTCAGTTGTCAAAAACATTGCCAGGATCACCAACATTCTCATGTTATTTACATGACACGTCACACTGCACAACTGCACTGCTCTAGATTACGTTTGATGTCACGCTAGAGCAACAAATCAAAGCCATGCATCCTTGGGAGTTTCTGCAAAATCACCAAAATGGCATATTTAAAGGCTTTATTATGATACAGTGTATTTCAATATTTTGGCAATATCATAATTTGAAAGAGCATTAGCCATGAATAGATTTATCCCAGGATATGACCTTTAATGTGGCTGGGACAGATTCCTCCTCTCATTTCTGGGAATATTAAACATCAAGACTAGGTCTCCTTTCCAAAATAATATTAGTGACTAGTGGAAATGGTTCCTGGTGATTCTTCAAAACAGTGGTGATCATATAAATCACTGTAAATAATATTTAACAGTACCCATGTCAGCCCAACAGGGCATAGTGTGTTACTGAACGTCTCGGTGGTGATGTATCATCACAATTTTAATATAGTTTCAAGGGTAACTGTTGTTAGATATTTTCGTTGAAAAGCTTGTGTTGTTGCTGCTACCACGGGCCACCCGCTCCAGTCGTACTTTGATATTTTTCCTTCTGCTAGGAGGTATAAGTGCTTGAAAGATAATAAAGTTAATGTCTCAGTCATAGTGTCACGTTTTGACCACGCCGTTGTGCCCCGTTTCTGATCGCCATATTCTGGAGAAAAAAATTACAAATGTCCACTGGGTGCCACGTTGTCGCCTCGTTGTTGTCCAGCTGTGAAAGTTAAAGTAGGGTTATGCCTCGCTGCCATCACGCTATAGCGTCGCTGTCACCATGTTATGCCTCGCTGCTGTCACACAGAATAGCATACCACAACATATCGTAACATACCACAACATAGCATAAACCCAGCACAACGCATTCTGTTCATATTTTTGCTATGTGTTAGCCATGTTGTGCCACGTTGTTGCCATGTTGTAGTACGTTGTTCCAAGTTGTGGACTTGTGGCAAATGCCAGCAAATTGTCCAAAATTAAAATGTCCAGATCATGTTTTCATTGTCACATTTTACCATGTATTAGCCACTTTGTTCCACGTTTGCTCACGTTGTAGCCACTTTCTGCCACATTTCGCAATTGTAGCTAAACTTGGGGAGCAAAACGTGACACTATGACTGCCATTGACTAGGGTATAACTTATTGTGTCATGATTAAGCCAGTGAAAAACTCATATTTCAAGAATGATCAGACACACGTTTCTGCGAACATCTTAATTAGCACTAGCAACAAGGAAACACTACTCATTTGCATCTTTAATAAAAACAGGATTTGAAACTGAAAATATTTTGTGAAAATTTGATCATCTAATTGTACTTTGAACTTAATTTTTTGTGGCTTGTTTTTTTCCGGATTTATGAGCACAAAATAATAGTAAACATTAAACACTTTTCCATTGATACTGTTTTGTGTTTTATACTAGTGGAACTACTTATCCCAGAAATCATATTCTTATGTCACAAAAGTTGAATAAGTACGCAGAAAATGATTCATTCCTGATATTTTCCTCATTTAGAAATCCTCAAACATCTATGTAATCCACTAGATCAGACAACATGGTTCCATCTCTTTTAGGACTCGGTCTGTATACATATTTGCAATATTTAATATTGATATTTAATTTAGCTGTCAGGGAAGCTGTTTTACACCTGTAATTTTCCATGACATTTTTTGGATAATTGTTTTTAGCCGAATTAAATTTTGAAGATCTATTTTTGATCAAAGCAGGTTTAAACCATTATTTGAATTAGCTATCTAGAGTTTGTAGGTTCACCGACAGTGACAGCTCTTTTCGTCTCACTGCGTGTGTCATCATGACTCAACAGGCCTGCCTGGGATGGAATGTTCTGTGAAGTCATAGCCCAGCGTCTAAGCAGGGGCCACATCCTGGGAATCCTCAGTGCAGACTGCAGAGTTATTCTTAGTTCTCTTGATTCACACATTTGCACTCACTCGGAGTTGTGTGTGTGTGTGTGTGTGGGAGGGCAGATCATACCAAACTGTTTTAGGTGTGGCAGTACTGTTTAATTTATTTTTATATTGTTATTTAGTTTGTCTTCGCCGCCCTGTGAAATTGGTTCCATGGATATCTAAACGACTCTGGGATGAACTTGTCTTTTGAGGCCCCCCCCCCCCAGGGCCCGAGTGAAGGTGATTTATTCACCCTGACATATCACCATTGGGCGGGTGGGTGGATTACACTAGCGGTTTACCTGGAGCCTGTTCTCACTTAGGAATTATATGACTACACTGTACTGGCCAGGACTGCAGTGGTAGAGAGAGGCTGGCTCAGTAACTCTGTTGTCATCACAGGTATTCACTATTGTTTGACCAGATTCTAATGGCCAGTATCAAAGAAGTCCTGGTAAGTATGTAAAATTGCAAATGTGATTGTCATTGGACTGAAACGAGAAGAAAATGTCATATAATATGATTTCACTGAACCTTCAGTGACATATTTACATGTGTGTTCTAATATTTAGACTTACACGTGGAGTTTTAACTTAATTAAATGATATATGTTTTTAAATCGTGTTTTTCATGATGCTATATAACCTAATTAAAATTATGACGTATGCATGCACATGTGATTTTGATTAAAACCAGGCACATGTTTACACAAGATATGACACGTTGATTTAAGATACTACAGTCGTGCCTTGCTATAATGCAGTAGTTGGGGTCCACAAAATGGAACCGCGTTATAAACGAGGCGCATTATACATTATATTCCGCCATGTGCACCACCATCCCCCAAAACGTCACAACAGTAACCGAAGCTTTGGTATTTGGAAAAGTAAATTTTGTAATCAATACTTCAGACTAATTAATGCTATATTTCCATGTGACACAGCTTAGATCCTACGAATGTGACAAATTAGTTTTTTGTTGCCCTGTTTTCCACTGTTTGCACAAAGAAAATATGACATAACTCTGGCAGAATTGGTACCGCAGTTAAAATGAGATTTAAACACCATAATTATTGTCAGGTAAACTGTAAGCCTTCTCTCAGGTTGTGGTGTGTCTTGAGGATTGATATCTATATTACCAATGTCTACGTTGTATTCCTCCAGTATTATAAGTACTGATAGAGCTTGCATAAATCATACACAATTCGCTATGCACACTGACCTGTAGACTGGTGGTAAGATAGCATTCAGCATGTATACACAGGTCCATGGGGTGCTCTAGTTCCTATGTAATAGCTCTGCTTTGACCTTAATGGAACAGGACGTAATCTGCTGAAGTTGTGAGAAAGATAATATTATGGTCCTACAAAATAAAATTTTACTTTTGCAGGAAGCACAAATAACGGTACTCTTTGTAGAATACAGAGAGGCTGTAAGATGCAATATGTTGGTGAAATTGGAAGCATATCTTTATGTAGTAACCCATCATTTGGATGGGCAAAGCCCGATTTGGATGAGTAAAAATATCACTGGACAGGTGGTGGATGGGTAAAGAATAGGGAGCAACAAAGGTCTTCAAACAGTCATATATATAGGTGAACTATGGCTTGAAAATGGCTGTCACATGTATGTTTGTTGTTTATTTCAGTACACGTCTGTGTGGTTTGTGTGTATGTTGGTCAACATGCACCTGTCTACCATGAAATTTGTTACTGGCAAATATTTGATTCTGCTAGGTCGGAAGTAAGAAGTTGCTGCAATGAATAAATGAATCAGCTTTATGCAGAGACCGGTCCACCCGTCATTTGGATGGGTAAAAACGAATTTGGACGGGTAGAAATATGGGTGGACGGGTAAAAAATGAAGGAGCAAAAAAGGTCTTCCAAAACCATAGATATTGTCAGTTATGCTTCAATGGTGAGTGTAAATGGTGTCACATGTGTGTTTGTAGTCCATTTAAGGTCATCAGGCACATTTTAAACTTTGTCAGGTGGCTTAACAGTTAATATCCATTTTGCTCCCCCTCACTGGTACTGTACTAACTAAAGGTAATGGGAGCCTGCTGTGCTTTGCTCGGTTTATGTAGCGAGAGATAGCAAGAAACAAATGTGGGTGGAAAATGGCAATGTCCTTTAATTACACAAGTAAAGAGAAGACACACAGTAACAAGACTATGAGCATTGCCATTGGCCTAGATAAATAAAGCAAATCCCCTTAAAAGCATATAGATGTCATGTTTGTCAATGGGGATTGCACGAGAAATTATCTAGGCAACTAGCTATCTAAGCAAAATAAATTTGGGGGCCAGAAACCACCCCCACTATATCCATGTGTCCACCAAAACGTGTGACTGGCAATAACTAAATCCTGCATAAAGCCCTGTAATGAATGGTGTCAGTACATGTGCCGTGTGTTGCAGGTGAATGGGCTGTGCGACATTGTGGTCAGTGCCAGTCCAGACTGTCCACCCCTGTCGCTGTTTGTCCTCCAACAGCTGCTGTCATGCCAATACCGTGTCCTGACGGTCAGCCACGTCCACTCCTCCGTCCAGCGGGTTGGTGACAAACTGAGGAACGTGTTTGGCACGACGCCAAACAGAGACCGGAGCGGCTATCAGTTTGTGTTGACGGTCATCTGGAAGGACGGTGAGTGACCAGGCATGCAGGTCAAAGGTCATTGTCTGGTCTGATAAGAACTTTATGCTTCGCCAGAACTTATGTGTAGGTGTACGTGTTATGTAGCGAGCAAAGGTAAATCGAAGAAAATGCATTCCTCTTAGACATTAGAGTGATCAAACCATGGAATACCTGGTAGTCAACGTGGATTAGCAGTATATGTAAGATCGAAAAACCCACTTAAAAAATCTAAAAATTCTTTGGATCTATTCAGGTGATTCAGCATGACTACAAAAAAATTGGTATTATGTTGATTATAATCATGTACAAAATTTACATTTTAGAATTTTCATGATGTTTGATATGCAATCATCTATTATTTAAATGATATGACTGTTATTATATTTATATTTAAAATATAATAATGATCTTGAATGTTCTACTAATTGTAGCAACTTAATCAACATGCTTCGTGTAACATCAATATATTGCTTTTGATGATTATTTCGGAGTTGACAGTGACTTTATATTGGTGCAATTGAAAACAACTGGTTATCGCCATAAAAATAAAATCTGTCTAAATACGTGCACATACATTCAACAAAGATTTATTAATTAACGGTTTTCAATTGCACCAAATAAGGTCGCTGTCAACACATTTACTGACTTATGCTATACTAGTGATAAAAATGTTATATTTCATGGCTTTTGCAATCGCCAAACCTGGCAGTACCCCGCACACAACTGAAATTTGAACTGAATACAATGTGTCAATCTGTCAACTATAAGGTGCACACACACACACACACACACACACACACACACACACACACACACACACACACACACACACACACACACACACACACACACACACACACACACACACACACACACACACACACACACACACACACACACAGAACAGTTGATACTAAAGGGAAAATTGCAGGCTTTTAGTAATAAAAACATTTTGCATTGATTATTTATCAATTCTACACATTTTCACTCAACTTAACCAAAATTGTATCATTTGTAGTTTTAATTAAATGTCATGTTTGATCATGTGACTTGTTCTTCAGTGGAGTGCGGTCCAGTGATGATGGTCAGTCCGAAGAGTCACTCACCGATCTGTGGCGAGGCGAGCATCGCGCGTCACCTCGCTCGACTCCTCAGTCCGGCGTATGACAGCAACAGTGTCGACGTCGCGACACGAATCGACACCTGGATCGACCTCGCGGTGACGCTCGCCAACGGCAACAACAAGGAGAAGGCCGCTGTTGTGAGGAACTTAAACAGCGCTCTGGGTAAATCTGATTGGTTGGTTGGAGGTCAGCTGACCGTGGCTGACGTGATGATGTGGTCAGCGATGCAGCGGTCAAAGCAGGCGCAGTCGGCGACGGGGAACGTGAAGAAGTGGCTGGACACTTGCAACGGTCAAGCCGCGTTTCAACTGGCACTGACACTTGTTAGTTAGATCAATGGTTCGTCTAGGTTTGTTGGAACTTTGCCCGGTGTGGAGATCTTAATGCCCGCTTGTCGTGAACGCTTTATTTAAATTTATCTTGTTTATTTAAACTTACCTTACATATTAAAACATGGCATATACTTAATGCTAGAATAAATATGTTTAACATGTACAGCTCACCAAATTGTCTTACGAAAGCTCGAGGTGTTGATCGCAACTGGAATATTGCGTCCATTGATTGGTAAAATTGCATCAAGAATATTCAGGTTTCTAAATGACCCCAGTTAGCTGTATTGTGGATGTGAGTGGGAGTCATGTTTGGTGCATTTGCCCGGTTTGCTCAGTCGGGATAGCAGTTGGAACGAGGTACGACTGATTCAACAAGCATTTGTACTGTTACCTCCTCTCACTTGAGAGGGTTGTCTGGTCAAGGGAACAGATACATTTGCTTTAAGACTGACAAGTCAGATGCTTAGTTGTCATTGTCACAGGAAGCCAGTTGCAAGTGGTGCTGAAAGTGTATACATGGAATAAACTTGGGAGGTTTATCACAGCAAAAAAGGAAAGAGTTCTTGGCAAATGTCTCTGGAGTTATGTCTTGTCACTCTAATGCCAAGTAAATATAGAAGTCTTAAATATTTTTCCTGTGTTGGATTTATAATATTAATGCGGCAAGGTACTTGTAGAAGTTTGAAATATGTTTCTTGCGTTGAACGTATAATATTAATAAATTTTCGACAATATGTACAAGATAGAATTGTCACTCTAAAACTTACTCAAATTCATAGAGAATTGTTCAGCTGTATTGCAACGAAAAATTTATTTCCATAAGTTTGATTTCCATAAGGTAATAGCTATTTATTAAAAAGACCGAATCTCAGTTAACCTTTCTGACTGAGCAGAATAGCCAACAATTTGAACTGAATACAATGTGTCAATCTGTCAACTATATCTTGCACACACACACACACAGAACAGTTGACACTATCTAGAGGGAAAATGGCAGGCTTTTAGTAATAAAAACGTTTTGCATTGATTATCAATTCTACACATTTTCACTCAACCAAACATCATATCATTTGTAGTTTTAATTAAATGTCATGTTTACTGCTAAAATCATACATTTTATACTAATGTATAGTTTATTGAGGCATGTCACAGGTAATCATGTTGGATGTAAGCAATACAATTTCCTGTTTGTTTAGGAAATATATCTTATGTTACAAAAAAATGTATTTGTGTGACTAGGTTTTGAATGGTTTGCTGAACTTTAAAATTTCTCACTGTGTGAGTACTGTTAACATAATAAATGACAAGCCGTCATTTTTATAGCTATTTATTTGCGATTAGATTGTTATAAAAGTTATAGAAAGGATCAAGAGGAGAGTAACTTATGTTTTGGTGAATTTTCTCTAGGCCTGTATACCTATTACCTAATAAAGTTCACTTGAATGTATGCCATTGTCTAGTGAAGGAATACTGTGATGATTACAACTTTGTCATTAAAAAAAAACACCAGAGACCCTTCCCAGATTTGTCAGTAGAGGCAATAACCTAAACACTGAGCATCTTGAAGACTGAATCTGTGATCATGTTTACAAGGACATCAGGACTAATCACATGTTTACTTGGGGACCAGGTTTGTGATCACATGTTTAATTGGGGACAAGATCTGTGATCACACGTTTACTTGGGAACCAGGTTTGTGATCACATGTTTAATTGGAGACCAGATCTGTGATCACATGTTGACTTGGGAACCAGGTTTGTGATCACGTTTACTTGAGAACCAGGACTGTGATCACATGTTTACATGAGAACCAGGTCTGTGATCACATGTTTACCTGAGAACCAGGTTTGTGATCACATGTTTACTTGGGGACCAGAACTATGATCACATGTTTACTTGAGAACCAGGACTGTGATCACATGTTTACTTGAGAACCAGGACTGTGATCACATGTTTACTTGAGAACCAGGACTGTGATCACGTGTTTACTTGAGAACCAGGACTGTGATCACAGGTTTACTTGAGAACCAGGACTGTGATCACATGTTTACTTGAGAACCAGGTCTGTGAACACATGTTTACTTGAGAACCAGGGCTGTGATCACATGTTTACTTGAGAACCAGGTCTGTGAACACATGTTTACTTGAGAACCAGGTCTGTGAACACATGTTTACTTGAGAACCAGGTCTGTGAACACATGTTTACTTGAGAACCAGGACTGTGATCACAGGTTTACTTGAGAACCAGGTTTGTGATCACATGTTTACTTGGAGACCAGAACTGTGATCACATGTTTACTTGAGAACCAGGTCTGTGATCACATGTTTACTTGAGAACCAGGACTGTGATCACATGTTTACTTGAGAACCAGGTCTGTGATCACATGTTTACTTGGGAACCAGGTTTGTGATCACATGTTTAATTGGAGACCAGATCTGTGATCACATGTTTACTTGAGAACCAGGTCTGTGATCACATGTTTACTTAAGAACCAGGACTGTGATCACATGTTTACTTGAGAACCAGGACTGTGATCACATGTTTACTTGGGAACCCGGACTGTGATCACATGTTTACTTGGGAACCCGGACTGTGATCACATGTTTACTTGAGAACCAGGACTGTGATCACATGTTTACTTGAGAACCAGGACTGTGATCACATGTTTACTTGAGAACCAGGTATGTGATCACATGTTTACTTAAGAACCAGGACTTTGATCACATGTTTTCTTGAGAACCAGGACTGTGATCACATGTTTACTTGAGAACCAGGACTGTGATCACATGTTTACTTGAGAACCAGGACTGTGATCACATGTTTACTTGAGAACCAGGACTGTGATCACATGTTTACTTGAGAACCAGGACTGTGATCACATGTTTACTTGAGAACCAGGACTGGTATCACACATTTACTTGGGGACAAGATCTGTGATCACATGTTTAGTTGGGGACAAGATCTGTGATCACATGTTTACTTGGGAACCAGGTTTGTGATCACATGTTTACTTGAGAACCAGGTCTGTGATCACATGTTTATTTGAGAACCAGGACTGTGATCACATGTTTACTTGAGAACCAGGACTGTGATCACATGTTTACTTGAGAACCAGGACTGTGATCATGTTTACTTGAGAACCAGGACTGTGATCACATGTTTACTTGAGAACCAGGACTGTGATCATGTTTACTTGAGAACCAAGACTGTGATCGATCACATGTTTAATTGGGACCAGGTCTGTGCCCATATATAAAACTAAAAGGCAGATATTATATTCATACTCATTTTATTATGATTCAAAATAGATTGAGATTGTTCTATCTAAACTTGTTGACAAGACAATTATAAGTATAATAATACTCATCAAAATTATCGATAACAACTGCAAAATATAGACAATAATGCATTTACTAACATGAACAGCATACAACTATTATCCATAACCTGCAAACAATATTGTTACACCTTTGTACGTGTTCTGGAATGAGATTATGCTTGTACTATGGTACACAAACATTTACAGTGAACAATTAATATACATGTACACATGTGAGATAAATAAAGTAAATTGACAATAAGTTAAGAATTAAAGAATCACAGAACCAATGGTACCAGCCCGTTTCACCAGCCTTGCCAAGTCAAGACAATGGCACAGTTGTCTAAATAATGCCACAGACAACACCACGTAGGGGAAACCGGGACAAGTTATAACAATCTTTACTTTGTGTAGAAATTCTTGCAGATAGTATTGAAAACAGAATTCCCATGATGGAGAATGACGGAATTGCAGTTGAAAATGTATTTAAACACAAATAACATTTGGTCTGTGTCTGGTAATGTTACAAACTGTCCCTGTTTCCCCTATAATCACACAAAACAAACACCATTGGAAGTTCTGTTTTCACAGAGATAGAGATTTCAAAACAATAAAATACATCCTGAGAGAAAATGATTGCTGGCTAACATGTAATAACAGCAAGCCTTTCATAGAAGAGGCATTCTACAAAACCTGTCTTCACTGAAGTGACTTATCTTAAAAAAGCTTGTGTGATAACAGCCTATAACATAGCAAAGTAAGATTCATTACGCAGGTATAAATGCATAGGCACAAGAGTAGTTTGCCAAGTCACCTCTGATCATACAATGTAAAACAGTGTGTACCTCCATTCATTTAGACTATGTTGAGTAGTTTTCTTCCTTATACCCCAATGGTCCACTGCAACAATTATTCATGACAAGCTGAAGAATGCACTTAGCAATTCTAGTATGATATATTATGGATAAATACGTGACATGAAGACAGAGAATACATTATATGAAAACATAGCAACAATAAAGTTGTTCTGGCGAGACCTAGTTGTCCTAAAACGTTCTGTTATATAGCATTCATGGCATTATGCACGGCTGTGGCAAGGGACATTATTAACTGGTTTCTTAATTCATGCATCCTGTTTGTCTAAGACAAAGTTGAGCCTTTTGTACACAAAGGCCAGTCGTTCTCATATTAAACAGGATTGCTGTCCAAGGCAAACAATCACAAACCTTTGTAAATGGACGGGTTTGTAAACTATGACTGTCATGTACATGCAATCATTATTGTGCAAGCATATACAACAACAAATTGGACAGTCCTCTTCAACCACCAAGACCCTCTTTCTGGAATACAAACTATAATGACTTCTACTGATGTCATAATAAAACTACTGGCACTGTTGTGGACGTGCATGACATGACGTATCCGACGTCTGCACCTTATAGAAACCATGCTGGATGCACCTCCACCTCGGCCTCAAAGTGGTTCATGAACATGTACCAGCATGTGGTCACGTACAGCACGCCCAGGTCGTCGTCGAAGGACCACTGTAGTGGCCACGACACGCGCACGAAGAAGCCGTCTGGGTAGTGCATGCGAGGCACGGCGATCTCCGTTGGCGCGTTGATGGTGGCGTCGTGAATGTAGCGCATGCTGAACACGAAGGTCGTCGCGTTGAAGACGGACTGAAGCAGCTTCCCGGCCACGGCCTGTGCGTAGACGCGAGCGAACGTCGCCACGACGCTCTCGCGGACGTTACCGTCGTCGTCGAAGAAAGACGCGTCCCAGTACGTCCACGATTGGGCCCGGCTCTCAGCGAGAGAGATGACGAATTCGCACTCGACGGTCGCTGTGCTGTTCTTGCGGCCGTCCGGGTCGCACAAGCCGAACTCGGTCATGAACGCGGCGCCCCCGAGACGCGCGACGTTCGCCTTGGCCGTGTCGAACACAAGCGGACCGAGTAACTTGTCGCAGACCGTCCGGTCGAACAGGTCGTAGTCCCGGTGCTGGCGATCGACGTCGAGAATCCAGCAGTAGTAATGGTAGGAGAAGACACTGCGGTCTCTGTAGGCCGGGCCGCCGGGAACCGACGTGAAGCCGCTGCCCATGCGAGAGCCGTTGAGGACGACGCCCCAAGTGACCGGCTCATAGAAGACAAGAGTCTCGGCGTCGACTCTTCTGATGGCCGCGTTGAGCACGTCGTACAGGGGCTGCAGGTTGCGTGATCCGGCGATGCCGGGCAGCAACAGGGTCGGGTCGGTGTAGATGTCACCGGCCCACGGCTCGTTGATGAGCTCGTAGCCGAGCACGTTGGCGTGGCGACGGAAGACAGTCGCCACGGTCGTCCAGAACCGCGTCATGTCGTCTCTCACCCCCGCCACGTTGTCGTAGATACCCTGGAACGCCTCGCCCACGGCTTGCGTCAGGTAACCGAGCGCCCAGTTCTTCTTGCTGACGTGCTCCAGAGGCCACGGGAATGGGTTCTTTGGCGGCGGCAGAAGGTCGATCACCCAGCCGGGAGCGCCGTCGTATGAACCGAAGCGAGAGGACAGGACATCCTGGTGCATGTCTAGGATGACGAACATGCCGACTTTGGCTAAAGCATCGACCGTCTTCCTGAGCTGGCTGACGTAGGTGTCGTTGACGCGACCTCGCTCCGGCTCGACGCCTGCCCACATCGCGCCGAGACGAACGACGTTGAAACCCCAGCTGCGATACAGGCGCAGCTTCGTGTCGTTGAGCAGGTCGGCCCGGTACCACGGAAAGCCTTTCCGGACGGAGTTGAAGCCGTGAAAGAACCGTGTCCGTCGGTATTCATCAACGAAATCGTTACCGTCTATCCTGATTCGACCAACTCGCGGTGGCTTCGGTATCGATCGACAGCACGGTGATACTGCCCGAGCCAGTACCGACAAGACTAGCAACACGACCAGGGCTGTCGACATTGTAATGGAGTGGTCTATGACTGAATGTCGCCACACGATGCATCCAGTGTGCTCACGTGAAATTCATATGTTGTCCTGTGAATGAAACTGATAGCGCAACGACGCTACGGTGATCTCACTCTACTCACGGATCCCGTACGCTGTGGCCTGTGAATCCACATTTTATTTTAGGCGACTTGTTCATGTTTGCAGTAGAGTAGGTGTATCTATTCTTCGTGAGTCAAGGCAAGACAGTCGACCGACGCCACACTTCATGTCCTGGGTGTGTTGTAAGTGGCTGGTGTCCAATATGTTGAGCGTAACAAAGAAATCTGGTATTTACCGCCCTCCTTACGACAGCAGGCGCCCCTCCCCTTCTCCGCGCCAACGGAAGTTGATTTCTAACATCCGCGACGAATGTTTATTTAAGACACCACCTAGCGACCAAGAGAGAATCTTTAGTCACTCGCACCGGAGACCACCATGTGGCGCCTCTGTTGTTGCTAAGGCATTCACAGTGAGAGGGTGCAGAAGGGCGCATTGTTCACAGTCCTGTCTGCATGCTTTATGTTCCCTTTGTCGGAACATTTATACCATATTTTGTAATAATGATCAAAGCATGTTCACTGTAAATTATTAAGTTTTGTGCAATTTTAAATTAATGCTTGTTATGGCTGGAAGTAAAAGTGAATGTTGTGGGGTATTCTTATAATATTATTATTAAAATAATAATAATAATATATATATATATATATATATATATATATATATATATATATATATATATATAATATCATATATAATATCATATATAATATCATATAATATAAACATACACACACTTGCTATTATTGTCCAGCAGCTAAAGGTAATTTGTTTTGTCTGATATGTTTTTCCTTTGCTGATTACTCATCTCTAGCATGTATATAATAATATCCAGGTGGGTGTGGAGTTCTCACCTTTGGGCATTTTGAAAAAAATACAAATCAAAATGGCCGCCAAAATGAACTCGTTTGTCATAAAACTATCTTTACAACCAAACAAGATATAAAAATAAGTAAAATGTCGTTTTATATGTTTTCAAACATGAGGAATTCCATTCCACCATGATTAATGTGAAATAACACAAATAAAACAAGATGGCGGCCATATAATGAATCAAAAACGCTGCCGCGATGCTAAAATTATTATAATTTCATGTTTGGCAACAAAAACATAAAAAATAAATGTCCCATATATAATCGTATGTGGAGAATTACATAAGACCATAATGCTGGGACATTCCTGCCTTTCTTACCTTCACTCCAGTGCTTCTTCGTCATATAAAACGTATTGGATGCTGTTGTTTTGACAGGCATGGCCGCCGTGGCATGTGCTAAATAGGATGCGTGTCATGTCAGAGGTATTGCAACTGCATTTGCTCGTGGTACACGGTGTTTCACTTTGACAAGACCGCATGATAAACAAGCTAGTCGGGGCTAATAAGATGTTGGGGGGCGGGGGTTGTTGAACTGTTGCAGTAGACCCACCATATCAAGCTGCATTAGCTACCTGACGTATTGTCACAGGCAGAGTGGATTCATTGGAATAACTCTGAAACTTGAAAGTAAAAACCTAGGTATATATCTTATATGTCAGCCTTTTCATCATCAGTGAATTGAACCATTCAAGAGCAAACAAATGACAGTCATGCGCAGTATAACTCAGACGCGCTGGTCGGACAGGTGTCTGACTGTTCTCACGGTTGGTTCGGCGAAGTTATTCGAGTTTGATTCGGCTAACTTCCGTACAATGCCTAGGAGATATGGCTGAGATAGTGTACACGTATTCACCATTCATGGAGTGCGACTGTGACAGCTATTAGGAAATGCTCCTAGGTGAACGTTTACAGATGCGATTTCTTCTTCGTCGAATCCAACAGCTTTCGTTGATATGGCCTGTCTACGGTGAGATGCAACTCGCGCCGAGACAGCTGCCGTCTTCAAGTCTTCAACGATGTGTAATCAGCTGTCCTGGCGGAGTCTATTGCAGCAGATCAGTGGACAAAGCCCAAGATTTACACAGCTGGGACACGGGCACGGGCACGGGCACGGGCACGGGCACGGGCACGGGCACGGGCACGGGCACGGGCACGGGCACGGGCACGGGCACGGGCACGGGCACGGGCACGGGCACGGGCACGGGCACGGGGTGGCAACCTTGCTAGCCAGGGTTCGCTAAGCTGCGCTACCGTACGTCTCCGGAAACCGTGGAAGTGAGCGGAGACGAACTATAAAATAATAGCATCTGACTTTGTCAGTCGCTACTGCGTCAACCGTGGAAACAGCATACTCTCGCCCCAATTTGAAGACGGATTCGCGACTGATGAGAATCCCAATTCGCATCCTAAGGAACATGATCAGAGTGTCGCTAAAGTAAACGGTATCACATGACCGGAGGTCGACCACACACCTCATTGGCTGGCGTTAAAAGAGAAGTGTTCAAACTGATGCGCCGGTGGGAGTACAAGCTGGTACAGACTCAATCAGCCGCAGCGACCCCTGGCGCGCAAAGATGCGGGGTGCATAAGACACAGTTCGACTGAGATGACAACCTTCTCTTTCTCTCTCTTTACGTTTAAAGT
>OZ024858.1:27204686-27207186 GCA_964017155.1 Oasisia sp. SBJ-2009
AACCAATTCGATGCGAACCAGATGATGTTGATATACTTGTAACTGAAATAAGAAAATATCAACATTCATTGAACGGTTTTAATAACAGTATTTTACATTTTATGTCAACATTTCTTTCCCAAGCAACAAGGAATATGCTGTTTTCGATATGCAAACAATGCCATATATGTGCCATAAGCGTTTATCTAAAGTACAATGTTTAAATGCAAGATTGCTGCTTACACAATTAGTTGATAATTAGTCAAGTTGGCACTGTAATCTTTGAAGGATTTTCATATTCAAATGATTCAGCAGATCAACTGTTTCTCCGCATTTCATTAACCTCATGGAAGATTATCATTATCAAGAACTGGCTGCTATACGTTCATTATCGAGTGATATGCATTATTGATCAAGATAGATGGCCCGCCATTATAACACACGTCACATATGTCACAACACTACGGCGTGCCCTCTAAGAGTAGACAGGTGCCTTATTCGTGGCCAAATGTGTCCCAGACAAATCGCGTATGTAAAGGTTCGCTTGGTTATATTATCTGGGTGCTGTGTGTGTGTACGTAAATGTTCGAAAGGCTTTATTGCGTCGATTGTCATGTGCGTGCGTGCGTGCGTGCGTGCGTGCGTGCGCGTGTACACGCGTGTGTATTGGTGTATATAATTTACGAAAACGTACATACAATAAAATATCTTGTACAGCATTATGCCGCAGTCTGAGGGGAATTTAAACTCCCCGACATTGGAGCGAGGCGGTGAAGCTATAGACTTAGTGCAATGTTTAAAACGGGATAGACAAAGGATATAGCAAAGTAGCTGGCCATGTAACTGTTGTTCAGCTAGTCATGATTATATTCAGATGTTAAAACAAGGCAACAGCCATTTACTCCTGCAGAGCTCCCGTTTGGAAAAGCGGACCTGACGGGAGTGAGTTGTACCACAATAACTTAATGGGAATGTCACGTACGAGTTTATTTTATAATACGTACCACTGAGAAATGCACTGACTAATTGTATATACTAGGCAGTCAGAAGTATGTCTAGCACGGATATGCTCTTTGTAGCCCTAAACGAGCATGATACATACACGTTGTTTACGTATGGCAATCTTAAATTATAATATCAAGTACACGTTTTCATACGAAGTCACGTATGAGAATAACACGTACTTGTCGCTTCCATAACACAGCCGCAAACATTAATACGTACGTGCTGCTTCTAATAAGCATCTCACACGAGAATGGACACCACGAGTTGCTTATATAAGACTGTCAGCTATGCAGGAATTGTATGGAGTCTATATAGAGCATCGAGGAAGAAGAATGTCACGTACGAGTTGATACTGGGCGCGATCTCTGACAGCAAACTGTACGTCTGTAGCGGCAGCCAACACAAGGCGAACAGCGCGACGACTATCACCAACATCTTGATGATCTACAACAGATATTATACAGGACGTTTAATATATATATATATATATATATATATATATATATATATGTGTGTGTGTGTGTGTGTGTGTGTGTGTGTGTGTGTGTGTGTGTGTGTGTGTGTGTGTGTGTGTGTGTGTGTGTGTGTGTGTGTGTGTGTGTAGTTAAAACAACTACATTGTTTTCCTGCACATTATAGGTAGGCCCTATACGCATGCACACACACACACATACACATTCACACACACACACACACACACACACACACACACACACACACACACACACACACACACACACACACACAAACACACACCCACACACACACACAAACACACACACACACACACACACACGCACGCACACACACACACACACACACACACACACACACACACACACACACATATATATATATATATATATATATATATATATATATATATATATATATATATATATATATACAAATATATACAAATATATGTATATATGTAACAAGTATATATGTTTGCATGCAATATGTACGCATGTATGTATGTATGTATGTATGTATGTATGTATGCATGCATATTCAATGATCTACAACCATTGTTACTGTAATTAGCGGTATATCGATGACCTGCCGTGTATCACCGCTCACTGTGGTCTGTGGGTGGTCGAGCGCGAGGCTTTGTCTGTCGGGACACTGTTACATACCTTCTTGGGCCAGATATGAATAATGTATTAAAGCAACCACTTCACACAGCGGAAATGTAGGCCAGTGTACCTCCAAAGTGTTCCTTCTAAAGAATAGACCCAGAACTGGCAATAATTATTTTGGCGGTATTTGACATGTTTATTCCCACTAAGGTTTCGTTATTGCAGTTATTGATATGTTATTGATACGTTATTGATACGTTATTGATACGTTATTGATACGTTATTGATACGTTATCGATACGCTATATGGTGCTGGTCCTAGGCAAGTTTACAGTTGAGGCGTTTACTGTTTTCCTTAAGGGCACAACGACTCCATAAATTGTGTTCGTGTTAGTTGAGTGATATTGTTTAATTTAGTATAACTGATTTGATTG